>OX419339.1:20663781-20708781 GCA_948470475.1 Galaxea fascicularis
CGTTGCGCTTTATAATCTCTGTAGGGAGTTTTAGCAACGACGACGGCGACGGCAACGAAAACGTCAGTTGAAAATATAACTTCTCGTTTGTGTATCTCTTTCGCAATTATTGAAATTTGTTTAGCTTGGAAAAGGCTGGCGAACTGTCCAGGAACTAAATTACTATGAACGGTGTTGAAGCATGGAAAAAGAAAGAAACTTTGCCGCCTTGCGCTCACGTTCTCGAGAAAACATAAAATTTGGTCATTTCGCGTTGTTGTTTTGCACATGACGGCAAAGAAATGTACAAAACTGTAAAACGCACGTGCAGAGCAATTGTTTTTGCTCATTAAGCCTATTGTTTTGTGGCGTTCTTGTTGCCGTTGCCGTCCTAGTTGCTAAAACACCCTAATGTTTAAAATAAGGCGCGACGGCAAAATTTACAAAGTGTGATAACCTATTCTATTGCAATGTGACAACCAATTTTCACAAAAATCGAATGCTATGTTATCACAAACTGCAACTATAACGCTAAATATGTTTAATTGGACTCCTCTGACTCATCTTCGTAGAAGCTCAAATGCAACTGACAACGCATACATTACACACGACTTAAATATACACAATCGGGTACATTCCACATGCACGTCCTCGCACGCACCGAATTCTAATTACCTATGCTAATAAATATCGACACAGCAACAAGTGTTAGGCCATGTCCACACTGATGTGTTTTTCTTTGAAAACGCATTGATATGTATGCGTTTTGGCCTCCCGTCCACACTGAAACGCTCGAAAACGCTGAGCGTTTTCATCGAAAAGGATCCTTTTGAAAATGCTGTTGAAAGTGAATCGTATTGAAAACGCTACGGCATCCGTATCAGTGTGGACGCAGGTCAATCGATGCGTTTTTTTAACCTATCGAAAACGCATTCAAACAAAAACGCATCAGTGTGGACATGGCCTTAGTTTCCAACAAGTAGTTGGTCTCCAAGCGTGACCCGACCGACGACCCGACCCGCTTGCGGGCTAGCTTTGCGGAGCTGCGGTCCTCTTTCAGCGGTGTTACGAAACAAGATGGCTGCTCTGCAGGAAAAAAAATTACAAGAAGGACAGCAGCTTTTAAAAGAAGCAGAAAAGTTGTAAGTCTCAAAACCTTTCAATAATAAGGTTTTACTCTTTAAGATCTGTGATAAAATGTACAATCAAGGTGTTTTAGCCCAAGTTGGAGGGTCATTGGAGAATGTATTTGTTTACTAGTAGAAAAGAAAAAAATCAAACCACTGTAAATACTTTATCCTTTAATACTTTGCGCTAGTCGTGACGTTTCTGTTTTTTGTTGTTTAATTGTTTTGGTCGAGATTTTAATTTATGTACATGTACAGTTGCGGGGATTTGCCAGGTGAAGGCTCAATTGCAAATGACGTGAACTTCATGAAATTCTGAGCAACTACAGAATGCAGGGCCACTTTTAACCATGCACCAAACGAGCCGGCTCGTTTGGCTCGCTCGTTTGGCTCGGCAGTGGATGAAAGAACGAGTAATTATTCGTATGAGCATTAAGTGTGGTGTTCATCGATTTAGCGGCTCGTTTGGCTCCTTTGGCTCGGCAGTGGTTGAAAGAACGAAGAATAATTGTATGAACATTAAGTGTGGTGTTCATAGATTTAGCGGCTCGTTTGGCTTGTTTGGCTCGGCAGTGGATAAAAGAACGAAGAATAATTGTATGAACATTAAGTGTGGTGTTCATAGATTTAGCGGCTCGTTTGGCTCGGCAGCAAAGAGCAACGTAGCGAAAGGAGCAAACGAGCCAAACGCGCCGGTTCGTTTGGTGCATGGTTAAAAGTGGCCCTGTATTCTGTAGTTTGATTGAAGATTTCCTGGTGATCTCAGATAAGCTTAAGCTTAATTGTACGAAAAAATAATTTAACTAATAATTTATTTTGTACAGCAACAATTCAAGTACCTTGTCTCGGACGTTTCGCTTTCACTTTACCAAGACACGTTCAGCACTCTTTAAGCTTGCAGAGATAAAATCCTTGCTTCACTCTCTAATGTTGCTGAGGCTTTATTGAAACGAAAAGCGAATTAAACAAAAATTAAATTAATCTTGATTATCTTATGTAACCCCAGATGTGTATATTTTTTGATATTGTCATATTAAACATACAATGGTGGACAAGCCTTTTCAAGCTTTGTGGTAGGTCTGATTCTGTGAGGTACTTAGTTGCAACTGAGTTAAGCAGTTAACCAATGTCAATGGCATAACAGTTCATACCATGTGGTGAGTTTGGTGGCAACTTTCTAAATCAGGACTGCCTTTTTTGCCATTCTATTCCTCAAGTTTTAGTTCTGAATTTGAAATCTTTAATTTTGTCTTGAATCTTAATGTAAGGATTTTAATTTACCATTAAATTTGTCTTAACAATGGGTAACTATCAAATGAAGATTGATCCTTGCAGTTGTGAATGCAATTACCGGTATATGCAATTGCATAATGAAGCCTGAAATTCAGGACTATAACTGGGTTTGAACCTGTGGCCTCACAGTACTGGTGCGATGCTCTAACCAACTGAGCCATGAAGCCACTGATGGCTTCCACTGATGGTGAGCAGGTCAATTCTGGGTTCCTCTGAAAGTGATGAACGTGAGAGATGTATATGAAATGAATCATAATTATATGAACTGCAGAAATAAAATCAAATGAAGATTGATCCTCACGGTTGTGAACGCAATTACATGCAATTGCATAAAGAAGCGCAAAAAAAATTCAGGACTTCAACAGGGTTTGAACTGGTGACCTTGCGGTTACCGGTGCAATGCTCTACTGGTGTGATGCTCTCTACATCTTTATACAGATGTACAAAATTATTTTTGGACACTGTGACATAGATCCTCATGTCTTTTTTGATCTTAATGTATCAGCGAAAATGTGCACGAACCATAATTTGAAGGTAAGACCTAAGAAGACACATACAAATTACTTCAAATTTTCCTTTTTTAATCGCTACATAACCGACTGGAATGGTATGTACCTCATGTATGCACCTTTTTTAAGCAGTTTGAAGTCCTATCTGTTAGATTATTTGTGTCAATTTTAAACCAGATGTAACTTGTGTCAAGTATGCAATTTAATTAGGTTAGCTATGGGCCATATTTAAATTTAACTTCTCAATTTTTAGTGTCAATTTTAAATCAGGTGTAATTCATTAGAGACACACGTGAAATTTAATTCAGTTACCTCTGGGCCGTGTTTAATTCCATGTCTTTTTTTAGTATGTTTAATATTGGAGAATATTCTTTGTATAGGAATTAAGTTTCCCCCAATAATTTTTTATTCTCCTGTCATGCACGTTTTTATTTTGTTTGTTTTGTATTAATCTGATTTGTATTTGCATGACAAAGTATTATTTAACTTAAACTCAAACGAAACTTGAAACCACTGACATTGGGAGTAGATCAATTGTGGGGTCATATGTTCCTGTGAAAGTGATGAATGTGAGAGATGTATATATGAAATGAATCATATGAACTGCAGAAATGAAATCAAATGAAGATTGATCCTTGCAGTTGTGAATGCAATTATATGCAATTGCATGAAGAAGCCTGAAAACAATTTAGGAGTTCAATGGGGTTTTGCAAGGGCCAATCTTCATTTGATTTCATTTGTGCAGTTCGTATATGATTCATTTCATATACATCTCTCACAATGGGTAACTATATTGCACTGGTATAAAGCTGGAGTTTTGTGTGTCTTTTTGGTTGTAGCTGATAGCTTGCACCAACTTAGATTATGTTGCTTTTTGTCTACCTTAGTTCGTTTTCCATTAATGCGATGGGGAATAGGGTTAGTTGTTTCTAATAACTCCATCTCATTTGTTTTACTCAATTTGGTGCCCAGAATACTGGAAATAGCATATCTAGGCTCCCAGATTTCAGAATGTTCTGGGCTAATATGGCCCAAAACCCCTTCAGAAGATATAGACCTTATCCCTCCTAAACTGTCTTAACTGCCTACATGTACTTAACTTCAAACATAAGCCTTAAATTTAATTGAGAACCATTTTATCATAAGCACTCTTTTCAGTGGACAAACAAATTCTGCTTGGCTGTGTTTCAGTACTTTATTAAAGAAAAATATTTGATTTGGCCTTGCATATGTACGCTTTTAATGCACAGATCTAGATGGTGTGAAAAAGTGGTAGGAACACTGTGAGCTGCACTACAAATGACAGGCAAGGAGCATGACTGATGTTCTTACCAGGATTTCACAACCTGACCATGCATCGTCAGAGTATACATGTTGTGGTTCAATTTTGTTCTTGGTATAAATTTTATTTTCCTTTGTTTCAAGGTATGGTTATGTCTGTTAATGAGTTTGAAGCAAATGAAAAACAAATGAATTTAAACCAAAGTAAAATAATTGAACCTCAACAAACACACTACCAGATGGAATCCATTTGTTTTGTGCATTGTTTTTTCTACTTTCTGTGACTCACGATATAATTTCTGCATCTTTGCTCTGATCACAAATGTCTCTAGACCAATCGAAACACAAGGTTTACACTGTCCATTGCATAAAGTGAACTCAAACTTCACACTCAATTTAAGACTGATAGTTTACAAAGTGACAGTGTAGGTGACTCTTCTGAAGTGAAATCTTTTTTTCAAAGTTAACTGTTTCCTTTAATGTGATATTTCAACATGTAAAATATAAAGAATACATGTAGGTCATTATGTGTGCAAAACTGATCTAAACTGGAATGAATCTGAGCTGAATCTTCATTTGTCCTCAGAGTGGTTTTCATGACAGCTAAGTGAACTATACCATGCATGCTTAATAAATCATCAATTCCTTAATCTTAAAAATTGTTACAGCAACGTTAACTATTAAGTAAAAAGCAAAAGTGAAAATCTCCCATTCTTCCCTTTAAGGAAGCTAGAGGATTTGCCTCCTTCTAGAAGTTGGAAAGGGCATTGCATAATTTAGAGTTAACATTGTTAAAGCTATTTTCCTAGTAGTCAGTTTTTGGTAATGGTTGATTGGATTAGAAAGAGGGGTGGAAAAAGGAAATGTTTTTTCCCTGTGCGTAATCTTTATTTGCTGTAAACAGAGCATCCTGTTTCAGTGAAAGTGACTTTACATACAAAGCTTTTGATGCTTATTTCTGGCTGTAATCACAGGAAATGCAGGGTTGTCACTTAAAAGTTTTGCATGGGGAAGTCAACTCTGCTTAACTGAAGTGTCTCACCATAAACCAAAGGAAGTCATACAGTATACAGTATACATAACCTGTTTTGTTTTAGTCAGTTTTAAGTTCTATAATCACAGGTCATCTTTAATAATGTGCTGTAGTTGCTGATTACTGGTTGCTTTTGTTAGCCCTGGTGTCATGCAGCCTTAAGAAATTATAGAAATTAAGCCTCCAGTACCGCTGGAAACTAGAATGATATCAGTACGAAGACTGTGCTCTCTGGAGGTAAAAAACTTTGGGTTGTTTTGTGTCTATTCCCTCCAGTGAAATGAATATTAATATTAATCTAAAATACTTAATTTGGCAAAATAGTCCTTCCATATTACAGCACCAAAGTGTTTGAGGCCTTAACAAAATTCAAAATATTTTCCCATGGTGTCCAAGTGCGTGATGCACATGGAAAAAATTCTATTGGTCAATCTAACAATAGCCAATCAGAATATTGAAGATTTACAGTAACCTTAAACAAAACAAAACACTATGGATGAATAACATATAGGGCCAAAAAAACCCAAAACTTTTTTAAACATTTTGATTACTTTGAGTTATACCATGTACATTGTTCTAAAAATGTTTCTTTTTGTTTTAGCACAAAGACAAGTTGGTTAAAATGGAAGCCTGATTGGGATAGTGCTGCAGATAAATACATGAAAGCTGGTATGTACATTATACATGTACTGTTTTTTGTTTCCCTTGGTACTGGGCCAATCCATTGTTCTTAGGTACCAAAGAGTTCTTTTAATTGCTACAGGGACATGTTTTAAAGCTGCAAAATGTTATGACAAGGCCAGTGATGCATTCAAGAAAGCTGCTGATGCACATTACAATGTTCATGCGTATCCTTTTTAACATCTTTGAATTTATGCTTCAAGCTTAATTGGACGGGTCTTGGGAGGGGACCCGTTCTCTTCTTATGCCTCTGTGCCCTGGGGCAGGTATAAATAAAACTGAATCCCTAGGGAGATGGCCTTCTGTTTAGCACCATTATCATTATATATAGGCACAGTACTGTCAATAAAACGTCTTATGGATGAACATGTCTTTCAGAAAATATGGTCAGAACTCCTCTGGGTATTCCTTTTAAAATATACATGGCTATTACCATATATTTGTGTCTTAAAAAATATATATGTGGCCATTACATAAATACAGCTATTACACCTGCTGTCTCAATGGTCAGCAGAGTGAACTAAACAAAATGGTGGAGGAGGAGAATAACCTGTAGGCTTTTTTTCTCAACTTGATTCCTTCACTTTTTTGCCAAGCTCAACAAAATCTGCATGTGATAATCTCTATGTCCTAGAGTATTTTGAATGCCAGTTAGATGATTACTCTTTTGCCATTACATCCGTGATTCTTCAATGCGAACAACAGAGTGCAGCAACAAATTAGAAGCGACATGAAACCACAAACTAATTACCGTTACTGTTTGCAGCTTAGTTTTCTAGGTTGTGTTTCTTGATATTTGAAACACAATAACATTCCATACATATTTCTACATTTTTTTGGATTCTTTCATTCTTTACATGACTCTACGATCTTTTTTCATCTAATAATCTTTTTACCTTCAGGTAATAAATTCTGACCTATAATCCAAACCAGTGCATTAATACTAACAGTTATTGCATTGCCAATATATTACTGTATGCATTTTTTGTGTATATGTCAGTGTGCTTACAATTTGGAAGAATAAAGCTCCTTCACCCACTGTCCTGTGTGCATGATAGTGCCAACAGTCATAATCACATGACGCAAAGAGGGGTTGACTTTTGAACATGCATGGATTTGTACAATGTGCATGTACATCATATCATTTGTGGGTGAAGGCAAATGTACTTCAGAGTTAAATTATGTTATTGATTTTCATTATTATTCACTGGCACGTAGCAATATTATATTTTATAGTTTTTCCTTAACACACACTCATCTTTTTCTGCCCTATAGACTATTTCATGCAGCAAAGTAAGTAGAGCCCAACAACAGCGCATTATGTTTACTTATGAAAGTTCAAGTACATTGTTTTGTCCTAAGTATATTGTATGGTATTAATGCTGTAAGTATACTGCATACCTATTGCAAAGGTCAGATACTTAATACAACCTCGGAAACAAAGAATTTGTCATACCTAAATTTAACACACATGCATGTATGCCAACTCTCCAAGATACAGAGGGAATCTCCTAATCTCCCATACAGGTTCATCTGACACATTTGATTGTGTACACAATGTGTTGAAATAATTATTGGTTCCTGTAGAAAGTTAGCCTGTGTAGCAAGCATTCCCATTTGAACAGAGTTTACTGCATTCTGGCCACACAAGAATTGGAGAGAGAGAGAGAGAGAGAGAGAGAGAGAGAGAGAGAGAGAGAGAGAGAGAGAGAGAGAGAGCAAAAAGTAGGTGCACCAGGGTGGGGGTGGGGACAGTAATGCCCACTGATTTTTCACGGTTGACTTTATACACACTGTTTGACAGCTCTATCAACAAATTAGCCAATTCAGATTTACCAGATTCTTTCAAAACAAAATGCCCTATGCAAACTGCAATGTTAAAGCTGGTATTAAAGTCAGTTTTAATTAGTTTTAGTTGTTTACTTTTACTTTATAGTGTCCCCATTAAGTGATGCTTTTCCTGCTATTTCAGGCTGATCCTTAACTTAAGTTGTCTGTTCATTTGCTTTTTCCTTCCCTTTTTTCTTTCCTTAAGTTACAGAATTAACCATGTTTAAACATGTTTGCAGCCAAAGAAACAAGCCTAATATTTTGGATTTTGCATTTTAGGGTGGCAGAAAGTTAGGGTAACCCTATGCTTTCTCTGTTTGGTTCCAATCTTCTTTTAAAAATCCAGGAATGGGACAGTGATTTCAGTTATCAAACTTGTGATTAATAATTATCTACAGGGCACTAGAGCAGGCTGCTACAGTTTTAAAGGAAATGAAGAATATCAAAGAGGCTGTGTCTCTAGTGGAAAGAGCAGTGTAAGACAGCTTATCAGTTTGGAAGCACTCATGTAATGAAAATGAAAGTTTAATGATAAAGTAAAAGAAAAGCATAGTTTCTGGAAGGGAATCAAGTAATCTCATTTTACATGTAACTGTATCATGAGGTGTAACTTGACAATTTACAGTGTACAGTTACCTGTACCTGTGAGATTTTGTAATTTTATACTGAAAAGCTCTGAGGGGAGTATTAAAATAATTATTATGTAGAAAGCTCTGCAAGCGTGCAAAATGAGGCGAATTCTGTGTTCTGATTGGCTACCTGAGCAGGCATGGAGTATTTAGAAACAAAAGGTCTTGGGAAATGGTTTCTTCACTGTTTAGCCATTTTGTAAAATTTAACCATATTTCAATTTCCATATAATGTTTGCATGAAAATGTGTACTTTTTTCATACGATGTCCCTGCGAAGGGTCTATGCAGAGCTAATATTAAACTTTTCATGAGCATGCATGCTTATCATGTTGTTGTGATGACCACTGAGAGTTCATTTAGTGCATGGAATTTACGACAGTTTTCATTTTCTTGATGTAGTGACATGTACAGACAGAGTGGTTCACCAGACACAGGGGCCCTTGCCCTTGTAAGAGGAGCCAAGTAAGTACACCTTTTAACAGACAAGTAAAACAGTGGATTACTGAATCTGTTTGTATAATAGTACACGAGTTTCAGCTCCTCTTTAGTCATTTTATAATGATGAGCAATTTTGTATCAGAGCAGTTACAGTTTGTCCTTGCAATTTCTAATGTTATTATACTATTATACATGTGATGTTAACTGCATCTGCAGTGTAACTCAATGAGTTTCACTTTTATATATTGACAAGTAATTCTACTTCTCCTAGGAAGAGAACCTTTGACATTTAACTGAAACTGAAACTCAATTCTCTAAAGAATCAACAGTTAGTAGTGACTGGGATTTATGGGAATTCAATCAGTTTAGAGTCCCGGTTTCGGGCATGGTTGAAACAGATACCAATGAAACAGCAGACAGACATCTTTACTCCAATGTAAATCCGTTCGAAACTAATTGAAGTCGAGAAGTCATCCATTTTAATGGTCTCTTTAAAGGGCCACGATCAACCAAAAATCATTGCGCGCCTCTGTTGATGTTATCATCCGGGAAATCGGCCGTCCCGTAAGACTCATAAGAACACGTGGGAGAAAAATCGAACGATCGAAGGACAGGAGTAAAGTTCCTTCGATGTTACTGGCGACAAAAGTGATTTGGGTTATGAAAAAAGACCTGTTAACCGTTACAGCTCTCTTATAGCTCGCCCAGAGAGCACTGATCACGAGGAAGCGGGGCCTTCTCAAGCTCTTCCAAGCAGAGTGGTGAGATGCAATGAATGAAGGAGCGCGTATGTCGAGTTGTGATTAGCGATTTGTTGGATATAAACGACTAAGAATTTGCGTTGCTCTCCACCGCTGTATAGATCTGCCAGTGCAACAATACATGCAGTCGAAAAACAGGAAAATATCGGGGATGTGTGCGCAGAGATGCCGGTTTGAGAAGCTCGGCGAGTTGTGTATGTGTGGCAGCATTTCAAAGTCGTGTAACAATAATAACGAAGTTGTGATTAATCAACGTCAACCTCCTCCAAGCAGTGCATTTGAGCGACACAAAACCGACGGTAAATTTTAATTAGAGATGACAGGAACTTGTCAATGCACCGTCAGGGTTTAATGAGATTCAAAAATAGTTTTTCTCTTTATCTTAAAAAGTAAAAAAGCTTTTTTTCCCATTCTTTTTTCAAAATATTCATCTCAGTCTTCTCAATTTGAACAGCAAAAAAAAATTTTTTTCTATTTTTCGTCAAAATCCACCTACCATGATACCTTAAGCTCAACCGAAATTCCAATTCTGATCGTTTAATAGTAACGAGGCCCTTTTTTGTGTAATCATTGTTTTGCCTTTGTTTCAGGATGTGTGATTCAAGTGACCCAGGAAGAGCTGCCGAGCTATACATATCAGCCAGTGAAATGAACGTTGTACGTACCTCTTGTTGTCAGGGCCTAACATGACAAACCAGTCTTTGACGCAGGTTGTATGTATTTTCAAATAGTTTCAGTTGGTCAGAACGATCGTTATAAAGAACCTTCTTTCACATAAAACCACCCCCTCGGAAAATCGTCTCTCCTTTTACCCAAAATATTTAAATGAGGGGCTTGACTTTCTTGTTTACCATTTTCCCCACATCGCCACAACCACAGCATATGTAATTGTGGTATAACTTGTAACTGCAGAAATGCTTTGTAATTTAATCCATCCAACTTTACAGAGCGAGGACAAAATTCGAGAAGCAATAGAACCTTTGTCGAAAGCTGCTAACCTCTATTTAAAGTTAAAAAGGTAATAGTTAATTTTACTTCAAGTTATATACTCTAGATTATAAGTTTATTTAAAACCCCTTTACGCTGTTCTATGCGACTGAATTTATTTTATGTTTGTGTCTTTTTTGTTATTTGATCGTAAAGCAACTTGAACTTTGGATATTCACGCAATGAGTGATGATGATGATGATGATGATGATTATTATTATTACTTTAATCTTTAAATTTCTTGTTGTTCCATCTCCTGTATTTTAACTTGTTCAATCAATGGTTTGTGTGTGGATGTCATTGTATCTAAAAGTGTTTGTTTTAGAGTTAGTCGTTTCAACTAAAATATCTTGTGATGTATGTCGTTTAGATTTCAGGAGGCTTTGAATGTTTTCAAGCAACTGATGAAACTTTATGAACAAGTGGACAATTTTCAAATGATGTACAAGGTAAACTTCAAACAATGTCATAGGACTGACAAGATAGATAAAGAGGCATTCCACCCAAATTAACCTGTGGTTCTTTTCTTTTACAATTGTTAGTTTTCAAAAACCCTCAGCTTAATCCGATGTGAAACTTGCACGTTAAAAAAATTCACGCGCTTCACGTGAAGGTACTTTTGGGCTTGAAAAGTGGACGCTCATTGCATGGGTCATTTAATTAACCTTATGACTGGGATTTTGGCGACGGCAATTATTTTTTGTGGATTCCTTTTTAAAATGGCAGTGTTATTTCCCTAAAGAGTATAAGGTCTCTTCGATTCTAAAAAACAAAATTAGGGGCAAGCAGGCATATTTCAGGGACGAGTAGGGAAAAATAATCCTAAAATGACTTAAAATACACGAAATAATGCAAAGAGTTTTTCCTAAACTAAGGGTTACTAGGAACCCTCAGTCTTCTTTTTAGATAACAGAAGACCTTAGCAGCTGCTTTCAGTTGTCACCTAGTTGTCAACCATGCAAAAGAAGCGCCAGTCTTGCGGGTAATCCCGAGAACGCGCAGTCACGATAGGGGGCACCATCCTTAAAGTAAATGTTCATAAAGACCTTACTCAAATTCTCGAGTGACCCTTTCAAAATCGCGAATTTAACTTGTCACACTTAGTCTTGCATTTGCCTTTTACTGGCTTTTGTACAGGTCGAAACCGTGGCTTTGTCCGGTTTTATGGCTGAGCGACGACAACACCTTACAGCGCATGTCAACCCGGGTTTCCAAAGTATTCTATTGACAATCTTTTGTTCTGTCTTATTTCTTGAAGGTTGTGCTCAGCATGGTTGTTGTTCATCTTCATGAGAGTGACTACGTTGCCGCAGATAATTGCTACAAAGATTCATTTGAGTATGTAAAATTAGCTGTTTGCATTGATATTTATGTAGCTACACAGGTATTTATTTACTGGCACTTACAGAACTCTGTTTTTCATATTGTAAGCAGACTTCCGTAAATGCCATGATGGCCTGTCCGGCCCCGCTGACGCATTGCTATAGCAAATAGTATGTAAGACTGTTGTGAGGGTGACGTAAGCCGGTCCAGAAAAAGCCTTGCGAACCCGCACAGCTTTTCTTGAGCCATTTTTGTGCCCAAAAGGTGAGAAAAAAAGTATTGGGATCCAGATGAACTATTGCATAGCAAACGTTAGGAGAAAACAAAGTTGTAGAGGACCCTCATGGGATTTGGGTTTTACAGTGCAGTACAAGGCGCAGATTAAGCTGGTTTATGAACAGACTCTATGTTCTTACGGGTTAGGTAAACCATGAACAAGAAGAGCAAGGGTTTGTCTATTATGGCGAACTTATGCTGCTGATAAACGTGAACAAAATGTTAAATTGTAAGCGGGAGCCCGAAGAGGAATAAAGGAAAGGTAGAATTTTTGACAAGCTTGGGACAGCAAGTATAAATGGGTTGTAAGTATAGGTTACTGGCTGGTTTTTTATTGTACGGTTATTCTTTTCTCAGAATTGCCGGCTTCGGTGGTTCCGACGAGGCAGCAGCGGCAGAAAAAGTTCTAGACTGTTTTGATCAGGGCGATGCTGATGGGATGAAAATATGCACATCACAAGCACTCTTTACCTACTTGGACAATGAGGTTAGTGAGCAGCCATGTACTTCTGTAGTTGAACAATATTCTCATGAGACAAACCTAATTTATTGAATGGTAGATAAGCGTTATCATCATCACCGTCATCATCGTTATCGTCGTCGTCCTTGTTATCATCGTTATCACCATTAATCATCACTATTGGCGTTGCCACTGTCACCATGGCCACCGTCAATATTTTTGAAGTGCCCTCTTGAGAAGACAAAAACGTTTTTAACCCTACACCTTTGATAGCGATCATACGTCAGACTGCGATATTCCTTTGAAAACCACTATAAGCTACATGTATAGTTTGCTGTTGACATCCACCCAACCCCATTCTTGTCCCCACAGTCCTTTTCGCTTCTCTTAAACGGCGGGGCCTTGGTACGAGAAACGAAGGGCTCTGGAGACACAGGATTTCACATAGAATCTCGAACTTCCTAATCCTTTGTCTCCAGAGCCCTTCATTTCTCGTGCCAAGGTCCCGCCGGATAAGAGAAGCGAAAAGGGCTGTGGGGACGCGAATGACCCAACCCACGCATGAACGCGTGACCCTCGCCAGGACCGGCAGCCACAGTCGGGTTCTTTTGTACTCAGTGGTTCTTTGACGTCCTCACGAGACACGGGTCTGCCAATTATATTAAGTTATCAAGGATACGTGAGCGATGAGCACTCCGAGAAGTCATTGCAATGTTACCACATAATTCTTTAGTGAAATAAAGGTTTGATCTGATCCATTTTACCAATTTATCTGCCTTAAATAGTGATTACCGATGTATATTCTGTTAATAACCTCCCCTCACTAGTAACTGCACTGTGGTAGTGGCCAACTCGAAAGCTCTGCTCCTTTGGCCACTACGCACTGTTCCAAATTAATGACTGATGTACAGGTAAGCTAGCTTTGTTTCTCTTTTTATTTTTTTTCTATTCTTGTACACTAATATTTTGTTTGAATAAGTGTGAACAAACTGAACTGAACTGAACTGAACCCGTACCCAGTCACCTCCAAGAGATCTGGGTACGAGATTAGATCCGGCGAAGATTTGAACCCATCAAGTTCTTCTGCAGTCTGTCATCCTTCAAACCAGGCGACGGTTAAATGTGCGTAGTTTTGGTTCTTATTAGCAAATGGTTCGAAAGCGTATACAATATGCTTTCAGTACTCACTGTAAGTATTTGTAACTCTAGGTCGCCAAGTTATCTCGCAGCCTGCGTGTGCCAGGTGACCTTGGTGGCAAAGCCGTAACAACAGAAAGAAGACCAGTCCAAAACGTGAACGACTTTGTCAAAAGTGATGCAACAGTCTCCAACTCAGTGTCGACCGCATTAGACCAGTTGGAACAGCCAAGACAAGAGGAGTTGGAAGATGAGATAGAAGAGGGTGGACTGTGTTAGGATGGTTGTGTCAGTATCACGGACTCAAGTACCTTTCGAACTGGAATTAGTTTGAGACGAGTCAAAGAGTTTTCTTCAGTAGGCCTTTCTGGGTGTTTCTGACGTATCGAACCATTTCACACATCCTCCTTACACTTCTTGAGTGAGGTGGATGCTTTTAATTTTGTTACTTAATTACTTTATGGCTGGTATGAAAATTCCGCTGTCAGTAGATGCACTTTCGGTGAAACCGCCAACTGTTTTTCACTTAAGCACAGTGTTTATTCAACACGTTGCAGCATTGCCATACATCGTCATGGTTCACTCCATATTCATCACCGACACAGCAGATATTTCGCAATTATTCTACGAAATCGTGCGGAATACTTACCTGACAAGGCCGTGGGACGTGTTGGTTGAAATCAGGCGATGTTCTGCAAGTTAAAAATATGCTGGAGGTGTCGCAGAATTATTGTAAATAAATCGTAGTTTGTAGTTTCCTCTAATGAGTGTTTTAAATCTGGCGAGAATTTTTCTACGTTATACGTGGTTTTTCGCTTACTACAAAATTGGTAATATATAGATTTAGGCAAGCCTAAAAGCGGAGCTTCCGGGGTATTTATTCTTACTGCCCTTATACTTAAGGTGGGGTAAACGTGGATTTGTGTGAAATTTTAAGGAGTTTGAAGAAGGGATGGTAATGGAGTAAAACTGCTTTAAAACACTTCCAGTAAGTTGACACCCCACAAGGATCCACAAGGGCACTGCAGGTTGCTTGGGAGCTATTTGGTGTCAGTCTACTAATTTCCAACTTTAAATTAAAATCCAATGTTAAACATTCATTAAATGTTCAATATTTCCTATTTCCCTCAATTTTACCTAATCCTTTGAGAAAAATTATCTCTCCTGCAATATACCTAAAAATCACCAAACTCAGTTCACAAAATATCCCACAACACAGCTTTATGTAATCAGGAGAGAGATTTTCGATTGCTTGAAACGCGAACGAGTTATTAACATTAAACCCATGTTAAGCGACCTCAAAAAGGTGTTCAGGCATACAGCCGCGTTAAGAATTACGGGATAAACTGACAATTTTTTTTGTTTAGCCTTGCCGAAAGCAATCAAATAAAGAAAACCAAACCAAAACAATCTGAAACAAGATGAGGTGGAAAATAATAAATAATAGATATCCCCTAACATATTAACAAGTTTACAAGAAGGGTGTACCGTCATAGTAGATTACCAAATACCATCACTGTCGTACATTGGAGAGTGCCGAATAAAATTTCAACTGGCAATCGAATATTCGGAATCACCTTTTGAGGTTATAAATAACAATAAATACTTAATTGCAACAGATCACTCCCGTAGAGGGGCTTTTAAGGGACAATGAAACATAATACAAAATGATCATGAACAGAACAGAGTTAAAGGAGGCAGACCAGTTGAACAAAATAGAGTGGCGGGAGGCAGTCCAGTTGGCTATTTAACAAGGATGACCGAATTGTTGAACCAGGCACTAACCCAGAACAACACCAGTTAGTGACTAGAGCGGGATCTGAATCCGGGTCACCGCATTGAAATCCAGCGCCCCAAACCACTTAGCCATCCTGCCTCCTAAAGTATATGAAGATGAACTGACCGGGAATTCGAACCCGGGCCTCCCTCGTGGCAGGCGAAAATTCTAGCACTGAACCACTGAGTTCTTTGAATTCTACCACTAGGTCGGACTTGTCTGACCAAACTTTGTTATTCTTAGCCACATGTTTTATTCCTACAGCCTCACGTTTATCTGATACCCGTTTAGGGAAAAACAAATGTAAAGGACCATTTCCGCTCGGTTGGCCCAGCCTGATGGGAATGTCGACCGATAAGAAAATGCCGAGGGCGACCGGTCAGAAAATGAAAATCAGTAAAAGTGGTATAATGAGGATCGTATTTTGAAGATGTCAATGTTTTAGATTAGTTTGAACCTGAAACATAAAATGAAGCGTATTTTATCATTGCACGTGTGGAAGGCATAAACTTCTTTGAAAGCGGCGGGAAAATCCCCAACCCTTGCAGAAATTTGCGCGGGAAAAACCCGCGGGAGATTGTGGCAAACGGTGAAAATTTCCCGCCCATGGGAGCCTGCACCGTAAAATTTTTCAGTTGGATATTTTACGAGCCAACTACAGGGTGAGTAAAATTGTTTTCTCTCTCTTGTTTACTTTTTTTTTTTTTTAAGGAAAATAAAATAAGTAACGGACAAAATGAATGTACCTCCCCAGTCCCAGCTCCAGGTCTCAACCGGTGCGAACTGGCTCCTTTTCGTCGTCAATTCTAAATTTAGTTTATTTTGACTTCGGGTAGAATTCGCATCGACTTCGTGTCGCCAGTGAGACGCCAGGCTGACATTTTTGACATTTTTCTTTTGACCGGTCAAGCTGTGTAATCAAACTCACAAGCACACTATAGCAAACCTTTGGAGTTATTTTCTCGATGATTTAACGTAGACTTCATCCTCAAAGGGCGATATCAGTTTTCTAAGTTATGAATGTTTTTAACTGACTGTTAATTTTAGCTTTTTAACCATTTAAGCTTTTAAGATACGTATATTTCATTTTGGTTGCAGATGATGCCGTCTTTTAATAACTTTTTCGAACGCCGAGGTACGTAAGCCGTTAAATAATGCTTAAATTATTTATATTTAAAGAGTTCATAAATACAAACCAAACATATCGTAAGGATATGATAATGTAAGCTTAAAATCTTTTAGCTATTTCGAGCATTGACAGTGTGGGTACTTAAGCTTAAATGAGCTTAAATTTTGTCAACGTAAGACTGAACCTAAGTAAACTTAAGCTTATTCTTTTCGCACATTAAGCTTAAATTGTTCCTTTCTCCTTTAGCACATGCAAGGACTGCCCCTGCAAGGGCCACCGGACAAGTTGAGGGTTGTAAGTTATCTCTTTTATATATCTCAATTTACTTCATGATTTTCTCAAAGGCCATATTAATTTGAAAATGCACTTAAGTCATGTTAAGTTCTTATTTGTTATAGTTTACAATTAACGCATAGTGCATAGCGATACAAACCATTAATCTCAAACAAATTATTAAATTCAGTTAAATTATATAAACTAAGTAAAGGAATCAGTGAGATGCATCAATTATTAATTTGTGCATAATTCTGTACTACAGTGAAGTGAATTGAAAAGCAAATATGGACCGGCAGCTTTCTTTTGCAGGTCACATTCCACAGGTCAAAGTACCGGTCAATGTGCTACAAATAAATAAACAAGCCCAAAAGTGTCTCCTTAAGCCCTAATCACTATCCAAAATTTCTTTTTAGTTTGTGTTGAAAGTCTGTTTGGCTTAGTTACCTCGACAACACAGTGACCTGTACCTGTGACCTGTGGCCTGTAAAAGATATCTGCAGCCTAAACTGTCATACACTGTAGTATTCATTTTCTTACATTTGTTGATATGATATAAAAGATGTACATGAATTTAAGAGTATCACATATTTAATTTTCATCCTGTTTGAAACGGCCAATGTAGATTAGTTGTTGTCAATATTTTGCCAGTATTTTTTTCCTAATGGTGATTAAATCAATTAAACTGAGAGGTATCATAGGAATAGAAATGAAAACCAGTTGGCAGTGATTTAATAGAGTTATTCACTTATTTCTATAATGCATGTTGGTTCCTATCGTGCAAATACTAACTGCCAGAAATTTTTCATTTCCTCATTTTTAGCCAACAGTGGAAGTGAAATAACTAATGGTAAGCAAAAGACTAGCCTTAAAATGCATGTTTTGATATATTGTCAACAGTAAGTTGTGAACATCATTTCATATCCAACATATTCACTTACTTGCTTACTTGTGTTGATTTCTGTTCCCAAAATAATTAACCTTGTCTAATGTAGATATTCTTGCAAACTTAATATAGTATTAGTAATGTAGCAAACAAAAATAGTTTGACTGCACCTTAGCTTTTTTCAATTATATGGCTGCAGGCAACAAGTACAGTCAATTAATTTGGTATTAAATTGTTTCCAGTCTTCTTGGAAGCATGCAGTAGTCATGACCAAGAGTAAATGGGAACTGGTTGTCTTGAGTAATGTATTTCTCATACATAATTTTGTTTTAAATCTGGGATATTTAGCTATTTTACAAGTTGAATGGTGCAAACACTGACTGGTGGGAATTTTTCATTTTCTCTCTTTGACAGGCAGTACAACCGATACAACCCCTGGTAAGCAAAAGACTATAGCCTATGCACATTTTGATCTATAAGAAATTTTCTTTAGTAAGTTAATTGTCAACATCATTTCCTATCTGACCCGTCCTTGTAGAATTTAATGCTGTTAACTATATCACGATGAGAATATTAAAACCAATTGCAAGTCACCTTTATTATTGCCATTTAGGTAAACTTTCTTGCTTGTTCTACCTACCAAAAGTTATTACTGTGAATCACTGTAAATTTAAGAGTATGATACATTTAATTTTCATTGACTGTTTGAAATAGCCAGTGTAGATTAGCTATTGTCAGTTTGCCTTTTCAGTATAGTTTTTTTTTTATAATGGTTGACATCATAGCTTCTGACTAATCATTTTTCATTACTTCTTAACTTTTCCTGCAGCAGCAAGTGGTGGAATGTCAGGTGGTGAGTAGCATAAATTTTGGACTGTCATGGATGGAACTTCATGAGTTATTTTATACCTCATATGCATAAATTTTAGAAAATCTTAATTTTCACAGCCTGCATGTTCTTTGTTCTCTAGTAATGCTGAAAAAAACAGTTGACAGATCACTTTAATTCCCATTGCTGATTGAATAAATCAATTATATTTGAAAAGCATGATGAGACTAGAATGAAAACCTGTTGCCTACAATAATTCTGTAGTTGTTCACTCAATTCCTGAAAAAAATAATGATGTAAATTCAGCCAGTGGTAATGCTAATGGTTTATATACCGCACACATTGCATAGTTTCATGGCGCTTTACAATATTCTTCTATTGGGTGAGATCGGACATCAGCTTGTAAAGGTGCCTCTGGGACCTGCTATCATGTCAGACCATATTTGATGTCACCCACCCATCCAACCCATGCACAAATGATCGTCAAAGACAGATGAGAAATAGAGATAGACCAGCACACAGGGAACTATGTCGCATACTCTTTTTGAACAGTGTGTGGGTTAAAATTTTAATGTCCCATCGTTAAATAGGAACAATTGTTGCAAAATGGGACCTACACTTTATCGTCCTTATCCGAGAACACTAGAAAGTCCAACTGTTTGCAGATGTCATTACAAAGGCAGCACTTTCTCCTCAATTGCTTAAAGACCCTCAGTGCTGGTCTGGCTGGGGTTTGTACCTGCGACCTCCCACACTGTAGTCTGGTGCTCTGCCAACTGAGTTAAGCGGTCGGTGGTTAGCGGCATGTTGGCTCAAGACTGAGATGATTACAGTTTACTTAAAACTAGTGGTTATGATCAAGAATATTAATGGCAACCAGTACTGGTAATTTGGTTCTTGTACATAATTTTGTTAATCTGGGATATTTAGCTATTTTAAAGGTTGAATGGTGCAAACACTGACTGCTAGGAATTTTTCATTTCCTCTTTTTTAGACGGTACTACAACTGACATGACGTCTGGTAAGCAAAAGACTATAGCCTATGCATGTTTTGATCTATGAGAAATTGTCATCAGTAAGTTGTGAACATCATTTTGTATCTGACCTGGTGTCCTTGTAGAATTACTGTGAAATATATCGCAATGGGAATGTTAAAACTAATGACAGGTCACCTTCATTTTTGCAGTGTAGTTATACTTTGTTTCTTGTTCTACCTACCAAGAGTTAATATGTTTAAAATACATTTTTTTAATTATTTGGAAACAGGTGATGAACAGAACTTGCCGTACACTGGCCAGGCCACTGTACGGCCAGTTGCACCACCTGGAGGATACCCTCCAGTTGTGCCAAACCAAGGTCTGCCTACTGACCGGCAGACTATGAGACCCAAAAGAAGTAAGTCATAGCTGAAACAATTATTAAAGAACCCATAACCCTAAAATGTTTTCTCGAGTAAAATCGTTGCACCTGTTTGAAACTCATTGCGTCCTTTTCAGCCAAATCTTGACTTTTTATGGGCTGTAAAAGTTATCAAATCTAGCCATCAGCTGTCCCACAACCAATGTAGTAACTGGCCTGGGTCTAGTCCTGGTTTGACATCACAAAGTGATTTGCATTGCTGTGTTTGTTAACATGCAGGCAAAGCAGTTTGTGGCTTCAAAGCAGGGGTAGACCCAGGCTCCTTACTAGGCTGGTTGTGGGTCAGATGATTATTAGTTTATTGTAAGTTTTAAAGCCCATAAAAAATTCAAAAGTGGAATTAAAGGCTAAATAGTTTTTGAAAAAGTGCAATGTTTTACATTAGCGAAAGATATATTTGGGGTTTTTGGGAACTTAAACTGTCAATATTGAAAATTGATAGAAGAGTAATGATCTAAAAGACTTCTCTTACTTGAAATGCTAGAAGTAATGGCCCAGTTTTGAAATTAAACCAAAGGCTATTTCTGGTGTCCTTAAGCTAAAAACGAGTGCCCCCAAAAAACTTTTTAACTTATAATGAAATTTCCTGGCAGGAAAATGTTTTCACATCATTCTGTGTCTAAGAAAAATCTGAAATTGTGATTTTATTCCCTTATACATGTAGAAATTCCAATATGTTGCTGTCATTTTTTTAGACACATTTAATTTCTTTCTACAGTGCTCAACCATAATTATTACATTTTTGGGACAAAAAGACTCAAAAAATGGCCATAATAGTATCCCTTCCATTTAATGGAAATTGCAATCATGATTACTTACAATAAATAACGAGAACTGTGTTCAAGTATAGGAACCACTATGAAATGAAATGGAGTCATTACTGTACTAGTATTTGTACAATGTCTGTAGACCTTTTTAGTTAACACGACTTTTATGACTGGTTTTTTTACTACATAAGACAGTAGAATATACTCTTGTTCAGAGAGCATACCACATTCCAAGGTTCCCTCTAGTGGGGTTTTAAAAGTGTAACATTCCTTCTTAAAATCCTTGCTGTCAACTAACCCTGTCTTACCTTTTACTGTAGCCTGCGCAGCTGGCGGTATTGTGTGATTAAAGTTTTGGCGGCGGAGCCGCGATCCAAAAAAAAGGAGTGGGGACGAGGCGTTTGAAATACCGCCTGCCAGTAAACCCCGGTATTTTGAATGGGCCCGCACACCAGTATGCGGGGAAACTGATTGGTCGAGGGCTATACATGTGTCAATCATAGTAGATGATCCTTCGCATAAGCTTTCTCATATTTCCCAAGGGAGCGAGATGGTAGACTATTGCGAAAAATAATTGGCTGATTTAATTGAGATTAGTTGAGGGGATAAAAGTGGGCGGCATTCGAAAAATCATGGTTCTCTGGCAGGCGGTATTTCTCGCGGCTCTGCCGCCAACTCTCACTCAACTGGTACAGCGGCTCTGCCGCCAAATTTCCCTCACCTAGTACACAATACCGCCAGCTACGCAGGCTACTTTTACTGGTAATGAAGTTTACCTTTGTTTTCCCTTGACATATTATGACCCCCAATGATAACAAGTAAAGTTACCGAATGAACTGCAGTAGCTGCGATAGTTTGAATCTATCTTTAGTTACCTAAACAGTATTTCCCACTTGTTAGCTTCAACTTGTCTTTCTCATCTTCTTATTTGTCAGAATTTGAACAAAATTAATGAAACGGTGCAACTGGTTTGAGAAATTGAAACTAATAGCATGTGAAGAAGATAACAAATTTTGCCTTAATTAATGTTCTTTTTTTCTTTTCTTTCAGTCAAATGCTTCAATTGCTCAGGGTGGGGGCATCTGAGAAGGAATTGCCCTTCTACGACCAACGTTTTCCCCCGTGGCCGCCAGGGTGGCCGCCCCAGCAGACGTGGCCGTGGTGGTCACCATGGCGGCCACCGTGGCGGCCACCATGGCGGCCACTCCTCCTCCTCTGGCAATAAAATCACCAACATTACTTTAAAATTTTTTTAACTACTGTTTTTTCATAATTTAATACACACATTTGTTAACTTAACAATACTAACTTTACTTAATACTTTACATTACTTTGCTTACATTCCAAACTAACATTACTTACAATTTACAATAATAACTACAATTTTAAATGAAATGTTGCTTGTAAGAAAATAAAAAGAAAACAAAAATTACAGTGGATTACAGTTGAACTTGTGTTTGCAAATAGTGTACAAAACTCTACTTGTGATGCAAAACTTCAATTAACTGGAGATTACTACCCACTTTTAAAAAATATTCATATTTTTAATAACTATTTTAGTTTGAAATCCTTGGAGTTTGGTTCAGATTTGCATTTTTCTGCAGTACCATAGAAGCAGTTTCCCAATTATTATAAAGTAATTCAGTAAGTTAAGTAAAGGGCATAGTTTGGATATTATTGCAAATAATTAACAATAATTGGTTCATGCATCAGCGTGTGTTCATCGAGATATAAAGCATGCAGGAAGTTTGGAGAGCATGAAAGATGTGTACTAAGAGTTGTTTGAGGCGTAGCCAAGAGCAACTCTAGCTTCTTGTCAAGCTCTCCAAACTTCCCAAAACAGATAGTCTGTTTTGAAGCTTATTTTATGTAATTTAGAATTGGTCTATAAAATAGAGTTAATCACTTGAACTGAAATTCGTTTACACATGATTTAAGAGTAACAGACTGTGGCAGACTGAAGATTTCTCTCAGTTGATCAAATCAAGAAATTAATGTCACTATGCAGTTTAACAGTGTGATTGGGAAATTGCTTTTTTGTGTACAAGTAAGGAATAATAACCCTTCGAAACCTTTTTCTTGACGTGAAAGATGTTGTTGTCATTTTAAAATAATGGAGAGGCTGTAGATGAATGGGGAATGCATTGAATATCGAAGGCCAGCCCATTGCAAAAAATAACTTTGGTAAACTTGTGCGGCAAGTGGTTAAATTCAAAAGTAAATCTTGAATAAAAATCATTCCTTCCTCAAAATTTGTAGAAGACCAGGGTCTTTTGTCAGTGCTAATCTCCTTATTATTTCTGGGTTTGTGCTACTCCTTGAAGTCCTTTTAAGAGCACGTGAAATTTGTGTAGAAAGTGCTTGAAAATACCGGTAATGAAAAAAATGAGGTGGGGGAGGGGTAGAGGAGAGAAACCTTCTCTCCCTTTTCCCCTCACTTTGTTACTCGTTCAAAATTATATGGGAATCAAATCTCACCCTTGAAAACACAAATTATCGCCTGCAAGCAGATTATAAATGATCAAGCAGCTTGAATGCCATTTTGATGCTTCTATTCCATTATCCATTGGAAAATGTGATAAATGGGTACTTGGGACCGGTGGATAGCCAATTCAAAATAACAGTCTTGTTCAAGTTGTTCACTGGAAGATCACAGAGTTTCTATATTATAGTGACTTCTTCAAAGGGCCTCTACCGTGGCCTACAGGGGCAAAACACAGCTCAATATTTTGTGGTACATAACAACACTTCCTGAAACACAAGAAAGTTTTGTGATACATACCTCTTACTATCCTTGTTTTCTTGGTCAGTCTGCAAGTTTTTTTCCCTTTAATTTATGGCCCAAGTGTTAAGAACTTTATTCAAACCCTGCAAATATCATCACATGCTCAGTGAAGACAACAGTTTTGCCAATGGTTTTAAAGCTTTTTAAGCCCCCAAAACTGGCTGAACATTTTTTTTTCAAAGTAATCATTACCTTCAATATTTCTGGTGGTGAGTACATGTTGCAGGATACACGATGCAAAATAAAAGAAAGAGGATCTATTACGAAAGTCATTTTCCCCCAAAAAAATAAATGAAGTAGAAGATGTCTACATGCAGGCTACAAACCTAATGAAATGATATGATCAGTCTTTGGAAACCTTAGTAATTGGTAGAGAAAATGAAAGACCTTGATAGCCTGTAATGCACCTACAGCTGTTTCAATGTTAGTCCCATAGGGGCGGGGAAGGGGGGGGGATTGGGTGGGGAACAACATTTCCTTTCTTGGGTGGGGAATTTTGATGAACTTTGAAGAGAATGCTGGCCCCATGGTTGGAAAGTTTGGTCAAACTGGAAAACTGAGATAAAATTCATCAAAGAACATTTCCTAAGCTTGGATATTACTAACTACTTAATAACCTTGACCGTTCGGTCGTTACGGGAAAATCTCAAACTGAGGCCTTGCCCTATTGACCGAGCAATAGCGAGGTCAATACAGCTAGGCCTCAGTTTGAGATTTTCCTGTAACAACCGAACGGTCGAGGTTATTAAGTAGTATGTATTATATGGCTAAAATAACGGTTTTAAGGAAAAAAAATTAGTTCAAGCACAAGTCGTCCCTTCACGGTAATCTATTCACCAATTTTTTCCAAACTCGGGTAAAACATTTCACTAACAGTTTTCCTGGTCGTGTTTTCAGTTTTTTGCTCTAGAGGCACCAATTTTCAAAGTAAATAAAACAAATGTGGCTTTGGATGACTTTTTGTTGTTTTCAGGGTGTCAAGTGACAAATGACACTTAGAAAATAGGAAAATAGGAATGACAGTGGCCAAAAAATAGGAAATAAATAGGAATTCTCACCCCAAAATAGGAAAAAATAGGAGGATTTCTTTGAGTTCTATCCTCTTAACACTCCCAACACTCACTCACTCCCCGCCTGCAACTCTGTTCCACAACCCAACGCTTAAATATTTAACAGGCACCATGGCATGCATCCACAATTCATTGCCGTATAAACAAAAACAAGTGTTACCACCTGTGTTACCGAGCACAACTCATCCTACAATTACCAGATTCCAAATTTCATTAGATACTTCACAAGATGATTTATTAGTCCTTTAAAACTGTGGGAATGATAAGCAACAATAATTTTTTTGACAAACCAAAACAATATCAAAGTTCACTGTCACCAAATGTATGTCTTCCTTACAATAAAAGCCAACCACGGCTTTTGAACATCAACAATCAAAAGCACTGAGAAAGTCTGGGCACGAGTTTCAGAAGAAATCACTCTAAAGGCTTCAAACTGGTCTTTTTTTGACATGAAGTTTCAGTTTTTAGTAGAATTTATCAATTTTACTGGCAATTTTATTTCAAATATTTCAAAATGTTTCTGTGTACCTAGTAAGACCCTAAAAAAATAGGAAAAACTAGGAATTTCATGAAAAAATAGGAGAAAATAGGAGGCAGGCCACAAAATAGGAAAAAATAAGAAAAAATAGGAACTTGACACCCTGTGTTTTTGTTCCTAATTTGCATCATCCGTAATCGGCCCGTGGGCATTACGGGAGAATAATGCCCTAGTGCTTCGCTTCGCTTAGCCAATCAGAGTGCGTTATATCGTATACAAACACTAGCCATATAATAACGTGGTAAAATACACGCTGCAATGCTGCCTTCTTGAAAACTGACAGACCAGAGCCTACAGATTAGGACTGGTTCACACTTTGACATAAGCATAAGCACAAAGACAAGGAATGGAAGTTTTTCCATTCACTGAACTTATGTTTATGCTTATGTAACCCCGGTTCACACCTTTATTAATTTTTCTTATGCTTATGTTTATGCTTATGCTTATGTGCTTATGTCAAAGTGTGAACCAGCCCTTAGAAACTTGCTATGAACAAGATACAGAAAAGAAAGGTAAGGAAAATTTCCCCAATCTATCATTACTATAACCATCATTTTCTTTCAGTGTTCTTTCATCGCTGTTGTTAAAAGAAAAAATAAAATTTTTAAACCTAGAGTGTATTGTTTAAGCATTTAACAGCCAAGCCTCTTGGATCTCAATCCCTACAGTAGGGAACTTTCTACTCAAAACTTTACCCCAAGGTGGGGAGGTTTGACTCCAAATTTGCGTTTCAGATCAAAGTCCCCACCCCATCCCATAAATTGGGTGCCAAAACATTATAAGTAATTAGAAAAAAAAATAAAGCTGTGCAGAGTTTTTGAGTGGATAAAATAAAAAAAAGTATTATTGCTCAAAATAAAGTGCCACAGTCAATGTTTGGATGCAAAGTATTATATTCAATCTGACTTGTAAGTTTGATTTTGCAAGAATTGTCTTTTACTACTTTTACACAGAAATGCATTTTTAATGAGGGTTCCCAGTCCCCCACAGCATTTTTGAAGATCTTATCATAGACCTCGCTGTGTATTAGCTGCTCTAACAGACAGGGGTTTCATGAAGGCACCACCTTCACTCTTTGTTGCTGGGCAATTATTAACACTTCCCAAAGGGTTTTTCAGTGTTAACGTCAGCATTGAAACACAAACATTATAAAAATTCACACAAAATGCAATACACTACAATATAGAAATTATACAAGAAGAGTTTCACACTTCTTCTGAAGGTACAGCCAATCTGAAATTGAAGGTACCATCTGGTTGTTTGATTGCACTTAAGTTTTTTTTTTAATTTTCACATTATTACAAAATACATCCCAAATTAAAGATGTATGATGTAAACCAGAGCTGCATGTTTCGATCAACCTATTATGATACAAAGGACACAATATAAATGATTTGTGAATTAAAATTCTGCAACATGAAATGTTATTGTCTTTGGATAAACTATCTCTGTTTCTGAAATTGTTGTGAGTCCCCAGCAATTTCAGCGCTATTATAACGTTTAGCTAACACTTGCTTATATCACAGAGCTGGCATCTGCATAGCAATGTACTGGAGGCTGCCATCTGCTCTAACAGGTTGTAAATGGGGTTCTGGCTCAACTGTAGTTATTAATGACCTGAAGCTAAAAGGTTAAAAGTCTCCTTAATATTCAAGTCAAGCACCTCATTAATTATTATTTTCATAAATGTATTATTAGTCTCTTAATATCTTGCCATTTACACAGTGATTATGAATGAAAATCATTGATATACTGTTTAAAAGAATACATTAACCCCATTTACAACCTTGTTCAACCTTACACAAGGGAGCTGGCATCTGCCTCAGGTTTAGCCATCCACTCAGAGTATCCAGGGCTACCATTAGAAACTGGCAACCAGATTTTACAGCCAGGTACTATAGTAAAATCAGTCAGCTAATCTTAATTTGAAAACGAGTAAAACATTAATAACAGCTACAGGAAGAATTATTAGATTTTTGACCTGCTACTTTCTCTGACTTAATATCTCTGAGAGACCATCTTCTGAAATCGTTAATGACAGCCCTGTGTACCACAGAGCTGGCATCAGTTGCAAGTGTATCTACTATGGCCAACCGCTCAATGTCAAAGTGACAGAGCTGCCAAAACAGTACCAATGGCCCATGCTGTCCGGTAAATTCTCTCAACATCACTCAAAACAAATCCACAAAATACATTATACTTATCATCCGGCATTAAGGTAAATGGATATTTAAAAACAAATGAAGAAGCTTTATTACTTAGTGATTCTCATCTTGATGTCATGTTTAACAAGCATGACCAATTTATCATGAATTTTATCATTTTGCCACAAATTTATTACTGTATTTGTACTGGACAGTGAGATATTACGAGTGAAATCTATACTAAATAATTATCACATACAAATCATGCCATTATTTGTTTATACTAAGTACTACCTGAGAAATTTATGTAATGCCATTTGTTTATTTTGCCACACATATTTGATTGGCTTTATAAAACATGTGATCTTTAACAAGGTTTGTGAAACATGCTTTTGAAAGGACATAGAGGTCATCAAAGTTTCTCAGATTTTGAAACTTCAAAATCAGATCCAAACTTGCCTGTCCTGCAATGTTGTAATTTATGTTGACTTCACAACCATGGAAATGATTACGGTCATTGACTTCTTGTCATTCATGAGCATAGTGTTTCAGCCACAGCTGTGTTTACGGTATCTAATCTTTCAAGTCATTGACACACTCTACTGGATTGTACTGCTGCAGACTCTGCACTGATGATAGAAGAAATGGCTCGTTCATCATCATTGCCTTCATAATCAGCAAACAAGCTCTTGCTGGTATGTCCTGTCACACCAATAATTGCTGACCAAGGTTGATTTGCAGCTTTCAGCTTCTTCACCAAGGTTTTGTGAGCACTGTACATGGTTTGTGAGCTTTTTGCCTTGTACTTCTGCCTGACTTGCCATGGTCTTGTTTATAAAGGAATTGATGCTGTTGATGCCCATTCTCTGTAATTTATACCACACTTGTGTCTTGGGTCATTCATTGTCAGCATGACAAAATGGACCACTGTTTCGTATTACATCGGTGCTGAAGGGAAAATATTCAATGTACATGTCGTGGTTCTCCTGAAAGCCCCTTAAACTGAAGTGTTGGGTTAGCAGGAACCACGTGGTGTGTATCAGTGACTGTGGTGCTAAGCTTCAAAGCACTGCTTTGGACCATAACAGCTCTTCATCTTGAGAGTTGAGTGCCTTTGCAGCATAAGGTCTTTAACCAAAACCTTGTTGACGAAGGAACCTTGCTTTTCCTTCCAGGACTTCCCTGCAGTTTTCTCTCAGGTGTCACTCCAATGAAGCCAGCATAACTGTCAACCAGTCTGGTTTGTACTCTGAATCATCTTTCTTACATATCTCAGAGAAGAACTTTTGTAAATTTTCGTCCAGTGTTTTTTTGCTTCATACGCGAGTAAATTGGCTTCAAAGTTCTTGCTTTTGGCCCAGCTTGCCCCAACACTAAGCCAGGTCAATGCACTTTTCTCATTAGTTTGGTTTACTGAATTTTGTTTGAGTTATAACATATCTTGAACTTCAAAATCTGGAAATCTTTCTGCCACTCTTTTGTAAGTTGCGTAATGACATGATTTTGTGGTTTTGGTTACCATGGAAACTAATTTTCGCATGTCTGTGTTTCAAATTAAGCAGAAATACTTCTGCTCTCAAACAATGAAATTGCAGAAATTTCTTAGGTAGTAGTATAAATGATAGAAATGTGTTTTAATAGGTTTCCACTTCCTATAGCTTTATTACTTAATGATTTTCATTTTCATATCCATTTTAATAAGGATGACCAATCTATCAGAAATTTATCATTTAGCTGCAAATTTAGCATTTTATTTATGCTAGAAATGTGTCTTAATTAGCTTCCTTTTCCTATAGCTTTATTACTTAACGATTCTAATCTTGACATCCATGTTTAACAAGCATGACCAATTTATCATGAATTTTATCATTTTGTCACAAATTCATCATGATAATATTATTTGTACTGGTGAGATATTACGAGTGAAATCTATGCTAAATATCACATAGAAATCATGCCATTATTTGTTTATACTAGGTACTACCTGAGAAAGATCACCAATTTATCATGAATTTTATCATTTAGCCACAAATTTATCATATTTATGATAACAATGTGTTTTTATAACTAGTATCCTTTTTCCTAATATATAAATAATAACTCCATGATTAGAAAGAAAACAACTCAACTGATGTCATTAAGTATTTTGTGAATTTTATGGTGATTGTTTACCCAGCATCCAGGGCACATCTCTTTGCTAGCTGCCATCTGCTCAGTATAAATCACCACAGTGCATCAACCTTCAAGCATACATTACGCCTACAGTCGACTGTGCTGGTTTTCATAATTCTTGTGTCACATATCAAAGAGAGATTGCTGGCATCTCAGCCTGGTCTGCTTGCTACATATACCAGGGGATGTTTAATACAGGAACTTTTCTGGAATGAATTTGCTTTTTTCGTATTCTCATGAATTGTCTAAGGAGCTGTGAAATATTAGTTTCCTCAAATAACTTTTTGTGAAATAAAAAATAAAAATTGTACACTGTATGCTGCAAGTTATTTTCAATGTCTAGCTCAACTGTAAGTCAATTCCCTGGTCCTAAACCCTCCCTTTCCTGACACAGAGTGGCTAAGACATGCAGCTTTTCCATTTCCACAATTCTAGCACGGGTTAAGTGCTATTTTATGTGGCCAATCACAGACTGACAGGTAACACAAACTGATTGCAAACTAGCTAAGCAACTAATGCAGTGATATACTCACAAATAATCAAAACACTTCTGGATAGTGCGGGAGCATCACACCTTTATGCATTTTACTCAAAATGCAGTGGACTAATTGAGAAATACTTAATGTACCTCAATGACTTTGAGACTGTGCCCACTCCACCAGTCTGAGGAAGGTTGCATTTCGATATGCTGGTCCTAAACCCTCTCTTTCCTGACACTGAGTGGCTAAGACATGCAGCCTTTCCATTTCCACAGCTCTAGCACGGGTAGTGGGAGTGTTCACAGGCTTCAATCTATCATCATTGAGCAGAACATCTTCATGAAAGGCAAAATCAGGATCCACACCTTCTCCGCCTGCTGATTTTGCTCTTGACAGTGCAACAAATAGGGCTCCTGGATTCTTAGCCTCAAAGTCATGTTTTCCAGGATGAATCACAATATACCTGAATGCCTCCCCTGCGCCTACAGTCATTCCTTGGCACTTATGGATTGTGGTTCCCCATGACAATCTTAATGGAACCTGTAGACGCTTGCACCGGCATGGACAGTCCGTGCATCGACTTACAGGAACAATTGGCACAAGTGTGGGATCGTCTTCCATATAAGACGGACCCTTATATCCTGGAAACCGTACAAACACCACATCAGGTAATGGTGCAGGGTCATCAGTTGGTCTGGAACCATCACTGTAGACAATGTCCACTACTGTACCCACTGCACCATTGAACAAGCCCCATTTAGCCTTCAGGTTTACTGTCAGCATCACCTTGCTGTCACGGCAAAGATACAGTAGTGGCAGTAAACCACCTGCATTATTGCTGTCAGCCTTCTGTGCATGCCTGCCATTGTCAACTGCCTTGATCCTTGCTACTGGATGGTCTGGCTCTTGGTTACACTCGAGCAGCTTAGCTTTATTGCGTTCCCATTCCAAACGATGTGTTGGGAAGACATAGAGGCCTTGCTCATCCATCCTACAAAGAAGTTCTGGGCCATGGCTTATGCGGAGATTGTGCCACTGAAACTTCTGCAGCCAGCGGACTTGCTGGGGTGTTGTAGAATATGTTCTCATTGACATCAGCACATCTCTCAGCTGCTCTTCAGATTCAGTTTGTCTCACGATCTGAGTTAGCTCAACGGCACTGTCAAAACTCATCCAGACCAACCGACCATGGTTAGATGGTGCACTACGGCTATGGTCGATGTACACTGGAGTGTCGCACACAGGAGGGAGCTGTACATCATCTCCCATAAGCACTACTACGGGAAGGGCTCCCCAAAGCTCTTCTGCATTGGCTCCCCTGTTAATTGCATACCGTGCATGCTGCTCCATCCAGCCCAGAGTGGTGCGGCCAAACATTGATCGCTCATCACCAATCAGAACTTTCAGATTCTTGCACCTGTTCTGAATTTTCTCTAACACAGGACCTGAAGGTACAGTTAGCTGATTACAAGATCTTCCACCAGTTGGGATTCCTAAAAAGCTGTGAACAGTACTGCCTTGAACAAGATAGGCAGAGTTCCCAGTGGGGGTTATCACCTGTACTGCATCATTCTTTCCGAATAATTGCCGAACTAGCCTCTGAAGGCACTTGATGACATATGACTTCCCTGTTCCTGCAGTTCCAGAGACTACGAGGCGCAAAGGATGATAATCATTCTGGTTCTCGACCAAGGTGTAGAGTGTGTGCAATACTAGACTGACTAGAGCTCTCTGATTGTCATTTAAGGACACTGGAGACACATCTGGTAATTCAAGGCCCACAGTTTCGTGTTCTTCAGCTTGTTTGATGGTTTCTTCAAGCCATGTCTTTGGGTCTTTACCCTCAGGAAGATTGATGGAAACACTGCTCCAGTCATACTGTTCTCCACCATCATCATAATCAAAGTCCTTCTCTACACCTTCATATCTCTGATTCTGGCCTGCATAGACATCAATCCAGTCTGGTTGTTCTTCTGCTTCAATGGCATCATCGTCCACGTTGTCTTCAAATACCGGTTCTTGCGGATGCTCTGCATAGTGCTTTGCCTTAGAGACTTGCGCCTTCACAAATGTTGGGCACTCATTAGTTGCAACAAAGTCCTGAAAACGATCAATCCAAGATTCAGAATCTCCCTTTACTTCTTGGATGTCAAACCAGTTTGGCCAGTGTAAGAGGAGCATTGATCTACAGTAGTCCTCACTCAATGGCCATGTCGCATGTGTAGCACCCCCACTTACAACTGGAACCTTGCCATCCTTAGATGCAAACTGGTACCAAGAGCAATGCTGGTCCCGTGGTCGTGCAAGGTACTTATCCAAAGGGGTGCTGCGTGTCGCAGTGTCGCCATCACGTTCTAGGCGCCTTGACCCTGTCATTGACAAATAGGTAAACTGACGGCTACAACGCCAAAGTGCTAATCCACTCAGCTCAAATGAGGCCTCGGGACCACTGATATCTCGCCTTCCTACCGTCTTTATTAGCATCTTAGCGCAAATTGACTTTCCAGTCACTTGGTCAGCATCAGCTGTATCTACAGCATTTACCATGTCCTCAAACAGGTCAGCAGTAGCACCAGTGGGTTCACTGTCTTTACATGCATAGCCACATACATAGTCAATTATAGCTATGATATCCTCTGTGCTGGGATTGTCTGGGGAAGAGTTTGACAGAATCAAGCTTACATCGCCATTTGCTCTCCATGACTGCAACTGATAACATGAATGCTGAATCACACGTGGGTGATCACGTGGCATCTCAAGCCGAGGGGCTCCATTGTGATCATTGACAATTTCTGGTTCACTGTGCAGTTTCTTGCCTGGGCAAAACTCACTTCCAAATTCCATGCGGCACACCCTCTCATTAGGCTGCAATCCTTGCTCAGGATGACGAGGTGTCCTCAAGCAGTAATCTGAACAACTGTGCAACCCAACTCGGTTCACCAAGAGCAAATGATCTTCCAGCATCGCATCTTGGGTTGCAGCTATATCCATCAGCATCTTTACCAGGGGATCTTGATCTTTCGGTATTTGGTTAGCTGAACCTTCAGGTAGAGGCCAGAGATCTTTCCTTGGCTTTCCTTCCTCATCACTACCAGCTGGGTGTAATGCTGTCATGGCTAGGTTTTCTTCAGCCCACTGATTAAGTATGGCAGCACACTCATCTTCATCACACTCATCTTCACGAGCTTGGTGCAACAGCTGATGCGGCTGTCTGTCCTCTCTCCAGCTAAGTTGGTGCCAGTGGATTTGGCCACGGGACTTGGCAAATTCATACCGGTACCAATAGTCAGAAACACCAAACACAGGCTTTAGAACCTTGTCATGGTATGACTGTGTACGCAGGTCAAAGTAGTTTACCACAACGTGGGTGTTCTCTTGCACAGCCTTGTAGCGGGCATTGCTATCATCAGCTAGGTTAACTTCTTTCCCTGTGGTCTGCAAAATGTACTGCTCAAGTAGTCTTCTGAGTGGAGGAAAGTAAAACTCAGCACAACTTCCAGTCATAAAAAAGGAAGGCAATCCTTTCTTCTCGTTCACCATGAACTCAACCAAGGCTCGCAGTTCTCTCCGTCTTTGATGCCAGTACTGAGCAGTGCCACGCAAATTTGCTCCAAAATACAATAGCTTGTTGGTGAATGAAGTATCACCCCTTGCTAGTCGCTCCTGTAGATCTGCAACTGTTAACTGGGGATCTCCTAGTTGCTGATCAACAAAGTATCTGCTCTGTTCTAAGGCACGCTTCCTCATGATCATGTTGTGAACAACAAACTTCCATACTTTGTGTCTAGCAAACCTCCCATCCTGATACCACAGCAGGTGCTCCGCCCAATCATGTAGTGTGGGACATGTTATCGGACGATTGATATGAAAATCTCCTTTTCCATGTGGGAACAAGCAGGGAAAAGCCATTGTGAAAAAATAAGGAGTCGTAAACTCAGATGCCGGGGTTGCGTCTGTGCTTGGCCATGGGATCACGGGTTGTACACGACTATGTTGGACCCCTTCTGTCTCAGCTTCCTGGGGTTCAAACACAACTTCATTTATGGCTGCTTCTACCTGTGCTTGCACATTCACTCCTGGTTCAGGAAGAATGACCCCAGAGACTGTCGAGTCATCACCACTATCTGTTTCGCCTCCATCCAACTGCTGTGGGGCGGGACCTTGGTCATCCATATGTTCTACAGTTTCAGAAAACTCAACTGTTCTCAAATCGGGCAATTCACCATCAGATGGTAAATTCTGCAGACGAGCCTCGTCAATAACTATGTCAGCATAGGCAGGATTATTGTCCTTCAGCCAACGGAGAGCACCTTCAACCCGCTGTCGTCTAACCCTAAAGTCCTTATGGGTGTCATCTTTCCCTTGCCTTCTCACACGTATGATGTCCACTTCTGCTGGTAGACGTGGAAGAATAGTAGCTGGTTCTTGCACCATTTGAGGGAAAGCAATACAGTGACCCCTAGAAGCAATTCCTCCATGTTTCAACATGTGCACATGTACTGTGGGTGCAAGTCTAGCTATCAACATCTGCTCAGCATCTGACATTTCAGACAGTTCCTCAGGGACAGACATTGGATCCATGTTGTTTTCCTCTGACCAAACTTTTGGTACCTTCTTATCTCTCCTGCAACGAGTACACATATTCCTTGTGACTTTGCCTTCCAATCTCCGTTCGTTGCAAACTTCACAACAACTGAACGTATATGTCATCTGCTCCACCTCAAATTTCCGTATAGCAAAGTATGCATTGTCTTCCACCTGACTTGACCCTGATGGTGGAGGTGGTGGTAGATCTCCCACAGCTTCACGCAGCCTTCTCTCCTCATCAGTAACTCTCCTTTGATTTCGCCGCTCTCTTTTTCTTCTTTCATCCACTGTTTCATCTACACCAGGATGTGCAAACTCGTATACCACTCCTACTGCCCTTGCTCTGTCAATTAGACGACTATCCTCTAAGTGGCCATGGTTATTTATTTCAGGAACAGGCTGCTGTGCATCCAGTAAGTTACTTGCTTCCAAATTAACACAGTCCTCTAATACAGGATTCTCCATTTCAACATCTTCTGGTAAAATTAATGATTATTTTTCATGAACGTCAGGATATGTTGTGAACTGTACTGTTATGACCAAATTTAAGCTAGTAAAAGAAAGGGAAAGTATGGGGAAGGTAATTGCCATGTTTCAGTATCCTGGCTAGGTTCCATTTTCAATAGCTACCCCCAAATGCAATTGAATTCATGTGTATGTGTTAAAATAATATTTAGAATCACATGAGGCTAGCAAAGGGTCAGGGTATTTAGCATAGAGTTGCATGTCTGACAAGCGATATTGAACTGACGTGAGCCTACAGCAGGTTTGTTCTATTTTGTTTCTACTTTCCAAAAACAAAACCATTTTAAAGAGCTGCTTAATCTCCCAATAATACACAGTCATGAAAAATTCTCGATTCTGATTGGCTAAAAGAAATGCAGTTTATAGGAAACACTAATACAGAAAAAAAGTTAATTCAGTGCAGAAAAAAAAGAAATTACAGTGGAAAAAATAAAAAAACGAGGATTCTGATTGGTTGATAAACAAAAGCTCTGAAATTATCCCAATCAAATGTGGCCTTTGAATGGCGCAATTCATGTACATCAATGAGCTGCAAGCGAAAACAATGGCTACTGTTTAGAGAAGGTTTTCTTTTGCAACCACAACAACAGCAGAGCTGAAAAACACTTCTTTTTTGCTGTCTGTTTCGAGAAAGTGATGTCCAGAGAAGGGAATTACCGACAAAATGAAAAATTATGAGCCCATTAGACTTATTACACTGCTAAAGCCATTTACACTGAGATAACAAAAACAACAAAGTCAAGATTATGAACAAGAAACACTGAAAGTAATGATTACAGCACGTGATAGACACTTGCAAAACAAAGTAGCCTATGTAGCTGAGGCCTATAACTGTTTCGCCGGTTTTTTTGGCTTAAAAAAACTTTGGAAACATTGACAAAGCTGTTGTTTTGAGTGAATGTGTGATGAATAACATGCGTTGCTTCTGCAAAATTATGGTAGGCTTTCTCACAATTTTTTCGTGAATATCATTAATAAGTAATCACATGATTTTTCTCGTGCAAATTATTTAGAATAAATAAGCATTTGTAATTTTTTTCAAAGACCACAAATTGCAATTGCTCTACCGGCTCGTGCAAGTTTGTTAGTCTTTGAAAAAATTTACAAGTGCTGATTTATTCTAAATTGCACAAGAGAAAAATTAATAATGTGATTACCTGTACAAAGCATAACACATGTCAGCAGCAACATACAACTCCATCTTTTTCCTTTTAACTTGGATGGTATTCTTCAGAAAAGGTATAAAAATTAAGTGCTAGCTTAAATATATATGTTGTGCTTTCAATTTACCTTTGGTTTAAAAAATTTTCAAACCAGTTTAATTTTTATTTTCCTTTGTCTCAGATTATGGTAATGACTCTTAGACAAAGGAAATCAAAATTAAACTGGTTTGAAAATTTTTAAACCAAAGATAAATTTGAACCACAACATATACTCCATGATACTCCAGAAGGTACATGTACATTTGTAAACTTTAGAGTGATAAAAGACGAGCAAAATAATTTTCTTGTGAGATGCTTCAAACTTGGATCAATCGATAATGGTGCCTGGTGGGCATCCTTGTATGGTTGAAAAACAAAATGGTTCAAAGCCTCATAGTCTTTCACAAAACACTATACCAGTAATGGGAGGAATACATGGCTCAAACTTGGTGAAAGAAGTTACTCTCCAATTTCTTTCTTTGGACACTGAACCGTTTGTTATTTTTACAGATGCATTTTTTTCAAGTGGATACCTTGACAGCACAGATTAACAATTCTAATAATTATAAGCTGTTTGCAATATTATTGATCTTCTAGGCAGTAAATAATTCATAGAGAAATCATGATATCTGAAATTAAAATGACAAGGGTGTTTTAAGTTGATTTTTTCTCATTTTTCTTTTGCAGTAATAGTTCAAAAGATCATGGGTGAAGATAAAATTGGTATAAACATTCAACAAATCAAAACATTAAAGGGTTTTCAATAAAGAATTACAAAATTTTACTTCATTCACTGCTGAGACAGAACTGCAATCACGGTTAAAAAAAAAACCAAGAAGAAAATAATGCTACAGCTGTATATTGTTATTTGTTGATTTTCATGCATGCTAACTCTGAAATATTGAATAAGTAAAGCCAACTGTATCTCAAACTTGAAAATTTGCAAAAGCATTAATCCTTTAACAATCAATTTTTCATATACACTGTAGGCACATGATTCTATTTAGCCACAACAATATACAATAACATGACTGTGTACCTGTATTAGCAACTGCTGTCACAATGGCAACAGGGTTTACATTTCCAATGCTATTCTCAGGAGCAGCATGGTCATGAGCATGGCATTCTACAAAGATAAAAAAAATGGTCCACTAAATTCACTGGCGATTACCGAACTGTAATGCTACTCCTACGGTAAGATTTCCACGCATCCCCATACATTAATTATACATGCATTTTGTGACTTCAACTCTATTCATTTTCGGAAAAGGGTTAGTATGACAGTCATGCATGTATCATTAATATATGGGGCTGTGTTGAAATCTTTTCCCTATGGCAAGATTTCCACACAGCCCCATACATTAATTATACATGTATTATGTTAGTCAAACTGTATTCGTTTTCGGAACAGGGTTAGTATAACAGTGATGCATGTATAATAGTTATTGATGTATCAGCTGTGTTGAAATGTTTCCAAATAAATTTTATTTATAATTACCGAACTGTAATGCCCCATAAATAAAAGTAAAAATGCTCAAAAAAGTTTAGTGTATGCTTTTGAGGAGCAACTACAGAATACAGGGCCACTTTGGTCCACCTCATTTACATGTGTCGGAGGCTTTTGTAGAACGAAACATATAACAATGGGCACCATTGTTATTCAATAGTATGTAAATAAGTGGCCCTGTATTCTGTAGTTTAGCTCAGAATATTCAGCCGCAAATACACTGAGAGAAAACCCAGAAAATATGAAATAATTTGCGGTACCGTCAATTCCGGAAAATTGCTTCCAACAGTACCGAGAAACCAGATCCACAAAATCCACAACCACAATCGTTCGACAACCAATCGACAATCCATAAGGACAATGTAGCAGCAGAATCTTCTATTTAATGGCCAAACAACTTTCTATGGCTCACTACATATCCACTTTTACGACATTATTTCGAACGTCGGTAACGATGACTTTTGATCGCCTGAGCGGCCATTTTGAATTTTGTCAGTGTGCGTGACGTTTAAAACTCACTAGCTCCTACTCCCCACTCTTTCAAGACTAAGTTGCCAAGCAACATATGACATTATTTTACCTGGAAATCTTCTCGCTTCATGCTGCTCCACAAGTGAATTTCTTCTTCTTTCTCGCACCCGTTCCCTCTCTACTTCTCGCCGCTCTTCGGTACTATTCCGTCTCATTTCCCGTAACCGCTGTAACTCTGCTTCACGTTTTTCCTCCGTTCTGTTGCTTCTCATTTCTTGAAGCCTTTGCTTCTCAGCCACTCGTTCTTCTTCGGTTCTGTTGCTTCTCATTTCTTGTAGTCTTTGAACTTCAGCTTCACGCTCTTCCTCCGTTCTGTTGCTTCTCAATTCTCGCAATCTTTGAACTTCAACTTCACGCTCTTCTTCCGTTCTGTTGGTTCTCATTTCTCGCAGTCTTTGGACTTCAGCTTCACGCTCATCCTCCGTTCTGTTGCTTCTCAATTCTCGCAGTCTTTGAACTTCAGCTTCACGCTCTTCCTCCGTTCTGTTGGTTCTCATTTCTCGCAGTCTTTGAACTTCAGCTTCACGCTCTTCCTCCGCTCTGTTGCTTCTCAGTTCTCGCAGTCTTTGAACTTCAGCTTCACGCTCTTCCTCCGTTCTGTTGGTTCTCATTTCTCGTAGTCTTTGAACTTCAGCTTCGCGCTCTTCCTCCGTTCTGTTGGTTCTCATTTCTCGCAGTCTTTGAACTTCAGCTTCACGCTCTTCCTCCGTTCTGTTGGTTCTCATTTCTCGCAGTCTTTGGACTTCAGCTTCACGCTCTTCCTCCGTTCTGTTGGTTCTCATTTCTCGCAGTCTTTGAACTTCAGCTTCGCGCTCTTCCTCCGTTCTGTTGGTTCTCATTTCTCGTAGTCTTTGGACTTCAGCTTCGCGCTCTTCCTCCGTTCTGTTGGTTCTCATTTCTTGCAGTCTTTGAACTTCAGCTTCACGCTCTTCCTCCGTTCTGTTGGTTCTCATTTCTCGCAGTCTTTGGACTTCTGCTTTACGCTCATAATCCTTTCTGTTGGTTCTCATTTCTCGCAGTCTTTGGACTTCAGCTTCACGCTCTTCCTCCGTTCTGTTACTTCTTATTTCTCGCAGTCTTTGAACTTCAGCTTCACGCTCTTCCTCCGTTCTGTTACTTCTCATTTCTCGCAGTCTTTGGACTTCAGCTTCACGCTCTTCCTCCGTTCTGTTTCTTCTCATTTCTCGCAGTCTTTGAACTTCAGCTTCACGCTCTTCCTCCGTTCTGTTGCTTCTCATTTCTCGCAGTCTTTTTAATTCCTTTTGGCGCTGCTCTTCGGTTCTGGTTCTACTCTTTTCCCTTTGTCGTTCCCGGTCTCTTTCTCTCTTCTTTCGTTTCTGCTCTTCTGTCATAGGTCTTCCAGGCATCATGCAACCTTATCCAAAATTAAGAATTTTCTGAAGATATGCCAAAAATTACAATACAGAGAAAAAAGGATCTCTTGACAATATAAAAATAAACACTTAGCTTTAAGTTAATATCCCTCCAATGTTTGACTTCGATAACTGCGTAGCCACCAGAGTGGTCCTGACCACAGCTATAACTGTCAAACCTGTTTTCGATTGAAACCGCCGAAAAAATGCAGGAAATTTTTTTCCTCAAATCGTTTTCTACCTAAACACAACAAGCGTCGTTTGTAAAGATGTTTACTTGACGAAGTGGAAGCCGCGTCGAGCCGCAGCTGAGCGCGCGAAAAATCAAGCCTCGTTTTGGCCTGGCTTGAGCCTGCGATCCCATTGAAAACCAGTACCTGGTCAGCGGTCAACTTAAAAAAAACAGCTGACCTCGACAGCTTACAACTTGAGCCCGCAATATGGTCACGTGATAGTGGTCAGCGGATACGTTGTTTTGACAGGTGTCAATTGACCATAACATGGATGTCTAATATCAAAGATGTCCGCTGTAAACTAGGTGATCAGCTAGAGTATGGGCGCCATGTTGGATTATTATCATTATTATTAGGACATTATTAATTATTGTGCGAGGTCGTCGTCGTCGTCGTCGTCGTCGTCGGTCGCGCCCACGAGCAATACCGCTAGCCAAGATTACCATGAGAAAAGCAGTTGACGGGTTTCTATAGGTATGGGGCTCCGCTTGGCGGCCCTTCGGGCCGCCGGAGCTCCGCTAAAATGGCTGAATTATGTTGTATCTAATAATTGGTTTAAAGGAAAGAAACGTGGCGCTTTTTGCCACGGAACATTTCACGTCAGGGGAAGTCCTTTTTTGTTTTTTTCTTTCGTCTCGCTCAAGTCGACTTGGCAGCAGGTCTAGTCAGAAGGCCTGTAACATTGGCACGTGAGGTAACTTGTGTCTAATCAAACGAAAGTTAGTCGTGATCAAGGTAAATCTTGTTAAATAAATTGATTTAATGAGAAACAGACTCGTATACGGTTTCGTGAAAAGCAAATGCAAACTTCGAATGCTTCAAAAGGAGAAATTGCCATGTTTGATACCAAATTATGTCTCACTTGGATGCAACCACCCTGCTTTAGCATTAACCGTGTTAAAAAAAAAATATTAATAACGCTGAATAGGGTGTCTTGACATTGCATCACTATATTGTATCATTTACAAGTCATCTTGTGTAAAGGAAAGAGTATATGATTCACGTTTAGGAATTTTAGGAGGCTAAAGGGTGACAACACACTGAACATAAAAATGTTAAGTGACCTCGCTTAAGTGAAATGTAGGGTACCCTGTGCCTCTGTTTCTTTTTGCCGTCACGCTACTCCAAGGACTTGAAATTTGCAGAAATGATCAACTCAAGTTAATTTGTAGTCTAAAATTTATGAGGCTCCTTTTATTGGACCTCAAAGCCCAAACTTAGCATTCCGCATATCTACAATCGGGACTTCAGACAAAAAGTATAATCGATAATTAAAGAAAACAAGACAATACTCGACTGAAGGAAACTGATAATAAGGATCCACTGTGAAAGAAACGTTGAAAGAGTTCTGTCATGGGAGTTTTGCTGTTTTTCAGTATTTAGTCTCAGTGCACAAATTTGCAAATCTTTTTCCAGTTAACCTACCGAACAAACGAAAGTCGCACACAGTCTTAATAAACTGCTTCGGCATTATTTTGGGTTTTCCCTTCTTGAAAGACAACTTTTAGCATTTTACAGCGAACCGAGATAGCATGACAGAGCTCCTTTAATGACTTATTACTGAATGAAACAGAATGAGACTCAGAAAACCGACGGGTTGGCTCAGTTGGTAGAGTGCCAGACTAACGTGCGGGAGGTCGTGGGTTCAAAGCCCGGCCGGACCACTCAGGGTCTTTAAATAATTGAGGAGAAAGTGCTTCCTTTGCAATGATAAACCGGAGGTCCCCTCTCACAACTCTGAATAATTGATTCTGTGGGATGAGTTAAAGAACCACTAGAGACGTAACGAACCCTTGGTGTCACCCTTCTGATCTGTTCATTCTGACTACACTATCACGAGACATTCAATGTGAAATAGTTTATTGAGGAATGGTTAGTCAGTCATCCGACAACAACAATGTGTCATAACATATACTTATTACAACATACAATATGCTAGAAAGTCTAACTTGAAAAGCTTGAAAAATTAAGTGTACCACGCCAGATACGAAAAACCACTAAAAAACCACTCTTTAGATGTGGCCAAAAAATATGTGGAAACGTATTCCCCATCTAATGCAGCGGCACGGAACCTCGGGGAAGAGGTACAAACAAACCCATAACTCCATAGAAAAAATTTAACTAAATTTGACAATAGCAAACAGGAAGACTGACTAATATTCCTCGCTAAAACATTAAATACTCAAAACTCTCCCTTGAGAATACTAGAACCTCTCAATCGTGCCATCAGAATAGCAATTTCTGACTAATTCGTTCCTTAGTCACTCAACCGTCAGAAATTACATTATTCAGCAGGTCGCCGGCTTGGCGTAATATCCCAAAAAGGGCTTATGCTGTATGAGCCCACACGCATAAACAACCATATGTCAACGTGGAGTTTGCCGAGTGCTGCAGATGTAGATGAAAATCCCCGCGCTCAAACGAGACCCAAATTTGCAAATCTTTTTCCAGTTAACCTACCAAACAAACGAAAGTGGCTACGAGCCACTGAACTCGGAAAAACAAAACCACTCTTGATTCCTTTTTGGTTGCACAATTCCATGGTTGGATGTTAGTTCATTACCTTGCGCGCAATATTATAAACGTTATGCACTGGTCAGCGGATGTGCAAACTATTTACAGGAATCGATGCAGAGAAGGATCGAGGAAAGGACAGGGTCCACGCAGTATGTTTCGGGAGTTGGGGGGCTGAAAGGCGAATATGTAAGCGCACGTGAGTTAACTGAGGTGACCCGGGGGCATGCTCCGGCGCAAAATTTTGATGTCAGTTCCTCTGAAATGCCTGGAAACGCGTTTAAAATTATCAAACAGTAATGCTTACTTGCAAACTTTCAGTATTGAAAGAGCGATGCTTTTACAGTACAGAAACTGACAAACATTTCAATGTTAACCGATGTTTAAATTCACTATCATGGATTGAAATCTACACTGTAGATGGTACCGACCAGTATCAACCTTTCAATAAAAGAGGTATCCAACGATTTTACCTCAACCGCATTCAACTCAGGGATGTAAACCGTATATCAATTAGAATGGAAATAAACAAAACAGTATAGCCCTGACGGAAAATAAAACTGAGGCAGTGGCTGACATTAACAGAATTTTTTTTTTATTGTTACGATCGGTAAATTCGTTAGCAACGTCAATTAGAGAAAGTCTGTCTGTTTTTTCCTCATGACTGTTCAATACTGTCAGGTTACTAAATCGCTTTTCACGGTATCATTGTTGAGCGCAGCCATGTTTTCAATATTTGTTTTCCTGAGATAAGAGGCCCGCTCGCCGAAGAAAGCCAATTACAGGACACTAGTAAACCTGAAGCCGTGAGTAGCATTAAGTTAAAAATGAAAAAATTATTTATCAAGTTATCGCTACCTAAATGTTACTCTTTATGCCCATTAGTTAAATGCATGTCTAATTTGCTCATGGTAATTGTGAGTTTTATTCCTTTACGAACTAAGGAAATTTCTTCTGTAATTTTTATTTCGCGCTCCCTGAAGGAGTAAAATCAGCCTCACACCTACAACTGGGAAATGGCATTTAGCCATTTTCCGTGCGAAAAAAGGAGTGGACCCGCTATAACGAATGGCTAACGCTAAAGCGTCGGTGTTTGAATCGCTTCACGGTTACCAATTTGCGTTAAGAAATCCATATCTAAGAGCAAGGCCTTTATCCACGGGACAAATGCCGCTATTGCTCGCACGTTTATGGCCACAACACCCATCCCCACTCAAGAAACCGCGAGAAGACTGGCACGAATAAACCCTATGCAAAAATGCCTACCTTTAAATTATTCTTTTGTTTATATTCAAAATAGCCCAACTAACCTCACTGGAGATAACAAATTCTTTAGAATTTGTGTCTCAAAAACGAGGTCAGTTGCGCTAATATCATCATACTAATTTCTTTGGCCCATTCTGTCCAAGGAGAGAGGCGCAATAAGGATATCCCTATGTGAGGCACCAAGTCAAGGGTAACACTAGGGGTGGTCACAGCCAGGGTTCGTTACGTCCCTAGTGGTTCTTTAACGTCCCACACAATCAATTATGAAGAGTTGTGAGACGGGGCCTCCGGTTTTATCCTCCTTATCCGAGAAGACTAGAAAGTCTAACCACTTGCAGACGTCCTTACAAAGGGAGCACTTTCTCCTCAGTTATTTAAAGACCCTGAATGTTGTCCGGCCGGGGTTTGAACCCACGACCTCCCGCACGGTAGTCCGGCACTCAACCAACTGAGCCAACCGGTCGGCGATTTTCACGGGTCGCTCCTGATGAGATCAAGAGATTTCCCTTGATTAGGAAGTCTCCTTTTTAGAGATTCTCTATGTCAGAGAAATAATCCAAATAACCTTAAGCAATTCCCAGTTTCAGGGATTCCTCATTTTGAAGATTCCTTATTTTCAGATACGGCTTCTTGAAAATTGTAATTCTCCAGAACTCACACTGTAAAGGCCTTGGCAAACGGGGACACATTGTTGCGGACACAAATGTTTCCCCGTTTGCTCGCGCGCGCAACATTTGATGTAGACAAATTTTGTGTCCGCAACAAATGTTCCCCAGTTTGCGCAGCATGGAAACACAATACTCATTTTGTGTCCCGCGCGTTTGCGCGCCCAAGAAACATCATGAGCAACAATGTGTCCGTAACAATGTATCCTCGTTTACCAGGGCCTTAAAGCACACACGCGTTATGGGCTACAAATAATGTTTATTGATTTGATCGGCAAACATTACATTGTAGACTCAAACTTGGTTTGAGCTCAGTTAAGACAAAATGCCTCCTTTTAAAGGGAGCTAATTTATTTAAAATTAAGGCAACGTTTGGACTCCAAAAATATTGCATATCAAAATGATTCATGTGTAATAACTAGACTGACTAACTAGAATGGAGGTGTTGGTTTTCAAACCTTCACAGAAGTTAAAACAATTTTTCGAAAGTAAGCAAAACAAACCGCCCGGTTTCGATGACGTTTTAGGCGTATTAGTAATAGTGTATGAAAATAAAACAAATACAACTTATGATCATGCACTT
>OX419339.1:20721281-20733781 GCA_948470475.1 Galaxea fascicularis
GAACCCATAAAATAGTAACTACTACGAACTATTCACCGAAATATTACATATTTATTCCTTTGTATTCTTCAGTATATATTTGATTACAACACAAGGTTACATGTTGCCTAATTAAAATTGTTTCACTGGTAAAGCAAAACCACTCTAATTGTAATGATAATTTTACAATATTGCGGCAAAATACTCCAAAATTGCATTCTTGGGCATATAATTATCATATATACAAAAGAATAACAAATTGACCGCCATTTATGAAAGTGGTCTATAACATGATAAACAAAGTTAAGCTTCTTAGTCACAACATTACAGAATCTGCGAAATAAGCTATCGTAACCTGAATATCAATCCCAGACATAGTTCTTTAACAAGACGTTCGTACAAGTGATGTTTTTCTGGCGCCATTAATCACGAACAAGGACTAAACTACGGATATAGGGTGTGACACGCCACCATTTTAACCTTCTTGCATTTTTTCTGAATTTCATTTGTGTAGTTTAATTTCAATATTTGTGGCCTTATTCGTTCACATTTTATGACGAAATTTCACATGAAGTACCACTGAGATAGTTTCGGTTTATCATTAAGCAATCAAACTTACCTGTCTTTTAAAGCTTTTCTCAGTCTGCAGTACCAAATGAGTAACAACAGAAGAACCAGAAATAAAAGGACACTAATGACAACCACCGGAATTATAACCTTGTCTGGCAAAGCCCCTGGAGACAAAGGAAGAAGAGTTACTGATATGTATGCATCACATGAAGCGTTTCACGTAATGCCGCTTAATTCAATGGAAGAAGAAAAAATAAAAGACGACGATTTGCACGCGATGTTTCCTAGCATTTTGGAAGTTAAAATTTTCAAGGAAGAGAAACGTCTGCGTGTAAGTTCAGAACAGAAAATCGAAGAGTTCCTCAAGTGGCCCAAGCATTCGGCATTCCTTGAGACCACACTTCGGCGCTTTCAAGTTTGAGCGTTTCTAAGTACGATCAAATGCACTTGAAGTGCCAAATGTGAAACCAGTTTGTAAAATCTCGGAACAACCAAAGGTTTTTGCACAGGAAATGTAAGTTTAGCTGCAACGAAGAATGGAAGCGGAAAGCCTAGATGCTACTTTTTTTGGTCGCAACAAGCGCCAAACAGTACTCAGATTACTGAGAAGCTCCATTAAATACAACGCAAAGAAGAAAAACAACTTACTTTGTAGACAGCAAAAGATTGGAAACTAGTAAATATAGAATAACAACAGACGTCTCACTGAATAGTGAAAAACTGAATTAACAAATCTAATAAAGATAAACGGATTCTTACTGCCAACGTTTTCGTTTTAGTGGGCAGCCTTTAAGTCTCGGATGAAAGGAGACTTTTATTTTGCAGTGAATTATTTTGGCCGTTTTGTATTAGAGACGAACATCGCCAGAAATCGCGGACATTTCGAGCCCGCTAACAACTACCAGCGATATACTATATAACGGAAGGGAATAAAGACATCCAATATGGCGGCAAACGCTGAAACGAGTGGGAAAGACGCTGTTTCATATGATATATTGCACAATCTAAGCTCTGTAGATATATTATTTGATGCAAAGTAATTCTCGACAATGTCCGACAATTTTTTGGTTTAAATATTAGTGTGATAGTCTTTATAAATTAAGCTGTGTTTTTCGCGCGTATTTACTTCCACCAAACCAAGTTTGATAAGCTGATCTAGGGTTGCTAGGGGACTGTAACCCAGTTTATATCCCATGAAACAGCCATGACACACCAGTGTTGAGCGACAAAGAAAAATGGCGGCTCGAGCAGGGAAAGCTTCGAGTTTGTAGCTTTCTTTCATACGTAAGTATGGCGTCCGCTTGCTGTGTTACAGACGGAAAATGAGAAAGATAAAGACGTCCTTGGAAGTATTTTGCCGTGGGCAATTCATCCATTTTTCGGCAGAATTAGATCGTTTAAACATCGCAGAAGTTATATCGAGTCGTGATGATTCACATTGTGAAAGGGTTTGCTTGCCAGTGGACGAGTTTGTGGCATGACTTCGCGACGATTTTAAAGCAATGTATGGAGAATGGAGCATCAATGTGTGATGGATTGGTCGAGGCGTCGGGAAGAAAGTAATCATTCATCTAAGTAGCCGTTGATAAGTCAAATGCGAAGCTTATACACTACTGAACATGTATCGAATCGTGATATGACGAACCGCAACCTAATTATCGATAATATGGAAATAATTTCATATCTCCATACATTTCTTTCATTCTGGCCTTGGTGCGCAGGCGCCGCCGCCATCTTGTCCTATATTTCTGTCAATGAATCCGTCCAGATGCATTATGTGTCTGTTATTTTATCCGTTTAGTACAACGGCCAAAGGCGCATAATCCGTCTGGGACAAACTTGGGCAAACATTTGCATTGCGTCTATTTAGTTCGTCTACTATAAAGACGGGTACAAGAAGGATTATGCGACTAAGCAACCTATCTAGGAAAGTTCGTCTTCCAAGACGCACTAAAGGGAATAGTTCTTCTAGACGCATAATTCGTCTTGTGCCCGTCTTTATACTAGACGAAGTAAACAGACGCACAACAAATGTATGCCTAAGTCTGTCCCAGACGGATTATGCGTCTCTAGTACAAAAACGGCCTGATCGACCGGTGTGTACTACAGACGTATAATGCGTCTGGACGACTTTGGGAAAATATGGTTTAATGGGTGTATGGATTCGTCATTTAATTCGACCTGTATAAAGACGGGCGAGAGACTTATTATGCGTCTGGACGAAGTAAATCGTTTAGTACGTCTTAATAGACGGACTAAACGATTTACTTGCCCAAAGTCGTCCAGACGCATTAAACGTCTGTAGTTTAAACGGCCATTTTGTGGTTGGTAGAGAAGACATGATTAGCAACTGCCACTTTGTGACAGTTTGTTGTGACACTACTTCCTTAGTGGGCTCTCCTACATCTAATATCAATCATCGCGCTGACGTTTGAGTTATATCTTGCGAAAAATAATCTCTCCTTTGGTGAAATTTGTGAACAATGCTAAATTCGGTTGGTAAGAGCACCGGGATCTTGAGCGGAATTCAGAACCCGAGGCGGAACACAAACCACAGTGTTACACTAACTGGTACTCAGATTATGTCGGCTGGTGTACCAGCATCTTTCTCGACTCAGGGCGTTATTCGCGTAAGCATTTAGTCTTTTCTTCTTCACCTTACACGTAAGACTAAAAAAGAATGTAAAAGGTGAAGCGGAAAGAGACGGCTGACATCTCAGACTTGGATGGTAGTTCAGTGCTGGGTTACCTCCCACCATTTTGTTTATTCATGCACTTCAGCAGAGAGGCAGCGCAGTGTGGGTTAACGTTTTATTACTTAGCTCTGATTAAGACTATAATATGCAGTCACCAAAACTTAACATTTGGAGACATGAGCGGGGTCGAATGTCTGTCCACTGGTAAAGGGTACGAGTCTTCTTTTTCCATGATGTTGCTTGGCTGCGCAAAGAGTTTCTGATTTGACTTTCCTGTTTAGCAGTATTAGTGACTATCAGCACTGAAACATGATAATGATTATTAATGATGGTAAGGTGTAATATGCCCGTGAGAATGTTGACATCATATCAGCACTGAAACCATTAATCAGGCCAAATATTTTACAAAAACGCAAGTCGATTATAAAATTAACAAACAGTAATTAAAACAGCTCACCTTCTTGGCTTTCGTTACCACTGGGTTTGATTATTCGAAGAGTAACAACGCAAAAAGCTGAATGTACTCCATCGGTAGCAGTAATAGTAATATTACAATTAGAGTTCCACGGAAGTGCTTCCTGGCTGTAGACGGATCCATCGAGACGGATATAAAACCCACTGCTGCAAAATTCCACGTTTATGAGGTAAGTAATGTTCGCATTCAATCCATAATCTGCATCTGAGGCCAAAACATGGAACAATTCGGTTCCTGCTCCAGGTCTTGCATTGAGGGTAACGTCTGTACATCCTGTGAAAACCGGAGGCGAATCATTTATGTCCACAACAGTGATGACAACGTTTGCGAAAGATACCAAACTCGGGTTGCCTTGGTCAGCTGCCCGGACACGGAATTCATATTTGACACGAGAAGCATTGAAGTTCATCTTCTTCAAACTTGTTATGACGCCGCTTGTAGCGATAACTGAAAATATTTCATTGACCACTGCATCAGAATCATTCGGTTCTTCCACTAACGAGTATGTCACGAGGCCATTCGTTCCGCTGTCTTTATCCTCTGCTGTTACAGTGAGTATTAAATATCCAATGGGGATATCTTCTGGCACGGTGACTGAATACCGACTGGTGTTAAAATGCGGAGAATTATCATTGACATCCGCAAGATATATGACCAGCGTGCTGTTTGTTTTAAACTTTCTATCGGTTGCTTGGATACGAAGGGTCACCTCGCTCGTGATCTCACGATCCAACTCTTCAGTTACAGTGATATTCCCGGATGACGCATCAAGAGAAAACTTTCCATCAAACTCACTGGGTAACAAACTGTATGTTATGATGGAGTTGTTACCATAGTCTGCATCCGTGGCCTTTACTTGGAATATCACGGTTCCATTTCTCACGTTTTCTTCAACAGACGTATTATTTCTGCAATAAAATTAATACAAAATAGTTAAACTGTTGAACTGTCCGATTGTAATTATTAGAGTTAAGTAATTAATTAATTTAGTGTTATCTTTTAAGTTGGGTTAGTTTAATATCTAAATTATAAGTTAAGTTATAATTAGTTAGTTAAATAAATAAGTACCTTTAGAAGAAGTAATTTTTACGTTCGTAATTTTGTATTTAATCTTCTATGTATTTTAAATTCATTAAATTTGTAGCATTACTTAGTCTTTTGGTGTGTTGCGGGTTTGTGGGAAGGGTTTTGTACAGTCTTTTTTTTAATCTTGTCGTGCAAGGGAAAGATTCACGTCACACTTATAACATCAAAGGAGAAGCACCGTCCTCTTTGACTAAACCTATCATTTTCTTGTTATCGTATTAAGCAAGTCCGTGGGTATGCGGGAAAGAGTACCGCTAGCTCCGATGGTCACAAAGAAGGAAAAGCCAGCTCGGAGACGAAGGACGTCTTTCAAACGTTCGCTGCTAGAGGTTTATACCGGGTAAAGAGAGACAACATGCTTGTTGAGTGTTTCACAGAGGGGCACATGGAGATTACAGAGAGTTGGGATTGAACCAATTTCCTTTCCAGGACTCAGCTGTTGAAAGAATCTATAATGCCAATGATATCCGCTGCAAGAAAAACGTAAATGCTATTGGAGTTCAACATGTCGCTTTTTGCAAAGAATATTTACATTTTAAAACTACCTCAATTGCTGGCACAATTAAAATACTATATACTAAAGATACAAAACACAAATGTCATACATTAATCGGCAAACAAGTTCAGTTTTCAAGGATCGACGAAATTTGGATGAATGAAGATAATTTTACCTGCTGATGAATATTGGCGGATTGTCATTGACATCCTCAAGATATATGACCAGCGTGCTGTTTGTTTTAAACTTCCCATCGGTTGCTTGGATACGAAGGGTCAACTCGCTCGTGATCTCACGATCCAACTCTTCAGTTACAGTGATATTCCCGGATGACGCATCAAGAGAAAACTTTCCAACAAACTCACTGGGTAACAAACTGTATGTTATGATGGAGTTGTTACCATAGTCTGCATCCGTGGCCTTTACTTGGAATATCACGGTTCCATCACTCACGTTTTCTTTAACAGGCGTATTATTTCTGCAATAAAATTAATACAAAATAGTTAAACCTTATAACATCAAAGGAGAAGCACCGTCCTCTCTGACCAAACCTATCATTTTTAGCTCATGGATAACGTAGTCATGCCATGAGGTTTTGTTGTGGGTTTGAATTTCCCTCACTCACTCACTGATCACTCACTCACTCACTCACTCAATTCTGATTAATTTATTCATTAAACTTTCCCCCGGTCCCTCTCCTGGTAAGTATTGCTTATGTCTCCATAGTCTTCTTGGTCCAACGTTTGCAAATTTCAGGGTGTAGTACAAGAGAATTTTGCTTTGCAGATATTGTTTACGTGTTTAATGTTCAAGGCATCGGTTTTTCGTTTCGATTTTCCAACTCAACAAAGGTCTATTTTGTTCAAGGATCAGTGATCAGATAAAGTTAATAAGATGAAGAACACGAGCTGCTAGAACTGAACTTTGAAATCTTCAGAGCAGCGAAAATGAACTTCGAGATATCGCAAAAGCAACTATAAAGCTTATCACTGTGCGGTACCTGGGGCAGTAGTAATCGAGAATTTTTTGCCACAATATGATGGAAGAAGGAAGAATGAAGAAAATCGGCAAAAAAAGGAAACAGGAGAAAGACTTTCTAGCCAAAAAACCGAATTCTGACAAGCAACGCATTTGATTTATGAGCAACATATGATCGATTTAAGGAGGTACGTAATTAAGTATTCTTGAGCTATTTTGTGTAAACAAAATCGCTCTATGTCAGCATGAAGCTCAAGAAATTCTTCCGTGGTCGGATGGTTCTGCCTTGAACCAATGAAATAAAGGTTTCTTTAGATGGCATTGTTTCAGCCAGCGGCCAATCTAATTACCTGTTTTAAAGATGTGTTTGAAGGCGTGTGGTCAGTGATGGTCAGCACTGAAGCTAAGTTACACATGCGTGTTGATTACGCTCAAAGGAACATCAGTGTGGAATGTCACGCGTCATCCATCTTCTGTTGCGTGATGTATTTATTACTATCACGCCAAGGGGTACCACCATTATGGTAGTCTTTCCGGAGAAAAGGGTTTGTATATTTAACGCATGCGTAAATGACAACAATAGGCGTGAGATACTGGAGTCAGATTAGAATGAAGTATGAGTTGTGCTGTTTCGATGGATGATGAAGGTAATAAGGTGGGGACGAAAGTATTTGAAGTTTACGGCCACGGCTTGTTGGTTATAACAACCGTGTGTTTAGTCTCCTTCGCAGACGCTCTTTTGGTTCGTCACGCAATCTTTCCTCCCCAATGAACGTCTGCTGAAACCAGCAGCACATTCTTTTCCCATTGTTAGCAAAGATCAGCCGGAGTCCACGTAAAATTACTACAGAGCCAATCAGCGCTAAGTTACTGTGTAATGAAAAGCCAATCAAAAGTTGTGTTTAAAATGCTCCTTGACAGCCTCGCAAAAGTTTTGAATTGCGTGCGATGCACAACCTGTTCTGTGAAATGATACCTGCGCCTCCTAGAAAGTCCTTCAATGATTTTTCAGCATCTTTGAATTTGGTCATTCCGATGAAAACGAAAGTAGAACTATGTTAGTGGCACTCGACCACTTCTGAGGAGAATTTTAAGGGTTAAAAACAATGAAATTTAGTTTTTGAGAATTAAAACGTCGAGTTATTCAAACAACCCGTAGTGTAACCGCGAGAGACTTAGCGGGGAAGAAATGCCATTCTGAGATCAAGCAGTGTTCTTTAAATCACATATTACTATTTACCATTGAACTGATTGAATGCTCTGATTATCGGAAATAATGCAGGCGGTGAAAAGCGGCAAAAAACGTTAAACGAATAATGCTAGTTGTAATTGGTTCAGCATCAAGGTAATTTGGTTGAGCGGTTCCTACTCGAGGAGCAAATATTTTGTTTCGAAGTGGACGAGTGCTTAGTTTTGTAATTTTTCTTGTGTTTTTTTGTTCCTTTGCTAATTTTGTCGAAACTGCAAGAACATTGTTAAACCTGGAAGAGCATTGTGTGACGAAAATAAACATATGTTTGACGGATTTGAAAACTATAAATATTAGTCTAATCAGAAGTGGCTGTTTCCACAAGTGATATTTCTATGGAAGAAAAATGCTATGGAAAGGAATCCTTAATCTGGATATTTGTTCCCCTTGAAGTGAAGCCGTTTTTATGTTAAACATTGAAAATGGTGATTTCGGATAGTCGGTGAGCAATTTCATTTGTCAAATGGATTACTTTTGTCTCTCACATGTAAACAGGAACCAAGACATACATCCCTGTTTATCAAATGCGATTTTCAACTTTGATCTATCACGTGCATACGTTTGGTAATAGCAAGTTCGTTGGTTAATTCCCACATGAATAAGGCAGCGCTGTTGGTTAAATGCGACTCCGAACTTTGATCGGTCACGTGCATCCAACATGACCTTTGATCAATCACAAGATTTGCACGTGGTCAATTCAACTTGTTTACAACAACATCTAATTGAATTTATTTTCTGTTACAATGATTGGTCACTTTTAACCGTTTTTTATTGGTTACTTTTCTCAACTTCAACTTTCTCTTCTTCTTATTGGCGGATTTCGATCCGTTGTTTGTCTGTTGATCGGGTTTTTTAATATTGTACAACTGTTGACGCTCTTAATTCGGAGGAGCTTATTTTGGAATTAATTGGTGGTTTGTTTTCGAGTCGGTAAGTTTAATATTGTCCTTATATCGGGATATAACGCGGTGTTACGCTCATCTGCTTACTGTACACAAACGTTGTCAGCAAAAGGCCCAACACTAAAATAAGAGCGTTTGTTTAGGTCGGGCTATTTTTGCTGTCCGAAGTCAAAAAGTACAAAGCACTTGAAAATCAGAAATTGATGAATTATGGCAATTACATCTATATTCGTTATCAGTACCATTTGTTCAACGTTGATTTGTTTTTGCTGGTGTTGTATATTACGGTGTGTTTGGTGGTTCGTTTGTTTCCGAATATTTCTTCATGTGGTCCTGGAACTGTTTCAGAATGTGTACGTATATTTTGGGGGTTTTGAGGGACCGGAAGAATGTGGTGTTTGCGAAAGTTTGGAGAAAGAAAATGAACGGATAATGGAAAGGATACTGAATATTGACTTTTGCGGAATTAATGAAACTCTTATTTCAAAAAATGTAGGATGAATGACTATTTAATTGGTACAAATCAAACTCAAAATCAGTCTTAGAAAAAAGAAAACTAAATAAAAATCAAATGAAAAACAGTTTGCTCGTACTTCTCCGATACCATAGCAAAAACCAAAAGCGCCACAGATAAATGACTCACCATTCAACCATTTTCTCAATTCTCCCTATCTTATCAACATTTTACCACTCTTCACAAAATAGCTCAAGCACGCATTGCGTGCCTATGTTTGAAGACGCTCTTTTCATGGTGAACGCTTGATTGCAAATTTGATCTTGTTTAGAAAGGCTATATCCCTTGGCTTAAACGATCAGAATAACCCTTTGTCAACATTTGACAAAAACACAAATATTTGGAAAGTCAAGTTAATTGTAGCACAAAGCATAAATAGATGGATTGAATATCTCACCTTACAAAGCAAAAGTTTTGTGCCGGACTCCGAATCGCTCAAAAACATTGTCACTGTAAAGCGTGACTAATTTCCCTCAGGACTTTCATGTTATTATCTCTATGTTATCTCGCATTCAGAATAGTCGGAAATTTTATTACGACCAAAAACGTTAAAAAACTAACTTGAAATGAACCGTCGACCAGTAAGAAACTTTAACTTGCCTTTTACACTTCTTAACAAAGCGATCACATTTGAGTATTATTTTTATAGTCCGTGTACAAATTTGCATATTTGTGCTCCATCGCCGGTTCAAACACTTACGCCTGTCAATTTCGTCTAATGTAATGCTCCTGGCACCTATCAATCAACTGCGTAATTTTACGGAAAATATCAGCGCGTAAACGGTTCTTTTACCAAGAAGTGTGTCTGAAAAGGATGTGCTCTCACAAAACACAAACGAATGTACAGGTTTCTTGCACATATATTTTTAGAAAATAAAGTTGTTGTACATTCAAAGTGTTGTTATGTTCCCTATCCGTGAGCTGGCTCATAGGAGCCTTTGATCTTGTTATCGTATTAAGCAAGTCCGTGGGTATACGGGAAAGAGAACAGCTAGCTCCGATGGTCACAAAGAAGGAAAAGCCAGCTCGGAGACGAAGGACGTCTTTCAAACGTTCGCCGCTAGAGGTTTACACTGGGTAAAGAGAGACAACATGCTTGTTGAGTGTTTCACAGAGGGGCATATGGAGATTACAGAGAGTTGGGATTGAACCAATTTCCTTTCCAGGACTCAGCTGTTGAAAGAATCTATAATGCCAATGATATCCGCTGCAAGAAAAACGTAAATGCTATTGGAGTTCAACATGTCGCTTTTTGCAAAGAATATTTACATTTTAAAACTACCTCAATTGCTGGCACGATTAAAAAAATATATACTAAAGATACAAAACACAAATGTCATACATTAATCGGCAAACAAGTTCAGTTTTCAAGGATCAACGAAATTTGGATGAATGAAGATAATTTTACCTGCTGATGAATATTGGCGGATTGTCATTGACATCCTCAAGATATATGACCAGCGTGCTGTTTGTTTTAAACTTCCCATCGGTTGCTTGGATACGAAGGGTCAACTCGCTCGTGATCTCACGATCCAACTCTTCAGTTACAGTGATATTCCCGGATGACGCATCAAGAGAAAACTTTCCAACAAACTCACTGGGTAACAAACTGTATGTTATGATGGAGTTGTTACCATAGTCTGCATCAGTGGCCTTTACTTGGAATATCACGGTTCCATTTCTCACGTTTTCTTTAACAGACGTATCATTTCTGCAATAAAATTAATACAAAATAGTTAAACCTTATAACATCAAAGGAGAAGCACCGTCCTCTTTGACTAAACCTATCATTTTCTTGTTAACGTATTAAGCAAGTCCGTGGGTATGCGGGAAAGAGTACCGCTAGCTCCGTTGGTCACAAAGAAGGAAAAGCCAGCTCGGAGACGAAGGAGGTCTTCCAAACGTTCGCCGCTAGAGGTTTATACCGGGTAAAGAGAGACAACATGCTTGTTGAGTGTTTCACAGAGCGGCACATGGAGATTACAGAGAGTTGGGACTGATTGAACCAATTTCCTTTCCAGGACTCAGCTGTTGAAAGAATCTATAACGTTAATGATATCCGCTGCAAGAAAAACGTAAATGCTATTGGAGTTCAACATGTCGCTTTTTGCAAAGAATATTTACATTTTAAAACTAGCTCAATTGCTGGCACGATTAAAAAAATATATACTAAAGATACAAAACACAAATGTCATACATTAATCAGCAAACAAGTTCAGTTTTCAAGGATCGACGAAATTTGGATGAATGAAGATAATTTTACCTGCTGATGAATATTGGCGGATTGTCATTGACATCCTCAAGATATATGACCAGCGTGCTGTTTGTTTTAAACTTTCTATCGGTTGCTTGGATACGAAGGGTCATCTCGCTCGTGATCTCACGATCCAACGTTCCAGTTACAGTGATATTCCCGGATGACGCATCAAGAGAAAACTTTCCAACAAACTCACTGGGTAACAAACTGTATGTTATGATGGAGTTGTTACCATAGTCTGCATCCGTGGCCTTTACTTGGAATATCACGGTTCCATTTCTCACGTTTTCTTTAACAGACGTATTATTTCTGCAATAAAATTAATACAAAATACTACCCAATTTAAGATCGCCTTTACATGATTTGTGCTAATAAAAGAAATGGGTCTCATTTCACTTCATCCTCGACTTTGCCATCTTGGGATGAAAATGTGAAGCTTGTGGGATGTGGCTTCGAGTGACAAGGATACCACACAAATTAATGTCTTCAGGTAAGCTAATAGCTACTCATTGGGCACTATGGCCTCTTGATAACGAGCATTACCCCTTAAATCAACCAAATAAAGTTTTGTCGGAAATCAGTGTCCTTACATGTATTGTTACATTTGTTAAAACTTGTTAAGTGAATGTGTGACGGATATCACCGCGTGATAGATTTTACAATATCAGTTTTCCATTTGTTAAAACAAGATCTCATTACTACGTGTTCTTTTGAGGGAATAATGCAGACTTGTGAGTTGTGAGAACCTAGAGATTGAAGGAACGTGGTTAACTAAAAGTGAATTGTCGTGGATTTCTTGGGGCAAGGGAGCCATTCACGACAGTTTGAGCCCGAGCATTAGCAGCCATGGACAGCTGTTTCGGCCTTATTAGGCCTCATCAGCATGGCACAGCTAATTCATGTGGCTTCTTGAGCCTGGGTATTAGCTATGCCATGCTGATGAAGCCTAATAAGGCCGAAACAGCTGTCCATGGCTGCTAATGCTTGGGCTCAAACTTTATTTGGTAGATCCAAGGGGTACTGCCCGCTACCACGTGGCCATAATGCACAATGAGAGGCTTTTAGCTTACCTGAACACATTAATTTGTGTGGTGTCTTTGCTATCTTGGATTGACGAAGATTATGCATGCGCTACCCGTTCCAGTCTACCGAGAGACCGATTTCATCCCGAAACGAGTGGTTGTCCTTCGTTTACATGATACCGTTGCGAGATTTCATACCGGAATGAAATTCTCGTCCCGATACAGTAACCGGGGTGAACTAGCGCTGGTACGACATTTTCTCGTGGTATCGCGTAA
>OX419339.1:20738781-20748781 GCA_948470475.1 Galaxea fascicularis
TAGTCGCTAAGTTTGACTACGGTATTTGATTGATAAAACGCTGACGGCTTTTGGTTAAACCTTGACTTGGGAAACCCTGCGTTTATTTAAGGCCCGCATTTATGATACGGTTGTCACAACTTTACACGTGGAACGCACTGACAAAACGCAAAGTAGGAATCACATTCTGACAATATATTTGCTTTGGACATTTGGCCGCCATTTTTTATTAGATCTTGCTGGATGCGAATGCCATTGGAAACAGTCATTTTCGTGAGAAAGGCCTATCTAAAAATAAACCCACTTGTAAAAACGCCGCTGCAAGAATTTACGACAGTTGCACGCTCCAGGGAAGTGGGCTTTTGACTAAAATCATTGATAAGTTGTTTCAAACCATAAAGGTCAGTAACATTCAAGAGAGCTATTGCTCAAATACTGTCTTTGGATTGCAAATCACAAAATTTCAAACGGTTATATACACAGACAGATTGTGTGGGTATCCTGTGCTTTGATTTTTTTTAAAATAATAAAGGGTTAACAAATAAATTTCAACAGACTGCTAATATTCAAATTGGCCAATATACATCCAAGTGCAGTTTGGAATAATACTATTTGGATTGCCCCTGGAATAACTAGTAGTCGACAAGATGGAATTTACTGTCACCGCAGCTGTTAAGTAGGAATAAAATCAATAAACGCCTTATTTAATAAATTAACAGCTAAAATAGCGATAACGTTCTTATGAAAAAGGAGTTTACGGTTGTTAAAACATGACTCATTAATGTTTGAATGCTGAACAAATCACGAGCCGCTCTTGTTACAGAAGGTTCTTAAACTTTTATCATACGGTTTCCTTCTTTTTGAGAAAGTCTTTGTCAAATCTTTGTGTTATTGAAATAGTCACAGTGGGAAACGCAGCGGCTATTCGAGTCTTGAATTAAAGAGTTTGCATAAAAAGGCTCTGCATGCAAGGTTATTTGAAAGTGTCAAGTAGGCAAACGTGTGTTCTACCAACCTTCGACAATCATCACAGATACGTTGGCCGGCCGGCGCTGCTTGTCTAAGGCCCTGACCGTCAGCTTAAGGGAAACATTTTTGTCTTCAGGCGAAGTTTTTGTCTTCAGGCTCTCAAACGTAGGACTGGTATCTATCAAAACAACAGACGAACAGACTTGCAGGTTAGGGCGCTTTTAAGTTGTTCAATAAAGGGATGTAACTAAAACGACCTTTGTAACACTGTTGATACTACTGGAAGAGTCCGGTGGAATACATTAAGCTATTAAGCCAGTCGGAGGAAATGTTATCACGTTGTAAATTCACTAACAGGAGTATTGTATATCTAACGCATTGCGTCTCTCGGGAGTTAAGCTTTATGTTTCGAATGAAAAGTATGTCGAGGAAAAGAAAACATTGTGGAATGTTATGCAAAGGGACAAATATGGATATCCCGTAACATAATTGTCCGTTTCAATACTATCGTCGTCATCATCATCATCACATCAGTGATCACCATCATCATCGTTATCACTCTCATTAATATTATTAGTTAGAAAATCGTATATGAATTGTCATAGTCACAACATTCCCAGCAATCGCACGTAAAAACTTCTCAAAGACATTGGAGAAAGTGCTCAATGATATTTACCGAAAACGTCAAGTTCTGCAGCTTCAGAATACACTTTGATGCTGTCATATTCCGCGAGACAAACGTATCGACCAGCATCCGACGCTTGAATATTTGTAACAGACAGATGATTCGAAGACGTGATGATCTGAAGTAGAAAAAAAACCACAACTAAAAAGACACATATGCAAGAAAGGACGAGACCCCTGATAGTGTCCAACTGAATTGAATACTGAATTGTTCGTGGCTGCCTGTGTTCGTACTACTTACAACAAAATGATGTACAACTGGCAAGTCGTTCCAATCAATTCCAGTTCATTCACCAGAAGCAACGAAAGGATAAAGTACGGATTTTTACCACAATTGCTAGTTTAATCTTGCAATCTCACGTGCGCCCCCAACTGAATTAGCAATGTACCGCCGTTTACAGGCGTTTCACTAACTTTAAAAGTAACTGACGCTGTACTTTTTTCACTTTTTTTATTTCAGTCCCAACTTTCTCGACACTCGTGTTTCCTGAATACTGACTATTGCAGAAACATTTACTCCGATATGAGGTTTGCAATGTAAAAATGATATCTTTTCGCAGATTCTCAAATTTTCTTGGGTAAGAATCGAAAGTAGCACGATTACTGAACAGAACAGCACATCAATTACCTTGTCGTTCTTTAACCACTTATACGACACAGCACCCTTAGCAACCGCATCACATGTCCAAGAGACACTCATCCCCAGATCCTCGCCGAAACTCACGGACGGTGGAGGTTGACGTATCACACGGGGACCATTGTCAAAGGGAGTGACATTCTTGGCTAGTGTTTTGTAATACTTAGTTTCCGCTAAATACAAAAACGTCAGTGGATGTAAGTAATAAGCCTTTTTCACAATGCACTTAGGCCTCCTTTGAGGGTGTATAGAGGGTAATGGGTGAGAAGTTCGGTCACCGTGGCCAAGCAGGTGACAAACAGGTGACCAAGTGCAGTGCACACAACAGTTACTGCTTTTATTTCATGGCGTTCTGTTCACTGATCTTGGTTTATGAAGGCTTTCTCGGAGTCCCAGTGCTCTGCTCTGGTTTTTATCATTATTGAACTGTAGACGTAATATTACGTGTATGGATGACAAAAGCTGTCTTGCTCAACAAGTGTATGAAATTTTGACAGACATACCTATGAGCGCCACACTAAAAGTGCTTCCGTTGACTACTTCTATGAAGCCGGTACCAGTGCTTCTAATCATCGCATATAACGTTTGCCACGGTTCAAGGAAGACAGTTGCAGATAAACTGAGAACAACTGGTGAACCATCTGGGACTTCTTTTGTAGCCCTTAAGCCCTTTCCGTCTGTCGTATGCCCATTGACCGAGAGCAAAAGTTCCACTGTTCTAAACATGAGAAACCAATTGAACAATTACCAAAAGAAGCAAAATTTCTCTTCTTTCTTCGTCATAACTTTCATCATCATCATCGCTTTTAGAAGTGAAATACTACTACTACTACTACTACTATTATTATTATGCAGCAGTTGCAACTTTTGTGTGCTATGCACAATTAAAATAGTATGACGGGGCAGGTGAACGTAGCCCGTTAACGGCTATAGTGAAAACTTAGTACAAAAATATAGATTTAAAATATATATAAAAATTAGCACTATATAGTGCGCCGAAAGAAAAAAAAAGTAAAATTGATTAACTATTTAAAATATCAAGAATCTAAAATAATAATTATGAAATCTTTAAAATTCTCCACCATATATTACTTTTACGGCTGTAAATAATTCATTGATGATTCCTTCATAACTTTAATAGTCCAGAAAATATTGAAGGAAGGAAGTTAATAAATGGAAAGCGATATTCGGTGCTCAACGTCCGAGAGATGTTTAGTGTTCCCGAGATTACAGCCTTCTGCATGTTATGAAGAACTCCCTTACTCTTACTTCCGATCAACTCCAACATTTTATGATAAAGAATGTATGAGTATGTGAATGGGTCAGCTTTACCTTGCCTCCTTTGATGCGTTTGAAATCCTCACCATAACTACAGTAGTGATAAAATACACACCAGCCTCATCGGTAACAAACATTCCTTTGTCAATGTTTGAGTTGGGTGACAGACACTGTGAGTCGAGATTTTCCCATTGTTCAATACTTTGCCACCATTCTCCACTGCGGTACTTGCTTGTTTTGGATCGAAGCAACAAACAAGGATGCTCCATGTCTTTTGTTATCAGTGCAGCAGAGAACGTGGCATTATTATCAACATTAATTACACTTAGATTTGAGTACAGCGAAACGGCAATTGCCTCTGACGCTTCCAAGCGAGTTAGAACAGCAGCATATAATGATGCGTATAAACCTGCTTCAGAGGTTGATAAAATCGATAGAACATCTAGTTTTGACGATCCTGTTACCACCAATTTCAGTCCGATAAGGCTATCTATGTTAACTTTCATTTTCAGGTTAATACAAAGAACATAAAGTCCGCTTTGTATCACAGAAACCTTCTGCACTGATTTGCCACTGCTGCTTTCCCATTGAATTAACTCGTGCCATCCACCGGAACTGAAGCTAATCGACTGATGTTTGAGTTGAACAGTTCTGTTAAGTTCCAGTCCACTTAAGAATTGGACCGAACGTGAAGCCGTCACAAGAGAGAAGGAGGGATCTTGAGACTTAAAACATACTGAAATGACCTCATTCTTGTAAAAGTCGACGAGCCCAACAAATCCAAAAGTGTTGTTGAGTTGTCTCAAAGAACCAAAGACGTCAACGTAACACTTTGTGCACTTCTCTGGCCCAATGCAAGCGCTGAAGTTATTTTGCGGCGTTCCTCTGAGTGTAAATATAAATGTTATAAGATAACTTCCAGTTAAAGTTGCTGTAAAGTCTCCTCTATCGCATGATGTCCAATTTGGTTTCAACATGTTGCTATGTACGTAGGCAAGCTCGTTCCCATCAGTAGACACAGATCCAACCAGCGACTTGTCACAAGGCAGAGATGAATTGCGAATTGGATGAAGTTTTTGGTTGAGCCCAGGCTGTTGACCTGGAGGCAGAAGGCGTGCCACAGACAACCAAGATCCCTTCACAATCGTAAATTCTGGATTTCGTGCTTCGGTTCTTGAACAAAGGACAAATTTCTGTCCTTTTCGTAAGTACAGCACACCAAACGCGCTCATGACAAACGGACCTTGTACCTCACCTACTTTAGACGTGTAGATGCCATTGAAAGCAATATTGTAAGCGTTACCATTACTATTGACACAAATTCCACTGTGAAACGTTTTATTGCCATTTAAATCTTTCAAAAGCAACAAGCTCTGCAAAAAATATAAACCGCTGCTCCTTATCTCAACAACACCAAGTAGTTGCACAGTAAGACTTTTGGAGAATAACGGATTATTCCAGTCATAGATTTGTTCAAATGTGTTTAATCCGTTATTATCAAAAGATGTATCCGATAAAAATCCCGCTGCATAATCACTTTCCCAGCGAGAAATTAGGACAACGGAAAAGCTGCTGTTTTTCAACACTTTCATGGAAGAACTTTGACACTGTACATCCAGATGAATGGAGAGAGACTGTTCTGCAATGAGTCTTACTGTACCTGCAATTGTCAGAGTACTGACATAATGAGCCATTGTGGAAGAGCGTGGTTGAATACTCGTCATGACCTGCCTGGCATTCTGTCCATCAAGCAATATGGCCATAGTAATTTGTGATGAGTGTGAATGTCGGATTAAGATATTGGCAGTAACAAGGTAAACACCATCCTCTTTAGCCTTAAACTTTCCAGAGGTTTGATTAAAAGTGGCGTTATTTGGCAAAGGAGTGTCTAACAGTGATGCAGTAGTTTTCCATCTGACGATATCTCCAAGAGGACAACTTGGACTTTCTTCTTCTTCTTTGACTACAGGAACGGAAATACAAGAGATATATTTTTTGCAATTACGAAAACATTGATAGAAAAAGTTGAGTGCCGTAGAAGTAACCATTAGCCCATTACAGAGAAAACCGCCGGATGTTGTCTACCTGACTAGCATGACACGATCGAAACAGGTGTTGTGTTAGTAAGAGAATCTGTCATCACAACTTACTGTATTTATAACTGCTACTGACTGGAAAATGAGTTTCTGGTGCGCTCGTTTACTGCACTAAGCCGTAATATCGAAACATGTCCAGTTCTGAGAGCAACTCGTGTTTTATGGGAAGCGTAGTAGCGATTAAACAACGGATAAAACTGGCCCCAGTTGTTCAAACGTTGGATAGCACTATCCACTGGATAAATCACTATCCAGCGGATAAGTAATGGGAAAGCTAATTGCACTATCCACTGGATAGATATTTATCCGGTGGATAGCGCTATCCAGCCTTTGAACAACCGGGGCCTGGTGTCTTTTACCTGATTAAGATACACGAAAGTCTCTGACAAATTTCAGTTAACACAGGGCGTTCCTCAAGGGTCGCGCTTGGGATTGTTACTTTTTACACTGTATGCAAGAAAACTATTTGATATTACCAAGGTCACTTGCCACACGTTCACAGGTAAGCAGATGATACGCAGTTATATCTAGCGTTTAAACCAGACTCTGCAGTAGGCGCTCATCATGCTGTTAATGCAATGGAACTTTGTATTCGTGACATGAGAACCTGGATGCTCCACGATGAACTCAAATTAAATGACGATAAAACCGAAAGGGATAGGACCTCTCACGTTTTTCAGCATTTAGCGCAATCTGAGGATTGTCGTAGACAGTATTCCGAGAGTTGCTTCTCAGTTCTGGATACGGCACCCAATCGCTATCGGTTATTGTTAAAAGAAGCTGCTCATATCCACTGGGAAAATCCTGGTTTAAATAAGCAGGTGAAACACACCTAGCTGACACTAATGTTTTAGTTTTATTTCATTTGCTTATTTATTTTTTTGGTGCTTTTGTCCCCTAGTTTTAATCTTAGTTTTACTTATTCGTTTTTCCTTATGTTGCGCGCGCACGTGCTTACCTGGTATTCGAGCTGTTACGATCAAATTTACTGTAACGACCGTTGTAGTAGTTACGTAATTCAAATTTGTAACTTAAATATAATTCAAATTTACATTGTAACGAATACTTGCAACTGATGATGATCGATGGTCGATCGAAATATGTCTTGTAAACTGAAAAAAGTTGTAATTTTTTTACGAATTTATATTAATTGGAACATGTCTAAAAAGTTGTATCGTGAGCTTAAAATTTTTGTTAATACTGTTACTATCACGAAGTTATGGCAATGTCATATATGACTTGACAAGACAACAGCTGCTAAAAGTCGATGTGGACTCTCTGTGTAGGTGACTCTACGGTTTCCCCAGTGAAGTCAGCAAAGAACCTTGGAATAAGGATGGACAATAACCTTAATCAAGATGAACGTTAATAATACGTGCAAAGCTGCCTACTATCATCTGACGAATCTGCGACGTATTAGGAAATACTTAGATGAGAGACTGATACACACTTTAGTGATTGGACGAATAGACTACAGTAATAGTATTTTATATGGTTTACCATCCAGGGAACTAACAAAGCTCCCAACGCTTTCAAAATTCTGCGGCAAGAATTATTTTTAATATCCCAAAGATGTGTCATATCACGCCAGTTCTTCTAGAGAAGCGGTAGCCACTATGTCACTCGGTCCAGTCGGAAATGTAATGTAAGTAGGTAGTCACAATTTTGTTTCACCATTGGTCGATGATAACGGTCGGAGCCAATCAGATCGTTGTATGAATGAAGGTTGTCAACACGTTGTTGTCGATATTTCTCCGATACATTTTCGTAGTCTCCCGTTTGGTTCTCAACCTTTTATCGCTGTTATCGACACCTTGGAGCGATGAGGGATATTCCACAGCCTACGCGAAGTCTTCTACGGCGTCAAGAGCCATAATAGGACAGAGAGGGAGTCTTCTAATGGGGTATGAGATATCTTAATTTCAAAAAATCTATTTTTAGAAACTAGCAAGCAACTTCCGGTCTTCCGGTAGACTCCTTTCCGTGTGCACGAGGCTTGGGAGCTAGTCGGACTTAACTGAAAGAATGACAAAGATGGTGACCGCAACGGCGAAGTGAACGTAGCTTGTTTTCAAATTGCCTTTTTCAGTCTTTTGTGAGGAAAAACAACTGCGGATTGTCGGATTTCGTGCACAAACAAGTTATTTAACACCAAGCTTGTGAAATGTAAGCAAAGCTCTTGTTTGAACCACAGAAGATTGCAGCGAGTTCGGTGTGTTTGAAAACCTTTCACCGAATCAGGTTAACTTTGATTTGCAGTGTATTCAGGCTTTAATAAAGGTTGATGTAACACTTTTCCCACATTTAAGTCGAATTGAATCTCAACATCAGTTTTTAATAACAACTCCGTTCCCGCCGTTTTTACACACCTCTTCAAACCTATCCCATCATGCATGTAGCATGTATGCTACCACAGGTAGACCAACAAACACTACAACCCCTCTTTTCCTTGGATTTAGACACAGTTTACAACAGCAACATTACACGTATATCTGTTTCCGAACGTTCTGATCCTGATAAGTACAGGTTCAATTAAAACTGCATAACATGTTCATGGTTCAAAGTGTCCTTGTCAATAGAGTTCATAATCAGCAGAGTTCATAATCCTATAAGTATCCTGGCGGTTTCCTTAACCGAGCTGGCCTCATGGATACCTCTGGGGTCTCTGTATTGGCATTCCTATCTGCAACATCTTGTCTTGTGTCTTGCTGGTCCGACTCCTCGCTCCCTATCAGGTATTTCTTTACTTCAGTCACGTTTCTCTTATAGCTAACTCCTTCTGGTGACATCACAGTGACTTTCATTTCCATATTTACTGGTAATTCTGTGAGGTGCTTCTCCAAAGCTTGTTGACAGCTTGTTTTCTTTCCTCTGTTTTATCAGGACTTGATCACCTGGACCTAGACTGTTTTCTTGAGCTCCCCTTCTTGCATCAGCATAGTCAGTTCTTCTCTGTTTCATCTCTGCATCCTTGTCTCTTGCCTGGCTGTCAGCGAATGCGGAAGTCGTCAACTCGGGGATCTTTGACTTTATCTCTCTGTTACACAACAGTTTGGTTGGGGTAACACCAGTGGTACTATGAGGCGTGGTCCTTTAGGCTGTTAAGAATTTTCTCATCTCCACCCACAAATTCTTTTTTCAGCTTGAGCAATCTTCAGGACTATGAGTAAGCTTCTATTCTGACGTTCAACCTCCGCGTTTGCCTGGGGCCACAGCTGTGTGGACGTTCTGTGCTGTATGTCATTTGTTTTCAGGAATGACCCCAATTCCTCGGACGCGAACTGTGGGCCATTGCCTGTTTTCAGCGACTTTGGCAAGCCATGTATACAGAATATCTTCTCAAGACTTTCGATTACATTGGTGGAAGTTACAGACTTCATAATCTCCACTTCGAAGTAACGACTATAGTAGTCTACAACGACGAACACGTACTCTCCTGAGGGTAGGGGACCCATCAAATCTGCCGCTAAATCTTGCCATGGTTGGTCTGGGAATTCGGTGTGCCTTAAGGGCTCGGGTGGTGTGGGCAGCCCAATCAACTGGCAGCCATGGCAGGTCTTGCACTTGTCTTCAACTTCCTTATCGATCCCCGCCCACCAAACCTTGGTACGGAGTCTCTGTTTGGCCTTTACCAGGCCTTGGTGTCCCTCGTGTGCTAAATCGAGCACTCTTTCACGTAGTTTGTGAGGGATCAACAATCTTGTTCCCCTTAGAACTAGCTTGCCTAAGGTGGAGAGTTCATTTCGCACAGCTTTGTATTATGATGGGGCATCATCCCAATCTCCTGTTGAGATACACTCTCTTAACTGCGAAACTGTGGGTTACAAATGTGGTGATGTTTCTAGATTGTTCCTCTAGTTCAATCTCATGAAAACCCCATTTTAAATCAAGCTTACTGAATATGGTACTTCCCTTCAGTTGGTACAGGACGTCATCTACCGTAGCAGGAGCCCATAAATAGGAGCCTCCCTCTCCCATACAAGCCCTCTGAGGCAACTTTTGCGCGTATCGTGTTATTTTTAGAACACTGCGGGTGACTAGATTCGCGCGCACTGTTTACAATGCCCAATCAGAATAAAGCGGCATGTTTACCTCACATGAAGTGATCTCGGCGAAAAGTCACAATAATGGCGGGCAGATGGGAAGACTCTTCGAGTGATGAACTCTGTGAAAGATCGGATTTTTGCGAGAACTGCAAACACAGCCAAAACCACTGGCATCAACAAAAGGGGGAAAATATTATAACCGCAGTTACAGAGCGGAGCGAAACGATGACAAAAACACAGCCGTAATTAGAGCGGATTTTAGCGCTCAATTTCACGTGTTGCATAGCTCTCTAAACACTAAAGAAAGCATA
>OX419339.1:20753781-20756281 GCA_948470475.1 Galaxea fascicularis
CGACCACAACAATGAAGGACCGAGCACTGCGCCTTAAGCTATTTAAACATCATGAGTTTCTTTTTCACAATGTTTAAATACAGCTTTTAATACTCTAGATAACTTCATAAACGTTAATCGTACAAGTACCGGTAAGATAAATCACCAACTAACCACACGAATCAGTGAACCCAAAACGACTAAAATATGGATGAAACAACTGAGCAAGCTAACGGCTAGAGAACGGACGACCACAACAATGAAGGACCGAACAACCAAGCGATTAGGCGGCCGAACAAATGAAAGACCGAAAAGGACAATGCACCGACAGTGAATGACGGCCAAACAATAAACCGCATCCCGTCCGCCATGTTTTTTGTTTTTTCTCGAGGGAGGTCTACCGGAAATTTGTTTCCTGTTGCGTCCGCACTAGTTTCTAAAAATAGATTTTTTGAAATTAAGGCCCTGTTCAGACTAGGTACCTGTGCCCGGTTTTCGGGAAAGGGCACCAGTCTGAACATAGCTTTTCGTTGGTGCCCACGCACAAATCTGAGCACCGCGCCCGGGCACGGGCACTACCTCCAAGGGTAGTACTCGGGCACCGTTCCCGGTCACGGGAACTTGCCTGAACATGTTTTCATATGTTCCCGCGCTTTTTCCCGTGTTTCCCTACGATGCAGTCACAAAAATAGCAGCAATATTGCGGAGTACTCAAAAAGATAAATTGGGCACCAAGCCTTCTGCACGAGTGTGAACATCCTCCGTGAAGGGCACTGAAGTGTCTAGACAGCGTCCTTTTTAGTGTCCGGGAACGGTGCCGCGGAACGGGCACTTAGCCTGAACGAGGCCTAAGTCAGCGTTCACACTTGGTGCCCGAGCACGGTGCCCGAGTACGATTCTTGATGGGCACTAATGTGAACACACCTTTTCTTCAAGTACCCACGCCAGAATCCGGACACGGTGCCCGTGCCTGAGTACAAGGTCTCGACCTTGTACTCGGGCAATGAACTGGGCACTGATTCCTTGTGTGCACACGTTTTTCGTCAGTTCCCTGGCACTTTACACACAAACCACTGCTTTGCGTACCCACAATTCCTTGCTATGCTCAAGGGTGGTCTACATTTCAAAATGGCGTACGACGGAGTGAATGTGAACATATCAACATATCGGGTACCCAGTGTCTGAACACAGCACCATTTTGTGCCGGTGCCTGGGCACTAGTGCTCGGGCACCAGGTGTGAACGCAGCCTAAGATATCCCAAAGGCTATACCGGGAGACTCCCTCGCGGTCCCATTATGGCTATTGACAGCGTCCAACGCGCCTCGGTCATAATTTTTGTACTCTGAGAATTAGGATGAAGCTCTGTGGAGCTCAAAGCATAAGGATATAATCCTAAAGATTAACCGGCGATAAAAATAGGACAACATGAGATTGTTTCTCGTTGGAGCTGCTTTGATTTCCAAAACAAGGAAGATGGCAACAGAACGGTTAATGGTGTTTTCGTTTTGAAATTTGTTTGACTGATCATTTGAGCTATCGATACTATCGCGTTTTTTAAATCCCAGGTCACTGTCCATTCTAAATAAAGGGAAGGCCGGTGACTCGAGATCGAACCAGTCGCCGTTCGAATACCCATAAATTCCCAAGAAAGCGGAGTATCCGTTTCAAATCACCAATCACTTTCCTCGCCAACTTTCCCGAAAATTCGACCAACGCGAACGGGGAATCGCTCGTTTCACCGCTCAAATTTGACTAATTTGGCGACTCCATTATGCGTGATCCGTATGGACCGTGGACAAGATTCAAATGCCCTAGCTTAGTGACCGCGGCGGCTTACGCGCGGCACTTACACAGTGGAGGGATGGTCATTTTGTTCACATTCACATCACTGCCTAGGGGAGTGCTAAAGACAGCGAAATCCAATTTCTCGTCCTTTTTTTTTTCCTGTCGAATCTAACGCATCGCACTCCCCCAGGCAGTGATGCGCATGTGGACCAAATGACCTTCCCTCCCCCGTGTAAGTGTCGCGTGTAAGCAGCCGCGGTCACTTAGCTAGAGCATTTGAATCTTGTCGACGGTCCATACGGATCACGCATAATGGAGTCGCCAAATTGGTCACATTTGAGCGCTGAAACGAGCGATTCCCCGTTCGTGTTGGTCAAATTTTCGGGAAAGTTGGCGAGAAAAGAAAGGAAATTTATCTACGCGGCTGCTGCTGGTGATTTGAAGCGGACACTCCGCTGTTTTGGGAATTTATTAGCCTTCGAAAGGCGACTGGTTCGATCTCAAGTCACCGGCCTTCCCTTTATTTAGAATGGACAGTGACCTGGAATTTAAAAGCGATGGTATTTTATTTAGACGTCCCAGAAAGTGGCATAAAACGGTAGAGTGAAGGTAGGAAGTCTTTATTTAGCTAGAATATTAATGCTTCCACCGCTAATCGGTTCGTTGTTTTAACGGTCAATTTTTCTGTATCAACTTTTGATGACACACACCATGATTAGACTGCCTGTGGGCTGT
>OX419339.1:20763781-20796281 GCA_948470475.1 Galaxea fascicularis
AAATTAGTCTTAGCTGTAATTTGTATATCTTATCGTTGCTATGCACATTTCATCATATATACACGTAAGTATTAAATTACTACTGCAAGTATTAAATTATTATTATTACCATTTAACAACCGGACAAATATAGAATGGCCACTTCTTTCTGCGACAAACAGAGGAAGATCTGCACCCCCGTGGTATCACCTGCTTTTGCCACGATGGCTAGGATATTAAATATATAAAACTGGAAAGAAAGTTGCCGAGTTACTTTGATATCAACAGACTTGACATTAACGGGATTCCTTTAAACTTTAACAAATAAATTCTCACCAGCAAAGAATCCAGGTGTAAAGAGCGACTCTGCGCCTACCAATGCCACAAATAATCCTGTTTCCATGGATATTTTCCAAGATGCTAGCTCTGTGGTAGCCACAAAGACGGAGATATTTTGATTCTTTTTAAGTCTTATGGAACCAGCAACATTAAGCGTGATATACCTTTTCGGATTTTCATTCAGTGAGAAAAGCCCACTTCCAGGATCGATAACGTCGTCAATGGCTATAATAACGGACAAGTTCCCTCTAGGATATCCATTAAAAATGACGTTACAGCACAGAAAATAGGTGCCATCCACGCGTGTGCGGTAGATGCCTTGAGCTGGAAGAAATGCGTTGTCAAACGAAAACAAGCCAGGGACACTTTGCGTTTTCCATGATGTAACTCTCGTCCAACCTGTAGACGTGAGAGGTGCATTGTCCTTAAGCGTGGCTGCAACACCTGGCCAGTCGTAGGAAATCAACGAAACACAAAACAGCCCAGTAGATATTGACTTGTCATGAAAAGCTAGATGAACGTACACAGTCAGTGTGTCTCCCTTCTTAAGACCAACAACACCACTAGCACTGAGTGAATCTGGCCCCGATAACAGTATCTTACCAGCATACAGACCACTATTACCGGTCAAAGTGGTCGGAGCGTCTTTGACAGCGACAAGTAAGTAGGCTGAGCTTCTATTTAACGACTGGGACACGTTTATATTTATAGCAACTGTGACTAAGAACAGTCCATCCTGATTAGAAATAAACGTGCTGTTATTTGCCGTCAACACCAGCTCTTCAGACTGAAAATTTCGCCGCGCACCGCTTATGGTCCAGTTTTCCACTCTGTTCCATCCGATCGAGTTTACTTTGTCATCCCTGTGTATGCTCACCGAGAATCGTGAAGAAACATCATTTGAGATTCCAATAAAAAGGCCCGAGAAACTGCTCTCTGACAGGACTGTAAGGACTCCAGTACTTTTTGGTTCAATCTGCAGTTCAACACAATCCCCTCGGCCCAAATAAAACAATCCGGACAAACTCATGGAATATTTCTTTCCTCCAGCTGAATATTTTTCAAGTAAAGTAATATTCGAGTTCAAAACGATGGAAAAAATACAATGGGTTAATTGGTAATTAGATTCAACGTTTATATTGGAAGTAAATTTGTGAATCCCCTGAAGAATTGCACAAAACAACCCAACCGAAGGTGATGTTCCGCTGTGCATCATAAACAACCCTTTGGTACCGCTTGTTCTCCAATTTTCAAGCCTCGTTTTCACTCGGGGTTGAATAACTTGGTTGTGAGATAATACTCCATGAAAACCAGGTACAGAGCCTATACGCGACATGTGCATAATCGAAAAAGTACTGTCACGCAACAGTGACCCCTTGGAACCAATAAGATACAGGGCTAACTCGTCGTTTTCATAAAGACGCAGAAATCCGGAAAGACTTACAGTTCCGACTAACGCAGTGTTACCGTGAACACCTGTGATTCCATTTGTCTCTTCAAACTCAGCATTAACAACGAGACTTGGTTTTAAGAAACCATTAGTTGCGTTTGCTATCAGTAGATTGAGAGCAACAAAGTATATTCCTGGTTCAGGAGTGACAAATCTGTCGTGGAAAACCTCTCTATCAGACGAGGTGGTATCAAAGAAGCCGTTCCGAGACTTGATACTCCATGGTCTCACCAGAGTCCGCCCGGTTTCAGGTAAGTGGTTGACTGTTTTCTGAAGGTAACTGGAAACTCCCACCTCGAGAAATGCTGTTGACAGAAATAAAAAGACGCATTTACTCTCAGGCATATTGATCATGGCTTCATATAGTATTTTGCCAGTATCCCGCCACACGGTTATCAACATGTCTCCGCCTTCGAGACAGAAATGCCCGAGATTTACTACATAGTCAGTCCATTACCTTATATAAGAGCATTTATACAGTAACAACCCAAACGTGGCGTTTTAAAACAGCTAAAAAGTTAAACAGATTACTTAAGGTGGCGAGGCTATCTCTCTTTCACACGATGCCATTTTTCTGGAAGAAACTTAGTAAGGATCCTCAAATTAAAGGAGTAATTTTAAGTACTACTTTGCTTTCTTATTAACAGCATAGCTGGATCGTTCGTTTCACCTCGAATATGAGCGAAATACCAAATAATCTGCAGCTTGATATTCCTGGGCTTATTTCGTTGCGATTTGAGGAAGGGCTATGAGATCTGCAAGGCCAAACCAACATTGCACTGCAGCTACTGCAGTATATATCAACCAGCTATTACTAATGTTACTAGCTTGCTGCTACTGCTACTGCTCCTACTCCTGTTACTTAATGTAAAGTAACAGTAACAATGTCAATAACGAAAATGGTGCCAATAATCATAATGATAACTTAAATAAGTAATTCACTGACCTGTGCACGATCCAAATAAAACAGTGAACAAGAAATACAGAAGAATAACGATACGGTTTAACATGATGGTCTGTATGTTCTTTGCAATCATAAATGATGCTGCATCTGAAGAAAGAATTTAAGAAAGGATTTACCTACATGACAAGGCATATGCTAGAGTGAGTCTCAACCGAGTGCCGAAAGTAATTCGCATTTGCTTCACTTCCCTCTGTGATTGGTTGACAGAACTCACACCACTTTCTCAGCCAATGAGATGCAAAACCAAACCCAATCGCAAGTTGCACGCGCGCACTTTCCCACGCGTGCATGTAATTACTTCAAATTCTGATTGGTTCAATGAGCTGTGCTCATCTCGTAATTGGCTGGAGTAAATGCTTTGCTTTTGGTTTTACAACACCCGATTGAAAAGTACTGACAGTGATTAATATACAAAAGACACGCAAACAATCCTAACAGGAGAGCCCCTTAGAAGGCGACATAAGGTACAGACGAACCTGTATGTAACGACTCGCTCTCACCTTTATCGATTGTTCTACAAAATCGCTGGTAAACGAATTCAAATTTTATTGGGCAGTCAGCACTGAAAGACCTCACTAAGGATCAAACATTTGCCCACAACGAATCTTCTTACATTTTTCCAAAAGAAACTGGAGTGGGAATATCACTTTTGTTTTGATGGGATCACTTCATATTGAAAACTTAGTGACTGAACAACGTAGTACTAGAAACGCTACGCGACAAAAAAAAGTTAATTAAGGCGAGCCCATGCTTACTTTTCCAATTGAAGCTCGTCCAGTCTTTGTTTTGAGTGTTGATCACTGCAAGCAGTTTGGCTTGTCATAACTTTATTCAACCGATCTTTACTGCAAACCTACAGATAGTGACCTGTACCTTCTCCCTTTTTGTGCTCACGCTGGGGTATGTTTTCAAAGCAGTAACAGTTTCTTACTATAAGGAGGGGGACATGGGGATTTGCGGTGTTGCGGTGTTGATGGTTTTTTCAATGCGGTGATGCGGTGAATAAAATCTCAATTTGCGGTGTTGCGGTGATCGCAAACCCAACGGTGTGCGATGTTTGTGTTTCTCAAGCTACGGTGTTCGGTGAAATGAAATTACTTGCGGTGCTGTGGTTTCTTCTTTGATCTTTCTCAGACCTAAATTCAGCACGTAAACTTCGTTAATCCGTGATAAATACGTAACTTGATAAGTAACTTGATCGCTGCCACCAGGACCTCAGCCTTCTTTAGGTCCTTTAGACACGTGGAAACCATGGCCGAGGTCAGTGAAGTTAATCGTGGAAATTCTGGCAGCTTTTCGGGTCAACTTCTCAGTAATGTTCATGGAACTTCATACAAACGACCTCTCGGGGTAAGTTCAAGAAAACTGATTTGCGAGTATCAACAGTATCGACGCGTAGGCATGCATTGACAAGAGTACATCTTGTTGTGTTTATTTTGTGGAAAATTGTTTAGGTATAAAAGTGTTGTGTCAAGTGTAGACGTTAAAATCATGTAGCTAAAAATAATTGTTGCGGTGACGGTGTTTCATCGACTTTTCTTGCGGTGTTCGTTAATTTTTTTTGCGGTGTTGCGGTGTTTAGGGCCCCCCCATGTCCTCCTCTATAAGGTAAGAAGAAATCATGGGATACTTATCACCTCAAGGATGCCGAAGAACAACTGTAGTCCAACAATTTTTCAGGGCTGCCGAAATTCCCAACAGTAACTTGCTCAAAATCAAAGTTAAAAACTCTAGGAATTTTTTTCTTTAGCTCATACTTGCAACCCGAGTTTATACCATGGCTTATCGTTTTGCTGATGAAACCAAACTGGCTTGTATAATTCATTCCGGGTCCGACATAAAGTAATTTCGGCTAGATATTGAAGTTTAATCTCATTAACTAAGAATCTTTACTGGTCACTCGAAAGAAATCTTCACTCCAGAGTTCCTATGTATCGTATCGGAAATCATGTCAGTTGTGTATAAAATAGCGGTACCAGCACATTTGAATTTTTTTTTGCGATTATATGCACTTTTTTGTTTTTATTTTTTTTTTTGAAATTTATTTAAACAATTATTCCATTTTCTGTTACATATGCACTTTTTGAAATTTTTAAATTATTGTTATTTAATGTGTTGGTACCGCTATTGGGATTATATGCACTTTTTTGTTTTGTTTTTTCGAAATTTTTTGAAATTGTTTTAAACAATTATTCTATTTCTGATTTACATACACTTTTTAAATTTTTATGTTTATGCGCTGGTTGCGCTATTGGGATTATATGCACTTCTTTGGTTTTTTACATATTACTTAGATAATTTGGAAATCTTTAATTGGTACCCAACTATTGAAATCATCACTGTTTCCTTTCCATTTCACCAAAGCTTGTTTCTTCTTATAATCACTACGAATGACTTTATCCATTCTAAATACATCTTGTTTTGCTTCCAATAATTCAGGTTCATAAAATAATCCTTTTACTTCCTCATTGTTGAGATCCTTTACTTTGTAAGTGATTGGTTTAGTATACAAGATTTTATCTATTGTGAATATTTCTTCTGTCCAATTTGGTGTGTAACCTTTATCGAAAGAAAAAAGAAATGATTAAACCCACTCCTACACCAAGTAGTACTGTTAAACAGCTGTTAACTCATTATGAAAATCAGAAGACTGAACCTATAATAGAGGATTATAGTGTTCCTCCGGTTAGACCTCCAAGGCCTAAAAGAAAAGCTAAAAAACTACTCTTAATTCAACTTCAAAATACGAGAGAAGCTATTGGATACAACATTAAAAGAATATTAGAAGAAATGCATGGAATGAAAATGGTTGAAACATTAGAAGCAACGTTTGAAAAGTTTAATGGTGATGAAATAATCACAAAAACAGCATATTTCAATAGCAAACCTCAAATAATAATAGATAATAAAGGACTTCCAGCAATGTTAGAAATGACAAAAGAGCAAATTTTGAATATGATAGCTGTTTGGATATCAGAAGGATCAGGTTGGCAAAAACAATCAGTTGATAATCATTATATTAATATAGCAATATACAAACCAATGAATGGTAAATCATATATTAAATTACCAGTTGAATTCCAAAATTCCAAAAAAGGATTAATCAATATCAAAAATGAAGACGATAATGAATCTTTTCGTTGGTGTCATATAAGGCATTTAAGGTGGCTGAACACAGTTTTTCGAGCGCGCTCTTGCTGATGCGATTCAGCGCGCGCACAAGGATTGCAAAAACAAACATGCTGTTGATACAGCGATCATTTTACTTGCTCAATGCCCGCTCTATCTTTGCTATTTTCTTCACGATTGACCGCAGTGCACTGATGGCTTTAGTCTTTTATAACAAAGGTATGTTAGAAAAGGTAACGATGCAAAGTACCCAGCAATTCTCGGATTTTTGCGAATCGAAAGAACCCAGTTAAATGCAGCGCATGCGCAGTTGCTCAAAAAATTGAGACTGATTGCTTTTGCACAAACTTGCCGATTTCTAACAACCCAGTCGTTAGAATTTCAAGAAATTTGGCAAGAAAATAGTTCATCCACCACATGAATGATCTAATATATAGATTTAGGCAAGCCTAAAAGCGGAGCTCCACAGTTATTTCCTTAATATTAGCATTTACCGATAAACTAATATGGCAATGCCACAGGACTTGAACCATGACTCCAGTAAGGACTTCTCTATATTGTGATTACATATACACATATTTTTTACTGTTTTGCTGCAGAGCCAGAGCCGTCATTCAATCAAGTGCAAACGTAGATTTTCGAATAATCATCGGTCTTTGTGGTAGTGGTGGGCCGATGATCGGTTGTAAACGAAAGTTGATCGAAAAGTTCAAGCGACGCGACAATCGATTATTCTTTTTTCATAATCGCCTCTTGCGGAAAAATTTATTTTATTATTGGGGACACAAAAGTATTAAAATCAAGAAAAATGACCGTTTAATATCTTGGTGTGAGTTTGGTGTGGTTTTTCGTGGACTCCTAACTTCTAAGTCATAACAGCAGATATGATCTAAGAATGTGTTTACCTGTGCGTACGCGCTGTCACTTTGACTTCTATGTAGGTGAAAAATACATGAAATGCTTATTGCCAGATTTCTTCGATTATAATCGATGATCGATCGGTTGTGAAATCTCAACCGATTCCCACCACTACTTTGTGGCACAGGAACTATATGATTATGATGAGCAAAAACGATTAACAAACTTTTCTTCATCACAGTTTAATTACATCTGATTACATTTCGATATAAGTGGTAAAAATCACTTAACTAGGTTAACAGTTCTAGTGTCCCACTATTAAACCAACTTCGGCTTTTTTGGGGGGAATTTTCAGTTTAGAATATCCGAGTAGACGCAGCGAGAAAGGAAATGTTTATTTCGCAAAGTACAGATTTTCTTTTCGCAAAGTACAGATTTTGATTTCGTTTCGCTTCGTTTCGCAAAGTACCATTTCGCAAAGTACAATAAGCCCTTCACAACCAACATGTATCGGTGACATTTTAATCTATCAAAAAATATTTTACAGCGAAAGTGCGATAAAACCTCAAAGTGAGCTCATAAAAGAACAAAAGTACTTTGCTCGCCTGGTTTTGAACATTTTATTGTGTTATTCTTGTGATCTATTACAGTAAAGACGATAGAAAGTGCCGTCGATGTCCTTTTTACAATAACATGGAAAAACGTTGAGCGAAATCGACTTTAATTACTTTTCCTTGAGAAAAGTGACTGCGACAGACTGATCGAGCATACTATTTTAGCCATGAATCAACTCAGGTGATCAACTGCAATTATCTAGTGATGTTGAGAATGGTTTTGTTCTTGACTTCGATCAATTACAAATATTGCAAACAACAAACCTTGACTACAAGTCGAGGGTAGTATTATTTTTAACATCACTGTTAATGATAACATCTGACTCAGGATTTCTGAAAAACATTTTTCAGCCGTAAACATTGAACAAAGGACGAAGTTTTTACTGCGATAGCCTTGAAAATCTGCAATTTTTTTAACTAACAACGAGAATTGCTTTTGAGGGACAACATATTGCTGGCATTTCCAATGCTGCAGATCTTAAAAGTCGTGTTTACGTTTGGCAATGAGTTGTCGATTACTCTTTGCGAGTTTCCGAAAACAAAGCGAAGCCGAGGATATAAACCGTCCGGACTTCGCTTAGCTTTTCTTCAACCAATACTTTGCCCAAAAAATGAGCGACAGCAGGGAAAACTAAGAATTTTAGGGTTCAAAATGAAATATTGGATCGAAAATATGCATTTGGAAAAAAGACGAGCATTTTTTAGTACGAAAACAGCATGAAAACAACAAACGGTAAGCTAGAAAACAAAGAACGATGCCGGCGAATGTTTCTTCGGCGTTCCTTGTAGAAGTTGGAAAACTAAGACAAGTAACAAACATAACTCATAGTTGCAGAGAAAAATCATCATATGTCATATAAAAGACACAACAGGAGTACTAACCTGCGGACAGTTTAAGTCAGTGAACAATCACTCCGAACGCAAAGCTAATAAAAGCAGAAGCCGTCATTTCACACAAAAGTATTCATTTGCTAAGCAGATACAAATCCTTAGCGGGCCTTGAAGTTTTTCACCGTCACTTTGTGTTACTTCCCATGTCTACGAAGGAAGCTTCTTCAATTAAGGATTTTTAGCGGCAAAACCGTCCAGTTTAATACACAGCAAAAGTCAGCAATCGAAGACAGCACCTGCATGATTAAAAGCCTGCCAAACCACACGATCTTTTCTCTCGAAGATCCGTAAACTATAAAATAGCAAAGCCAGGCAATTCAATTTCCTGCTATTACCATCCAAAGGCTGATTCTCATCGGTTTAAACAAAGAACGAACTGAGAAGTAGTCAAGGTACAGCTGTAGGCGGCGAATTGTTTACCGGACGGAGATCTGTTGATCCTGGCGAAAGATTACGCCTCGTTTTGGCCTGGCTTGAGCCTGCGATCCAATTGAAAACCAGTACCTGGTCAGCGGTCAACTTCAAAAAAACAGCTGACCTCGACAGCTCATAACTTGAGCCCGCAATATGGTCATGTGATACTGGTCAGCGGATACGTTGTTTTGACAGGTGTCAATTGACATTGACATGGATGTCTAATATCAAAGATGTCCGCAGTAAACTAGATGGTCAGCTGGAGTATGGCCGCCATTTTGGATTATTATTATTATTATTATTAGGGTATTATTAATTATTGTGCGACGTCGTCGTCGTCGTCGTCGGTCGCGCCCACGAGCAATACCGCTAGCCAAGATTACCACGAGAAAAGCAGTTGACGGGTTTCTATAAGTATGGGGCTCCGCTTTGCGGCCCTTCGGGCCGCTGGAGCTCCGCTATCAAGAAAAATAGGAATTTTGACATAGGGAATTTTTAATAATACAGAAAACGATTTACGGCGAATTACGAAAATCGCCTATGTCAAAATATTATTAGAACAGTGTTGACAGACGGGATTTAATGTCAATTCGTAGTGGGCAAACGATGAAAACAATCAAACGACTGGATTTTTTTAAAATAAACAAAAACTATTTTTTAAGCCTTGTTTTTAACCACCTCTGTTGCCATGGCAACAGCACACACCCTGGCCAAAATGCGAGAATAAATACTTCCGTAGTTAAACTTGGCTCTTGAAAAAAATGGGCGCCAAAGCATAAATAGTTTTAAAGTAATGGTGTATTAGGCATAGGCACTTGAAAACTGTGTTCGGCCACCTTAAATCCACAAGAAAAGAATCCACAAAGAATAAAAAATAGTGATAAACTATTTGTGGATCAAATTGAATTATGAAGGAATTGAATTTCCTGTTACTACTAAACAATACAACAAAATCGAAACACAAAATAGTATAAATATCAATGTATTTGGATATGAGAATAAAGAACCATTTTCAATTTATATATCAAAAGAAAAGTTTGAAAATGTTATGAATCTGTTATTAATCACAGAAAAGAAAACAAACATTATGTATTAATTAAAGATTATAATAAATTTATGTTTTATCAAACAAAATATAAAGGAAGAAAATATTTCTGTATGTATTGTTTGCGATGTTTTAGCCGCAAAGAAATTTTGAATAAACACAAAGAAAACTGTTTGATAATCAATGGTACACAAGCAATTAAAATGCCAGAAAAAGATACATATTTACAACTCAATGATTATTATAAACAACAAGTACCATTTGTTATTATACGCAGATTTTGAAAGTATAATAGACAAAGTACAAAGTTGCGCAAATGATAATAATAAATCTTATACTGAAGCTTACCAAAGGAATACATCATACTCTTATGGGTACAGTTATAAACTATGTTATGATGATAAATACTCAAAAGAAGTACAAGTATATCGTGGACAAGATTCTGTCTATAAATTCATGGAAAAAATGATTGAGGAAGTTAAAAGCTGTAAAAAAATAATAAAGAAGTCTTTTAATAAACCTTTGAAAATGACAAAAGATGAGGAAAAAGTATTCCAAACAGCTAATAAATGCCATGTATGTGATAAAACATATACTAAAAAAGATACTAGAGTTAGAGATCATTGCCATATCACAGGAAAATATAGAGTGCTCATCAAAAATGTAATCTTGAATTGAGAATAAATCCTGAAAACATTAAAATTCCAGTCATATTCCATAAACTTTCAAGATCTTGCATGGCACAGCTCCTACGTATTTGGGTTCACTGATTTCTCTGAAGCCTCAGTCATGTTATAACCTGAGAAGTTCTTGTGACACCCTCTTGCTTAAGCAACCCAGCTTCAAATCTAAAGTGACACTTGGTGACAGGTCGTTTACTTGTGCAGCACCTAAACTCTGGAATGCATTATCATTTGAAGTTAGAGACTCAAAGTCGTTGGATATTTTTAAATCGAAGTTAAAAACTCACCTTTTTCGTTTAGCATTTTTATCATAATCTGAGTGTGATATCATAGTAGATTATTATTTGTAAGTAGTATTAGTATTCTATTTTCTTTTATTTTACTTCATTCTAATAGTCGTATTAATTATTGTATCCGATTTTTGGACTGTGTAATTTTATTGTAAAGTGCATTTGAACATTGTATGGAATTTGCGCTATACAAATTATTGTTATTATTATTATTATTAATCTAAGAGGTTATGATAGTCATTTTATAATGCAAGAAATTGGTAAAATAGCTGCAAAAATCTGAATATAAATTGTATTCCAAATAATATGGAAAAGTATATGGCTTTTATGCTTGGAAAACATCTTGTATTTCTTGATAGTTTTCAATTCATGAGTCAATCACTAGACAAACTTTCTAGCAACTTACCAGATAATCAATTTAAATATACAGGTGAGGTATTTAAAGATGAAAAACTGAAATTAATGAAGCAAAAAGGTGTATATCCATATGATTATGCGGATAAATGGGATCGATTTAATGATACACAATTACCAACACAAAAAGAATTCTATAGTATATTATATGATGAAAATATATCAGATGAAGATTACAAACATGCTCAAAATGTTTGGAAAGAATTTGAATGTAAGACAATGGGTGATTACCATGATATATATTTAAAAACTGATGTATTATTGCTTCCAGATGTATTTGAAAATTTCAGAAGAATGTGTATGAAATATTATAAATTAGATCCCTGTCATTACTTTACAAGTCCAGGATTAAGTTGGGATGCAATGTTAAAAATGACTAATAGAAAATTAGACCTAATAAGTCACATAGACATATTTCAATTCACAGAAAAAGGAGTAAGAGGTGGAATATCATATATTGCAAATAGATATGGATCAGCAAATAATAAATACATGAAAAACTATGATAAAAAAGCTGCATCCAAGTATATAATGTATTTAGATGCTAATAATTTATATGGTTGGGCAATGAGCCAATTTTTAACAACAGGAGAATTTAAATGGTTGAGTGAAAAAAGAACAAATAAACTTAATTTAAAATCTTACGAAGAAACAAGTAAAAAAGGAATATTGGAAGTACATCTTGAGTATCCAAAAGAATCACATAATCTACATAATGATTATCCATGTGTAGCAGAAAAGATAAAAGTAACACAAGATACGTTATCTGATTACTGCAAAAAAATACAAAATAAATTTAATATCAATACAGGATTAGTAGGAATTAATTATTAATTCCTACTTTAAATGATAAAAGTAAATGTTTTACATTAAAGAAATTTATAATTAGATTTAGATTTAGGACTTAAACTGAAAAAAGTTCATAGAGTTTTAGAATTTACTCAAAGCCCTCAGTTAAAAGAAAATATTGATTACAATACAGACAAAAGAATAAATGCCCAAAATAGTTTTGAAAGACTTTTTCAAATTAATGAAAAATGCAGTATTTGGGAAAACAATGGAAAACATACGTAAATGAGTTAATGTAAATTTAGTCACTAATAAAGAAAAACTAATAAAATTAACAAGGAAACCAACATTTGTATCAACTAAAATTTTCAATGAAAACCTAGTGGCTGTTCATAAAATAAAAGAATCATTACTACTCAACAGGCCGGCTTATCTGTAGGTATGTGCATTCTTGATTTAAGTAAAACATTAATGTATGATTTTCATTATAATTATATTAAAAAGAAATGTAAAAATAAAGCTCAATCGTTATTCACAGATACTGATAGTTTATGTTTTGAAATCACAGCAAAAGATATTTATAATGATGTCTTTAAAGATAAAGATAAAGAAAAATTTGATAAAAGTGATTATTCAACAGAAAATAAATATCATATCTCCGAAAATAAAAAAGTGATTGGTAAAATGAAAGATGAAGCTGCTGGAATTCCAATTAAAGAATTTGTAGGATTGAGATCTAAAATGTATTCATATATGAAAGATGATTTAAAAAATGAAAAAACAGCAAAAGGTATTAAAAAGATTATAATTAAAAAAATATTAAAATAAAAATACATAAAATGAACACTATAAGATCAGAAAATCATGAATTAGGAAGTTATGAATTTAATAAAATATCCTTAAGTTGTTTTGATGATAAAAGATATATTCATAATAATGGAATAAAATCTTATGCTTATGGTCTTTATAAAATAGAAGAAAATAATATCATAAATGAAGAATTAGAATTTTTAAATTCAATATGAAAAACCAAAAAAGTGCATATAATCCCAATAGCACTATAAGCACATAAATATAAAAATTTAAAAAGTGTATATGAAACAGAAAATATGGAATAATTGTTTAAAACAATTTCAAAAATTAAAAACAAAAAACATAAAAGGGAATATAATCCCAATAGTGGTACCAACACATTAAGGTGATTCCCTAGTAAAAGAACCCGCCATAGATTTCCGATGAAACTTGGTATGCTGTTGTTACAGGACAAGGAGATATTAAAAACGTAATAAAAAGAGGTGGTCACCGTGCTTGTTTTCACGCCACAATGCTGACAAATACGGTTATTTAGGTGGCTTTTGGTAATCTCCGTGCGCAACAAATAAGCTCGATTATTTTTCAATGCAGCGTGTTATTATCACAGAGATTGACTTTCTTTGATTGTTTACCGACCTACGTCCCAGAAAGAAATGTCTTCAAATGCCCTGCATTTTTTGTCCTTTACAGGAAACATAATTTGGACATGAGCTGTTGGGCCCGTTATGTCTCCTCCGTAGAATTTATTTCATTTGCCAAAAAACTAGCCATAGATTTCTGCTAGTTTTTTTCTCAGTTATACTGTTCTCATTGAAATTATGCAATAAAAAATGGGGGTCACCGTACTCCTTATTCTGCTACGGCTGCTGATAGTGCGCGCATTCCAGGCATTCTCTTGTAATTCCGAGCGCGGACTGGGGCGAGAATAAAAATGGCGTGCTTCGAATGTGCGTGGAAGGGCCGTGGAAGGAATTTGGAAGGTGAAAAAAATCATCGCGAAAGGGTCAATTTGCGTATGTTTCCTTGGGAATTAAGGCGCAATATCACCGAGATAGAGCTTAAATGAAGGTGAGTCATGTCATTCTTTCATTGATTTGATTTGAACATTTAGTTTATATTTTTCAGCACACTGTTTTGTTTCGTATTCAATTCCGGAGTTCCGATAGTTTGCTTACAGCCATGAGCTGAAATTAATGCTCATCATTTGACCAAAATAGATAACGCTCGCAACAGTGCTGTACTCTATAAGTGCGAAGAAAGGTCCTTCCTGTGAACAGAGCATTTGAAGCTTAATCATTCTACAGAAACTTGGAAATCAGTGCGTAGGCTTAAATTTATTGGGAATGTGCATTCCATCTTGTGCAACTGTCTGCTGCTTCTGAAGTCTTTTGTTCTATTGTCCCAGTTCATTCGTTTGTATACAAAAAGAAATATTAAATAGCGAATGGTTGTGACAGTTTTAAGTCGCTGTTGTATGGTTATTACGTTTACTTTATATAAACGGCTTATTTTTACATTGTATTTGCACCAGTTGTAGTTGTACAGGTGTACATATAATGGTTACATCTTTTTGTAAGTTACAGATCAGTGAAATAATTTATAATGTTGAACAGAATCCTCCTATTTGCTGTCACACGAACTTTTCCATGAAACTTTTCTTTCAGTACAAGTTCTAGCCCATCTGCACCCCCTGGAATGCCAACTGCAAGTGCTAGAATCCCAGCTCAGACTCGGCAATTTTGGTAGCCATGCCAGCGGAAATGACCTTCTTGTTGAGCAAAGGATGGAGTGTTCGCTGAAGCATGTTTCTCTGGGCAAGGCGGACATTATGCTCTTTGACCCATGATACTGAGAAGCTGTGTTTTCTCAGCAGCTTTGTATTGAGGAACTTGTTCACAAGTTGATACAGGGACTGGACATTGGCAATTGCATTGTGGGCTTCATATAGCTGCAGAGCAGAAGTTCTCTCACTAAATTCTCTTGACTGAATGATTTGCATTCAGGCAAGAGCTCTTTGAAAGCTGGTAATGTGTCAGAAAATCCAGAAACAATTGCTGAAAACTCTTTGTCTACTCCAATGGACTCCAGCGCTTTTATGAGATGTTTCCCATCAAAAGATTTACAATTGTGAGCGATCAACAAGCATGGTGCCTTGGGCTTCAGCCATGATATCATCTGGGATAATCCCTCAGCCAGTGGAACTGCTCGGACTGGACGAGAATTATAAAAGAGAATTCCTTGGTGAAAGGTGAGCTTATTCACTGATGAAGCACTGGGTGATATAGGACTGGTTGGAAGGATGTAAACCTCAAATGCATCTGCCCCATCAGTTGCTGCAATTTGCAGAATTTCAGTATTATTACCTGTCAAAAATGAGGAACTTCATTATAGTTTTCATTCAAATAACAACAGTGAGCCTGCTCACAGGCCAAATAACATAAACTACATGTTAATGTAATCTAAGCTTTGTGTTGGTCCTCTCTATTTTTTGATGACATGTCCATATTGCTAATGAAGTTGCAAAGTACTACAAATGCATACTTCAAAGAATATTCACTGGTAGCAGATTGGATGAAAACAACTTTTCCATAAGTTACTCAAATACAATAACAAAATTAATGAAAGTAATCAGCTGAGAGAGAAGCATGTTCAGTGTAAACAGGGTTTTAGTCATTCTATTACATGTATGTTAATGAAATGAATATGTGACCACTGCAGTTGATTGCAATTTAAGCAATTCACAATCAAGCCAAAAAATAATATTTTCAGGGCTTTAATGGGATTCAAACCCATGGCCTCTGTGCTCTGTGTTAGCACTACAGTATGAAGACCCATGTGTTGGAGCAGGCCAATTTATTGAGTTCATTTAGCCTGAATGAATATGATGTGAACTGTGAAAATACAAATGGAACGATTATGTGCTTCCAGTATTAATGCAGCGGCCATTGGCTCGAATCCCATTGAAGTGCTAGAAATAGTTTTTCAGGCTTAATTTGCAATTGCTTAAATTGCAATCATAACTGCAATGGTCACATATTAATTTCATTTGTATCTCTGCAGTTCACATCATATTCATGCTACGTTATGGTACAGGTACATATAACAATCATTGTCTTGAAATGAATCAATGATATTACCTCGGGATGATGTCTCCAGATCAAACACTGTCTTATTGTAGTCTTGTTTGGGCACCATACTAGACACAAAGGGTTTGGGGGGTGGTGGAATCTCAACTGCTTCTGTTTCTGGCAAATATCCCATGCCACTCTGATACTGAGAGCCTTCCCTGGTTTCTGCCTGCTTTGTTTTTGACAACCTGTGGATTGTCAATGATTTTATTATTTTTAAAATTCTACATTTACATAAAAAATCATCACTTCTTATTTACAGAGAACATACATCATCAGAACACACTCTTTCCAGATCGGATACTGTAGTCCAACCATATCAACAAGGTTTCAGCTTTGCCCTAAATTGTTAATTTCAATGCCATAGATTTTATTTACCTCTTCTCTTGGTGCCCTCTTCTTTGGAGCTTGAATTTCTTTGTTTGCTGCCTTGCTCTTTGAAGTGACATTTTAGCATCCATTCTTTTGGAGTGTTTAAGCCCATGTGTTCCAGGGGAAAGGTGAATTCCCTGAAGGGCCTGTGTACAAAAAGAAGATTGCCTTATTGAAACTTGCCTGTTGTACTATGTCTGCCGTTTCTAAGTAGGTCAAATGGTGTGAAAAGTACAATACAAATTCAATCTTTTAAACCAGGTATTTAAACATGTAGAATCTTTACCCCATTGACTTGGTATATGATAATTTATTTTATCACTGATTACAAGCAAGTTATCACAATAAGACAAAAAGAAGAAATGCAGCTACTGAGTAATATCATTTTGAAAAAAGAAAGAAATCAGAAACTTAGTTCTAACTGCAATTCAACCCTGGTCAATCATACTTGTCCACAGCACTCACCTGAGTGACATATGAATGGCCAATATTTTTTTGGCTCACTGCACATGCCACGCGATAGTCGTTGCTCTCACTGCCACCATAATGTCTGACCTTTGGGGCTTTGCTGCCGATAGTATTATTCAATGCTTCATTGGGTTGACTGGATCCAAGTGGAGCTAGCTTTTCTGCATTCTGACAGTAAACCTCTATGATTGCTTGCAGGTCCTTCTTCAAATCTTCCCCCTCTAGGTCTTTGCCATGTGGTAACGTGCTGTGATGGAAATTGACTGGGTCGCGGAGATATTTACACCAAGAGATGGAGCAAGTGGAATGATCCCCAAATGCATGGGGAATTATTACTTTTAGGCTCTTTCTGATCCCATCAGGGTCATTTTTGTTTTGTGTTATGGCATAGCTGAAGCATTTTTGTAGATAACCAATCACTTTACTGGACAACTTTTTGTGTGTTTTCTGTAGATTGTACAAGGAGCTTCCAAAGGATCTCTTTGCATGAACAATGTCTGACCATTTGTCCACATTGTGATTTACATTTTCTCTCACTTTTTTGATGGTGGAGGAATCATCATCTCCCACAAGGATAGCCACTTGAGCTTATGAGACTCTCCGCATACCTTCACAAGTTCAGTACATACATCTGCTTCCATGGCCTTAGACGACCCATCCCAGTTACATCTACAGTCATGTGCCCTGGCTGTTCTTCCAGCTCTGGCCGCTGCTTCACAAGTTGCACACCTCTTTGTTCTTGTCGCAAATGCAATAACTTTTCCAGTTTTTATTCCAATCATAGAACCAGCTCCTGGTACATAAAAGGTCTTATTTTAAAGATATGTTACTCAGGTTTGGGTGTAGTTTCCTGTGAATTTTGGACACTTGTCTAGATGTTATACTGTATGTAAATCATAACCAGCAACACATGGTGTCATCAAACCAACTACCCAAACTAGATAATAAAAGTGCTCAAAATAAATAAGTACATAAAGAAAGTATCTTATCAAGCTGAAATGTTTCAGTACTGTCTCACTTTTTTGTGTCTTCTGTTCATCGTATTTGTTTTCAAAGCCCCCTTTGTCACACACATTAGCAATACAACTTAGGTACATCATTTTTAGTTGTGTTACGATGGAACAATTTTGCAACTGCTTTTCAGCTTACTGTCGACAACTTTTGCAATTTATTTTCAGTACCTGTTAGACTATTATGACCCTTCCCTCTCTTCTGCCACCCCATGTCATAGGATGCCCCGATTGGCACTGCTTCATGTTGGTTGGATCCCCACTCCTTCTTTTCTTCCTCCATTTCCAGGTCACAGGAATGGTTTGCAATGTTTTCTATGGCGGGACCGATTTCACGTTCTCTTGCTTTCAGTGTGGCCACGCAAACAGTCGGGATATTAAGGGAAGATAACAGTGCATTGACATGTGTTGCTCCCATTCCTGCATGTAGCATGCCTAGGGTAGTGAATCATCAGATACATTGTCGGGCAAACTGGTAGTAAAAAAAAAAACATGATCTGCTACAAAGTCACGCAACAAACCTGCCGCAAGTTTGGTGTTGACGTCGAAGATTGGTCGTCCACGCACAGTGCCAGCCACCCGATGAGTTTTGTTCGTGTGGCAAACATTTACTTCTCCACAATCTGGATTGCAGCTGGTAATGTACAGGAAAGATCCTAACCCTGATACTGTTTCGTCCGTTACGTTGGACAATTGCAATGGCTTGCCACAAACTTTACACCCACGATCGAGGGCTTCCGCGAGTAACTCGAGCTCAACAACACGTCTACCGCCTATTTTACTAACATTCTGAACACGTGAGCCCTCATCACAGCTAGGCCATTTGTCTACCGAAATTTTTACCAATTTTTTTCTTCGTTCGACCTCCTTGCTACTCCGAAAGCGTCCTTTTTTGTCATGGAACAGGCGGGCCCTTTTTACGGCCACCATCTTGGATGTCGCAATGTTATGCGCAGTAGGAGATGCGCAGTGCAAAACCAGGGAATCACCTTAAATAAAAATAGTTTTAAAATTTCAAAAAGTGCATATGTCACAGAAAATAAAATAATCGTTTAAAAAAATTTCAAATGTGCTGGTACCGCTATTTTATACACTACTCATGTCATCTCACAAATGGACCGCCCAAAAAGACCTTGGTGTTGCTGCTAACAATCTCCGCAAATGGAATCCTCACCTCTCTTGTAGATCATAAGGTATCCAGCGGCATGGTTGTTCAGGATTGAAAAAACAGGAAAATTATTTTTAAAAAATAGGAGAATCAATAGTAGTTTGATGGACAAAGACAGCCTCCCTGCAACCTCATCAGCTGTCCCGATCCACCACTTTAGTCTGTAACCTGACAATGAATAAACATTCACATGACAAAATGGCTATTCATCCTTTAAAGGACTCCAGTCAGCCTCTGCCATTTTCAATGCCATCGAAATTATTGATAATGCATGGTGAAGCGAAAATCTTATTGCTTTATTGTAAGTTGTGTTCCTGAAAGTATGTTTGATTATCTGTTGTAGTTCCACAGTGATTTCCTTTGTTTCGACGTCCTCCTAATAAAATATAAGAGCCAAATTCTTGCCTATAAACCAAAACAAAGGTGTGGCTGACTAGGGCCCTTTAATTCAGTGACTTTCTTTTCTTTGATGACAGAGTAGAAACACCAGTTGGTAGTTCCTTTTCCACCAATTTCTGATTCTGTGTGTTAGCCACCTTTTGCTTTTCCCGTATTACTTCAAGCTTCCTCTTCACCTTTGTCTGATTTGATTTTGCCGTTTCAATCATGAGACATGCGACTTTTGCACCTTGTGAATCAACCTTCGAACCTGAAGATAGGACAGTCTGTAACTCAACTGTTCCCTGACAGCAGCTCACCAGCTGTTTACATTTCTTCCATCGCCTCCCGCTCCTTTCTGTCTAGGCTCTCTCCCTTTTCTTTCAACAATCTGGTCTTTTGCCTTAGCTTCTCTTGCTCTCTCTTCTTTCTTTCCACCTCTTCAGCTTTCACTTCCTGTTCAGCCTTTTCCTCTTCATCCAGCCGCTTTCTATTCTGCATATGCGTAGATCTCACTGCACTTACATGTACTCAAAGGTCATCTGTCAGGGGAATTCTCTCTGGTCTGGGTTTGTTCAGAATGTCATCATCACTTTTAGTTGAACAAAGTCGAGTGAACTACATTACTAGATATATGTACAATGGGTACTGAAGAAAATTTTACCAAAATAAAGTGACTATATACTACTTGATTTATACTGAGTTTTCTTCACAAAACATCTGACACCCATTTTGATTCCACAGTGAAGCGGCCGCTCTATTTAAGTCTGGTTTGATCACATCTTGGATATGCGAGAGAAGCATGGACCCGCTGCACATTGGTGGTCTACGGACAATTGACGGAGTTAAACAACGAGCAACAAAATAAATTTCAGTCTACCAGGATGCCCTCCTTCCCAATAAGAAAGACCTATTAAACTAAACCTTCTGCCAGTGCCACATTGGCATGAAATTAGGGAACTAATATTTTCTTCAAGGCTATTAACTATCGTTTTTATACAATAATTAAGTTGCTTTAAGAAAAGAAAATATCAATTTAATAGGCACCAAAGTTTGGTTTTCATCTGGCATTTCCGATAAACAAGGTTCTTTATAAGACATGTTTGTGCAAATTTGAGATGGCATTGTTTACCTGTTTCAGTAATCAAGAGGAACTTCACAAGTTCAACGTAAGTTATAGCATATGTTTCCTCCATTATTATAGTGCATATGATTACTCAACACAGAAAATAGTCAGAAATAATACTTTGTTTGCTGCAAAATGGCATCTAAGATGCACCGTACTGCCTGTCATAAGGAATTTACTACAACGAGTGCGTTGCTAAGACACAATAACAGATACTTGTTGATAAATGTGGTAGTAAGATCAAGCACAGGACACTTTACTTAAGCCCCAGTGTGCTTGTTAAGAAATGTTGTAGTAAGATTAAACACAGGCAAACTAATACCCCAGTGTGCTAGTTAAGGAATGTGGTGATAAAATTAAACACAGGACACAGGCAATCTAATGCCCCAGTCTGCTTGTTAAGGAATATGACAGTAAAATTAAGCACAGGACAACTTATGTAAAATATGAACACAGGACAACTAACGCACCTTTGTAATTGTTAAGGAATGTGACAGTGAAATTAAACACAGGCAAACTAATGTCCAAGTGTGCTTGTTAAGGTATGTGCAAGTATCATTAAACACAGGCAAACTAATGCCTCAGCGTACTTCTTAAGGAATGCAGCAGTAAAAATAAACACAGGTAAACTTATGCCCTCTGTTCTCCTCTTGTGGTCTTTCTGATGGCATTGATGTAATGGTAGTCCTCTACTGTCAGCAAAATTGGGTACTCCTTGTTGATAGCTTCTTGAATGGTATCATTGCACACTTCAGAAATTTTGCTTGGTGATGGCTGCAAAGTTTCTTGAAATGCCCTTGCTAGAAACACTGATACCCAGTTGCTGGTGTGTCTCGATTCCACTTTAGGATAAAATGCAAAACTTAAGAAATAAACCATTGTCTCCTTGAAAAATATAACACTTTTGAGGATAACCAAAACGTAACTGGTACAAAATAACAACTGTGCATTTCAGGTTTAAAAGACTTCTTTCTTTGTACTGGAGAGAAGTCATGCAGGACAAAATAACATTAAAAATACAGCATTAGCTGCACCAATGTTTCTCCTTTCCACAGTGAACCTACAGGGTTAATTCTTGCAGTTTTCTCACTTCTTCTGCAAACATCACACCTAAAAGTGGTGAATAAAGAACCACATTAAGGGTTTGTTAACTGAAAACTTACAACTTACGAGCTGTATAAATACGGTGATTCACAATGCCTTTCAAGAACATATATCTTTTTTGGCTTTCACTAAACATGACTTGAGCCTATCAAAGACTCTGACATAATTATTGTAAGATACGAGGTCCCAAACAGGAAAGATTCCTGCAGCGCCCACACATTTTGTAACTGAAGCTCCATTGCCTTTTGAAACAGGATTAGCATGACTGCATGTACATGTATAATTAATGTATGCATGAGGCTCTGCGGAAATCTTTCTTGTTATTTAAAATTGGAAAATATGGAATTTTTTACTTATTTATTTCAACAAGAACAATAATAACAACAAGTAATGTATACAACCCGCGAGTAGCAAAGGTTAATCGTAAAACAAATAAATACGCAACAATTGAAAAGAATGTAAAAGTTTCGCTAAAATGCGTACCTGTTACTGCTGCATCTACGTAGTTGTGTCCTCCGCAAGTAAGGTCTTCCTAGACTTTCTCTTTTCCTTATTGTAGCACTCTCACGACACAAAAATCTCCCTTCCCAGCCTAAAGACCTGGATTTTGAGCACGTCCATTCGCAGTTAGAGCATTTGTGTCGAAACATTTCCATACAAATATAATTCGCTGACTCGCGAAACGATTGATTTGCTTTCCCCTTGTCTGCTGTCCCTTCGCAGCCATCTTTGCTTACCTCATTAGTGGATATGCGCATACTGTAGGCCTTGAATTTTGAACACACGTTAAACATTGAACGGCAACAAGATTGATCATTGGATCATTGAATGTTGAGCACACGTTGAACTGAATACAGATTATGCAATGAATCGAATGGAAAACAATTTTTTGAATTTTGCTACAATCGGCTTGCCATACCATCGGTTGTTCGATGAAAAGTATCTGCCACAGCACAATGAAGTCACGCAAAAATCATACCTTTCGTATTTGTGGTAAGAGGAAGGATGCTATTTGACTCTTTCAGTAACAGAAACGAAGTTTCTTCCTTCTTCTTCTTTCCAAACAGCCAAGGCTCAAATACCAGAGAGGCCCTCATTAAATATTCAAATTATTGACGTCACACAACGTTTCTGGAGATCTATTCTTGGTTTTCAGTCATGTGCAAGTAATGCAAGTTAAAAATTCAATGGATTAAGGTATCAGCCAACCCAACGGGGTCGTCTGCGCGCGGATCGTTCTACTGTAGCGCTCTTTGTTTGAACACAAACCCCATAAACCGCACATTTTCTGAAAGCTGAGTAGTCATGCCTACAGCTAATTCCCTTTAAAAGGTAAAAAACTTTAATGCGCTTAACAAAGGAGGAGGTTTTTGTAAAACTAGGTGTTTTCATTCATTAAGTTCCACGCTCACCAAAAACAAACAGAAGAAAACGATTAACACGGCTTTCATTTCTTCACACGTTTGCCTAAAAAACCGTGTCTCAGATTTCTCGAAAGCGCGCTCGTTTTATTTTTACAAGCAAATATATAATTATATTCGGGGATGAGAAATTATTGCCACCGCCAGTGGAAAATAGGCTATAACTTTAAAATGAAAAGACAAATTAAAATTCGCAGACACGGTTTTGTAGGTGAGCTATCTGACAACAATTTGACCAAATTTCAGCCAAATTGATCCAGGGGCTGCCGGCTATCTTTAAAATGAGGAACGGGGAATCGGAGAATACGAATGGGGAACGGGGAACGGGGAACGGGGAATCTTTAAAAGCGGGAATCTTTGAAGAATATAGAGGCAGAAATCGACACAACGTAGAACGTTTTTTACAAAGGTGTACTATATTTCGGCTGGCCAAACCAGCCTCCTTCAGGTACTGTGTGAATTTTACATCGGACTTGTTTATTAAAGATAGACATGCGGTGAAATAAAATAATAAATTGACATAATAAAGGTAACAATTACAAGGTTTCTTCGCGGATGCTCAGACCATCGGGATTAATTGTTCTGCCTTTTTGAATTAAAAAAGCCTCCCTGGCCTTTCGAATGGAGTCTCGGTATTAATTGCATGTCGTTAGCAGTGTGGTTAGGAGAGGACAGGAAATGTTTTGCGGCCATGGTGTAGTAGGTTCAGATTTGGCGTCAGGGTTATCTATGGTACGGCGGTGTTCACTGAATCGGTCTTTTAAACGTCGTTTAGTCTCTCCTATGTATTGTAAGTTACAGCGGTTACATTGAGCATGTAGATGAGGTTTAAAACGGGCAAGCCATAAAATCTTTTAGTGAGCTGACCTGGCTTTCTCCTCCGAAAACGCTAAGGTCAAAATAAACATATTCCACCATAAGGGCCACTGGATCGTGGCATACAGCTTTGAATCCAACTATGTTGTCGTGCTTGAGGTCGTACAACAACCTAGCCTCTTTGGCGAACGCATCGATGAAGTCGAGTGAAGACCCGAGCAATTTCTTAACAACAACTGTTTCACCTTTTCTGGCCGAATCTCCGTCCTTCTTCCTCGTGTATTCGGTGACAAAAACGGCTCCAAACGATCCTTGCCCGATAACATCTTGTCCGCCGAGATCAGTACACTTAAATGGTGGAAGACCTTCGAAGCGACCGATTCTTTTTTTCTTGGAAGTAAATGCAATGGGTATTTTGAAGTTGTCTTCGCAAGACCGCATCGCGAAGAAAGAGGTATCGTGAAGCACACAATGACGGATTAGGCGCGAAATTCCCGCCAAAATATCTAACAACCGATCGATGAGAGTTTCTGTGTCGCACTTGAGACAAGTTAGACAAGTTTGTTTTGATAACCAAAAAATCCGTCAAATTCCTGTCATCAGTTGACCACGCCAAGTGCGACCTACTTGTCTCGACGCAGACAAAAACTTGTCTACGGTGACAAATCTTCAGAAGTGCCGTCGTCCTGCCTCGGAGCACGACTTTTTGCGAACAACAAACAAAAACAAACAAAAATTGTTTTTCTTGCAGTAAACTGTCAGTCAATTCAGTGAACTTTAAAATTTTTTCCGCTTCACATTTCACTTTTTGTTGTGACTTTCGTATCGTTCACGGCTAATAATGAATCCAGGATTTCGAAACAATTTTCCCGGTTTTTGGGACATCCATTCTGATCAAATGATGAACCCAAATGAAGCGCAAGACCGCTATAGGCCAGGGGCCGGTTCCTGAAAGGTGTAATACCTCTATTCCAGGGATAAATGTGCCTTATTCAACGGATAAATAACTAAATAAGGCACATTTATCCCTGGAATAGAGTTATTACACCTTTCAGGAACCGGCCCCAGGGCAATTGTTCTTGAGACAGCAAATTCCGCAGAACACCTTTCCACCAGCGACGGCATCGTTAGCTGCATTTCCGTTAAGAACATAAAAATAAAAACCTAGAAACAGAGCGAACTGGCGTGGATTCATTGCGGTCGTTCTATTCTACACATTGAGCGGGAAACTATAGTTTATGCGGTAAAATTGAAAAAAAAAAAGCGCCAAAAGTGACAGGTCTTATGTTTACTTTACGTTGATGTCTCTGATGTTTGTCTCTACAGTGCGACCGCCACTCAAAATAGATCAAAATAAAAATAAATCAAAATCAAAACCGTTCAATAGATAGAGCCCAGAATCTGGGAAAAGAAAGAAAGGAAATATGCAAAGACTTTCCCCGAGATTCAGGTCACTGCAATGTTTCTTATGCTAGGTATACGGACAAATTTCTTACCACATTTAAAGCTGAGATTTGCTTGGAGACGCCATGCTGGCCGGAAACCAACAGAAACATCTGTCCCTGAGTTTGCCACACAAGCGTGGGGAACTCAACAAAAAATTACAATATTACTTTTTCTAATACTGATAGCCAAATTCCATGAAATACGTCACTTTTTAGCAAACAGTACAGCTCTCTCGGTCGCTGTGTAAATGTCGCGTCACGCAAAGCTTAAAAATTCCAACGTAGTCTCTCCCACTGTGTGTGCCATATATTTGTCGTTGAGTAGTACGTCTTTCCATTAGTACTTGATAACGGTAGGACAAATATCTATCGCTGCCAAACTCAATTTAAAAACGTGACAGTACGGAGTTGAGATGAATTCAGGCGGTTCGATTTTTCTGTCGGTGCAGCGGATCTCAAAGAGTAAGAATCGAGATTTGAACCGCTCCACTAGCCCGCTAAACAAGTATGCTTTAGCGTGCGGTTCAAATAGAATAAATAAATTGATTTTAGTTGATTCACTAATTCCCAAAGCTTCCCGCTTTTAAAGATTCCTTATTTTAAAGATTCCCGCTTTTAAAGATTCCCCGTTTTAAAGATTCCCGCTTTCAAAGATTCCTCATTTTAAAGATTCCCGCTTTTAAAGATTCCTCATTTTAAAGATTCCCGCTTTTAAAGATTCTTCATTTTAAAGATTCCTCATTTTAAAGATTCCCGCTTTTAAAGATTCCTCATTTTAAAGATTCCCGCTTTCAAAGATTCCCGCTTTTAAAGATTCCTCATTTTAAAGATTCCCCGTTCCCCGTTCCTATTCCCGATTCCCCGTTCCTCGTTTTAAAGATAGCCGGGGCTGCCGACTTGGAGTTCAAAATGTAAGCACATCTCGCCTAAATTTTGATTTCGAGAAACAAGGAAAAATAGAATTTCGACCATAATGGGATTAGCGTCAAGCAAATGAAGTGTTAATTGATAAAAGAAAGTATCAGTTTTCGTGAACAATAGCAGTTTGACAGATAAACAAGAAACAGACAAATTTTCGCGGCGGTGGGAAACTATCTCCGGATCTCCTTGAGAGAAAGCCACTTCCAAGACCGGCGCAGCAGTTTATTCCTCGAGGTTAGTAAACGTCGAATCATTTGACTGACTTCTCAAATAGTTCCGATTACACGCAGCTATGAAAACATCTTCATGACTTTATCTTTTAAAATTATAGCTAGGTTTCTAACGATGCCAAACCCAAGAAAGCGCTCGCGAACTGCAGATAACAGTCCGCCACTGGCATCCCGTTTGTCGATTTCTTGTAGCCATTCCTCTTGGTTGTAAAAGGAACCCCGGTCGCTCTAAGTGAGGTCTGCTGCCGCTTCAATGCTAAATGCTTTATTCCCTTTATTTTTCCTTGGCTTTGACGAAGAAAAGGGACACGATCTTTTTTTCTTTTTCGAACAAATTTGTAGATTCACAAGACGACAACTCTGAGAGCTTCCAAGATGGCGAATCGCGCGTATTTTGTGAAACCAACATACATGTGTTTACCTGTCACGTAACCTCTCCTTATTTGACAACGCAATGACAGGAAGTTGTCAGCAGCTAATTAGAATAATTAAGACGGCAAAATTGTTTTCGCTCAATAACTTCCCGTACGAAAAACATTTTTATGTGGAATTTTTTTTAAATGAAAGCTACTCCCAAGATCTATCGAAACATATAGAAATCCAAAATTATGAAAAACGGTCAATTTTGGGTTGGCTGATACCTTAAGTCAAGAAATTGAGATATTGTAGCAGAGTAATAAATAAACAAAATCCCAACGTCTCAGAGCTGTTCGATATCCCGTACTTGAATTATTCGGCAAAATGTATATCTCAAAATTACAGAGCTCAGTATGGATGCGCCACGATATTGTCCCTCTGAAGGGCTCCAATTGGCCGTTCCAAAATTCAAAAGGGAACTGGGGCGAGTTTCAAATTTTGAAGTAATCGATAAAATGACACCATCACATGAAAGATAACATTGAAATTGGTCGTTTGACCAAGTTTGATTCTTTTAGGTTGAACAGAGACCAAGTTATAGACCTTGAAACATAGCTCAAAATCCATACAAATGTCTCTAATTTTGTAACAGCGTCCCCCAAAACCATGAATTTCGGAATGGCCAATAGTAATTGGTAAGAAAATATCGTATTATAAAAGGGGTATTCTCTTTCGACATGCTCCGCATTATGGGATAATTATGCATACTTCCGACCTACCTAATGGTCAGTGGTCACGTTTGAAAAAAGTTATTCAAATGCAAATTACCGGTGATATAAAGCCCCAGGAGACGGCGTAACAACCAGTTCTTCCTTGCGTGCTTACGAGGTCAGCGATGTCGTCTATTCTACTTTTTAAGTGGTGTTTTAGATTTACTTTTTCAAATTTCGCTTTGTTGTTGGTTTACTCTTTTAGCCTTCCTTCTCCGCGTGTTATTCGTCAGAGTTTTGCTCAGCTTGCCCACGTGTTGATGTCGGAGACAGCAAGTTCCCAGAATATTCCGCTGGAACCGGACGTGGTGATAAAAAATCCCGTTTCTGAAGCGGTTCGAGTTACGTGGAATTTGATTTGGATGAGTTGAAAGAACAACTTGAAATTGACAGTATCCTTGAAAAGCTCAATGTTCTTGCAGAGAAATTCAGTGGCGAAAGGAGTGAGTACATTGGTTCAGGGGCTCAAAATTCAAAGTCCTCTTCTGAAGCTACCGAGGGCCCTTTTGACACTACGGCTTCAGTTATTTTCCCAGAAGTTGCTTCGGCAAATGAGATTCTGGAGGAAGAGTTCAGGCTTTCCTCGAGGAGACCGAAAGTTTTGGGCCAAATGTGACCGAGGTCATTGCCCAACGTATTAATTATGCTTGCTCAAAGAAAGCAATGGATACTAAGCGAAAGGAGCTTTATAAGAAATATAAGACCCCTGCAAATTGCGAGTTGGCGTTCAAGGCTCGTAATGAAAAGAATCCAACAGATCCTAATTCCTTTCTGCCCATGTTAGCAGATGCTATTACCTTTCTGGAGCATGCCTCGTTCCTTACCTCTTTAAAACGGAGAGAGTTTTTGAAACCTGAGATTGTTAAGCGTTATCAGTCTGCTTTTAACAGGTCGAATGCGATTACGACTTGCTTGTTTGGGGATGAATTACCCAAGCATATCAAAGAAATCGGAGAGGTCAACAAGATATTGAGGAAGGTATCTAGCCGCCCCAATTCTGTCAAGCATATGATCGGTTCTTACAAGAGAGGGCCTGACGCATCCAACAAGACCTACCAGCAGAGGTCCGATAGGAGGACAACTTTTTTAGGTTACCGAGGTCGTAGAAGTTATTTTCACGACAGAACACCTAGCAGGACGATCAACTTCAGTGACCAGCACCAAGTCACAGAAAGACAAAGTTTAAACGAGGTATATACATGCTCTTTACCTTTGAAACAAGCTGGCGGTATATCCAGTAATTTACCCCAATGGAGGGAATTAACAAGCGATCCCTGGATCTTACAAACCGTCTCAGGATATCATCTTGAGTTTGAATCGCTTCCTTATCAATTTAAGCTTCCTAAGCTTCCAACGTTTAGTGAAAAGGAAACGGCCTTAATTGAATCTGAGATCCAAAAGCTTATCTCTAAGGGAGCCATAACTGTAGTGCCTCTCTGATAATGAATTCATTTCGAACATCTTTTTGGTTCCCAAGAAGACTGGTCATTTTCGTCCAGTCATTAATCTAGCGCCATTGAATCAGTTTGTGCAGAAAATTCATTTTAAGATGGAGAATATTCGCATGGCTTTAAACTGTATTTCCGCTGGAGACTTTACGGTCTTTCTTGACCTTAAGGATGCATATTTTAGTATTCCTATTTTCAGATCCCATAGCAAATATCTGCACTTTCTGTGGGATGCCAAGCGTTATGAATTCACTTGTTTACCTTTCGGGTATAGTCTATAGCACCCAGGGTATTCACCAAGATATTTAAGCCTAAATGATAAATGGATTGGTGACTTGGATAAAGTGAAATAACGGAGAAGCGTTCTCAAGTCGAAATACTCGGAAAAAGAATTTTCGGAGCCCCCAACAGGAGTCGAACCCATGACCGGTATTCTGGAAGGTCATGGGTTCGACTCCTGTTGGGGGCTCGAAAAAATTTTTCCGAGTATTTCGACTTGAGAACGCTTCTCCGTTATTTATATTTAAGCCTGTTGTGGCTTATTTCAGATTTCTTGGCTTTAGGGTTATCTTCATTGATGATCTGTTGCTTATTGCAAGTTCTTTTGAAGAGTGTTCGCATCAACTTAATATCATTAAACATACCCTATGCAAATTGGGCTTCGTTATCAATGCTCAAAAATCTCAATTAATCCCTGTCACTGAGATTCTTTATTTGGATTTCATCATCAATTCTGTCGCTATGCGACTGCAACTGCCGGCCGTTAAAGTGGGGAAAATAATCTCGGCCTGTTAGCTCCTTCTAGCCTAAGCTAAACCTTCTGCTAGGAATGTCGCCAGGGTAACTGGATTGTTAGTTTCTGCCCTCTCAGCCGTTAATTATCTTGGGTTACATTACCGTTTCTTAGAACTGTGTAAAACTCGGACTTTGTCTGGAGGCCTTGACTATGACAGAACACTTTCATTCACTTCCTTGGCGCAGTCTGTTTATGCTGGGTCATAAAGAATATTGCCCATTGTAATGGTAAATCATTTAAGGTCCCGACAATTGACGTTTACATTGAGAGTTATGCAGTATGACCGGTTGGGGTGCTTTGACTGGTAGTTTATCTGCTTCTGGCAGATGGTCTCAAAATGAGTCAGAACATCACATTAACTACTTGGAGCTCTTATTCTCCTTTCATGCCCTCCAATGTTTTGTTTCTAATTCAAAGTCTATTCATGTGAGATTGGCAATTGATAACTCTACGGCTGTAGCCTACATCAACAAATTGGGGGCACAAGATCCCCTTTGTTAGATTCCTTGTCCAGAACTAGTTGGAGTGGTGTAGGTCTAGAGACATTTTAATTACTGATCAGCATATTCCGGGCAAGGTTAATACGCGAGCTGATACTTTGTCGATGGAAATCTCTTCTAATTTGGAATGGTCCTTAAATGATGTTTTTCTTGAAATCATTTCTCAGACCTTTGTACCTGAGATTGATCTGTCTGCTTCCAGGCTTAATGCACAAATCTGACAAGTTTGTCTCTTGGCACCCTGATCCAGGTGCAATGGCTATAGATCCCTTTGCTTTGCGCTGGACTAACATGAGTTGTTATGTTATGCCCTCCCTCCATTCAGTTTGCTACCTCAAGTACTAGCCAAAATTCGCAACGACGAAGCCATTGTTCTACTTATCGCCCCTGTATGACCTACCCAGAGTTGGTATCCACTTCTGTTGCAGCTGCTGACAGATCAACCAATTCTGTTACCTCGTTTAGACAACCTTCTGAGTCTCCCACACAGCCTGGAGCAACACCCGCTACGGCACAAACTAGACCTGGCCACTTGGACGTTATTCGGAAAGCCCTCGCCTGTCAGACAAGGGACTTTCAAAGGAGTCTATTGACATCATCTGTGCGTCATGGACAACCGGCATTGAAAAGCAGTACAAGGGAGTGTGGTACAAGTGGTCTAGCTGGTGTCATAGGCGGCAAATTGATTTACTTCAAGCCTCTATCTACCAAGTTGTTGTTGATTTCCTAACTGAATGTTTTCATGGAGGCAAAGGATACAGTACCATTAACAGTTACCGTTCTCCACTTTCTGCGACGTTCTGTTCTCTGAACGATGATCAACCGCCTCTCGGCGGTTCTCACCCCTTGAGAGCAAGATTCTGAAACCACTAACTCCGAAGTACTCATCTACATGGGATGTTTCTAAAGTAACTGATCATTTAAAGACTTTAGCTCCTTTACTCGAGCTAAGTTTAAAGTTGTTAACGTTTAAGACTGTTAAGCTGTGTGCGGTAACCTCTGCACAAAGACAACAGACTTTATGTGCTCTAGACCTAAATTTTGAGAGGGTATCTCAGAATTCAATTGGTTTTGTTGTGACTGAGCGACTTAATACCTCTAGACCGGGAAAAACTATGGAAGTAATTTTTTTTCCGTCAGATCCTGCTTCAGTTTGCCCTGTTGCTGCATTAAAGGAGTACTTTTCACGCTCCGCAGCTCTTAGGTTTCGTAATGGAACTTTTGAATCTAAATTGTTCCTGTCATTCATAAGGCCGTACAACCCGGTGTCTCAGAGGACTATAGCTCGATGGATCGTGTCAGTGTTGCAGTCCGCAGGGATTGATACTTCTATATTCAAGGCTCACAGTGTGAGGGGGGCTGCCTCGTCTCATGCTTATGCATCTGGCATTCCTGTATCTGACATCCTTAAGATCGCATTTTTAAAAAGAAGCGACTTCTTCAAACATTTAGCTATAAAAAATTGCGAAAACTTTTCTTAAAGACATTTAAGAAATTTTTAAGAACGGTTAAAAATACACGACGTTTCGACGTTCTCGGACGTCATTATCAAATGAAAAAAAGCAGTATGAATATTCTATAAATACAAGAAAAACAATAGTTCATTAAAAAGGAAAGGTAACATAAAAATATGCTACAAGCTAAACAAAGAGTTTAGCACTAATGGAGTCACTCTGCGTGTTAAGGCTAGGCCTCAGTTCTTTGATAAATAGCATCTCATAAATGAGGCAGTCAAATTTCCCGTGGCATTTCTTGAGAATGCGAAATTGGCCCTCATTAAGATTTTTGTCACCATGCACGTCTAAAAGGTGTTTACCGATAGCCGAATACTTGTGTTCAGCAATGCGTTCTTGATGAAGGTGTCGGGCTGTATAACCGACATAATCTGCATCACACAGATCACATGAAAATTTGTAAACAACGCAATGCTGACTTACAATGCTCGGCTCAATTTCTTTCGGCTTAAGATCTTGTTCCAATTTTTTGCTCACAAAAATTGGCTGTAAAGTGACACCAATCTTACCACTGAGATCACGTAATTGCCTGCGGACTACATTAGCAGCTATCTGATCTTTGAAAGGAAGAACTATTCTGATCGTGTTGCTATTATCGGTTTTCTTTTCTGGCTTAGTTGCAATATTTTGAATAAACATATCAATGGTGGAATTTATGAGGCCAATTGGATAATCAAGTCGGGAGAATATAGAGCGTAACTTGGCACACTCCTCATTAAAGGCTTCTGTCGTAGATGACAAGGCATAGGCGCGATGCAACATGGTCTTCGATAAACCGGTTTTGTAACGTTTGTCTACATGGCTTTGAAAATGCAATAGTAGACCGGTGTTGGTTGGCTTTCTGTAGACACGGGTT
>OX419339.1:20801281-20843781 GCA_948470475.1 Galaxea fascicularis
GTACGTTGGAACAGAAAAACCTGGCGGTAGACAAATCAAGAGGCCAAGAGAATCCCAGGAATTGCTGGTCTGGATAAGTGATATCTGTTTGGTGGTACCCTGATCCTATATGGAATCCGTTGAACAACCCCCTTCCCCGCCCCCCTCCCCCTGGGACGACATACTGCATAAAAACTCTCCAATCATCCATAAGGAACCTAACCTTGAGAACGTACATAAATATGGCGCAAATCAAGAACAAACCTACCCTTACCCTCCGAATTGAAAGAAACCGGGAGAGTGAAAACTTCAGAAATCAAACCTAATTCGAGGAGATCAGAAACGGTCTGTGATTCAAAATCACAAGGACATCGGGCCGACTGATTATTAGGCAAAATAATGCTAGGAGGTGTCCCCTCCAATGGAATAAAATTCCCATCCCTAACGACGTTCAAAACCCATTTAGGTGCGCCAATATCTATCCAAAACTGAATGCGTGCTAGTAATCGGCCTTTTACAATAGGCGAAGCGTTGCCTTGTTCGTATTCATGCAAATTCTGCCCATAAAATTCACACAAATCATTATCCGGCACTTATCTGTACTTAAAGCGTCAAATTCGTCCTCGATAGCAGGACTGCTACGATTGCTACGGCTTAGGAAATGCCTGCAAACTGCGTAGCACCATCACGAGCGAGGAACTATGTAGGGTTGAGGATCAACCACCGGTATTTCCAATGGGGTTGGCTCTCGCGAGACAAATTGGACATTCCCGCCATCAATTCTGGTATCTTTGCCCGACGTAGCGCCCCCCGTACGAAGAATATTGCGGACTTCTTCCCTGAGATTGGTCAACATTGCGCTTGAGTCTGCTGCGACCTCATTCGCGTAAAGGTTCCTTCTCCGCCGCTCTTCTTGACGTCCTCCAGACCAAAGCCACCGCGTTACTCTCGTAGTGTTTAACTGTCAACCACCCAGCCTCAGAAGCCATGAGATTCTGATTTTGCGGTTCCTCTCCGTCAAGAGATCAATAGCTTCTCACTGCACTGGTAGTAACAGCACTTTGCAACTTGTCGATTACTTCAGAATTAAACTTGTGACTCTTCTTGTTACCAGAACTCTTGAATGTCACGTCCGCACTCAGCTTCAATTGCTTGGAAATCTGGAAAGTCGAGTCGGCCGTCTCGGGAGCCTTGCTAAATTGAGCGGTGAAGTCGGCTTTGTGCTGACTGAGCTCGTCCAATAAAAATTTCTTAAAATCGTCCAAATAATTGCGCGTAGCGGCTTCATCGTGCACAACTGTGTTACATTAACGAAAGCGTTGCCCCCGAGCAAAGTATCTTGATGGATGATTGGCGTCAAGTGAATATGCTAACCAAGGAGTGGTATAAATTACCCGAAAGGTGCGAGTACCAATAGCAACGAACCGTGTACCCATGGAAAATGCATATTTGTTGATCATGTACAAAACATTGCACTGCCTTCTCTAATATACCACATTTTCCAAGAACTATGGACGTTGCTTCAAGCGCAATTTAACATGCGAAGATACAAGATTATTTACACATAAAACTTATACACTACAACGAAAAACTGATAGAGCTGGTAATCCACGAAGTATATGGAATAATGATGAATAAAAGTAAAAACGTTACTTGCATCTTCGCCTCGAATGTGGCTTCACAAGCCTCTCTTGGGCTTTTTTATAATCCAACAAGGTGGCTTTCTCCTTAGCACCTTCGCAAATACGCCGGAAGCGAGGTTTTTGGATGATACACAACGACAACGACGAAGAAGAACGGACAACATTCTTATACTGGGGGCTCTACACAGGAAGCCCAGGTAACAAAACTCCAGACTGCTTGTTCATTAACCAATAACTTGAAAAATAGAATTCAATTTGCACCCAAATAGACAAGTGAATTGCGCTAAATATCGCATTCGAGTCCTAGACGATAAGCAAAAACGTCGTGTCTGTTACTGGACGTCGTATAGTGTGACTCATTCGGTAACCTTTGGAAGTGGGGGGGGACAGGGGGGCGGGAGCCCGGGAGAATAGGGGGCGGGAGGGGTACGGGAGGCGGGAGAGGAAAGGGCGGGAAGCGGGAGAGAAATGTGAAACGCTAATTCTTTTAATTCAACAATATGTTACAATACTTTCAAAAACAAGAACCCAAAATATATTTGACTTGCATTTAACGTCTTCTCGGTCACTTCTGAGACTTCTGAGCAAACGAGCAAACGAAAATTGGCGCTTGGGCTGAAAAACAGGCTTACTTCCGGTGAAATAGTAAACCCGTTTACAGTGGTTACGTCATAGGTCATGACGTGCGTCTACCACACACTGGAACATATGCCATTAGAGGAAGATCCAATGCTTTCTTCGTATTCATTTCAAGCGAAATGGAACAAAATGATATCTTTGGCACTGAATATGTTGTTATGGACGAAAGTTCATTTATCTTCCCACCAGCTGGCGAAGGAGCACTTACATCTTGCAAGAAAAGTGAGATCTTTTGTGAAATAGACGAGGGAGCCGTAAGACTATTTGATAGCCGCTTGCAACTTGCTGAAGAAAAGTTCTGCAAGATCCTTTCAGACTGCCGAGGAGAACGTGATAAGGAATCTGAAATTGAAGAAAATCATGAAATCCCTCCCGACTCGGAAGAGGAAGGAGACTTAACAGGTCTAACGACCATTTGGAGCAGAAGGATACCAGTGCGCCCACCTAGGCACATGGAAGACTTCTTTTAGATTTCCCAAACAATAACTAACAATAATGCATATCTGAAATCCGCCTGGGAGGTTTGCCTGCAATTCCGTCAAATCCTACTTCCATTATTTAATTGTCTGATCTCAATAAACGCCGGACTGGTTACTGGAAATGCGTATACTTTATCAGAACACTAGACAATTTTGAATTAACTAAAAAGACCGTCGTCACTGAAAACGAATTTCAGAAACAAATCTGAAGAGCCGATGAAAATGGACTGAAATTGTGAAACTCAAAGAAGATCAACAAGTAGGTGAAAACTTCATTCAATTGAAACATATGGCAGTGGTAAACTTGTTAAATTATTTAAAGGAAATACTTGAGAATTGTGAAGCTAAATGACTAGGATGTGTTTCGACTCTGCCAATTTACAGGGGACGGGAGCAGCACGGAAAAGGGCGGGAGGCGGAAAATAAAGGTACGGGAAGCGGGAGAGCAGGGTACGGGAGGTGGGAGGTTCTGACCCCCCTGTCGCCCCCACCCACTTGGAAATCAACGGGACATCTTCGGAAATCTTCGTTGACGTTTGAAGGTCGTCGGAAAATTTTCGGACATTCAGGGGATTTGGATACGAAAATCTTGACTGAGGAAAAGTTGGCAAGTCAGGGATGCTGACAAGACAGGGATGCTGTATTTAATGTCAAAAACCGGTTCAAATCCTCAGCCAGATATGGTGAAGCCTATATTAGCCAAGACTTTGCTCGGGAAATTTAGAAAGAAAGGAAAACCCTTATACAAGCTATGTTCGCTGCTAAACAGGCCGGTCGCGACGCGAAGGTAGTCAACAGATCTCTCTTTATTGATAACACTGTGTTTAACATCTCGAACATTCCACTTGAGTATCAAGTAACTCCTACTTAATTTACTGATTTATTTACGACATGCCAAGAGGACAAAGCTTAGCAAAGATAAAACCGAGCCGGGTCAATTGGCTCTATCTCATCAAGCTAAGTTTCCACATTTCCTCTTCTGTGTTGTACATGTTTCTACATAAGTGCGATGTAGTTGTGGTCTGTATGTTTATTTTGCTATACTTCTTTCGTTATTTGTTACAGCACCTCGCTTCGCCTGAAACATGCTTCTTCTTTTTTCGTTCCTTTATATTCTTGCAGCAAGCATTCAACGAAAAACTTAAATTATTCTTTGTCTCAATTTAAAGTGTGTCAACAAAATTACCTTTCGAAGAAACCCGTATTTATTTATCACTCCGCCTGGCTTGTGTTTATTGAGCTATTTTGTGTAAACAAAATCGCTCTATGTCACCATGAAGCTCAAGAAATTCTTCCTTGGTCGGGTGGTTCTGCCTTGAACCAATGAAATAAAGGTTTCTTTAGATGGCATTGTTTCAGCCAGGGGCCAATCTAATTCCCTGATTTAAAGGTGTTTTTGAAAGCATGTGGTCAGTGATGGTCAGCACTGAGACTAAGTTACACATGCGTGTTGATTACGGTCAAAGTAACATCAGCGTGGAATGTCACGCGTCATCTATCCATTGTTGCGTGATGTATTTATTACTATCACACCAAGGGGTACCACTGTTATGGTAGTCTTTCCGGAGAAAAGGGTTTGTATATTTAACGCATGCGTGAATGACAACAATAGGCGTGAGATACTGGAGTCAGATTAAAATGAAGTATGAGTTGTGCTGTTTCGATGGATGATGAAGGTAGTAAGGTGGGGACGAAAGTATTTGAAGTTTACGGCCGCGGCTTGTTGGTTATAACAACCGTGTGTTTAGTCTCCTTCGCAGACACTCTTTTGGTTCGTCACGCAATCTTTCCTTCCCAATGAACGTCTGCTGAAACGAGCAACAGATTCGTTTCCCATTGTTAGCAAAGATCAGCCGGAGTCCACGTAAAAATTACTACAGAGCCAATCAGCGCTAAGTTACTGTGTAATGAAAAGCCTGACGTCTCACGTTTTCGAGGGAAGTGTCTTTACTATTTTGAATTGCGTGTGATGCACAACCTGCGCCTCCTGGAAAGTCCTTCAATGATTTTTTAGCATCTTTGAATTCGGTCATCCCGATGAAAACGAAAGTAGAACTATGTTAGTGGCACTCGACCACTTCTGAAGAGAATTTTTAAGGGTTAAAAACAATGAAATTTAGTTTTTGAGAATTGAAACGTCGAGTTATTCGAACAACCGGTAGTGTAACCGCGAGAGACCTAGCGGGGAAGAAATGCCTTTCTGCCGAGATCAAGCAGTGTTCTTTAAATCACATATTACTATTTGCCATTGAACTGATTGAATGCTCTGATTATCGGAAATAATGCAGGCGGTGAAAAGCGGCAAAAAATGTTCATATCAAACTTGCGTTTAACATTTGTCTCTATGGGATTTTTGTGACATGTCACGCAAGGTCGGGTCGGTCAAAAACACCCTACATTTTGAAGATTTTCCTATTTTTCCGATATTTCCTTCGAATCGCTATCTTTCTTACCTACAGTTTCTAAAACTTAGGTATATAAGCTTTGTATCTCGCTGTATTTGAAGGCGATCATTAAAATATTTCGATCGGGATTTTTAGGGTTTGTGTTGTTGATTGAGCTTTATCGGCGAGACGTTTTCATTGCTTTCAAGCATAGGCCATGGAGTCTGGGCCTAGAACTCTAAAGCGCATGCTTATAGCTGATTCTTACCGCGAAATATGAAAAGACGAATAAATTTGGCGCAATTTGATGCATAATACATGAGGGTTTGGCTTTGTTTGGGTCTGGGAAATGGGCTTTAAAGTCTACGCACTGGTGATTCTGTCTCTACTGACCTTTTATGCGGTAGCGGTAAATGCGATCAACCCATCTGACGATGATACAAGCGGTCCGAAGGGGAAAAATTTGCCTTGGTTCACGTACGAAATCAACAAGTAAGTAAGCTTAAATCGAAATTTTATTATTTGCAGTCCATAAGGTTTATCTCAAATACGATTCGAGCCTTTTCCGTCCCATTTTTAAACGTCGTTCAAGGGCTCTGTGTTCTAACAATTTTTTTTTCTATTTTATTTGTACACAGCTATCTCATTTATACCCTCTCTAGACCTTGTGTTGAGAAAGCTAATGATGAGAGTGCCGAGACTATCCTGGCTGGAATTATAGAGAAAATTTTTCAAGAGTCGGGAATTCGTGGCGTTATAATGAACAGCAGGATAGTTAATGTCTTCAGGAAAAAAATTTCCCTTTTGCACTCTGCCTATAAGAAATCGTTGCGAAGGGGAGGAAAGTGCGTCGCTGGCCTCTTCAACTCGTGGAAATCAAAGAGCTACTCGTTCAAGATTTTTTACCACGAGCTTGAAACGACAACGTTGGTTGAAGAAAATCAACAACTCCGAGGTCAGAAAAGAAGCTCTGAACAGGATCTGGCAGCAGAGACGGCAAAGAGATTGAAAATTGAACAGAAACTGGAAACTGTGATTAGGGATTCAGAAAAGACTAAACAACATTATAAACAAAAATTTAGGGCATTAGCACAGAAGGTGGCAAGGATGCAAAAGAAAGGAAAAAGAGGTCCAAACAAACAAAAGAAATTCAGTGATTATACTGCACAACACCAGGCAAGGATAAGGAAGGGATTTAAGGAAGACTGCCAGGCAACACTATCCTTTTTGGGGCTTTATAATTTTATTGCCACTAAGGTGGAGGTTTTTAATGGTGAAAGCCAGAAGTATGAAACAATTTCTTTGATAGAAGAGGAGGAACTTCCACTCCTAGACTCAAACTCTAAGGAACTAACCGACCAAGATCTAGATGACATTAATATGTGGATCTATATTAAAGACAAATTTAATATTTCAAATGAAGCCTGGCATGAGCTGGCCATTAAGTGTAAGGACATGCCCACTAAATATAAGATATGCAAGCACCTGAATGACCTGAATGCTCATTGGAACCTTTCATCAACACCAGGGGAGGCAGACGGAGTACAAATTTCCTTCAAAGAGAGTCTCACAGAGCAGATCACAAGGCTGCAAAAAAATGGAGTTCTGGACATGGACACCACTATCAAAGTGAAAATTAGCGGTGATGGAACAAATATTGGAAAAAGACTGAAACTTGAAAACATCACATACACTATTCTTAATGAAAAGGAGGTAGCAATGAGTGAAAAAGGCAACTATGTTCTTGCCATAATCAAGACACCAGAGAAATATGATAATCTCAAGGAATGCCTTGCTGATCTTGTAAATGAAATGTCAAATTTGAAAAAGATTACTGTAAATAACCATGAGTACCATATAGAGTATTTCTTAGGTGGTGATTGGAAGTTTTTAGCCTGTGTTTGTGGTTTAGGAGCTGCAAATCAAAATTTTGCTTGCATTTGGTGCAAATGTTCAAGAAATGAAAGGTTTGACACCAGCAAAAAATGGTCATTAACAGACAAATCTCTTGGGGCAAGGGACTTGGAAGAAATAGGTAAGCATGCAAAGGGTAAGCAGTACAACTGTCAACACAATTCATTATTTAGTTTCATCCCCATTGATCATGTGATAATTGACACACTTCATTTGTTTTTAAGAATATCTGATAATCTAATTGAACTTCTCATCAGGGAACTACGCAGAAAAGATGCAATTGATAAAGTAAGTACCTTTTCAAATGGATTTTGTCGTAACAAATACAAACACATGGCTGGCTATGAAATATTTGTGAAGGGTCTAGGGATAGCTTTCGAGTGGAAAATAAACAAGGACACCAAGAAGTTGGAGTACAGAGATCTCACAGGACCAGAGAAATTATTGCTTATTCAAAATGTAGATTTCAAGTCCCTGCTACCAATCTCAGATGTAACAGATGACCTACAATTCTTTGGAGTACTTTCATGGACATTATGGGTGATTTAAAGTTAGATTATACAACAGATGGGGCTATTGCTAATCTTGAAGGTAAGATACAGAAATGGTTTGAAAAATTCCTTGTTTTGTACCAAGCTAGAGATGTAACACCTTACATGCATGCATTATATGCCCATGTACCTGAATTTTTAAAACTATACCATAATTTAGAATATTTCACTCAGCAAGGTATGGAGAAGTATAATGACACTGTATCAAAAGACTACTTTAGATCATCAAACCACAGAGGGGTTTCTGCCCTTAAGCAACTTTTTCTTAAAAAACAAAGAATACAGCTTTTAGAAGCTGCTGGTCTTGAAAGAGTGAAAGAAAGCCATAATTGTGGGAACTGTTCAAATTCTGGTCATACCATTAAAACGTGTACTGCAAAATGCAACAAATGTAATGCTCCTACTTATTGTGCTCATCTCGTTAAAGTAGACAGAAAATGGAAGCCAAGATGCACTTTAAACCAGTAGTTAAACATTGTCATGTACTACCTGTAATAAAAGTAAATGTTAAACAGTATAATTTTACTATGCCTATGAAATATGTCAGTCACACTGCAATAATTATGTATTTCAGTCCAGCATCTTCCATGGATGTTGTCACAAGACACAATCTTAGACAGATGTGTATTGTCAGCGGTTGTACTACCATTCTTAAGATCTTTACCTTGTACCTGCTAGGTTATAGGCAAGTAAATAACTATAATTATATGTACATCAGAGACTCAATTTAAATTTATAGTTAGTCAATCAAATAAATTTTTGATGGACCATATTGCTGTATCCATATCTGTTGCCATCTCCACGAACAAAAGTAAAAACAACTTGGTACCCGTCTTCTATTTCAGATCGGACGTACTTCTCACCAATTAATTTAAATTCTACTATAGGACTTCTCTTCATTAGCCAAAACCTCACAGTTGCTGGTATCACATAAGCAAAATCTCCATTCTCATTGATAATCCTTTCATTCCATTTCAAACCGAAATATTTGTCCAGTACTTCATTTGAATGGACTTGATAAACGAGTTTATTCCTCCGATAAATCGACGATGCAACCTTCCCAATGCTCTCACTGAAAACATCTACATCCACGGGAATTTCAATTTTCACTTCTGGGTCCTCCTTGCGTCCAGAATACAACTTTCGCTTGATCTCTCTATACATACGTTCGCAAAACGTTTGCAGGCGATCGTCGAAGGAGACATCGGTTGGTTGAGGCATCTGTTCTAGTCGTACGACTGGTAAATTATATTCGTCACACGATCTCCACTCGTCAAACTTTTCACTGTATCCTTTGAAATGAATTTTAACTCTGTTTCTTGCTTTGTCGATCTCCTTTATCTCAACTGCATATAGGTTGTTATCCTTAGTTTTCGATTTCTTGCAGTTCCTCGGCTTAGCTTCGCGTATTTCATCAATAAATCTCTTCGGAGTCTTTCGCTCGCGTTTCACTTTGCCGTCCGCCATTTTCAAAACATACCACGCTTCGTTTATCACTAATATATATATTTAGGCAAGCCTAAAAGCGGAGCTCCACAATTATTTCCTCAATATTAGCATTTACTGATAAACTAATATGGCAATGCCATAGGACTTGAGCCATTACTCCAGTAAGGACTTCTCTATATTGTGATTACATATATATATATATTTTTTTTTTTACTGTTTTGCTGCAGAACAAAAGCCACCATTCAATCAAGTGCAAACGTGGATTTTCGAAATATCATCGGGCTTTGTTTCACAGGAACTATATGATTATGATGAGCAAAAACGATTAACAAACTTTTCTTCATCACAGTTTAATTACATATGATACATTTCGATACAAATAGTAAAAATCACTTCACTAGGTTAACAGTTCTAGTGTCCCACTATTAAACCAACTTGACAACCGACATCGGTGACAATTTAATCTATCAAAATAAAATATTTTACAGCAAAAGTCCGATAAAACCTCAAAGTGAGCTCTCTTCAACACCGCCCATAAAAGAGCAAAAGTACTTTGCTCGCCTTGTTTTGAACATTTTATGGTGTTATTCTTGTGATCTATTACAGTAAAGACGATAGAAAGTGCCGTAGATGTCCTTTTTACAATAACATGGAAAAACGTTGAGCGAGATCGACTTTACTTTTCCTTGAGAAAAGTGACTGATAGACTGATCGAGCATAGTATTTTAGCAATGAATCAACTCAGGTGATCAACTGCAATTATCTAGTGACGTTGAGAATGGTTTAATTCTTGACTTCGATCAATTACAAATATTGCAAACAACAAACCTTGACTACAAGTCGTGGGTGGTATTATTTTTGACATCACTGTTAATGATAACATCTGACTCAGGATTTCTGAAAAACATTTTTCAGCCGTAAACATTGAACAAAGGAGTTTTAACTGCAATAGCCTTGAAAATCTGCGATTTTTTAACTAAGAATTATCGCTGGCATTTCCAATGCTGCAGCTGTTAAATATCGTGTTTACGTTTGGCAATGAGTTGTCGATTACTCTTTGCGAGTTTCCAATAATGTCAACAAAGCGAAGCCGAGAATATAAACCGTCCGGACTTCGCTTGGCTTTTCTTCAACCAATTCTTTGCCCAAAAAATAAGTGACAGCAGGGAAAGCGAAGAGTTTTAGGATGGAAAATGAAATATTGGATCGAAAATATGCATTTGGAGAAAAGACGAGCATTTTTTAGTCGAAACAGCATGAAAACAACAAACGATAAGAAAACAAAGAAAAGAACGATGCCGACGAAAGTTTCTTCGGCGTTCCTTGTAGAAACTGGAAAACTAAGACAAGTAACAAATATAACTCGTAGTCACAGAGACAAGTCACCATTTGTCATATAAAAACACAACAGGAGTACTAACCTGCCAGTCAACATATTTATCACTCCGAACACAGAGCTAAATCAGACGCCGTCATTTCACACAAAAGTATTCATTTGCTAAGCAGATACAAATCCTTAGCGGGCCTTGAAGTTTTTCGCCGTCACTTTGTGTTACTTCCCGTGTCCACCAAGGAAGCTTCTTCAATTAAGGATTTTTAGCGGCAAAACCGTCCAGTTCATTATTACACAGCAAAAGTCAGCAATCAAAGACAGCACCTGCATGATTAAAACCCTGCGAAACCACACGATCTTTTCTCTCGAAGATCCGTTAAGTATAAAATAGCAAAGCCAGGCAATCCAATTTGCTGTTCTTAACATCCAAAGGCTGATTCTCATCGGTTTAAACAAACAAAGAACTGAGAAGTAGTGAAGGTAGGCGGCGAATATTGCTTACGGGAGGAAAAATTTTAAAAGCCTCGTTTTGGCCTGGTTTGAGCCTGCGATCCAATTGAAAACCAGTACTCGATCAGCGGTCAACTTCAAAAAAACAGCTGACCTCGACAGCTCATAACTTGAGCCCGCAATATGGTCACGTGATACCGGTCAGCGGATACCTTGTTTTGACAGGTGTCAATTGACCATAACATGGATGTCTAATATCAAAGATGTCTGCAATAAATTAGATGATCAGCTGGAGTATGGCCGCCATGTTGGATTATTATTATTATTATTAGGACATTATTAATTATTGTGCGACGTCGTCGTCGTCGTCGGTCGCGCCCACGAGCAATACCGCTAGCCAAGATTACCATGAGAAAAGCAGTTGACGGGTTTCTATAGGTATGGGGCTCCGCTTTGCGGCCCTTCGGGCCGCTGGAGCTCCGCTATTACTGCGCATGGCAGGTGAGCATTTTAGAGAACTGGGACCGATTGAGGCAAATGTTCTGCTTTGTATGGAGTAAGTTTGATATGAAACGAATAATGCTAGTCGTAATTGATTCAGCATCAAGGTAATTTGGTTGAGCAGTTCCTACTCGGGGAGCAAATATTTCGTTTCGAAGTGGACGAGTGCTTAGTTTTGTAATTTTTCTTGTTTTTTTTTTTTTTGTTCCTTTGCTAACTTTGTCAAAACTGCAAGAACATTGTTAAAAGTGGAAAAATAAACATATGTTTGACGGATTTGAAAACTATAAATATTAGTTTAATCAGAAGTGGCTGTTTCCACAAGTGATATTGGCACGGAAGAAAAATGCTATGGAAGGGAATCCTTAATCTGGATATTTGTTCCCTTTGAAGTGAAGCCGTTTTTATGTTAAACAATGAAAATGCTGATTTCATTTGTCAAATGGATTACTTTTATCTCTCACGTGTAAACAGGCACCAAGACATACAGCCCTGTTTATGAAATGCGATTTCCAACTTTGATCTATCACGTGCAAACGTTTGGTAATAGCAAGTTCGCCACATGAATAAGGCAGCGCTGTTGGTTAAATGCGACTCCGAACTTTGATCGGTCACGTGGATCCAACATGACCTTTGATCAATCACAAGATTTGCACGTGGTCAATTCAACATGTTTACAACAACATTTAATTGAATTTATTTTCTGTTACAATGATTGGTCACTTTTAACCGTTTTTTATTGGTTACTTTTCTCAACTTCAATTTTCTCTTCTTCTTATTGGCGGATTTCGATCCGTTGTTTGTCTGTTGATCGGGTTTTTTAATATTGTACAACTGTTGACGCTCTTAATTCGGAGGAGCTTATTTTGAAATTAACTGGTGGTTTGTTTTGGAGTTGGTAAGTTTAATATTGCCCTTATTTCGGGGTATAACGCGGTGTTACGCTCATCTGCTTACTGTACACAGACGTTGTCAGCAAAAGGCCCAACACTAAAATAAGAGCGTTTGTTTAGGTCGGGCTATTTTTGCTGTCCGAAGTAAAAAGTGCAGAGTATTTGAAACTCAAAAATTGATGAATTATGGCAATTTCATCTATATTCGTTAGCAGTACTATTTGTTCAACGTTGATTTGTTTTTGCTGGTGTTGTATATTACGGTGTGTTTGGTGGTTCGTTTGTTTGCGAATATTTCTTCATGTGGTGCTGGAACTGTTTCAGCATGTGTACGTATATTTTGGGGGTTTTGAGGGAGCGGAAAAATGTGGCGTTTGCGAAAGTGTGGAGAAAGAAAATGAACGGATAATGGAAAGGAAATTGAATATTGAGTTCTGTGGAATTGATGAATCTTTTGTTTCGGAAAATGCGAGGAGAATGAGAGCTTGTTTGGTGGATGAAGAAAAAAAAGTGTTGGGAAGTGACATTTGCATAATGTGTAGCGGCTACGGTGAAGCTTCGAATGATGGTGGAAATAAACTGTTACCAGAGGATTTGAAGGACGTAAAAGCTAGATCAAGATTGTGTAGGTATCTTTTATATGGACGGATGAGACATGTATGTAGATTCACTGGTAGGTGTCGGGAACCCTCTAGAATTCCTGTTAAGGTTAGACGTGTGATACAAAAGATTCGGAGAAAAAGGTTAAAGTTTCAAAAGGCGATGATTGGTATTGTACCCAGAACATCGAATCTTTATAATTTAATTAAGGGGAAGGTCAATTGTGGCAATGAAAGTGTTTATCTTAAATATTTCTTACGTGCAAGAGCAGTCATGTTTTTACGTGGAAGGCAGTCATCATCGTTAGACAGCGATTCACGGCGAGATAAGAGGTATACAAATCATTGGTGTGGCTGTCGTAGAAAAAAAGGGCAAAAGAATAAGAAAAATGTTTTCAAAAGCCGAGATCATCAAAGGTTATGCAAGAAGAAGTTACTTTTTGATGATATTGAAATAAATCCAGGTCCCTTATTTGGTAATTCATCAACTACAGTTCAAGGTACATTTCATCAAGGTAACGAATTGTTATTTGGTGGGAATGCTGGGAACCAGTGTGTTGCAAATAGTATTATAGCAGTGATATTGAATGCAGAAGCTAGCTGTTTTGAAGTACAATGGGATAGTACAAAAATGGATAGTGTTCTTGAAATTGGGAATAGCCTTTATTCTCACTTAAGCAGGGTGGTTTGTAAGAATCATTTGTTAGTGAATGAGTTACCAACTGTCTTGTCTGTAAGTGATAAGATTTACAGCTTAGCTTATGGTGAAAGCATGTCAGGAGATGTGAAGATGTTGGAAAGTAGAGATTGTTATTTTTGTTTATATGATGCTTTTATTTGTGTCAAAATGAATTATAGCGCATGTTTACTTAGTGTACTTTGTAACACAGTGGCAGTATTCTTTAGTGGTGAAAAAGTGAAGGTTTTTGATGCTCATTCTTGAGATCAATATGGAAATGCTTGTTCTGAAGGAAGTTCTGTTTTGCTTGAGTTCTCAAATTTCGAAGAACTTATTTGCTATGTTAAGAATTTTTATTTAAGTGTGCCCGTTGTACCATTTGAGATAACAGGTGTAAATGTGTCACGTTTAATGACAGACAAAGGAGATGAATGTGGAAGTGCCATTGGGGAAGTAATGAGGCAGAATGGTAGTGATAAGAGAAAATATGAGATGAATCATTGGATCAATTGGTCGGGAACAGTGAACGAGAATTTTTCTCAAAGTAAAAAGAGTAAACCAGTTATGGAGAAGAGTAAAGTAGAAAAAGTGGGTGAAAGAGGTGAAGAAGGGAGCACAGAAAAATCGAGGGTGTTATGGTAACACTAAAAAAGTGTAAATTCTTGCAGCTGTGTGAACACCAATTTAGTGTTTTATTAACACTATAACAGCGTACATTTACACCAACATGGTGTAAATTGCGAATAAGTATTATTTTTATTGCGTTGAAAGACACCTGCGCGGTGCTATAGGAACACAGAATCAGGGTAATTTTACTCCAAAAAAGGGTGCATTGATACCGAAGGCGTGTTCATGTAACCCAATTGAGGTGTTAAAATACACCACAATGATGCTTATTTGACACCTCTTTAGTGTTTCATTTACACTAAAAAAGTGTACCTATGACACTTAAATGGGGTGAAACACCGTGCAGCTGTGTGCACACCAGAATAAATTTACACAAATAATAATTTGACACCAATTTTGAGTTAATCGACACTTTCAGTTGTGTTATAACAACACCATTCAGGTGCTGCGTTAACACGCTTTGCAGTGAACAAAACACGGAAAAAAGTAACTTTGGAGTACATACAATTATGACTACTGACCACAACTCAGGTTCCATATAGTTTCTAAATCAAGTATTTAATCAGTGAGAAAAACACCCTTCCCCTTGGCTACAGAGATGCACACTCAAGACTGACTATTTAAAAACAAGTACATAAAAGGTTTCACACAAAACCGTGCCCTTCTAAGCAAAGTTAGAACTCAAGTTAGATAAAAAAAAGAACAGCAACAACAAGTTGACGAGAATATTGTAGCGCCCTTAATAACGCTTTTAGGAAGACACATACTCTAAGACATATCATTCGCCCGAACAGTTCAGTTCATTTAAAAGCTGTATTACTTTAGTTGGCAGTTTCACGCTGTCATAAACATTAAGAACATATCTTTGCAGGAACGTGTAAACGTTCATGCATTCTTTCGGGTACTGTATATTACAAACGAAATATATTAGCAGTAACGTGGTTAGGGCACTGGTATGCCCCCCATTTATCTTCAGCAGGATTTCCTGCTCAGCACTGATGAATATGTCGTCTGGAGAGTGCACCTCTCCCTCAAAAACGATGAAGGGGGGCATTCCCTCCCTTGTGCCGTCAGCTAACTCTTTTGCATCACCACCATTCTATAAGAAAAAAAAACAAAAAAAAAAGAAACGTTAAGAAAATGGATAAGACCAAATGTAAGCCGCTCTAATAATATTACACATTTATAGCTATACCAGAATAGAGTATTATGAAGTGTCTCGTTTTTATGTTCTGTGAGTACTGTCGGTTCAATTTATTTCTGGAAATGCGAATGAAGGCTGCATTCGATCGGCCGTATCCCAGAATACGAATCCTGTATACATAATGCATGGTCACAACAAAGGTTCTGGAGTCAGTAGAAAAATGACAGTTTCCAGCTACTAAAATAGAAATCAAAGTTTTGTCGTATAATACTCTTTTATTCTGTTATAGATATAAATGTGCCTAATGATATTAATTTCCCGGTCTTCCTATAACATAACAACAACAAAAATAGGTAAAGGAACTGACAGGCAAACAAACAAACAAACAAACAACAAAAACGTTTTCTGGCCCTAAACCTAGACTAGTTCCGAACAGAAAATCGATAGTACCCTGGGAGCAAGCCTTTGTCTGATTGCGTCCGGTCGTAACTTAGGTGGATACTCCAGAAACAGGACTGGAACTGAATAAATCATTTTTTTTCAGTGAATCACGTCTCGACTCTACGAACGTTTTTTTTTCGGGTGAAATGCATATGCCATGCTTAAGATGTTATCTTCAGTGATCAGATGTCAGTTCCAGTCCTCAATCGGAAACCTAATTTTTTTAGTATCCAATTAACTCCCTCGATTGCGTCATAAACATGGCGGCCGTCAAGATAGACTGCATAGCAGGCGTATTCTGTGGCGAGCGAGTGCTAAAATTACGATCGAGTGTTTAAGCCGTCATATTGGATTGATAAGAACGAGGACAGCCTGGAGCACAGAGGCCAGTGAGGGGGAGGCGGTAAAAAAGAAAAAGTATTTTCCTCCCCCCCCCCCCCCCCCGCTTCACTGTTTTGTCATTCTCACTATACTCACCCCAGGCTTTCCTCGAGCCTATCAATCCAATATGGCGGCTTTACACTTATCGGAATTTTTAGCACTCGGATGATCTTGGTTGAAAAGAGTTTGAACTGTTGGATTATGCATGTGACGCAATTTTATGTGTCCGTATGATGCAATACATTTATTCTTACCTGGTAAAGGAAGTGAGAGGGGCTTGGTCCACTCTTTGGTGTCCGCTCGAGTATCAGAGGCAACAGACACAGTGCAATTACTGCTTGGTCTTCTGTTTGGTTGAAGATGAAAAAGAAAAAAGGAATGTTCAGTCCATTGAAGTGTTCCATGAGCGTAATGGTAAGTTATCCGGAGCAACTTCAGAATACCCGGCCACGATTGCGTGACATTGAACGCCTGCTCCCGCGCTCCCGCAGTGGAAAAAAATGAATATTAACAGGGTATAGAACCATTGCTCCCGCAGTCCCGCACTCCCACATTGGGATAAAATTAATATTAATTGGGTATAGAACCATTGCTCCCGCAGTCCCGCACTCCCGCAGTGGAAAAAAATGAATATTAACAGGGTATAGAACCATTGCTCCCGCAGTCCCGCACTCCCACAGTGGGAAAAAATTAATATTAATTGGGTATAGAACCATTGCTCCCGCAGTCCCGCACTCCCGCAGTGGAAAAAATGAATATTAAGTGGGTATAGAACCAGTGCTCCCGCAGTCCCGCACTCCCGCAGTGGGAAAAAAATGAATAATAGTCTGGTTTTAATTGCTTGTTTATTTTTGAAATAACGAGAAGAACAAAGATTAACAAGGTAATTACATGCGTTCTGTAGTCCAAGTTGAATTGTTTGGGAAAATATAATATTAAGCGCATGTCATGCATTTTGATAATAACAATATTACGAAATATACATGTTTCGTGAAAGAAAAATTCCGCTGAAATTTTAAGATATTGAAAGAAGTAACAGGTCTACACGCGAATTAGATATAACTGTTGTTTTGTAAGAAAGCACGCATGGCAGGTGTTATGTCGGAATGGATTGGTTTGGAAATGGCATTATCAAATTCCTGACCGGTAACACTTGTGTTGCTGGGCCAGGATTCTGGTTTGCTCTTAATAAAAACTTTACATTTTCCGCGGGCCCTGGGAATGCGGAATTCCACGATCCGGCCGAAACCCACTTCTTGAAGGGATTCTGTAGCCATTGAAAATTCGGCTTCCGCTATGGTTTTGGCTGATCGTTTACCGTGCTTAAATGTTCTGAAGCTCACTACTGGTCCCGGTGAGAGGAGCACCTGGTCTCTGATCGAGTCTTGGGTGGGTTGTTCGATTGTTTTGTCGCACGTTGTGTTTGTGATCTCTTTTAAGAACTGAAATAAATCAAACACATAAATGAAATAAGCTTTTTTAATCGGAATTGTGAACATGCACTTTTCTAAACTACTGGTTAACTTGGCAAACGTTTACCTTGCCAGCATAGTCACTCTTTGCTCACGCTTAAAGAACGAGAAATTCATGTGTAAAGCAATAATTTCGTTGTTTTGAAGAATGAAAAATTCTCAGTGTTTTGCCGGATAGTGTAATGCAGTCGGTTATTGTGTCTAGTTGTAAAGTAATAATATATTTCGCAGACTTACCTGACACAGGATGTCCTTTTGGCTTTCAAGGTGATGCACAAATTGAGTGGCACTTTCGAGTGTGGTGTTCGAGATCTCATTCGGAGGTGCAGTGGCGGGAACTCCGGAGAGCAGTTCATTCATCGTGTGATTGAAGACATAGAGTGCAGTTGCGACGCGGGGAACAAGCTCTGGGATTTTCGATTTGGGCGGTACCTTCCCCTGTTGGATGGCTGTGTTGAATTGGATGGCTGTGTTGAATTGATCGATAGTTTCGCGATAGGCTAATTTGGCATTTTCGGAGAGGGTGAATTTCAAGTGTTCGGCTGTTTCATTGACGTTTTGAAAGTACTCCGCAAAGTCCTCAACAACTTCTGTTGAGAGTTGTTGCGTTGCTCTCTCCATTTCTGAAAGCGTTGGCCTGTAAGCCAAAGGGGTGGCGATCAACATTCTGTCAATCAATCCATGGCCGTGATCCATTTTAGCTATGAACTTCGCGGCGTTTTGCAGCTGTGTAGAGCCCAAGATGCTGAAGGAGTGTTTTGTGGTATTACTCTGCTCTCTTCTGTTGAGTAATGATATGAACATCTTTCACCTGAAAATAGTTTGCACAGCAGTTGAATGTCACCCGTTGCGTTATCTTCGTCCGATTTCAGCAACTTATTTAAAATGTCGCATAACTCGGGAGACACGATGATTCCTCTCTTTTGGGTAACCAGAAGTTTCACCAAACCAGAGGAAGTGGTTTTGCTGATCACGGATGAGGTTAGGTCTAGGTTTTCCAAGTGGTTTTGAGATGCGTGCTGTATGGCCGAAGATTTTCCTATGCAGAGATCGAAAAATGTACGATTAGGTATTGAATAAACCAGAGTTATACCTAGAAGACTGAAATTTTACCTGTTCCGGGGTAGCCCACGAATACGGTGTAAATGTTCAACGGTTGATCGTGGGTGAGGGTCTGTACTCGCGCGTGATTACAGGCCAGTAGATAGGCTGTCGTCGTGAGAAGGGAAGGGACAAAATACCCTTCGCAGCTACCAACAGACACCGCCTTGTTATTGATGAAATCGTAAACAGGCTGAGGAAATAACTTCTTGTATGAAAATTGGACTTCATTCAGGCGTTTCTGGAGATTAACCCACGTTTGTTCATTTTGCTTGTTCAGCTTTGACAAGGCATACATTTTGCGGATATGGATAGTGCTGTTACTCTTGATGCGCGTGAGGCGAAAAGTAGAATTATACTTGTCAAAGTTATTTTCAATTTGTAAAAGCCGACAGAACATGTTAACCAATAGGAAATGGTTCTTATAATAGAAAGCCGTTTTTCTTTGTTAATGATCTGAAAAGTAAGTTGGAAATTTAAATAAAACATGGTTACATTATAGAAAATCAGTCATGTGAAAATATGTCAGAGGTGTGAAATTTGAGGTGATTATAAAGCTTTCGAAAAATACAAAACGACCATGTCAGCAAAACAATAAAGCTTTCGAAAAATGTAAACCGCCTTGTCAGCAAATTTATGTTTCGTGCGCTAGTCAAGTGCTGAAATGAAGTGAAGTTTATATTCAGTTTTTATGTAAATTTGGGAATCCAAAACTTTTTGATAAGTTTCGTGTTGAGGCGGTTTGCTTTGGTCAACGGAGATTGATTATAATGAAAACTTAACCTTGCCTATAACAGTTGTTCTATAAGTATACCGGTGTAAACATAAACAAAGAAATATGTCAAGAGGCAAATAAAACACCGCTCAAACCAGCTTTTGCACACAAACTACCGGTTTCGGTTGATGGTTTTTAGACCGAGGTATATTCATGTGTAGCGCTCTAGTAGAATACCCATGACTATTTAAAAGGTGTTGCGATCATATGATACATAAAGTGTGTTTTGGGTTATTGAAATGTAAAGAAAGTGTTGACTTCGCATATGGGCTGCGTGCCGATTACAAAAAATAAAAAGTGAGAATTGACTTGGGAATAAGCGCGTGTTTTGATTAGTAACTTTGAGGCGGGATGTTAAAGTTCGCGTTAGAACAATGAACATGCAAATAGCAGTTAGCCCGGTAATTATTGTAGATGCGAGAACAGTAACAATTTGAAGTGGCTTTGCTGTAGTGTAAACTTGTAATATTTCAAGTCCGGCGTAGCAGAAGTTTAGTGTATTGCTGAGGTTAATATTCTGCCGAAAAATTTAAGTATGGTTGACAAGGCAGTTCAAGTTGCAATAGGATCAAAACGGCCTCGCCAAGCTACAATTTGTGAAACCATTCCAGAAATTCCGAAAGGTAAAGGAAATGGAGCAACTTCAGAATACCCGGCCACGATTGCGTGACATTGGGAATTGTATTTTAAGTTTTATATTGTAAATAAACAACTGAAAGAAAAAAGATCGGAGAAGATTCTTATTTGCGCACGACCACGGGACCGCGGGACTGCGGGAGTAGGCTTCTTAAGTATTTCTTGCATGGTGAAATTTAATGTCACGCAATCGTGGCCGACTGCGGGACTGCGGGACTGCGGGACTGCGGGAGCACCCTTCTTAAGTATTTCTATTTTTGTTTCCATATGCAAATATTTATTGACTGCGGGACTACGGGAGCAGGCATTTAATGTCACGCAATTGTGGCCGGGTATTCTGAAGTTTAGCCAGTTATCCTTACAAGATTTCCTTATAACCCCATACTCAATTATGTATACAATTTTGTGAGTTTCTGGTCTCGTTCAGTTCATGACTGGCGCCGTCGTATGTAAAGGAATTTACGATCGAAATCGTATGCATAATTAAGCATGGGACTATATGGGAAACTTCCTGCAATTTCCAGTGCTTTACGTTTTCAGCAGAGGTAAGAAATCAAATTTTAATGAAAGCTGATTATGAAAGTCTCTTGCTTTTCACAAAATGTATTCTCAAAAGGAGAAATGAGAGAATATATTGGGGAGGTATTTCCAATTTTCTGTTACCCTGCGAGCAGTTGGTTTCTCCTACGCTGAATGAGACAGAAACCACTGCGAGCAACCATCTGCTTTTCCTTTGAGCATGCGCAAGTTTGTCACGCCCCATGTCATGCATTTGATGTCAGTTTCATTTGTTTACTAGAAGTGTTTGTACAACGCCAGTCTCAAGAATGCAAATTTCTCGCAAAAAAGCACAGACAGAAGAATGCTCCAGACCTTCGTCTAAGTACAGTATTGTCTAGTTTATGGTCTCAATATAAAGCCTAAATTTAAGGCTTTCTTGCCCTTTCTCGTGCGGGATTGCTGATTTCGTTGACTACGAGTTTAACTTGGGTAATACGATCGAAGGCGGGTTTGTAAAAGCTGTTTCAAGCGACTGGACGTCATCAAAAGTGAAAAACAGCAGTGCACTCCAAGCACTAAAGGAAGAACTTCCAGCGATGTACAGCTTAGTCTCGAAGAATTATCAAGCGTCTTTCAGGATCGTAACCATTGGAACTTTGATTGCTGCACGGTGGGCTCGCTTAAATGCAGCAGTTGTGTTGGTGAGCGCATGCGGGCGAGCCTAAACTAGCTTTACCAGTTCAAAGTTAATTTATTCGTCCATGGTGCTGGACGGCGGTTAACTCAAAGGAACAAACAGTTGCTTGCAGTGGTTTCTCTCTCGTTCGGCATAGGAGAAACCAACTGCTCGCAGGGTAATTTTCTGTAAGGTTTCTGAAGCAAGTTTGGTGTACACATGAATTAGAAATCAAAGGAAAAACAAATAGTAGCACCCCGCTTTGACAATTTCATTGAAACAGATTTGAAATGCATATTATCAGGAGCGGGAGAGACACATGATCAGTTTGCCAGTAAAAACTGCTTTCAAAAACCTATTGCAACTGATTCCTTTAAATTACATAAAAGCAATTAATGCTTAAACTTTTTGTTAGAGGAAATCCAAATTATTCCACTTGCGCTGTTGAAGGGCTAGCATTTGAAGCATTGGAATGTCATTTGCAGTAGTAAATTCACCTAATTATCACCTCATTGAGGCAGCACCATACATAGTAGTTTCTTTATAAACTCAAATGCATTTAACCATGAGAACATATTTACCTGATGCTGGTGCATCTTCATTGTTGTGTTCCTCTGGTTCAAGGAGGCTTATAAGTGGCTGTGACCCCTTTATGTCCTTCCTCCTGGCATACTCTATTACCTTTTGTCCCATCTTGACAAACCGTTCTTCAATTTGGTCAGCAGCCTCTTTGTCAGCCATTAAGCGGCAATATTCGTTCTTGATCTGAAAAAGGTAGCAGAGAAACATCATTGCTGTGCTAATTACATGACCTTTTAGATGTAACTTGTTAATAGAAACTTGTGATTCTTCCCTTGCATGTGAACTGCAGGCTGAAATTTTGTACTTGGGACAGGATCATCCGCCTGTATGTACCATTGGTCAAAGTGAAACCAAAATGTTGTTTCTTCTTTACTTTCTGTCCAAACAAAGCAAATTGTGGTGAAATTTGCATGCAAGTTACTGTTACTACTTAGAAGAAGGGTGGTTTTGCATCTTTATCATTAAGACGCTAACATTTGTAATTTGTTTTATACTGGAATCAGTCTACTGTACCTTGTCTGACCAAAGAATTTTACAATTTTGGAACATTCCAACAGCATGTTATTCTAGTAAAGTATGCAATATGATGAAAAATAAAATGATTATTAATGACTAGACTGATCTTCAATCAGTTAATCCATTTATTTTTAAAATTCTGGAAGGAGGTAAACCAACGTTGGCTTACTAACCTCATTTTGATGGAAAAGAAATGGGTATTTCTGCTTGAGCTGAAGTAGTGGCACTGGCTGTTTAGTCAGGTATTCCCTTCTAAAGGAATATGTAAGGTCCATTTTTCGTGTGACCAAGGAATATCTTTTGTCCTTTTTCTTTGCTTCCTGTTGCATCCAATTGACATGCTTGTCATGGGAGGCTTGATCTTCCCCCTCAATATGTGGAGGAGCCCATTTTACTATTCCCCTCCGCAGTCCTTTCTCGGGTTTTGGCTGCTTCAGGCTGCCATCTGGATTTTTTCTTTTGCGAGACATAACAACTAGGTCTGGAACATTTCCCCGACATTCATTTTTACATTTATCAGAAAGTATTCTATACCAGCTTTCCTGTTTTCAAAAGAGAAATTTGAGATCAATTAATAAAACATCAGTTTTAATAAATTTACATTATTCATTTAGAGTGTTCTTGAAACATTCAAGTTAATAAAGATCAAGATATAAAGATTAACTTAACTTATACAGTTCTTTAAAAAAACATGGTTTGAATATATTTTACATGCAAGTCCAGAGACTGATATCCTAAAACAGTCAACCCCTGTTAACAAGGTCACTGCTTGGACAGCATATTGCAATTTTGAGAGTCAGATTTAATTCAATTCCTCTACAAAAGGATGTGCTTTACCTCTTTACACCCCCCCCCCCCACCCCCCTTCACAAACACACACACATGTAGATGCACACCCACTCCTCCCCCAACACACATGCACTGGTAATACAGGCATTTGTTTGTATTGCTTAAAACCCTGATAGGAAAATGGTTAAAATTTGGTACAAATAAATTTTAAGAATTGAAATAAGGATACCTCACTCAGATGTTATTAAATATAGGGGTCTGTGATAGTTACACGATTAAGTTAATTGTGTAAGCCTTGCTTTCAGCTGCACCTGTGGAGGATAAAATATAGCCCACAACAACTTACACAACCTCCATCTACATCAGCTTGAAATGGATACTCTGATATTAATTTCCTGCAGACTTGTCTTCTTTGGTCAGGTGTTGGAAAACTGTTGAAAGTTAAATGTTGTTGTTTGAGACAAACTGATCTGCATAAATATACAATATCTTCATCGAGAAGAGCATGATCCCAATAATTCAGTACTAAGTTGACACTTCAATATTTTTTAAATCTCACACGCAAAAAGTTTCATGGGAAAAAATGCTGAATTTAAAGATTAGTTTCATTGTTTTTACATTCAAACACTATATTAAATTAACACTGCCCTAAGAACATGGAATCAAAAGAGTTTTTGTCATAAAAATTAAAATAATGTTTTTAATAATGTACATGAAAAAATTACTCGATTCTGATTGGCTGAAAGCAGTGCAGTTCAAGTGTAACACCAGTGCAAATTACACATTGTAATTCTGGATTATGATTGGCTGAAAGACAATAGGAAATTTTCAAAGACAATGATATCACGTAAAATGATGACGAACATCATGAGAAAAAATGGCTTCAAGAAAGATCTTCCAGCACTTCCTCCACGCAAACTTTGTCATGTTTATATTATTAATAATTAATCATACGGTTTTTCTTGTTCACTTTGGAATTCATTTGCACTTGTGAGTTTTTCAACAAGCTGAAATTGCACTGGCCGAAGCAGCTCGTGCATTTTCAGCTTTTTGAAAAACTCACTTGTGCAAATTAATTCCAAATTGAACTCGAAACCGTATGATTACCTATACAAATACATCAAACTGGATACAGAAATGAGTTAGTACAGTTACAAGAGTGGTCTTATTTGAAAAATAAAATACTATACAGCTTGAAATTACCGGTACTACCAGCTTTAAGACTTCAGGTAACACACATGTTAATCTAGTGACCGTACTGCTGGGGCTGCAATGTCCCTGGAATAAAAAGAAGTTTACTCACATGGTGTATCGGCAGATTGCATCAAATAAGGCCTGTATGAATTTGCTCCGTGCCTTCTTTTCCATGTACACTCTCTTCTCCAAAGCCGCCATCACAATTGGTGGGAACGACTTAGGTAGCTCAAAGTTAATTGGCCAGTTCTTCTTTGCTAGCTTTATCGGAGGTTTTGCCTCTGGGCTGAGGGATCGATCATGTGTAATATTGTTATTTTTACTAATGTCAGGGCTGTCATTCTTTTTAACTCAGAATAGCTAGTGATCTCCACTGAGATTATAATGGACTTTCTTAAGGTGATCATGACTTCAAATTTCCATCTAACCTAGCCTATTTTGCTGGTGCCAGAGTAACATAGGTTGCAGTTTCTCCAAACCCTGATTGAAAGTTTACAAACTATCAATTCAACAACTAGAAATTTAGAATTCATTTACTCTGGTTAAATGAAAAATAATTGAATGAGAATGTTACCTTCAGGTTCTCTTGCATAAATTTGAAAATTGCATTAAATTATGCATAAAATTGGAGAGAATCTAATAAGTATGCACACATGTATGCATATTCAACAATTATTGTCAAACAATAACTATTGCTGGTGAATATTGTCAAATAATCCCCAAGACAAAGTCAAGGGGATTATTCAACAATTAATTCACTTAACCTGGGGGAATAATATTGTTTTAGTATAATTGCTCAGGTGATTATCAGAGGAATTGCATTTTCTTCCATTTTATTTGTGCATTTCTTGAAAACATCAAGAAAACGCACAGTGGCCATTTTGTAAATTAAAGTCTCGGTATTAAAATCACTTCCCATGAAGTGATTGTAGCGAGATATGACACAATCCTTGACCAATCAGAGCGTGCGCATCTCTATAATCACCTGAGCAACTAGAAATAAAGAGTTGTCAATTTTGTGATCACAGTGGGATTAAAGGCAGTCAGAAATATCAGCTAACAGCAGCCGTCACCAGGGGTTAACAATGTTCCAGCCATTTTCCTGAGTTCATCTGATGTACATCTTTCATTGTATAGTGCTAAACACTTTCTGCATATTTCTTTCAGATTTTTGTCCTTGATCAGTTTGTTAACCCTATAGAATACAAGTCCGATTGAATATACATCACTTTTTACTGATGGTGCATGTGATCCCTCTATAACTTCAGGTGCAATGTGGAAATGTCTCTTTCTGTAGATTTCCTTTTCACTCTCAGTTAATTGCTTTTTTTGAACTGCTGACATATTCTTAGCTTTGCCAAAGTCCAACAAAATAGGGGAGTAAAGGATTTCTTTGTTTTCCTCTTTGACCATCACAATGTTATCAGATTTTATGTCATTGTGCAAAATCTTCTTATTGTGAATATATCTCAGTGCATCGCAGAGCTGTATCACTGCATTCAACCAATTCAAAGTTTTCAGTAGCACAGAGGGAGGCTGAAAACAGTCTTTTAAAGTCAATGCTTTTCCTGCTACTCCATAGAATTGCAACACCATAAGATAAGGTTTTACCTTACATGAAATTCCAAACAGAACTGGAAGACTTAAGTGGTTAAATGAGTTAATAATTTTTGCCTCGTGTTCAATTTCTTTCAGCAAAACATCAGCATTAAATTGCTTGACAGCAACAGGTGTTCCTTGATAAGAGGCAAGTGTTACTTTGCCAAATTTTCCCTCACCCAGGGTTAAATCTTTGGAATCATTTTCCAGATTTATCATTTTCCTCGGAATCTCCCGTAATGATTCCATAGCAACAGCATTCTTTGAAGAGTTACTTGAAATAAACCGGTTATTGGTTGATTTCTTGTCCTTAGTCATCTTGGACCTAAGTAATTGTTCTTTTTCACGCTGTTTGGCGCCACATCTGGAAAAATTTCTCCTTGTTTTTTTCGGCAAGAAACAATATTTCTTCTGTTGCCTGTCTTTTGCCTTTTTCTTGCATTAACTCTACCAGAGCATTTTTCTTCAGTTGCTTTTTTTGTGCCCGTTTTCTCTTATTTCTAGCTAGTCGCTGACGTCGTCTCGCCTCATTGGACCTTTTCCAAATAAAAAAGAAAAAGTGAAAGTCTTTGTAGCGGTACGGGTAGTTAATATTTTTGGCTGGTTTTTTTTACCACTAGTCTTGTTATCCAGTAGTCCTGTACCTCTTCCAGACCTGTATTTTGATTCGTTCTCTTATCCTGTAGCTCCTATTGTTTCAAGCGCTGGGGGCATTGTTTAATTCATTCATCTATTGTTTGCTGAGCCAATCACAAACTCTGGCTGGAAAGCTACAGGCTTTCCCTTGTTATCATCTGTCAATTCATTATGTCCCAAGTAATGAGCGGTTTAATTAATCATATTAATCCACTCAACTTTGGAGCTAGTTAAAAGCGGAAAATCCACTTTACATAGCTATGGATTAGTCCACAACATGATGAATTGGAAAAGGACAACAGTGGAAAAATAAACTCAGTGCAATCATATTCACAGAAAATTTCAAAATATTGTTGATAATTGAAATGCTACCGAACATGACATTTGAAATCAGTTTAAGTTTGACATGAAGATTTACAGTCAAATTGCTAGTGACTATGTATAATGGTGCAACGAATGGCCAAATAAACAGGTAACAAAAGAAAAAAATTATTGATTGACAGAGAGATTTCCTAGCTAGAGTCTCAGAAATGTGTCTTGAGCAAGTGATAGAAAAGTGCTGGAATGCAACATGCCATTTCACAACCCCTTCTCCTCCATGCGAAATGGAATTTTTTTAATTTCCCCTGTCCACCCTCCCCACCATGGACTAGAACCTTACATGTCCTAAGCACCCCTATGACGCTGACTTCATGTGGGCATGCTGATTTATAACTTTTTGATTTCGAAATGATTCTAAACATTTATTAACAGCTCTTTAGTTCGTAATTGTTAATATCTTACCTTTTGTCAATAGTGCCCGATGTTTCGCCCTTATGAGAATCGAGGATTGGTGATTTGGGTTTAGTGCTATGCACCTGCGGTTCGTCCTCTTCAAGCACTTCACTGGTGGCCGCTAGAGATGTTGCAGAATGTCCGCTTTCCTCGTCACCTAACTGTTTTATTTTGTAAATGAGTTTCGCACGGACACCAGCGGGGGGCACGAGGGTCTTGAGAGTGTCCTCATTCATGCACTTTAACGCTTCGCCATCAACTACTTGATCTTGGGGGTTTCAGAAGAAAAGAAAACGAGTTTACAATTAAGGAAAAAATATTTAGCTTCAAACCTCAACAATTTTCTATAAAGTACAAAGCCGTTTGGATTAGCTGACACTCCATACTAATTTTAGTCTTTTTTTGGACTTTGACCTTACCGTAGAAAACGTCGGCATATGCCTCAAACCCTTTCTTCTTCATCCACTCTTTTACATCCTCGCACGAAAAAATTGATGAATCCATGTTAATTAACGAAACTTTCTGAAAGAAAGATGTTTAACACGAGTGAACTGGATTCGAATATTTCATTACGAAAGAAAAAAGGCAACCAACATTACAGTTTAACTAATTCACGACAAAATGGTTTTTCTCGGGTAACGACACGAAGTGTGATCACTGTTCTTCCTTGGTCTTCCTTCTAACACTGGGAATTCAATTAAATACATGGGATCAATACACTCTTCAAACAGTAGATGGATAACCGTTCATGTTCCGTGAATTTTTAGTACTTCTGACAGCTGGTAGGGGAAAATAAAACTGTTCTTAGATGGCTTAAAACTGCATTATACGCCTTAAAGGTATGATCTAAACCACACTTGATGAACAGCGCTCATTCAGCTCTTTACCGTACAAATAAAACAAGAGATATTGAAGGATTACCTTTGATAAAAGAACGCTGCCGGAGATTTCTACAAGAAGAGATGCTTGGAAGATTCGTACAAGCTAGTTGTTTGCTCGGTGACTGCGGCCGGTGATTGCCGAAATAAATGCGTTGGGTCACATCATGGTCACATTTTTCCCGCCTTTTTACTATATTCGCCACGCGACACGCAACGGTGCTAAGTCCCGGATGAAACCCAAAGTGCAAGGGCGGGAGCACACAGCGAGGCATCTTAGATATGTTACTTTAATGCTTTATTCATTAAACAAAAGTTTCAACTGTATTACATTTCTGCCTCTATCACTATTTGGAGGACAACATCGATTCTTAATTAACATTTCGTGACCAAGCTTAGCTTTGCGTGTTTTGAAGTCTTCACTGAGATCAAATTGCAATCACGATCGATCAAATCTTTATAGCTTTGCGTGTTCTGAAGTCTTCAGATCAAATTGCAATCACGATCGACCAAACATACACGAAACCAATATGGCCAATTAGATGTTACAAAGAGTACATTCATTCTAATTCATTCAGACGCACATGCCGAAAAGTTTCCTACAGAGTGGGGTTCTATGCGGTGTAGAGGTCTAATTTCTCTAGGGGTCGAATAACGTTGGAACCACGCCCAGGTTGGTCTCCCATAGGGGTTTAATTCGAATTTTCCAACGGAGCATCCCTGCCCCTTTCATACCCGACATTTCGTGTAATTTAACAACTAGTTCGTGTTGACATACGCGTACCAGTGTAAAATTACATACAAAAGGTGACAAGTCCACACGAGGTTTTTGTTACACAGTCGCAGTGTAAAAAAACATCTACATGGTGTTGCGCATTGTTTCGATAACACCAATTTGGTGTAATTGAACACTGAGTTGGGGTATTTGTTTAATTACACTTTGTTGGTGTTGTGGTGACACGAATTTAGTGTACATTCACACTAACATATGTGTTCTTTAACACCCTCGATTTTTCTGTGAGATGTAGATTTGAAAAAGTGAAAGACTTATTTTGTGGTGGAAAAAAATGGAAGAGATGAAAACAGAAGAGTAAAATTGGAGGGAATGAAAAAGAATTATGTTTTGACAAAAAGGAGTGAAACAGAGGATAAAAGAAAATCAAGACTAGAGAGGAGAAAAAAGAGCTATAGTTTGCAAAGGAAGAATGAAAGTGAAGAGAACAGGAGATTACGATTAAAGAGACGAAAAGAGAGTGATAGTTTGCAACGAAAGAGTGAAACAGAGGAGAAGAGAAGATTAAATTTAGAGAAACGAAGACAGAGGTATACTTTGCGAAAGAAGAGAGAAACTGAAGAGGCGAGAAGATTACGATTAGAGAGAGAGAAGGAGAATTATAAGTGTGCAGGAAATGAGAAAAGAAAATTGAAATTATGTAAAATGAGGGAAAAGTATCAATTAAGAAAATTGTGTAAACTTGATAAAGTGGATGAGAATGACTATAGTAGTACAAAGGATAAAAGGAACAAAAAAAAAAGAAAGAATTTACACTTCAGGAGCAAAGAAAAAAGAATGAGTTAAAAGGAGAAATTGATGGAGCAAATGAATGCGTGAGCCCAAAAATGAAAAGGCAAAAAACAGTAGATAGTAATGAAAGTAAAGATGTGAATAAAGTAGTGTCTTTGTTTCATAAACTTGTTGCAGAGGGACCAATTTATGTTTGTGTTTGTTGTGATCAGTTGTGGTATAGACATAGTGTTGAGAAGGGAACAGTGTTGTCAAAGTTAAACAATACTGCATCCAAAAAATGTCTTTTAGTTACATCAAGTGTTGAGTTTAGTGACAAGTGGATATGTAAAACGTGCTTACTTAATTTGAAGACAAATAAGATTCCAAGATGTGCAAAAGTAAATAAGATGGTATTTCCTCAAAAACCAAAGGATCTTGATTTAACAGAGTTAGAGTGGCGTTTAGTTTCACCTAGGTTAGTATTTGAAAAATTGCACGAGGCACCACGTGGCAAACAGATGAAAATAACAGGCAATGTTGTGAATGTGCCTGCTAACGTAGTGAATACAGTAATTGTGTTACCTAGATTAAGTCATGAGGGAGGAATAATTAGAGTACAGCTCAAAAGGAAATTGAGGTATAAGAGTTATACTCTGTCACAAAATGTAAGGCCAGCAAAAGTGTTTGCAGCTGCAAAATGGTTGACTGAAAATGGTTCTCTTTTTAAGCAAGAGAGAATCACACTGAATAAAAATTGGGTTTATAGTGATGGTGTGGATTATTGTCAAAAAATAGCAAATTATGATGATAGTTCTTCATCGAGTGATAAACAGTGTCAGATGTCGACTGAGCTGGAGAGTAGGGTGGATGATATTGTTAACACATATGTATGTCTTGAGTGTAACAAGTGTATAAGTGAATTGAGTGATTTGGATCATCATATGGTGAGTGAACACAATGCGGTACATAGGGATTGTCACAATTCTGTTTATTTATATAGATATAACATTTTGACACAGAATGAAGTTTGTAGTGGGTATGATGAGGTGTTTTTTTGTTCCATTTGCAGTTACTGTGAAGGAATGGAGGAAAAGATAAGAGAACATATGGTAATTGTGCATGATATTCCATCTGAAGAATTTTTTTGGGAAAATTCGAATTTGATTGACAATAATTTGGGGAAGATATTTTTACACAGGATTATTAAACCAAGTAGTGTTCTTTTGGCAGGGGTTTTTAAGCAAGGCTATATGTGTGTGAATTCTGTTCCCTTGAGGGTATCTGTTGCTGCACCTAGTGTAGTTGATGTTGGGTTTTTTCTAACAGAAGTTGAATCTGAAAACAAAAAAAAGGTATCAGAATGTTTTGTGAATGTTGAAGAGAGTGATGAGTGGAATGAAATGGATGAGAGTAAACAGTGTGTAGGAGCTTTAGACACAATGCTTATATCACCAGATTTTGTTGAGAATAGTGAATATGATGATTCAGTATTTTCTTTTGCTCCTGCTGAAGGCAATAAACCATTAAGTATTTTTAAAGATAAGTACTGTGAGGAGTTGGCTTATCCTGGGATTTTTTGTGGTGAAGCTAGAGTAGAAAACAAAGACAGATTTGTTCCCGTTTATTATAGTGACATTTGTAAATCAGAATTGACGCGTTGTGATCGGAGAGCTAGTCAGTGTATTGAAAATTTGTTTTTCAAAGTTAAGAAGTTGCAAATGAAAATCTTGTTAGGAAAATGTCAGGTTGCTCTTCGTAAACACAAGACAAAGGGAAGGAAAATTACGGCTGGAGAATTAAAAAAAAATGGAGCATTGGAAAAACTATGCCATGCAGATGATGGATATAGGTTTCTCAGAGCTTTACGTGGATCTCCACCTTATTTTGAAAAAGCGAAGAAAGATCTCTTTGCTATGATTAGACAACTGGGAGTTGCAACATTTTTTTGTAGTTTTTCTGCTGCGGAAACAAAGTGGAACCACATGTTGAGAATTCTTGGGAAAGTTGTTGACAAAAAAGATTATAGTGATAATGAGTTGGATAACTTGTCATGGGATGAGAAGACGAGACTCATTCAAAGTGATCCAGTTACCTGTGCACGACATTTTGAGTACCAAGTGCAGGAATTGATTTTAAAATTTCTGCGAGGTGATCTTTTGCCATTAGGTAACATTGAGGATTGGTTTTATCGTGTTGAATTTCAGCAGCGAGGATCACCACACATTCATATGCTTGTGTGGATCAAAGATGCTCCTAAATTTGGGGTGGATCCAGATGACGATGTTATCAAATTTATTGACGGTGTAGTAACTTGTAGTAAAGGAGAAAATGGTACTCCTCTATCTGATTTAGTTGGTAGGCAACTTCATAGCCATTCACAAACATGCAAGAAAAGAGGACAAAAGATATGTCGGTTTAATTTTCCCCAGCCACCTATGAGAAGAACAGTTATTCTTTATCCATTAGATGATGGGATGCCTTGTGTTGATAAAGTTAAACATGGAAAAGAATTTAAAAGACTGATCAGAGTGATATTTTGAATGATATGAGAACTGGAGAGGAAATATCGTTTGATGATTTCCTTGATAAGTTAAATTTATCTGAGGAAGAATATTTGCTTGCTATTAGGTCAAAATTAACAGAACCAGCTGTTTTTCTGAAAAGGGATCCTAATGAATTAAGGGTAAATAATTATAATAAGGCTTGTCTTTTAGCATGGAGAGCAAATATGGACAAAATGTATATGCTTGTGCTATGTATATTGTATCGTATATCTCAAAGGCACAGAGAGGTATGAGTGAGCTTTTAAGAAATGCTTGTGAAGAAGCAAAATCCGGTAATCTTACTGTAAAACAGCAGCTGAGGGACATCGGAAATAAGTTTCTGAATAGTGTAGAAATATCTGCGCAAGAAGCTGTATATATTGCTTTGCAGTTGCCAATGAGACGAGCATCACGTGAAGTTATTTTTATTCCAAGTTTTCCACCGGATGAAAGAACGAGACTTTTAAAATCACTTGATGAAATTGAAAGATTAGAAGATGATTGTGAAGACGTCGAAAGTGGCGGTCTTATTAAAAGATACAGTGAAAGGCCTCACGTTGCTGAAAAAGTAACTTTAGCTGAGTGGGCAGCATTTTATGATGGGTCTTATGTTAGAAATAGCAACAAGATGTTAAGGAGACATGATGTTGACGGTTTGTTATTTGAAACGTTAGATGAAGATAATGAAGAAGATGATATTGAGACAACAGCAGTGAAGTCAAATAAAAAAAATGGTCGCTGTGAGACGTTAAAAAAACGTGGAAAAGCTAGGATAATTAGAACTGTGTGGTATAATAAAAATTTAGATAGTGAAAGATATTATAGGGAATTACTATTCTTGTTTACTCCATGGAGAAATGAAGTTACTGACATTGATGCTTTTTGGCCTTATGAGGAAAAGTGCAGACAATTTGGTACACTTATTAATAATCAGTTACAGCAGTTTTCACCATATAGGACTCAAGTTGATGAAGCTTTGATTAATATGAGAGACAATGAAAACACATATGAGAATGAGTGTGAATTAGGGTCATCAAATGGAATCAGTAGAAATGCAGATGAGAGTATAAGAAGAGAGAGAGGGTTTTGTTCTCATGAGGAGAATTATGATGATAGTTATGATCTTGCTTCCGATCTTGGAATTCCTTCATCACTGGTAATGGAAGAGTATGTAATTTCATATGAGATGTCTGATGATGAATATCGTAGCTCTGTTCAGTCATTAAACAGGGAACAGCTAAATTTTTTTTTATCATGTTCTGCATATGCTAAGAACAAGTGATGCACCTTTTTATTGTTTTTTGTCAGGTGGTGCTGGTGTAGGAAAATCTCACTTAATCAGAGCACTTTATCAGGCTTCAGTGAAGTGCTTAAACTCTAATGCGGGTGATGATTTTCAGTTAACTAGAGTTTTGATGCTTGCACCAACGGGTAAAGCAGCTTACACTATTCGTGGGAATACTATTCATAGTGCATTAGGTGTTCCTATTAATCTGCAGTTGAAGTGTTACAAAAAATTAGATTCCAGCCGACTTAATTCTTTGCGGAGTAAATTAAGTGGTTTAAAGGTTATTTTTCTTGATGAGACGAGTATGGTTGAAGTGCTATGTTTAATGTTCAATTAAATAAAAGATTGCAGGAGATCAAAGGAGTGAATAGCGATTTTGGAGGTGTTAGTATTATTGCTGTAGGTGATCTCTTTCAACTTCAACCAGTGTTTGATAGTTATGTTTTTGAACCTTTACAGGGAGATTATGGTGTGTTAGCAGAAAACCTGTGGACAAAACATTTTAGTATGTATGAGCTTCACGAAATTATGAGGCAAAGAGAAAGTCGTGTTTTTGCTGAAATTCTGAACAGATTACGAGAGGGTAAACATACAAATGAAGATATTAAAGTTCTTAAAGGGACACGTTCAACCAAAAATCATTGCGCGCCTCTGTTGATGTTATCATCCGGGAAATCGGCCGTCGCGTAAGACTCATAAGAACACGTCGGAGAAAAATCGAACGACAGGAGGAACGTTCCTTCGATGTTACTGGCGACAATAGTGATTTGGGTTATGAAAACAGACCTGTTAACCGTTACAGCTCTCCTATAGCTCGCCCAGAGAACACTGATCACGAGGAAGCGTGGCCTTCTCAAGCTCTTCCAAGTAGAGTGGTGAGATGCAATGAATGAAGGAGCGCGTATGTCGAGTTTTGATTAGCGATTTGTTGGATATAAACGACTAAGAATTTGCGTTGCTCTCCACTCTGTATAGATCTGCCAGTGCAAGAATACATGCAGTCGAAAAACAGGAAAATATCGGGGATGTGTGCGCAGAGATACCGGTTTGAGATGCTCGGCGAGTTGTTTATGTGGCAGCATTTGAAAGCCGTGTAAGAATAATAAAGAAGTTGTGATAAATCAACGTCAACCTCTCCTCCAAGCAGTGCATTTGAGCGACACAAAATCGCAGGACTATGTTTTATTGGGTTTTACAACACTTGACAACAGTAATTATTACAGAATAAGAAAGCCAAGTGATAATACAAACTGATAAGCACTTACATGAAATCGGGTTATAAATGGCGGATGAATCCTGCAAACGAGCTCGTTTTGCTTAAGAAGATCTGCTCTCATCCATACAACTGAGCATAAATCCATGCAGGACCAAAGCAAATTTCGCTGTTTGAATTATTTGCGAACCCAGAAACTTGTTACCTGTCGTTCCGTAGCTTAAATGTAGGAAAGCCAAACAATATGTCGGTCCTCTGGCCTCGGCCGGCGACCTCTTTTCAACTGGCGGCTTCATTCAGAACTTCATACGATAATAACGAAGAAATAACTATACAAATCCGCGAATTAAATGTTAAAAAAGCTATTCACAAATATCACAACTAACGTAAGCTGATAATACGGCCGATGGAGCCAGATGGAAGTTCACCTATCGTAGAATCGTATTTTCTGTCATACAGAAAATGGCGCCGATGAAAGCGCTCGCGCGCAATGGCTCATGGTTGAGCGTGGTCCTTTAAGCAAAAGTTGATTTCTGAAAAAGACTCAAATTACCCTCTTTCTGCTGCTCACTTATTTATTCAAAATAATAAGGTTATAGATTTCAATAGAAAAGTGTATAATGCTTCATGTGAGGAAAAATATGTGATTATTGCTTCAGATTATGTCATTGGTGCAGAAAGTGAGGAAATGAAACAAAAGTTGCTCAGTAAAATTCCAAGTGATGTACGAAAAACAATGCAGATGGAACGGGAATTGTGTATTGCAAGAGTGCAAAGAACTGAAATTGCAATAAATGTTCGTGTTGAGGATGGATTGACAAATGGTGCTGGTAATGTTGTTAAATATGTTCAGTTGTATAATCCACCACAACCAGAAGGTGTGATTTGGGTCAGATTTGATGAGACTGATGTGGGGAAAATGACAAGAAATGAAAATACTCACTTGTATATTGGTGACATTGATCGTTCATGGACACCAATTATGTCAAGAACAGTAGAGTTTTGTGTTGGCAGATGTACTAATTCAAAAATAGTTAGAAGGCAATTTCCATTACGATTAGCAGCTGCAAAAACGATCCACAGGGCACAAGGATCTACAGAAACAGAAATAGTGGTAAATTTAGAAACACCACGAAAAATTCCACATATTCATTATGTGGCTCTAAGCAGAGTTACAACTCTAAATGGACTACATATATCAGCTCTGAATGAGGAAAAAATCTGTGTCAGTAGTAAAGTTCAGAAGGAGATGGACAGACTGAGGTCAAGTGCATGTCTTGTTACATATTTGGATGATATAAAACAGTTAAATAAAGGAGTTGTAGAAGTTATATTTTTGAATGTAAGATCTCTTTATAAGCACTTTTTGGATATAAGAAATGATATAAAGTTGCACTCGCCTCATGTTGTCATTTTGGCAGAGACAAGACTCAGTAATTTTGATAGAAATGAAGAATTTGAAATTGAAAATTTTATGCTGTATAGAAATGATGATGTAGTGAGTTCTGTAAATCAGAGACCATTTCATGGGACTGCTGTATACAGTTCACAGGAGTACGTTGAAGGTTATCCAAAACGTTATAATTGTTTTTGTATAGAGATTACAATAATAAAACTGAAGTGCTTACCTTGTGTTTTAATTGTTGCTCTATACAGGTCTCCTAGTGTTCCTTTGAGTAATTTGTATCAGGCTTCAAGTGTCTTACATGATAATGTTTTACCTTTGGAGCAATACTGTATTATTCTTGGAGATTTCAATGTAAACTGGTTAAATAAGCAGCAATGCACTCACTTGCACAATTTAATGGTTTTACAGTATGGCTATTGTCAACATGTTGAAAACTGCACAACCTGTTACAAGACTTTGATTGATCATATTTATAGTAATATTCCAGACAATTATGTCAATGTAAGTGTTTTAGAGACATATTACAGTGATCATAAAGCTGTGTTCATAGGTGTTAAGAGGGAATTAATGAATAGTTCTTATAGCAGTTGAAGATGTAATGGATTGTAATGAATATGTGATAGGGAATTAGGCATATGTATAATGATAATGAGATAATCTCAAGATTGAGAAAAGATTATTATTGTTCATAATATCAAACAATGGATGGTTACTATTACTTATCTTAAATCTTGACATTGACACTTGTCTAGTACTGATCTCATACAACATAGTGTTACAAAGTAATAATAATTATTATTATTTGGCACATTTTACAATGAATGTAATGATAAATTTAATATTTTCAGTCTTAGCAACTCAAACTTTAACTCAGCAATCATTCTCTGTCATAACAATATTACACATATATCTAATAATTAGATTATCAAACTTAAAAAATAACTTTTTCTTAAGGCTTTCTCTGCAAATAATAATCATTTCTTTATTGTATCATGGTAAAAAACATCACAACAGTAAATATTCTCAAGTAAATCTGGCCTGATTGTTCAAAAATCCACCAGATAAATCACTATCCAGTGGATAAGTATTGGGAAAGCTAATTGCATTATCCACTGGATAGACATTTATCTAGGGGATAGCGCTATCTAACGTTTGAACAACCGGGGCCTGGAGTTTACTGACAGGAAGTCATCTACTTTTCAGATAATCAGTGTCCTCTTTGCATGGACACTGAGGAATTTGGCCGACATGAAGGATATTCAAAGGTAAGTATAAAATTTTTACACGTCAAGTTCTTGTTTCTGTGATATCAATGTTTCCTTGTGGGATTATAATTAGAAAGTCCTGGAAAGTGGTGAAAGATTAAAAAGGTTTGTTGTAGGAAAAGTTGGGTTTTGGTTAGTGTTTAAGATAGACTTATTTGTTGATGAGTACTTGTGTTTTCTTGCAGCTGATTTGTGATGTACATGGAAGAAAAATCTGTTTTATTTAAGTGTTAAGCAGTATCAGCTAATAGTTCTAAAGAAGAACTCTCCATATAGAGATCAAGATTCAAGAAGTAAGTTTATTAAATAAATGTAGAAGGTGGTACTGATGTGTCCTGTGTTATATTTATTTGGACCAGATACATGTAATGGGGAGATACCATTTATAGAAAAGTTACAGGGGTTTCATTAAAGGCTAGGCATTGGGCAGATTTGTTGGCTTTAAATTAACATACTGGGTAACTGTTAAAAGCCAGGAATAAACCTAATATAGTTCCTTGGCTTCCCTAAAACCCAGAAAGAAACTGGCTTTTTCAGTATCCAGGACAGGAGAAAACAGTGATTTTTATTTGCAAACAGAAACTCCAGGAGAAAACCAAGTGAAAACCAAACATGGTTATTACCTGCAGTCAGTTTTCATCAAATCTGGGTAAAAACCAAGTAAAAACTGAATTGGATTTTTGATATTTTTTCCTGTGTAGTGCTGGATTCAAAGGGACACTGAAGATCTAAAGAATGCAAGAATTGCAATGGGTTTTGCACGGGGCAGTTTATGTGTATGAGAAAGATTTTAGCCACAGACAGCGGCGATTTACACGCAGCTCATATATTTACCTTCCTAGTACAGTACTTTTATCAAGAAAAGCTTTGAGAAAGCTCAAAAGGAGAGTCCAGATTTGAACTCAGAAAATGAAGAAGACCTTGCAAAGCAAACCCTTTTTAATACTGAAGACGTTGAAATGTGGGTAACATCTTGATTTTGCAAAGAAGCCACGACAAGCTTGTGGTTAAAAGTTGCCGCTTAAAAGAAACAGCAGTCAGCCAGACAGAACTCCAGTGATAAGGTAGCCACTGCTGGGAATGAGTTGTGGTGTCTTTGCGGTGGTCCAGAGTCTAGTAATAATTTTATGATTGCTTGTGATAATCCTGATCACCATATAGAGTGGTTCCATTTCGAATGCGTGAGACTTATGGATATGCCGAGTGGAAAGTGGTTTTTTAGTGGATGTACTGTTTAACATTTTATAAGCTATTCCTGTTTAGAAATGCCCAGTTGCAAAGTGAAATTCATATTCTTGCAAGATTTAATAATCCACAGTAAGTTTTGTTCGGATGTATTTAAAGAAAACTATTGTCTTATTAAAATATATTTTGTGCTTGATCAATTCAGTGTGAATGGTTTCTTTTTGTTTTGTTTTTTTTTTAATCCCTTACAAATTTGTTCCCAGGGGGAGGGGAATTTGATCTCAAGACTTCCCCCAGGAGTTGGAGGTTTTGGTATGATTTGAGTAGACCCTTTGTGAAATCCCCTTGTCAGTCTCAGGTCTGGGGGGGTGAGGGTTTCAATTGACAAGTGCATTATTTAGAACAACACCAGCTAGTAGTTAGAACGGGATTTGAACCCACGTTACCACATTGAAATTCAGTACCCTGAACCACACTTAGGGCCTGTTTACACGATGGCAGAGTGCCTTGGTCAAGTGAATTACGTAGCTAATTGAGCAACCTTCTACATTTCTTTAGAAAATGCACTGAAACATTTACATTCTAGAAAGGGTAACCCACCTTCATGAGGGACCCTGTGTGTCTGCCACGAGCACTTTTCTGGGCGAGATAGCTTTTCAACATGTAAGTGATTTGTGTCAACGTACTTGGTTGGCAGAAGAGAAAGAAAACATTATATTAAGTGTTACATTCCAAGGCAGTTTTTAGCATTAACTGCCTCTAGAAACTACGCTCAATTAAGAGAGTGCAAAGTAATAGCCTTAGACACTGAAAAGTGGCTATTAGTGGAACAACTGATGGAAAAATTAGAATTTGCTGCTAAAACGTTTCTTCTGTCCACTACATTGTTTGCTGTTTTCGCAGCTGCTCTAAAAATAGCCCAATGAGCATCGTGCGTAAGTGAGTTGCATGTTAAGGTGCTGGATAGTCTAGTTAGCTGGGACACCCTCTCTCCATGTAAAAAGGCCGTTAGTCTATGTAACAATAGTTACAATGGGGTGATTGGTTGCACAGAAAATGAAGCAAAAGCAAAAATATGTAAGCAAAATGTTAGGGAAGGAAGGATGAGGGTAACATTTGCTGCAAACCCCATGATTCCCTCCTCCTTTCTCTTGTCACATCTTTGTTTTGCTCTCGACTTGTTCTCATGCATCAAAGATTCAGAATACTGAAACCCTCATGAAAACTCTAGCTATGTAGGCTATAAACCACTTGGTCATTTTGCCTCTATTTAAAGTCTTCACTCTCTCCAGTCTCCACAAGGAAAATAATGATTTAAAGTTGAAATTTTCTCTTTGTTGTTGTGTTGTAAAGAAACAAGTACGGTGAGCTCCCTTTCTTGTTCATGGATGATATAGTCGTTATGAAATTTGGGAGGGGATGCAATTTCCACTCACTTACTTACGGGATCACTTACTGCATTCTTACTTCATACATTTCGAGAAATCTTTTCTTAAAGGCATAAGTTATATATTGTGGGAAAATTAATTTTAAAATTCAGGAATAATTTAGAAATTAATTTCAATGAACAGAGAAGTTCAACAAAGTTAGTTCAGAAACCTCCTGTCTCATAAGTTACTGTATTGACTTTACTTTGATTACTCTGTTTAGCAGTGTTTCTTTCCTTTCTTGCTGGCCTGTAGGTTTGCTTTTTGGAGCTGTTTCTTATCCCTTTCAAGTGGGGATTTCTTAGTGAAGTTGTTAGCTTGTGTAGACAACCCTTTCATCTAACTCTCTCCCTATTGGCAGTTCCACTATGAAAAATTTAGGATAGCTGATACTATTATCTACTGGAATAACCAAGAGATGTAGTGAACAAGACATAAGTAAAAAGAGCTGCCAAGTATGATATAAGGCACACAATAAAAGTGTGACAACGAGCAGTTACCCTTTGTAACCAACGTCTATTTAGTCATATATTGTTACAATTAATTAAGTTAAAGATTAAATTAAGCAGTTCGTAAAACAGGCTTACTGTCTTTCATGGCCATACAGGTACTGATCTTGATTAACTTCCAACTCCAAGTTTTACTGACTTGAGACAACAATACTTGACTTTCTTGATTCATTGGATCCTTTCCACTCACTGGCTTTTCCATGTACACAAACTCATAAGAAGGACTTCATTATGAACTCTGAACTCTTTATCTTCTTCCCTTTTCTGCTATTGTCTCTTTCTTCTCTCTAGATATAGCAAGGTCAAAGGTTATAGTTTTACGACAATTATCACAGTTGATTATAGCTTCCTTTCAGTTTTAGCATCCATAGCATAAGTTCAGTCACAAGAGGCCACGAGGGTAAGCCCTCACGCAAATAAGGAGAGAGAGTCCTCTCCATTACTTGCAAGCCTGCTTTTATACTTTTTCTTTGAATATCTAGAAAATTCTGTTGCTGTTTATAGTATCTTACAAGATCTACTATTTTTGGAAACTGTTGAGTCATATCAAAGATATTTCTGGAACATCACAGATTATAAGATAATTCTGGAAAAGTCTGGAATTGCATGACAGATAAACCAAAAGTAATTTTGATCTTTATGACAATACAATAACACAGACTTCCCTCTCTTAGTGATATCAAATAATGTTTTCAGAGGTGACTCCACACAGCACTGCACAGAGAGGTCAGTCATGAAACCCCTTTTTTCCAATTCATTTTCTCAAAGAGTTAAATTATTTAGAATGTAATAACAGACAAAAGTGATGGTAACAAGGGCATCAGTTCCTTGTAGGTTAACCTTTGTTTTTACTTACTTCATATATAGACTGTCCTAAGAGCATTAAGGAGGTTTCAAATGGTTTTGAGCTACATCCATGTATACAATCTAGATATGCCATGACTAAAATGCACACGTTAGCTGAATGAATCAAAATCACTACTAAGTATTAAAAAGTTGCGCGCAGCATACTGGAAATTAAATACTGTGTAAAGTTGTAGAAAGTGGAAATAAAATCTATGGAAAAGATTTGTTTTTAGCTCCACGAAGATCTGATGGAAATCCTATCGTGGCGGAGCGTGGCATCTTTTGAAACTTTAGCTAAGTTTTTTGGCAGGATATCGAAAAAGGGCAATCGATGTTTCACAACTATATACCACGTTGATAGCACATACAAAATATTTTAACGAGTGAGAACGTCCTATTTTTATTTAGATCAGAGCTAGACACAAAAATAACTTAGCTTATCTTTAACTTTATTCTTGAGTTGATTTGCTTTTGCTGACATTTAAATTGTATCACAGGTTCTTAGCGCTCGACTTGTGGAAATAAATTCGCCGCTCGCAAATTGATTTTTTTAACGGTTTTCCCAAATGAAAATTGACTGTGAGTACATAGAGAAGTTAATACGGTGGTGATCGAGTTGGGTAAAACTCGATTTCATTTGCGATCTGATTAAAGTTTCTAGTTTCGTAGACGTTTTTGCTTTCAGTTACTGAAAATATCTTACTGTTTTATCATGATTTTGGATCGTTTACGAAAAGGTTGCTTACTAAAATTTCCCGCCGGCTGGGCCTTGCACGTTTTCGCATGAGAGGTCACATTTATAAAATTAACACACCGTATAGAAAACCTAATAGTCTACTAAGAAAAGTACACAACATATATGGAATAATGAGTATAATAGTAATAAAAGTAAAGGGGTTACTTGCATGTTCGCTTCCATTTCGAACGTGGCTTCTTACAAATTTCTCGTTGTGATGCCTAATGCAGTCTCTTGTGATATTTTTCGCGCCTGTGTAAATACAACACAGGTGAGCTTTCTGGAAAACAACGACGACATTCTCGTCCCCAGAGCTCCCGTTCCTTCTGGCCTGCGGCAGAGATCGAGAGCTCTGGTC
>OX419339.1:20846281-20851281 GCA_948470475.1 Galaxea fascicularis
TGGTTCTCTACTCTGCTCCGAGAGGTTTTTCTCCGGGTACTCCGGTTTTCCCCTCTCCTCAAAAACCAATAGTTGATTTAATTTAGAGTTTATTTGATTTACAGTCTCCCCGATTAGTAGAGCACTCGTGTTCAGCTAGAACGATTTGAGACTTAAATAAAGTTGTTATTATTATTATAATCAAACATAAACAAAACTATCGTTGTTATTGACGTTCTTCAGGCGCTCTTATGCTGTATTCTGTCAGTATTCTGTTAATATTTTAAGCCTGGACAAAACATCGTACTCATCAATTCTACTTTACTTGATAAAAGTCTTTGTAATGGTGTTGCGTAGTCAAAATATGAATTTCATTCGTTTATTTTTTTTTCCTTTTTTTGGCTACAGAGTTTACAAAGAGACGGAAAGTTAACTGTAAGTACAAAATTTGCTATCTTTAGTTCTTTTAAATACGTATCGTGCGATTTTAGTTGCACAACGTATGTAGAATTCTGCACTCAACGATTCAATTAAGTTGTTTTCGTCAACTGCGCTAAAGGGAAATAGTGCTGAAATAGAAAAAATCATTCAATTTATTCTCGTAAATTTTTCTTACCCTAAATTTGTAGGAATCTGTGAAAATGGGGTATGATTTTAAGCCCACTCCTTGTTTTTGAGTTTTCACTTGGTTATTAAATTAAATTGTTTTCGTAAACTGTCTCAAAAGGAAGTACTGATGAGCTTGTAGTAAAACGCAGACAATTATTTTATTCATTGTAATGAATTTTTCGTAGCTTGAAAAACTAAATTCTATTAAAATATCCTAGCATTTTACGACTGCATCTTATTTTACGTTGCTTGCTTGATTAATTATTAGATTAAGTTGTTTTCATGAACTGCGCAACAGAAAAACAGGGAAAACACGAACAACGATTTTACTTAAAATGATTAACTTTTACCTTCTTTAATTAAAAGAAATAAAAATGCACTGTTTGAGTTTCGTTGTCATTCTTTTGATTGTAGTGTTAATGTGTAGTCAAAATATGAATTCTCACGTTGTTAACACGCAAGTTCAAAGAGAGCCGAGAGAAAAGATTGACGCGTGCGAGAACGCGCACAAGAACGCACACAAGAACACGCACAAGAACGCGCACAAGAACGCGCACGAAAACGCACATAAGAGTGCACACGGGAGCATATACAACCAGCAAGAGCGCTTATCAAATTTTCCCTTTTCCCTTGCCCTTCTACTGTCTGCAACACAACCTAACATCGTCTTTTTTCCTCGAAAAGAATAAAAAATGTGTCTGTTAATTTACAGAAATGACGTTTTTTTTTTTTACATGAGCGAAGTAAATCAGGAACAGATTCTGAACTGCGCGCGTTCGTTCTACGTCGTTCCCAGGTTTTTCCTTCGGTTAGCACGGGATCACGAGAAAGGGTTTCAAGAGAAAAATCCCTGGGAACGAGATTAGCATAAAAATTTACGTATACTTAAGGGCACTTATAGTTGGTGTGATAGCCCTCAGGCATTTACCGACTTTATTAAATGTAGATGTAGATGTTATTTTTACTTCAAATTAACCAAGGGAAAATTATATTAACGATGCCAATGTTAGTTGAGTTTGCTTTATGTTTTAAAACACAAACGGTACTTGATTTTACGGGAAGTTTTCTGATCATAATCTTGCTTGTCAAGCGCTGACGCCACTGACTCGAGTCTGCATGGTTCCCGTAGTTCATTTCACTTGAAAATCAGTTAAAAAATGCGCAGTCACTATACGCCCGACATCCGGGAAGGGTCTCAAAGGAACTAAATGCCCGGCAGTCAGACATTTCTATAGATTTAAAGGAAATGCTTTGACCTAGCCTTTCGAAAGTGTCATATGTTTGTTCGGATTTGCTATGCCGCGATTGGGACAAAAAGAGTGGCTTCGCAGTTAACGAGTTTGGCTTGCCTGGGCTAAGAGTAAAATCGCATCATTCCGACACTTTGCAGTTCCACGAGACAGGCGAAAAAGCCACACAACATTTGTCACGCAATTAATCTTAGGCACTTTGTTTATAAGCTCACATGACTTCCGGTGTTCGCGATCAGCTGTGATCGTGTATTCACTGATTTCTACAAATCGCATTCAATGTTCGCTTCTATCATGTACAGGGGTTTTTACTACCAAGTGAGAACAAACATTGCCACACTTTTCAAAAAAGCATCAAAGTTGTTTACCGTAAAGTTCCAGGAATTGCTTCAAAAATTCTAAGAAACAAATCGGTTTAAGTCACGGGAATTTGTCTAACCTTCACTTGCTTTCAAACTCGATCTCCGCCCGCGAAAGGGTGGCTTTCTACACGAAACAGAATTTCTCCCGAGCTTTTAATAAGTTTCTACATTCATCCCACTTTTCAAAAATGAGTAGTCATGGACTACATGTGGCTATTGCTTCAGCAGTGTGTAAATGCTCAATAACCAGTCTTCATTCGATTTATGCCGGTTTCGCCCCCTATCGAGTTCGCCCCCCAATTCGAGTTCGCCCCGTTCGAGTTCGCCCCCAATTATCGAGTTCGCCCCCTAAGTTTAACCGAGTTAAATTAATCTTACCTTATGTAACTCCGTATGTCATCGATCGCTCGACATTGCTAAACCGAGTTAAATTAATCTTTCCTTATGTAACGCCGCATGTCGTCGATCGCTCGACATTGCTAAACCGAGTTTTTTTCGCCCCCTAAGTTTAACCGAGTTAAATTAATCTTACTTTACAGTATGTAACTCCGTATGTCATCGATCGCTGGACATTGCTTAACCGAGTTAAATGTAACGCCATCGATCCCTCAACCTTGCTTAGTCACCAGGCAAATTTCACATTGAGATGAGTATCGTATGTTTACCGTCATAATATGACAGGTTGTGTTACTTTTATTTTCAATAGATTGGTTATGCCCTTTTGTAGATTTGTGGCTCCTAAAGGAGCCGTTGAAAATGACCGCATAAAACATGCTGATCATAGCCCATTTCGCGGATAGAAGGAGCGCATTGCACTGTGGGGTGAACGCATTGCACTATGGGCTTGTTTGGGGGCAGTCGAGATCCAAAATGGCGGATGATGCTGAGCGCGGGTTTGAAAACTGGAAAGTTTCAGACCAAAGAGGTTTTCTTCTTGCGAGAGATGTTCCCGTGTGTGACCAAGCGAAAGCTGTGCTCGTCCAGAATTGTTATTTGGCCGTTTCTCTTGGACTGCAACCCAATAAACCACTCGATGAGTACGCTCAGGACATTTGTCAAACTAATGCACCAGTCATTTGAAACCCCCGGACCCCCCCCCCTCGGGCATTAGCGGGGCATTCACTTTTTATGCATGTGAGAGCCAGTGAACTCCCCGGTCCCTGGGGCAAAAGTGAATGGTGAACTCCCCCGCCCCCATATGTCCAACATACAAGGTACTCCCTTTCAAACGTCAACTAGCTAGTAGCAAGAGATGACATATAGGATGACAGCCGTGAAATTAACAACTTGCTTTCGCAGCAGCAATGGCAACACTTGCAACCCCTCGATAGACAAGAAAAGACAAGTATTTAAAGATTTCAGCGTCATCTTTCTATTTTACATCTTGATGTCACAAAAAGCAAGATCACAACAAATTACTTTTCATGTTTTAGCAATACAGTCTTCTGAAGTTTACAACGTCACGAGACCCCCTTTGGCAGCAGTCTTTTCCCCAGTAGTATCAGAAGGCTGCATTTCCCATTCCTCCCCATCAGGCACAAAAACAAACACAGTTCCATTGTCACATGCCAGCACCGTCTCATCTTCATCTATTTCCGTTCCATCCTCAAGGAAAACTTTTATGTTCTCTGCCTCTATTCCAAGTTTTGCTTTTCCTGGGCAAAAAAAAATTTTAAAAGCCAATGATATCCATATTAAAGATCTTTTAAAACTTTTGTTTCTGCTTTTGGATAATAAGTTAATTAATAAGAAAAGGCTTCAAAAGCAATTTATTCAGGTCAAATAATTTACCTGCTTTTCTTCAACCAGTCTACAATTGCCTGAATTTCAAATTCACAGGAAACAATGTGCGATTTTCCAACGTCGCGGCCATTCCAGATCAGTTCATTCTCGTTCAGCCATCTGATGACTGTCCACGGAGTTTCGAAATTATACCTATCGAATTTTACCAACCAAATGCAAAAAGCCCTATAAAAGAATGCGTAGGAAGCACGAAGTTGTATGGATCGAATTTCGCGTTGGCTGATCTGGCACGTGACTGAAAGCGTGCGTGATCGGAATATAAAAACTTTTCATAAACCCCTTTTCATAGCTTTTTGGTCAATGTATCGAAATCCAAACAGAAGGGAAGTTATAGAAAAGTTATGCTCACTTTGATATCAAGCCAAAGCGCGCAAAAAAATGCATAGTTTAAGCTTTAAGTGTCGTTTCTAGCTGTCGATAGGTCAAGCCAGGTCAAGTGTTTATGAAGAATTCGCGAATAAGATGGTATCGGTGCATTAGATGCATTTTAAAGCATATTATAATTACAAATCTACATAATATCAGTGAAAATATGCCTACCTTTGTTCACCAAACTCTTCAAGTCATCGGCTATGACCGCTTTTTTTACGCCTCGATATTTAACTTTGCAAAACATCGTCACGGTAAGGATCGATGAAAATGTATGCGGAATCAGGCGGAATTAGTATGCGGCGCTAATGCGGCGCGAAAATGAAAACCGCTGACCATAAAGTGACTGCCCCGCTTATCCCCCGGTCCGGGAGGCAAAGACTGTGACTTTTTAGCGTATCCCCCGACTACCGGGGAACCAATATTTGGTGAACATGAAGTGAATGTCCCCGCAATACCCCGGTCATCCCCGACGGGGGGGGGTCCGGGGGTTTCAAATGACTGGTGCATAAACAGGGAAAACTGATGCTGGATGGCGGTATGATTCAACATTGTTCAGAATGCAACGGAAAACTATTTTGACAAAAGTAAGTGGAAAAACATCCTGCTTGGAAGTATGTAAGAGATG
>OX419339.1:20856281-20963781 GCA_948470475.1 Galaxea fascicularis
CACAGTAAGTCTGTAAGACTGAAACGAACTCAACGTCCAAGCCTATTTGTAATTAAATTTGGATCAAGCCCTGGCTGTCATAGATGCTGTAACGTTGGTTGTGAGATTTTTACACCAAGAGTGAGAATGATTGTGTTTCATTGACTACTAAATGGCTTGTACTGTGTGCTACAGCATCATAGTGATCCACACCTGTATGATCAAATGCAATAAAGATTGTTAGACACTGAAAAGTTTCCCTTGGAGTAACTGGGACAACTGACATACTTTCCATTTGTGTGATTACTACAATATTGGAAGATTGAGTAAATTTGCCATTGCAAGTGCCATGCAATTGCCTAACTCTGATGCAAAATGACCATCATTAAAAATAAAGATGCTTCATGGTCTAACAATAATTTATCCAACACCAAGGAAGGGCTGGTAATCCTCTGGGTGAGAAATCCACTCATGTACTATTAATTCTCGCAGCTTATTGCTCATTTCATTTGTGTCTTTGCAGTTCATTACTCTAAGTGACTGCAGACGGCTGACTAAATCATGTGATATTGCTTTATTTGGAATAATGCTATTGACTATTGCATATGCAATAGCCACGAAGAAACAGTTACCATTTAGTGGAACATTAACACAGACCATGTTGAAATTTGATAGAACATTATCAAGTGCAGAAGACTTTTTGTTGCTAACTAAACCAGAGTGGAAGAGTGTCAAGCTACTTTTTGTAAAGAAGAAAAAGTTTAGATTAAATCTTGCATACTGGTCAAGTGACTGAATTTGTTCACAAAGCTCTGCCATACACTTTGCTGACTTCATAACTTTATGCTGCTCCTGTTTGCTCAAATTGAAAAAGGGTGGTGGTGAGATAGTTTCAGAAACTCTAGGTTCATCTTCATCTGAGAATATGATTGATGACACGCCATCTAAAAAGTCATTTAATTGTTCCACAATTTCTCCCTGAGTGTTGTCTTGTCCACGGTCATTACAATATGAAGATAAGTTAAAGTCTCCAGTTTTTGTAGAACCACATCTTGATCAGTTATAATTCCAAAATGATGATTACCAGATCCATCTTGATTGCTTTCCAAATGCTCAATGATTCAATCGGTGGAGTCACCCTTATTTTTCTTTGGTCTTCAGTTGCTGTTATTTTCTTTCCGTTCCATACATAAAAGAAGATGCCAAGAAGTGCTAATGCAAATTGGATTCCAATTCTTGACTTCCTCAGAGTTTTGTTAAGAACTTTATAAATTCCTTCATTTTGACTGGTACCTCCAGAAGGTGGAATACCTGACAAACAACCCTTTCAGACATGAACTAATAATTTTTCAATTTCATTGATAGCACTCCAGCAGATAACCTTTGTTCCTTCATATTCTACGGATTTCCACTGTATAAGAAAGTTATCAATGTTTTTCTCAATAATACTCGCTGATGGAGTTGACTTTGATCTTTTCATTCCATAATCTGTTGGGTCTCTCAGAATCAATTTAAAGTCATGCAGCATTTGTGTACGCAGTTTCTGAAGTGGCCCACTGCCACCCGTCTTTGGTATTTTTGTCACTACTTTCTGTTTTGCATGAAAAGGATCAAGCTTTATAGACACCTCATCAAAAACATAATTCAGTTTATGCCTCCACTGGCAACAGCTGTCAATATAGAAATGGTTAATAATACAACCTTTAAAGACAAGTCTGTCTTTAAAACCGGTCAATGAATCTTTAACTTTATCAAAAGCTGTTCCCTTGCAAAGTTTCCAGGATAAACCTATGCCGATTTCGTTCATAACTAAGAATAAACTGTCATACAGCTGTATCCACTTTCCTTCACACGAAAAGCCAATGTTTGCAGACACTATAAATGTATGATCAGCACTTAATGAAGAAGCTCTCATCTGACACATTCTTCTGTGGTACAAATGTTCTTTTTCAAAGTATTCCATAATATAACAGCATGTTGAAAGTTTTCCTCCAACCCTGATGCCTTTCGGTGAAAAACTTAGAAATGCTTCTGGGATTTCGTTCTTCTCTCTTTCGTACACCATACTCGTCAAGCAGACTTTAATGTCAAAGGACTTGGACATCGGAAATTGTCATTCCCGCGCTTATGTGCAGGACGTAACATGTCGATCAAAGTCGATCATCGAAAACGTAGTCGATAAGTCGATAGTACTCGATAGTTGTCGATAATTGTCAATCGACAAATTAAATTTGTCGATAAAAGTCGATAATCACAAGATTTTTAAAACTGATTATCGATTTTATCGACAAAAATACAGACAAATGTAACGAAATTCAAGTAACCAAACCAATAATAGCTCGAACGACTTTTTTGGTGAAAGTGTAAACAGCTCTGTATGGCAATAAAGCTAAATAAAAACCTGAACAACCAAGTGGTCTGTTATTCATTATAGAATAGAATGTTTAAATTACCTCGAGAAATGATCGATTAACAGTTTCAGTTCCCAGGGTCTCTCTAGGCGGGAGAGATGAGAGATCCTGTTTCTTAGGGGGGACAGAACGTATTTCAGAGATTCCATATGAAATCATTTGCTTAATAAAAAACTTTTGCTGGAAGAAAAGGGTACTTTCTCTGTGGTTATTCAGGTTTATACGAGCTTACAATTACAGTGTAAAAGCGGTAAAATGAAGTCTTGGTAGCCAATGCTGCTTTATTGATCTTTGCTCGGCAACTGTACTCTTTTTTCCCGCCATACATCGTTTTTTGTATTTCCGATACCTGTCGATTAAAATCGATCGAAATCGATCAAACTCGATCAAAATCAATCATAATCGAACAAAGTCGATAATCACAAGAAATTGTGTGATCGACTTTTATCGATTTCCGATATTTGTCGATTGATTAATATCGACAACGATCGACAACGATCGAATTTTATCGACTATCGGAATTATCGACATGTTACGTCCTGTTATGTGCGAGGTGAAAAACCGGAACAACTCTCTTGTGACTCAAATCTTGTGAAATAAAAGAAATGGCGACTGAAAACCAGCTCTCAACTGACATAAAATGCTTTGATCGTGACTAAGAATTTGGTACTTACTTCGACACAGGTAGACTCGTCCAACGAGCTGCACATCGTTTTTTAGGCCATACCGAAGACGTGGCTAGTCGTAGTCCTTACTACCATCTTTCCAACGAATGGGGTTGAGAGTCTCTTGAGTATTTGTCTTATCGCATGACGGAAAGAGAAGGACTAGCTCTGGAAAATGTAACAGCGGATCCCACAACAAGACATCCGGTTCCAGAAAAACAGTGAGGGAATCACCAACCGCATTCTTGACACGCGTTCCACGGGGAATAGGCCCACTTGAGAAGCAGATGACTTGTCCGTTGCTGTTTTCAATGACAAGTCGAATAAATTCTTTTGTTTCCTTATTTACCTTAACTAAAGAACTCCGAGGCGTAAGACAAACCAAGAAAAACAGTAAAAACCATAACTTTAGTACTTTGGCCGTGACCGCCATGTTTTCTACCGGAACTCTTTACCAGGGCTAACAGAGAGACCTCTTCCCCGGGCTGATTTCCTCCAGTTCTACCAGTCCAGTAATCTACCGATCCATCGAGATCTAACAATCCATCAATCTACTGATTCATTGATCTACCAATCCAGCGATCTATCGATCCATCAATTTACTGATGCATTGATCTACCGATCCATTGATCTACTGTTCCATCGATCTATCGATCCATTCATCAACCAATCCATCGATCTACTGTTCCATCTATTTACAGTTCCATCAATCTACTGATCCATTGATCTAATGATCCATTGATTTACCATTGTCTGACGCAGATCGTTTCACTTCTATAACCTTTATCGTGACGTCAGTTGTGAGGTTTTTACACCGAGGATAAGTCCAAAATTTAGTGATGTTTGTGACTCATGGGCACGATTCCCGCCGACTAAATACCCTGCAGTTTGAACTTTCAGTCAAAATTCCATGAAAAGTGACCATGTTACCCTCCTTGAAAAATACTGCTTTACAATCGCTTGCACGGAGTTCAATGGTCTTGATATGGTAGCCTATTGACTTAAGATAAGCAAGCAAACATAATTTGTGTTTCGTGTTCGGACACGGTTTTCGCTCAGGCTAAATACCCGACACTCTGAATGTCGTGTTCCCGAACCAAGTCCTTGCGGGAAGTATTGATCCGGAGTTCGCCGAGTTCAACCACACACTCCAGATCTGATTTTAACCACTGATTTATTCCACTGAAGCATGCAGTGAAAACTACAAAATTACAAAATTACGCGTTACGCAACGAAATAGCTACAAACAGGGGAATCTATACGAATCTATCAACAAACGAAATATGAGCGACAAAAGATGAGCTTAAGGTAACTTACGTTATAATTCCTGCTGGTTGTGCGAAAGACAAAAAGATTTCTCCAACTCCTAAATTTCTCCTAAAGTGTCGAGCGCGTGTCTCCTGAAAATCTCCCTAAGATCGATCCGGTTACAAAGGTTATGAAAGGATTGGGTTACGGAGTTACGAAAGATATAGCGATAATTAACTTAATCACACAATAAAATTACATGCGTAACGCAAGTGTAATACATGGTTCGTGACACTGAAAATTCGCCCGGATTTCCACAAAAATGCAGTCTTTAAATCCTTAACAGTACTTAAACCCCGAAAATGACCCTTAGATCTTTCGGCACGCGAGACCAACAAGTTTTGAGTAATTTCTAAATAATTTACTGGCACAGGTTGATACACTGCAAACAGATGTGCGTGACAATTCTCCAACGTCAGGCGTAACAAACGTCAAGTATCACGCTATACCGGTTTGACCCTTCTGCGAAAAATTGATGGAAAATAACGATTTCATTCAATACATCAAGGGAATTACCTTCTCTTGAAAAGCTGATTTTCTTCATTTTAACTTCTGAAGTAGATTGTTAAGGCGACTGAAAATCTGAGACAGAACTAAGTCAACCAACACGTGAAGATATTTCCCGTCAATTTTCCGTAGAAAGGTCAAACTACTATTGTGTGATAGTTGACGATTGTCACGCCTGACATTGGAGAATTGTCACGCACATCTGTTTGCAGTCTATCTGCGCTAGTAAATCATTTAGAAATTACACAAGACTTGTTGATTTCGCGTGCCGGAAAATCTAAGGGACATCTTCAGAGTTTAAGTACTGTTAAGGATTAAAAACTACATTTTCGTGGAAATCCGGGCGAATTTTCAGACTCCACAAAATCCCTTCAAATTGGTCCGAAAACTACATAGAACACAGAGTACCACAAAGGAGTTAAGGTAAGGGGAGTGGTCAAAACTATTTCACAACCTCGGGACCCACCATATTGAATAAAGGTGCCTGCCTCTGCTTATACCCCCCCACCCTTGTAACGAGACTCTTCCTTTCCTTTATAGCCCCCCTACCTTGAATGACCCATGGTGCCCTCTATAGCCCCCCTCCCCTTAATTAGAGACCCATGGTGTCTCCTATAGCCCCACCTCCCCTTACTTGGAGACCTATGGTGTCTCCTATAGCCCCCCTCCCTTTAAATGGAGACCCATGGTGTCTACTATAGCCCCACCTCTCCCTTACTTGGAGACCTATGGTGTCTCCTATAGCCCCCCCTCCCTTTAAATGGAGACACATGGTGTCTCCTATAGCCCCACCTCCCCTTACTTGGAGACACATGGTGTCTCCTATAGCCCCACCTCCCCTTAAATAGAGACACATGGTGTCTCCTATAGCCCCACCTCCCCTTACTTGGAGACCTATGGTGTTTCCTATAGCCCCCTCCCTTTAAATGGAGACCCATGGTGTCTACTAAAGCCCCTCCTCCCATAAATTGGAAACCCATGGTGTCTCCTATACCCCCACCTCCCCTTACTTGGAGACCCATGGTGTCTCCTATACCCCCACCTCCCCTTAATTGGAGGCCCATGGTGCCCTTTATAGCCCCGCTCCCCTTAAATGGAGATCCATGGTGTCTCCTATAGCCCCCCCCCCTCTTCTCCCCCTCCTACACCGCTTGTCACATTGTTTATTTGTCACAAAATTGCGTTTTATGCATACTTCACTTGGTTAACAGAAGAAGATTAATAGGAAAACGAAATTTTCATTTTTGAGATTCTTTGTTTCTTTGCAAGCGCTGGACTTGACATCTAAAAATCATTTCAGGATGGCTTGACCTTTCCTAATCGACATACGATGGTTTGGATTAGCCAGGATTCTTTGATTCGACAATTTTTAGAATCTCGCACTGCCGGCTATTTAGTGTTTTGGCCGGCAGTCGACCTGAAAAAAATTAGAATCTCGCACTGCCGGCTATTTAGTGTTTTGGCCGGCAGTCGACCTGAAAAAAATTTTAAGTGTCACAAATTACGGTTCCTACGATAAGCCCAGCAAAAAGCAAGCGCTGGACTTGAATCTAGTTCCTGAAACGTTCGGAGCCCACACAGAAGACTGACACAAATTTGTAGAAATTATTTTATTCTCTTGCATATTTGCATCTTGCTCGCTAAGTTCCTATTTAGAAGAATGTGTAAGAGTGTTAATGACAGAGGAGAGCAGCAAAAAATCCTCAGTCAGTCGAGTATTGCTCGTATAGTTATGTCTTGGGAATCGGTTCCTTTATTTGGTTTAGACGGCAGCCACTTCTGTTGTTGAGCTCTTGCAAGCCGCTCTTTGAGGTTTTTAATAGTTCCACTAGTTGGTAGGGAATGGAGGTCTCTCAATTCGTTCTCGGCCACAGCACGTCGATCCATTGTCTCTATCTCTTTACCTACTACGACATGACATTCACTGGAATGTTCCATGATTCTGGAAAGCAGGTCATACTTAACCCCAGTCGTTCTCCATGGACAGCCTTCTTCGCCACAGTCTGTCAGTGTCTCTGTTAATCTTGTTACTGTTTCATTGTGAAGTTTATCGGGAGATAATTCGTCCCTCAGGGAAATAAGGATCTTCCGTCTTTCCTTTGCTTTTTCCTTTTCTGACAGTTTTCTAATTTCCTCTTGGAAACCCTCTCTGGGACAGGGAAACACAAATTGAAAATCAAGCGTATCCTTTTCCGTAAAACCATGCCTGTTCGTAAATATAACCTCGCCGAGAGCCTTTGACGGCAAAAAGTAGTCCATTTCTCGATAACTCCCTTCATCCACCGGGATTACCGTAAAAAGGTTGAGACTAGTAAGTTTGGTTCACAGTATCTTAAAGATACTATAGAAAAGTAATAAAGGAACAATATGCCAAAGTCTCAGGGCTGTGCGATATCCCGTACTCGAGTTATTCGGTAAAATGTAGCACTCAAAATTATAAATCAGTTCAGTATTTGTTGTCCCTCTGGGGGGCACAAATATGACGGCCGGAAACGAGTAAAAACATCTGGAAGTTACGTTAACTTCTTCTCGCTGTTGAGCTTGCAAATATTCACATCGACGCTTCTCTTGTCATGTTGGCTTTTCAGACCTCAAAAACACACAGTGAATCGACGTTTTCATGCACATATGACATGCTTGTGAGCGGCCATCTTTGTCGCGCACTGTGAAAAAAGTAAAAAATTCAAGCTGCTCTGTCTTCAAAACAAAGCATGCTACCGAGCTGAAAACATGCAAGCAGATACATTGTAAAATGTCTTTAACGTGACGAAGATAAAAATGCTGTTTACTCTTGAATTTTAGTTTTTATGACGTCACGTGAAAACCAAAAGCCTCATATTCTTCAAAAGCCTCTGCTGTTTTAGATACGTAGGGTATCTAAATATCATTACTCCCAGTGGTCCGTTGATCTTTTTCCACGATTGCTAAAAAGAAAACGATTGCCGCATTGTTATGGATCGATTATAGTTTCAATCTTTCCCCAAACACTGGTCGGTAATTTTCCTTACATGTAAAAGTGATGTTCCCTTCTTGTCATCTCTACTCAAACAAAGCAACCCCTGGAGCTAGAACGCCGCCTGACACTCTAGACTGACAGTGACCAGTAACACGAAAACAACACAACCAAGCAGTTGATCGCACGGTATCAGCTCGATCCACTTCACCGATCGATCGAGGAAAACATGGCCTCTTCTCCAGAATTTAAATGCAATCACTGTCACCGTTTAACCGGGGAAACAACGTGTCCGTTGTGTGGCAGTGTACATGCAGGAAAAGGAAAGGGATTCAGCTTGTGCAGGATGCACTTAGGTGGCCCTCTGCTCGAGAAAAGGCTGTGAAGTCCGAAATACCGAATCAACTCACGAGTCTCGTTAAGAATTGTCCCCAATGGAAAGAAAGAATTGTGGCGCTAGTTACTAAGTATAACAACTGCTAACAACCGGCACTTCACTTACAAAGAAATGGAGACGGAGATCACAGAGAGAGATTTTAAGAACAGTTTGGAGGATGCTGAACGCCGCGACATTTCTAGATCAAGAAAATTTTGATCAAATCTAAAGTATACTCCCGTGTAAATACTCAGCTGAGAGAAAACTCGACTGAAAACTTCCACGCGCTGGCGTGCGTTGGTCTGGCTCAGTGGACACTAGGGAAATCAGGCTGTCTAAATATGCAAAGCGTCGGATTTTTTTGCTTCCTAATGTATTATGTTAATAAGAGGGAAATTTCTAACAAATGTATTAGGTTAAAGCTTTAATACAGCATCTTACAACAGATTTTAGGATAACGTATGTGGGATGAGATTTCACAAGCTTTAAAATACAAAAGAACATTTTCACCGCCAAAATCTATGGTGTTCAATCCATGCCAAAAATCAACTTTGGTACTCAACATTCAACTCTGTCACTCAACATCCAACTCGAGCAGTCAACATTCAACTCCTGTTATTCAACATTCAACTCTGTCACTCAACATCCAACTCGAGCAGTCAACATTCAACTCCTGAGGCCTTCCAAGGGGTTTGAGCGACAAGCGACATTGCGTCAAAATGTGGCGACAATTTGTTACCAAAGTACCGACAGCCGACAGAAGTTGACACGAAAGAAGCGACAATTTGCGAAAACGACAATCCATTTTTCGACAGCGACAATTTCCTCCGCTGGTCAGGCGACAAAGGTACACAAAAGGATGCGACAAGGCGACAAGACTACCCCCCTTGGAAGGCCTCACTCCTGTTATTCAACATTCAACTTGAGCACGCAGCACGTTACTTGAGCAACCAACTTTTAATTTGAGTAATTGTACAAAAACGTGACAACAAACTTTCTCCAAGTTAGTTTCGAAAATGTATGCGTACAAGTTCATTTTCCGCAATTTGATATACGGCGGTGTAATGTTGACTTCGCGCATCCAACTTGCAAGTTGAGCTCTACACAATCAACGCCGTTGCAAAATGTTGACATCGTTTTGCGGGCGGCGTTCAATGTCTGGCAAAAATGATCAAATATCATTTGGTCACGCAACGTCCCCAATGCTGTTAGGTTTTATTACAATGGCGGACTTAAGCAGTGTTGTGGTGGCCATCAATGATCTGGTCATTAGAATCGAAAGATTAGAAAATACTTGCCAAATTGGAGGAATAGCTTTACGATTAGACTACATCACTAGGATGCTAGTCAACCTCGATGTGCCAGACGACATCGTGAATACAATGAGCTGTTTATACCAGAACCTTGTGGCCATCGAGGAAAACCAAAGAGCACAACCTGACCAAGGTTATCAGGCCCAGTCTAATCGAACAGGGACTCGCGGACGACCTTCGTTTCAAATATCACGAGAACAGTTGTCCTTTTTGTTGGAACAAGGCTTTAAGGTACCTGAAATCAGGTTAAAGATCACGACAGACCTGCTCTGACCTCCCAACGTGTCTTTGCGGTTGCGACGCTGTAACATGTGCCTTCAAAGTTTAGCTCTAACGAGCATGTCCTTTAGTGATTTCCCTCTTCTGTATGATATGATAGGAGGTGTTTTGAAAATGTTTCTCAGCATTGGCTGATTTTGTATTAAACTCCATTCTTGCATCAAGAGTTGTTTAAGGTTTTTTACTGCTGGATGATATGTTGTGACAAATGGTATTATTCTCTCGTGAGTCTTTTTTGTTTGCTTTGTTAATGCCGATCGCCTTCCGGAAAATTTAACTTCAGACAGCAGGCGGTGTTGGACACGACTCTCAAAGCATGCCGGGAGAAATTTCCGACGGCTCTCATTTTCGCCTGATCGCCGGACGGTAAACAACTCCGTCGAGGGAGAAGATAGTCAAGATATGAGGACTGCTTCCCATGCTCAAAGAAATCTCCGAAGATGTACACATTAAATCGTTCGCGGGGAAAGTAGCAGCTATAAATGCTTACTGCTGGATGCATAATGGGAGTATATACTGCATGGAACAACTCGGGCAAACCGCACTTAATTTCGATCGTATTTACTGCATGGAACAACTCGCACTTAATTTCGATCGGTACTTTCTTCTTATTTGGAGTCTTATTGCTGACCAAAAAGATACGCGCTATCGTGGTGTTTGATGGATTTTCGTCGAACACAAAAAGAGGAATCCACAAGGAAAAGGTGAGAATAATTCGAAAACAAAGCAATGTTGTGTTACTGTTTTTGAATCGAAAACTCGTGCAAAGCTTGAGTAATCGAGTCTCTGCCACTGTATTTTCTAATCAAAAGGAATCGTGACGAGTCTGCCAGTCAAGGGTTGGCCCTTTGGAGACAAGGAGAGAAAGACAAGGCAAGGATTTTTTTTTTAAAGCAGTGGATGTAACAAATGAAGTGGCCCTGAAGGTGTTTGAGGTATACATAAGTTTTAAAATTCTCTTAGTTGTATTGGAGTAACTCTCTAAAGAACTTACAGACTCAATGTTGCCTTTTTTGAGTAAGTTTGATATCTTACACATGCATTAATTATTTGAAAGGTTCTTGTCATTACTTCTATAATTTAACTGTAAGCTAAGTTTATACATATTGAAGCATAATTCATTGCATTGCCTTAAATTTGAGTAAATGCATGCCAGAAAAATGTATTTTGATGTAATGTATTTGCATTGGTATTTTTCCATTGTCGCTGAGGTTATTTTTTTCTTATTTAGTCTTGCAGGGAGAAGAAAATTCAGTGTGTAGTTCCTGAACTTGGAAGGCTTCACTGATTTTGTGATATCAGAGGATTCTGACTTCTTGACACACTTAAATTCCAGGTGAACAAAATTTCAAAAATAAAAACTCAGTTTATCTATTAAATGTACAGGGGGTGTAAATGTATAAACCGGCTTGGGTGCCAGAAATGTTTTTTTTCTCGGAGACTGCACATGGAAGTAAATAAGGTTAATTTTTTTTATTGCAGGTTTATGGGCATAAATATAACTAGTAAATCTCAAGTAACTCTTGTTGAAAATTATTCATTGGACCGAAGTGTTGTTGTCAACAAAGTGGTGATCAAGTAATGATTTTAATATTACTGTAGCTACATTTTATGTTCATTATTTTGCCAGAAGCTGACACAACAGCACCTCCCATTGTACCTCATATTGACTGTACCAATGCAATTGTTCAACTGAAGGTCATCAGTGTGGAACAAGGAACATTGCTATGGACTGTTCCATGTTTTCCATTTTTGACTATTGAGCGGAGGAAGACAAAATCAGCCAGACAGAATGGAGTTCTACAAAAGGCTATTATGATTTTCAGAGCATGCAATGAAATCTGGACTTCTCAAGTTAAAGACACAGTTATGTAACCTTGACCACATCATGCTTTCTTGAGATGAAAATAAAAATAAATGACCATAGAAGTGTTGAATCTGTTTACATTTCCTCATGTGAGGTTGATTGCTTAAGTGAACAAAGTACAGGAGACAGTGATGATGAGAGAGACCCTGAGTCAGACAGGAGAGACTCAGGAGGCCTTAGTGCTACATACCCTCCCATTTAAGGTTATGGGGGTTGCACACATATTAAACCAGACAATATGTTTAAATTATGCAAATGCAATTAGTGTTTTTATTGACTATGGACTTGGATTCAAACAAGTTGGCTACATTGGCCAAGAACTAACTAAATTCAATTCATCCATCCTCTTATCCAGCAAGGCAGGCTACAGTACGCCTCTGTTCATGACATGAAATTTTTAACAGCATGGGCCAAATCAGGGTATTTTATGACATTGCAACTTGCATTTGAAGGGGAATAGCCATCCCAAGTTTTAAGAGCTAGTAAAACCATTCAGTAGCCTGTCAAAATATTGTTACATTTGATTTTTCTTGGTCAAAGCATCCCTGTATGGATGATCTGCATACACTGTATATGTGCATTTCTTTGGCGGTTAGTTGGGAGTGCCTCCACTTGGAGGGCCAAAAGGCCGCTTTGAGGACATGCCGAAGAACTGGATCACATAAACACTAAAAACAAATAGCAGGAAAGCATTACAACATAATACAACAATAATACATACTCTTATAGTAATAAAACTTCTACAGGAATCACACCATCAACTCCCGCGAAATGCCGTGAAATTGAGGAGAATATGTGACAAATTACGAAAAAGCCCAAACTTCAAGGCAGATTTTCATCGTTAAAATGGCGGGGCCCGCCTGGGCCCGCCGCACGTTTCTTAAAGATCAACTATCGAACTAAAGTTCTGTGCAAAAATAATCCCCGATACTGACCCTTGATTGTCGAAAATCGAACAAATGATTGTCCATGTCAAACGCGTGTGCGTGACAACCGTTTTCAATTCAACAAGATTTCCATCGACTAGTTTTAATACAAAAAATGCTTACCTGAATTTAAAACTTGAACAATAACTGGCCCATATATTAAACTTGAAGCTCCCAGAAAATATTCCTTTCTTTCTTTACATCAATGTGGAAATCGGTCGAAGACGATGAACCATTCTTGACATTCCGAGACGAAAGTGTCCGCCATTGCTTCTGCAAAGGCGACATTATGATTGGCCGAATAATGTCACGTGAACCGTGTCCAACACCGCCTGTTCAGACAGAGTGCCATCTATTAGATTTTTAGGATAGCCGCGAGCTGTAAGTCGCGTTTTAAAATTCGAGATGGCCTCCTGGAATTTTGTTTCCGAGGAGTTTGTGCGTAAGAGTCTGATAGCTTCACCCTTTATGAAACCTCGTTTTACACTTGGGGGGTGACAAGAGGTATAGTGGGTGTATTGGAAGGTCTCGGTCTGTTTATAATGGGTTTTGATGTCAAGGATCGATTCTGTTTCGAATCTAACTCCTTTGTAAACCACTGTGTCAAGAAAAGCGATTTCGGTGTCTGAGATATCAGCTGTGAATTTTATCGTTGGATGATATGTGTTTGCTTGTGTTATAAATATATCTAGGTCCTCTCTTTTTGTGTCCCAAAGCGAGAAAATATCATCGATATAACGTTTCCATGCTATAGGCTTTATCCTACTGTGGTTCAGTAGGTTGGTTTCGATTTCGGCCATGAATATGTTGGCAAAGGCGACCGCCATTTTTGTTCCCATAGCCGTCCCATGAGTCTGGAGAAAATTTTCCCCTTTGAACTCAAAGGAATTTTCTTTAAGTATGAGGCCTAGCATTTCTTTAAGATAGCGAGATGGTATGGGAGGGTTATTATTGTGAAAATTCTCGTATGCACTGCATACTGTTTGAATTCCCTCCTCTTGTGGGATGTTCGTGTACAAGCTTGGCTCTACTTTATAATATGGGCCGTGACGGCAGCGCTGGACATATGATACTTGTTACGTGACCAAATGATATTTGATCATTTTTGCCAGACATTGAACGCCGCCCGCAAAACGATGTCAACATTTTGCAACGGCGTTGATTGTGTAGAGCTCAACTTGCAAGTTGGATGCGCGAAGTCAACATTACACCGCCGTATATCAAATTGCGGAAAATGAACTTGTACGCATACATTTTCGAAACTAACTTGGAGAAAGTTTGTTGTCACGTTTTTGTACAATTACTCAAATTAAAAGTTGGTTGCTCAAGTAACGTGCTGCGTGCTCAAGTTGAATGTTGAATAACAGGAGTTGAATGTTGACTGCTCGAGTTGGATGTTGAGTGACAGAGTTGAATGTTGAATAACAGGAGTTGAATGTTGACTGCTCGAGTTGGATGTTGAGTGACAGAGTTGAATGTTGAGTACCAAAGTTGATTTTTGGCATGGATTGAACACCATAAAAATCTTGCTGGTAAATCACAGCGTCATCTTTTGCCGGGCCGGATATTGCAGCGAAACGTTAACACTTTAATAAAGGAGTCATTGTTGTTATGTGGCCCCATGCCACCCTGTAACATATGGAAGCTACAACAAGCAAGGAAAATGACCGGGATTTCAAAATCGCCTTATGGTAAAATATGAAATAAATGAAGACAATGGTGGACATAAGTGGCCGGGGATTCTGAAGTTGCTCCGTTCTATAGCTAAACTTCACAATATATTTGCATGTGAATAGTGTCTATTGTTATCTGTCTCGTTCTTCAAACGATGCCGCTACAAGAAGACAATGGTGGACATAAGTGGCCGGGTATTCTGAAGTTGCTCCCGTTCTATTATTGTAGCGATTAGGTAATAGCTCAACATATCTTGGGCTGGGATTAAACGATACATGTAGATCTTAATTCTTTGAGATGTAGCAACTCTCGAAGTCTCTCGCTTCTCATTTCCGGTTTTGATTTGAAGCGTCTTCAAAAATACAAATTGAAGAACGTAACACGTGAAGAAAGGTGTGAGGATCGAGATTTAAAAAGGAATCCCCTCATATAAGAAAACTGAAAAAGTAACTCTTCAACTCCATCTCTTGCCTTTCACCCTCCACCATGTCGAAACGTCATGTACTTTGATTCAAAAACCGAGGTTTTTTCGGTTTTGCGAGAAGTGACATGGCAATCGCAGAACTGGACTGATCGATTGCCCCCTGGGACATCCAGGTCTGACCGAGCTGGGTGTACACCACGTTTTCCGAAGCAATCACATGGCTACATCAAGACAAAATTTGCAGTTTATTTGCAATCAATGCCACCGAGTGCCGGATGAAACCACTTGTTCGTCGTGCGGAATTCCATGTAGGAAAAGGAGAAGTACACCACTTGTGCAGGACGTCCTAAAATGGCCCTCCACTGCTAGCAAAGGGCCGAAATCTAGCGTGCCGAAACAACTCGCAAGCTTGGTGAAGAAATACAAATGAACCTTTTTGGCTAACTAGACGAACCAGAGTTAACAGTAAAACATTCTACAAAAGCCTTGCACCTTTCAAGTGCTTCAAAAAAGAACAAAAATGACGGCTAACACAAACATGGGTTATGATCGTGCAAGACCATCACTTTCTTTACTGTGACAATTCACAGTTCATTGGCACTTCATTTTGAGTACAGGGCCCCTCGCATTTTTCACCTCCCCCCTCCTTGTTTTGGAGACCCATGGTCTCTCACCTATCCCCCCACCAGGCCTGGGAGACCCATAGTCTCTCACCTATCCCCCCACCTAGACTGGGAGACCCATAGCCTCTCACCTATCCCCCCACCTAGACTGGGAGACCCATAGCCTCTCACCTATCCCTCCACCTAGACTGGAAGACCCATGGCCTCTCACCTATCCCCCCACCTAGACTGGGAGACCCATGGTCTCTCACCTATCCCCCCACCTAGCCTGGGAGACCCATGGTCTCTCACCTATCCCCCCACCTAGCCTGGGAGACCCATGGTCTCTTCCCTACCCCACCCCCTCAAAAGTGGGTCCCTAGCATGTAAAGTAGTTTTGACCAGTTCCCTAAGAAGTTTTTATTGAAAATTGTTCCTAATTTTCCCTTCAAATGCGATAGGTTTTTCCCTCATACAAAGCCTTGTAATTTTACCATTACAAAGGTCAAAATAGACCACAAAGCTTGGGCTACCTGTGGTGTGTCGAACACGAAGGCATATTGTAAAACATGGACTGGATTGGATTTGTAAAACATGGACTGGATTTGTAAAAGGGGATTTGTAAAACATGGATTTGTAGAAAGGAAATGGAATTGTTAGACTTTTGATTTGTTTACTTTTTTGTCTGTCCCATTTTAATTTTACTCAGATGTCGCTTGACATATAAATATTTACTGAAAAAAAGCTTGTTTTTGTCCATTGTTGCGAAACGTTAGCATTTCGAAATGTGTAAGAACAATCGAAAAGTGCGCGAGAAGCACTCGCTTAGTCCGCTTACGGCTCGTGCCTCTCTCGGCACTTCTCACGTGTTCAAAAAAACTTCCCGCGTGCTTATATTTAACTCAACAATGTACTCGGCGCGTTTTTTTTTATATTTCAGTTAAATAATAAACAGGAGCGGGTCCAGAACGATTCCTAACGTTTTACGGGAAGAATAGGACAATCAAAAGTGTACGTGACAAAAAAGGGACCAGGCTGTCAAAAGCCCGGAAGTTTAAAAATGCATTGTAGACCTTTGACTGAACTAATTTTGCATATTTTAATTTTGCGCTGGAAAGTCAGGGAATTGCGCGAGGAAGAGATGGCGGCTTGGTTTAAGCTTCCATCTCTGACTAAAAAACGACGACGTGCATTTGAGTTTCCAAAGTTCTCATGGAACTCAGTAAAAATCAAAGAAGAGCTTGGAAGCGGGACATTTGGGTCGTCTATTTGGCGGATTTTAAATTTGGAGAAGTGCAGCGCCATATTTGCATAAAGAAACTGAAAAGTGAATCCGCCGACTCAAAGAGACGCTTCGAAAAGGAGGCAGGTATTCTCCATAGTGTCAAAGGCCACAGAAATATTTCCGGGTTTCTGAGGTTTTGTCACGAGCCATATGCCATCATGATGGAGTATTCGTGCTTCGACTTCGGTCACAAAGGCGATGACAATGCCTAAAGAGCAACTCTTTTTCTCAAGCTATTCCCGACAACTGATGAGATCCACAAGGGAGGATCCAAACCATGATGTTGCCTATCATTTAATGGCGTACCCAAACACAGCCAATTAAACCAAAAGGAGGAAAAATACTGTAACCGCAGTTACAGAGCGGAGCGAAACGATGACAAAGACACAGCCGTAATTAGAACGGGTTTTAGCGCTCAACTTCACCTTTTGCATAGCTCTCTAAGAAGCTACAATACAAAAGAAAGGATAAAGAGACGAATAGCCGCAAAAGAAACACAACGTCTTGCTACAAAACCAAATAACCGGGCCCGGTAATGTACAAACACTGCAAGATAAAGATTATCATATTACACGGCTTAAATTCCTATCCTTGATAACACTGAAGAGAGTGGCTGTACTGTCACCGAACGCACTGAAACGAGCCAAACCAAAGCTAGACAAAATGCTTCAGATGGCATGTATAGGACCACAGTTGCTAAACAGAAACAACAAGGGTCAAAACAAACAGGCGATAAATGCAGAATTGAAACCCAGAAATGACCTTCGGTATCAGAATACATAGCATGCGACATTTAAGCACATGACTGTTTCAATCACTATCACCACCATGTTATCCTCTAAACCACCGTGTTGCCCCACTGAAAACAAAAAGAAGCTAAATCGGTGAATAGAACCAAGATAGAAGCGGCAAACACGCGAACAGGAGTCGTGTAGGCCTTCCAACCCCATTTTACCTGAGCTTTATCAGTGAACTCGGATATGTAAACACTGTGCAGCCAGCAAACACGCGAAAAAGCACGCAGAAAGTCGCAAAAAAAGAGAATAAACACGAATAATTTTTTTTAACAATCCACGCTTGACAAATCCACCTTTTACAAATCCTTATTTTACAACTTGTTTTACAAATCCATGTTTTACAAATCTACGTTTTACAAATCCACGTTTTACAAATCCATGTTTTACAAATCCATGTTTTACAAATCCACCTTTTACAAATCCATGTTTTACAAATCCAGTCCAGTCCATGTTTTACAATATGCCGAACACGAAGACAATGTTTAGGGCGTATGGAAAATCAGGAATCCGCGAAAACACAAAGGCCATAGATGCAGATTCATCCAAATGTAATTCTGTTAGTAAAATACGCACGCCAATCGTGACACTAGTAAACATCAAAATCAAATGAAGTAGTAAAGAAGTCTGAAAAAATTTAGGACTTCAATGGGGTTTGAACCCATGACTTTGCGATATTAGTGTAACTCTTTAACCAGCTGAGCTATGAACCACTGACGTTGGGAACAAGTCGATAGTTGGTTCATATGTTCCTGTGAAAGTGAAGAATGTGAGTGTTGTATATAAAATTTCATTTCCACCGTTCATGATTTCTTATACAACTCTGACATTTAGTTGGTTAGAGCATTGCACTGGTATCACAAAGTCACAGGCTCAAACCCCGTTGAAATCTTTAATTTTTTTCAAGCTTCTTTACACAATGACTGCGAGGATCAGTCTTCATTTGATTTCATTTCCGCAGTTTATATGATTCATTTTACATACAACACTGACTAGTAAACATTTAGAAAAATGCTACAAGGCATCACCAAACACAACAGTTTTATTCAAAATATCAAACATTAAACTCAGGCTCTGGTTAAACGAGGCAACAATGTCGCAGCACAAATTTGAGCTTATGTATATCTCCACGATGTTTTTCTGTTTAGCTATCTGAAAAAAAGATTGTTGCGGCAATAAAATTACAACTGGCGTAAATATTTTTAGAAAACTAGGGATCAGGGATAACATACATGTAACGACTTCCATGACGTTGATATTCTCAAATTACTGGAAGGGAGTAAAATTGTTTGATATCAACAGCAGTGTAGTTTTTATCACCCATATTACATTTAGGGAAAGGACTTCTGAACTCACTTCAATTCGCTCTCCACAGATAAGGATTCTGGGACAAGATTCTGAAATTGTTTGAGCCTTTATAAATTCCACACGCATACATGCATGCCTCTTAAAATACCCAAAATTGTATGTAAAAATTGGTATGCTACCTCACGGTCACTATTGCAACACTAGATTGGAAAGAATAACACGTCATGTACCAAGTCTGCAGAATACGCCCCTGAGTTTTTCCTGAAACTTACATATGTTCAACACATTGATTCTATAGTTTTACTGATAAAAGATATATCCTCAATAGGCCATATTCGTATTCTCGGTATTGAACTGGATCTAGCATGAAGTGGAGGTTCATGCGGGGGAATACATTTACATATGAAAAGATTCCCCCGCAAGAGCCTCCACTTCATGGTAGATCCAGTTCAATACCGAGAATACGAATATGGCCTATTCCTACTGATTTTTTCCGGCATTCTGGCTTTGTGAATTCCTGAGTTTCCGAATTCCATTTTTTCGATATGCCTCTATGTTTGCACGTTTATCTCAAGCAGCTTCTTATCTCTTATCTCAAGCAGCCTTCTCAACTGCCGGACACACAGCCACAGCAAAAGAATAAACAAGCCGATATTTCCTTCAGACCGGAGTTGTGTTACGACATACTTTAAGCATGAACAAGACTAACAATTTTTTTCTGAGCTTCTGTTACGCAATTTATTCATTTTATTTCAACAACAAGATGTACAATGAAGCAAAAATAATATTGTGTTGCAAAGGGAAAGAATCCTCAAAAACGATCCTTGGAGAAAACCTTTAAAATTGAAAAACACGTACCAAGGAAATTTAAAAATTAGCTCAAAATCTAAACCTAGTATGATTTTGCATTTTGAGATTGCATAATTCATCAAAAATAGCAGAATCTTCACAAAAATTAACGATAAGTTATTGTTGGACTTAAAAAAAATCTGGCGTCTATACGTCATTTCAAAATGATTTACCTTTCAAAAATGCTGTGGGTATATAACTGGTATCCAGTCAAGGTGTTAACAACACTAACAAACCGGCAATCCGAAATTTTTTTAAAAAGTTGTCAAATCAGAGAATTCCAGCTGATCCAAATTATCGTATGTCAATTAGGAAAGGTCAAGCGATCCTGAAATGATTGGTTTATGATAGCGCTTGGTTTAAACTGCGCTGAGAGGACGAAACCAGAAACAGCAGACCTCAAAGAGATTTCACACCAACTTTCAAAAAACAGGCCAGGTGGTGTGGACGCTACGATCACAAAGCATTGTAGGTCAAATTGCAAATTTGGCTCATTTCGTTCAAGCGTCCGTCGAGTCAACATCTCTGAATATACTGTTTTGTAAGCAAAATTACGCATTCCGTTTTGTCTGAAGTCGTAAGAAAGTTTTTTTCGCAATGGGTATAAACTGCTTATTACCTTTTGTTAAAAATCAGCTGAAAAGCGTGAACATCAAGGATTTCGAAGGCAAAATAATAGCAGTGGATGCATCGTTTTGGCTTCACAAAGCGCTGTCTGTCAGTATGCGCAGAACGGGAAGCTTCTCGAGGTGAGGAACGAAGGTTTTATGTTTGAATTCAAGTTCTTCCTATTTTGCACTTTCGGTCGTGCACTTTCAGTGACGCTAACACCGATGGTTATTTCTCAGTTATTTAGAAATTTGCAGAGGATATGTGAAAGTCCTTCTTCGCAATGGAGTGGTTCCATTTCTAGTGTTTGATGGTTTACCTCTGCCGGCTAAATCGCTTGAGCGAGACGAAAGGCGAAGGTCAGTTTAAAGGAATTTTATGCTATGGAGGTTTGCTTCTTTTATTTTGTTTCATTTCTGGCTTACAGTGCAGTGAAATGACACGACGAATGTGTTAAATTAATGTGCTATGTGGAAAGTTTTTAAAACATTCATTTGCATGATATCTCTTGACGTAAAAGTTTATACGGTACAATTAGGAGTACTTATTTTGGGCAAACAGTCTTTTAATCATTTGTTGTTACTTGCCGTGTTTTGGTAGCAGATGCATTTCTTGTTAAAGCTCGCATATGAAATGCATATCAAGGTGTTGGTAAATAATGAATTCATGTTTCCCTTTCATATGTGTTGCTGGTCACTTTACATTCAACAGACCCACCATCTGGTGTTTCCGGAAGTGAACCACAACTGGATTCTCAAGAACGTAAAGTCACGTTTTTTTTTTTATTCTATATACCTTTTGGTGATTGCATTTGCATTTAAGATTTCTTCAGTTGTCTTGTTTATAAGGAATGCCTTGGTTAGCTTTCCATTGCTGGTTCACATTTCCTCCTGCAGGTCAATTCATAATATATTACACCCAAACTCAATGCATATTTATACAGTGAGCGCTCCTAGGATAACTGAAACAATTTACTGTTATTCGTTTATTTCATTAAATGTAAAAATTTTTGACATTTCCAGGTGAAGGGGACATTCCTGATCCTATGGATGTGTATGTTTAGAGACTAGAGGATGGGTTGTTGAAGTGGAAGATCCCTTGTTTTCCAGTGATGGAAGTCGAATTCATACGTGCTTGGGTCATCATTAAAGGACAACGACAGAAAATCCTTTTGTCCAAGAACAGTTTAAGGTTAAAGTGCCCAGTGAACATGCACCATACTTCAGGCATTGCACTATAACCACATGTAGTGAAAATTATTTTGTGAAGTGGAATCACCAAGAAATTAAAGATACCATTAGTCCTGAACACAATGACCCAGAACAGTTGGACTTAACTCCAATATCTCAACACTCTAATGTAACACATACTCTGCCTTTCAAAGTTATGGGTGTGGCCTACTTCAAAGAGGCACAGGATCATTTAGAGGCTGCATATGATCATTTGTACATTGCAAAAGAAATTGTTTATACCAAGCTGTTTCCAGAGCCTGAGAATGCTCATGACAACAAAGCAATTGCTGTGTCAGTTAAGTATAATGATGACTGGTGTAAAGTTGGTTATATTGCTGCCAAGCTAACCAAATATCTACATGCAGTGTGGTCTGATGGCTTGGATTTGGAAGTCACTGTAAAGCATATAAAATTTAGGACTAGTTATCTGAAAGTAGGTTTTTATCACTATCAACCTAACCAGGAAAGGAGAATGGGAGCTTGAAGTGATCAGAGCTGCCAAGAAAGTTCAGTGAATAGCTTCAATGGTTATATTCTAGAGAGATTCCTATATTAAAGTTGTCGTAATGTAAATAATAGACAGCCATTCTGTACAACCTCCATTTTGTAGAACACCACAAAAATGGTTATTGTTGACATGTACATTTAAATAATGTAAGAGTATAAGGACAAAGTTACATACATGTAGCAAAAAAATATTTCAGCTTACTTTAGTTCTTTATTACATGTGTACAGTAAAACCCTACAAATTCTAACCACTCTGAAACTTGCATTCACCTAAGGAACACTATTTACAGAAAGTGCTTTCTCTGAGGCAGTGAAGCTCTGTTAGCTACAGTACAGCTCACATATATCCGAACCAAAATATACGCATAATTCGCGTCAGCCCAATATGCGCATACGCGTATTCATCTATGAACATACGCGTATGCATATACACACATGCGCGTATATACGCATACGCGTATGCCTGATTAGTATGTATGAGCTAACGTATTGTTTCTTCATTTCTTAACAGGTCATTGTTGTTTTCAATGGCTTGACAGCTTGCCACAGAGCAAGAAATAGTTTTGTTTATTTTGAATACGCGTAATACAGTGTACCCGCGTATGCCTTCAGACTAGTCTTCTTAGCAAAATGTTAGCTGAAACTAACATTTCACTCGACAGAAAATTAACTGACTGAATTTAAAAGAGAGAGTATTTTGCCGTTAAATCAAACATTTACCGTTGTTTTTTTTTGGTTGAGTAGAACCAGGGATTCACGCTTCAACAATCCCATCTTCATGCAGCAAACACAACCGAAAGATAACTTTTCTTTGACGCGAAGTAAAATAACAAAATGTGAGCGGCGCACCATACAACCTGTAGGAACTTCAATAAACAATTCTTTCGTCGGGGAAAAAGTATTTTACCATTTGAATGAACGGTTTGAGTCAAATATAACCTGAGATATCATTTTCTTCGGAACGCTTCAAACATCTCGCAACCGACTCGCCGTCGTATGCCGAATCAAAGAACTTTTCCTCGAAGAAAAAACAACTAAATGTGAGCGACGCGCCAGTGAAACTTTGATAAACAATTATTTGGCGAAAGATAAAGCATTTTACCGTTTGAATGAACGGTTTGTGTCAAATATAACCGGAAATATCATTTTTTGGACAAGGTCTTCGGAACGCTTCAAACAAGAAACATCTCGCAAGCGACTTGCCGACGCGTGGCTAAACACAGAACTTTTCCTTGAAGAAAATAGTTACTAAACGTGAGCAGCGCGCCAAAGAAACTTTGATAAACAATTCTATCGTCAGGGGAAGAGTATTTTACCGTTTGTATGAACGGTTTGAGTCAAATATAACCGGAGATACCTTTTTTTTAACAAGGTCTTCGGAACGCTTCAAACAATAAACATCTCACAAGCAACTTGCCGACGAATGGCTTAACACAAAACTTTTCCTTGAAGAAAAAAAATAACTAAACGTGAGCAGCGCGCCATAGAAACTTTGATAAACAATCCTTTGGCCAGGGAAAGAGCATTTTACCGTTTTAATAAACGATTTGTGTCAAACATAACCGGAGATATCATTTTTTCGGCAAGGTCTTCGGAACGCTTGAGACAATGAACATCTCACAATCGACTTCAGCCGACGCGTGCCGACACACAGAACATTTCCTTGATGAAAAAAATAACTAAATGTTAGCAGCGGGCCATAGATACTTTGATAAACAATTCTTTGACTAAAGAAGGATTATTTCACCGTTTAAATGAACGATTTGTGCCGAGCAAAACTGGAGATATCATTTTTTTGACCAGGATCTTCAGAACGCTTAATAGTTCAGACAATAAACATTTCGCGAACGACTTGCCGACACGTGCCGAAACACAGATATTTATTTGTGAAAACATAAAGTTCACGTGTTAAAATAGGGCGTTCAAGCGACTGTTTCAATTTTCTTCTCATGTTTGGTAGTTTAAGATCAATAAGTGTTCATAAACGGTAGTTCGTCGGTGAATTTGCGAAGTTATCGAAAACTAGAAATATAATAGCTTTCATTGATCGGCAGGACGTCTTTAACAATATGCAAATTTCGCCTTGAACCTTTTTCATTTCCAGAAATATAATGTCCTTTGTTTGACTAACAATGCTTCACATAAAGAAACTTATGGGAATGCATAACAAAGAGGCATATACGCGCGTATATACGCGCATATCTCCGCGTATATACGCGCATTGTGCGCGTATTGACATAAGCGTATACGCAAAATACGCTCGTATGATACGCGTATGCGAAGTTCGGATATATGTGAGCTGTACTGTATGAACACTCCAGGGTCCCCTCGTCTAGACAGAGTCACTCTGTCAAGGCGTTCTACCCCCTCTTTGGGTGGCTCATTGAAGGATGGCAATGGAAAGTTGCGATAACATGTCTGGCTTCCAGTCCAATAATAAAAAGGCAAATTGGGGTCACTCTTCTTGGAAAACTCGTTCATTATTTTGGGGAATTCAACATAAAATTCTTTTGTGTCAAAAACAACATCATCTGTGGAGGAAGCCCTTGGGTGTTCAGGGGGCAAATCTCTCTTGCTGTATTCCTCTCTGCATTGCTGGCGTGTTTCCAGATTAGCTACTGAACAAACAACAATCTCTCTGGTCAGACCACATATTCCCTTGACTGGCCTGCAAAATTCAAGAAAAGCATGTATTTTACCAAACATTATGACTTTTTTGGCCATAATGTGAGATAGCATCTTGTTTATGTTGCAATGTTTTTAAGGAACCACACATTGGGTTTTGTTCTGTTCTGCAATCAACCAAAAAAAATTCCATTATCCCATAGTCTCTTCCAGCAACCAACCACCAACAAAGAGCCAGAAAAATCCATGATTTAACCCCACAGCATAAAAGAGAATATGCCATTCTTTATTTAGCAACAAAGCATGCAGGCAGAGGAATATAGCAAAATCTCGATGACAATTTACATAAGCTTCCATGTATACATGCGCCCAGAGCTAATAAAAGTTCTGTCTTGATACCCATTTAATTTAAAAACGCTCAAAGTGATTCTAGATTGTATCCTATGGTGAACTAAACAATGAAACGGATACTAATTGTAATGGTGGTAATTTCGGATCTCACTTCTCACTTGGCTTCGAGCTGCTTCAAGTACTATCACATGGGCTGAAAAGGTGACAAGTCTTCAAAATCGGCAAAGTTCAAGTTCAAAATTCAGGCAAAAAGCGAGGGGCGCCCAGGGGCGCCCTCAAAGTTTTACATTCCTATACCTTTCGTTTATATCTTGTAAAATTTTAAGAACTTTTGGACGGGTAGATTAGGAGAAAGAGCTCCCTTTTGGTGTAGAGTTTGGCTAATGGCAATCGGTAGCCATGTAGCGATGATTTTAATCGTCTAATTCTGTCATAAATATTGGCCGTTTGATAACAGAGTTCAGAGAAACTGCGAGAAAAAGACTTTAAATTTTAAAAACCAAACATTTAGCTTAGAAAGCTACTCGACCAGTTAAGAAAAAATGTTTTGCTTACCTCCAAAAATCGCGGCTTTGCAGGCTATTTCGTCGCCATCTTGAAACGTCACAAAATAATGCTTTGCGATCGTAGCGTCCACACCACCTGAAAACAGGCTGAATGAAAGGTCAAGCTGATGACGTCAAACGTCGCTTGTCACGCCTTGTTTTACATAGCATTGTCACAAACATTTCTCTTCTTTATATGACTAAGACAGTACAACAGTAGAAATAGTGGAAAAATACAACAAAACCAGTTGCTTTGATGGTTAATCTTTGGCAGTTAAGATTAGCTGGAATTTTTCGATTTGACAATTTTCTAAAAAAATATTGCACTGTCAGCCATTCACTGTAGTGTTTTTAACACCTTGACTGATTTCTCGCCATATAGCCACAGCATTTCAAACAACGTTGAAAACCCTCAAAAGTTATCATGATAAACATCTACACGTACAGCAAAGCATAACATTTCTCACTACATTAAAAATAACTACAAACTAAACTTTCATAGTTTTGACAGGGTCTTCTACCATTATCATTGACCATCGTTTTTTGATAAAATCTTAATTATTTTAATTTTACCCTAAAAATTTTTCTAGGAACGCAGTTTCCAATGTCTAAATAAGCCGCTTCACTAGCAATTATTGAAACATTTTTCCATCCGAAATTTGGACGTTCTGTTTAGCTTCTCTGGCTCTGGAAATAAAAAGTGCAAACAAGATCTGATAAAAAGTACGCTAACTGAGCGAAAATTCTTATAAAATGATCACAAAATTACAAATTGCAAATAACTTACGTGACTTATGTGACTCTCAGCACATACGAATAAAGGCTGAACATCAAATTTCCCTTACTACTTCCTTAACAACCGATCAATATTCAACATCACTTAATTCAAGTATATCAGAAAATGCTTAACTAGCATCTATATACAGTCTTTGACTGTCTATTTATTTTTCAAAATTTCAGTCACAGATTGAATATCATAAAAGCTTGGTTTCACAGTTGCTACGTTGTTTATTGTACTTTAGAATACCTACACATGAGTTAGCCTGCTTACTTGGCCCTCTAAATATTCATCAATTTACCGGTATATCTATCTTTCCATACTCTTGTAACACTTTCATAAAATTTGTTATTTTTTTGTTTAGTTCTTTCATTATAACAATTTTTAACACTGGAATTCCACTATAGTAAACAATTATTATCATACATCAACCATGGTATGTCCCTCAGTAAGTGTAAAATACTTCCTTCAAACCAAATAAGAGGAAAGAGTTTTATAAACCCCCTTAACATTCATGTAAAAAAAGTTGCTAATGTAAATCTCTTGATATTACTTTTGATTCTAGGTCACAAAGAACAGCAGTGGATAAAGTGTAAGAACTAAATTATGACACAAGTTGTCAATAAAATATTTCTCTGCTACCTAAACAATTTGATTTTCTTCTCTTTTTATTGTAGATGTTGTGCAGCAACTTCAGCTGAAAAACAACAAAAAAAGTATGTATTTATTAAAAACTTTCTAAATTTTACCTCACTTTAAAGATTACGAGGTTGCAGGACGTGTTTGTTCTGATGTTTAAAGTAAAAAATAAATTAGTAATGAACTATGTTGTGAACAGCCATATTACTCTCCCCTTTTAATGCTTAAAACTGTCACTAGACTTCAATGTTTGTCGAAGATTCTCATGCCCACTTTCCTCTAAAAAAAAAGTCCACATCATTATGCAGTCCATGAAACTAGCTTACAAAAACACACTCACAATTCAAACTTCTTTGTACATACTTTATACAACCTATGTTACATTAAACAGCATACACAGAGCATTAGACATATGACCCCATCACATCACCTTTTACACATTCAAGATACTGTCTATGCAATCAGTGATCATTCATGTAACTACCAATTCTCATAACAGCATCAAATTCAATAGTAGAAATTTTATGTGACCGAGGCCGCGCGAGTAGAGAGGGTAGCGAGCAACGAAGCCAAGTATGAACTCCGAATATATGTGAATTTAATAACCAAACAACATAGGCGAATACAAAAGAGCAAAACTATCGCACAAAAAATATGATCGAACAAATAATCAAGCACAAAAGCGACAAAAAGGCTAAGAAGAAAAGGGCAATAGCGCTGAGGATAAAACGCGCTAAAATTACTAAACTGCGAGTACAAAAATAACAAGCTAGAGAAAAACGAATAACTAAAACAACAACCGGAAAACTACGAGAATAAAACTACACGAGTAACGTAAACAGACTAACTGAGCGTAACGTCACGCAGGGAAACTGTGACAATAACACGTGACTAGTAATATGATCGAGAACTCGCGAAGCAACATGTGCTCGCAGAAGCTACAGAGATGAAACACGCTAGAAACGTTCGTAAAACAGTGATAAAACCAGAACTAAAACGAAACCTAGTGGAAGACAAGCTCTAATACGAAAGGGAAAACTACTGGAGCGAACCAGGTACAGGAACAACGAGAAAACATGGGGAATAACGCGAAACGATTGTAGATATTTCGGAAGCTACGTCCTCGAATGAAAACTAAGGAACGAGCACCGAAGGAAAATACAAAGGGAAAACACTTACCCACTCCGTGCGAGGGGAGAACTCTAAAAGAACTTGGAAACTAGATGTTCGCTCGACGATGGACTCTAACTTGTGTGTAATAAAGGCGCGTTGGGTGTCTTATGTACCCGTTTAGCACAATAAACAACGAACTCAAAGAAACTTATGGCTGACATCCTGTTTTCTACGGTACAATTGGTCAACCATGGCTAGGTAAGCCACGAACAGATGAAACGTTTCCGTTTTCTGTGGATCGATACACCACAAACTGTATACGTGCTCTAGCAGCACAATAAATAAAGAAACAGTAATCCTAGCGGTTTTCCTAAAGCAAAGCCGGCACATTAAACTGTGATAAATTTAATCAGTTGTCTTCCTGCACATGTGTCATGTGGGAGAAATATGGCAGAGCTTGACAACCACAAAACATAACCGAAACGAATATTTTCTGTGGGAACCGAGATAAACGGAACCACAAAGTGAAACCGAAAAATTGCTTAACACGTATGTTCGAGCTTGGTTACATTTAGCCACGGCTAAACACTGAATACATTTACCATTAATCCTACTTGCTTCATGACATCTGAAGAGGGGCAAGAAGTTTACTTTCAATGATGACAGTCAGTGAAATGCTTGTCCAAACAATTTAAAAGCCTACAAAGATACACAGCCACATTAATCTTCCTTTTTTAATGTTTCAAATGCAACTTCAATCTTCGATAAATGGTAAAAAATATACATATATATATTTTGTGGGAGAAAAATCAAATAAACTACAAGGTCATCCCTACAAGCCTGTTTCGTGGTTGCCCACTCATCAGGAAATTTAATGAGAATAAACTTTACCATCGCTTATATACAATTTGATTTACATAATATATGCAGCGCGAGATTTTACAGTTTAATTGTTGCGTACAAGGGCTTTGTTTCTGTGGCGGCAAGAGGACACGAGTTCATTGTGTTTGTTTCGTGTCCTCTTGCCGCCACAGAAACAAAGCCCTTCTACGCAACAATTAAACCGTAAAATCTCGCGCTGTGTATATTATGTAAATCAAATTGTATATGAGCGATGGTAAAGATTATTCTCATTAAATCCCCTGATGAGTGGGCAACCACGAAACAGGCTTGTAGAGATGACCTTGTAGTTTATTTGATTTTTCTCCCACAACATATACTTCGCTCTACTTCTATGTATTGAGCACTGTTTTACGAAGATCAATTTTACACTTTATATATATATATATAAATACCTTACCAATATTATATCAGCTTCATAACATCAAATGTTATCTTCCAGATGAAAACTAGAACACAACAACAGAGCACAACACAGTTGATGAGTTGTGCAGCAACTATTATTCAACCAATACCCTTCTCAATAGTCAGTAAACTTCACTGTTTGTTAAACATTCTCATGCCCACTTTTCTCTACAAAAAGAAAAAGTTCACATCTTTACATAGTCCTACACCCACAATTCACACTTCTTTGTACAGTACAACTCGAAACTATGGGACCATTTGCATGCCGTTAAACCTCATTTTTAACGAATGTGATTGCTGCGAATTCACCACAGTGAAACAAAACTGCAACCGCGGCAAAGACTAAAGCAACAAAAAGCTGCAGTGAATTCAACGCAGCAATGCCTCGGTAAAAATACAATAGTAACCAATTACTATTGTCAGAGTATTGTTAAACATTATCTCACCTATTATCCTTTACAAGCCCTTTAACAAAAGAATTTGTAAAGACTCACCGAATCAAAAACCGAACAACTGCTGACAATTTGTTTCGCAGACTGACGGAAATTTCTTTTTCTGCATTTAGAACACATTCAATTTTTTTTGTCACACTACAGGCAATAATCACGGAGCAACAGCAACACACTCCGTTACAGCATATCTAAACTCAACTTTTCAAAACCATCATAAAGAAAAATCTTGGCTGTTCGGATGGCAGTACTACTCACAGCCGAACAATTTCTTTCCTTACACTGTTCATATAAAAAGAGAAACAAACCCAATACATAGAGAAGTCCGTTTTTAGCTAAGTAGTTGAAATATTATGACCTGTCATATCGTGACACGCCGTGACACTTGCCACACTGTCTCATCTGTCTGGTCAAAATAAAGGTTGAGAACATTTTTATTTGGACTAAATTTAATGGGTCTATCAACGATACTTTAATGCTCTCGTTTACTTAATTCAATAGGGACACAAATCGACCATCAGTTCACCACAAACAACCGAAAGCGACCATTGACTTGATTTTGTCTTCAGATATCACAAATTTCCATAACTGCAACACCAATAGCACGTGTAATATGAAACATTCCATTAAACTTGAATTGAATTAAAACATTTATGTGATCGCATAACCGAAAATAAAAACAAGGCAGAGCTTTCTAATCTTTAAGTGGCCAGAATTTAAACTACTAAAGTTTGGCGGCATAAAAACGTTTATGAAAGCGAAGTTTTCAACCATCGCACATTGACTTAGATTGAGAAGTACGCGACACGCCAATGCTATACTTACCAGTAGATCGGTCGAAAAGCCTGATAACATCATGTACTTGGTGGTACATTGAAAGCTTTTAAATTCACTGGTAAAAACTGGAGTTAAAATTTATTTCACTAAAGTAATAAGCTGAAAAATAAGGATTTTTATTTTATCTCCTTCATTTCGGCACAGAAAACTGAAAGTCGAGGCTTGAGGTTATTTGAAAACAAATTTAAGTATCTTTTGTTCGTGGCGATATCAATCAATCCAGAATGCACTGATTTCAAACTATTTCATTCAGAATATGATCCTGTTTTAAGCTATGCATACTAAAACTCTTTTTCTGCTACAGTTTTTGATCAATAATCCTGTACATGTATATGTTATTACTGTGATTTTTATTTACCTTCTGAGCGATAAAGCCTCCAATGCAGACTTCTTACAAACATTTAGATGTGAACTTCATTACACCTAAATTTCACAATTTGCTTAACGAATTTTAAAACAAAACGGAACAATAGCTTATTCAAACTCAACTGCGTCCTACCTTTCACTGCCACTTAAGTCACCCGAAATAAGCCTAGATGAAACCAAGGTTTTTAGTGCACTTAGATGAGGTTTTCCCGAGGTGAAACTGCTGCTCAAAACCACGATTCGACCAATGCAAAATCGCGTACTGTATAAAATTATACTTTATAATTATACAACCTCTATTACAATAATCAAACATGTAGCAAAAATGCAGAGCAAGACATGTGACACTATTATATTTCCTTTTACTACAGACATTGATGACACTGTCTGTGCTGTTGAGGGTCATCCATGTAAGTACCAATTCTCATAACACCATCACACTCAATACTAGAAATTTTAGCCACAGCTCAATACTAAATTTATTTAACATTAATCCTACTTGATTTGTCACATCTGGGTTCCTTTGTGCAGACACCAAGGATTGCATAACCAGTGAAACAAATTACAATTACTTTCATTGAGATCATAATATTTTTACTGACTGTTATCATTGGAAAAAAACTTCTTACACCTCTTCAAAAAGTACTTCACACAAATTTCTCCACGCAATTTAAAACCCTACAAAGATAGAAAGCCACATTAATCTCCCATTTTGATGCTTCACAATTTCAATCTACGATAAATGGTAAAAATATAGGGAAAATACCTTACTAATACCATATCAGCTTCATAACATCAAATGTTATCTTCCAGATCGAACCTAAAACACAACAACAAGGCCCAACACAGTTAATGAGTTGTACACCAATTATCATATCAATACCCTTCTCAACTGTCACTAGACTTCACCGTTTGTTGAAGATTCTCATGCCCACTTTCCTCTACAGAAAAAAAAGTTCCCATCTTTATGCAGTTCATAAAACTTACTCAGAAAGAGACACCCACAATTCAACCTTCCTTATACATACTTATAATTATACAACCCCTATTACATCAAACAGCAAAAGCACAGAGCAAGACAGGTGACCTTGGTACATCTTCTTTTAATACAGACATTGACGACAAGGTCTATGCTGTTAGTGGCCATCCATGTAAGTACAAATTCTCATAATACCATTACACTCATTAGTAGAAATTTTAACCACAGCTTAACACTAAATTTATTTACCATTAATCCTACTTGCTTTATAACATTTGGGTTCCTTTGTACAGACACCAAGGATTCCCTAACCAGTAAAACAGGTTCCCATCAATTTAATTCAGATCATCACAAACATTTCACTGACTGTCATCATTAGAAATAAACTTCTTACACCTCTACAAAAAGTACTTCACACAAACTTCTCCACACAATTTAAAACCCTACAAAAATAAACAGCCACATTAATCTCTCTTTCTGATGATTAACATGCAACTTCAATCTTAGGTAAATGGTAAAAATATATGCAAGAATACCTTAAATCTCGTATGTGCTTTATAACATTGTTTTCTCTTGTACAGATGGAAAACACAGGACTTCAAATCACAGTACAGTGGATCAATCCTACAACAAAGATCTTCACAGTGCCCCGGTCAATCGTAAGTAAACTTCACTCTTTATGACATCAGTAAACTTCACAGTTTGTTGAAGATTCTCATGCCCACTTTCCTCTAAAAAAAAAAAGTTCACATCTTTATGCAATTCATAAAACTTACTCAGAAAGATACACCCACAATTCAACCTTCTTTATACATGCTTATAATTATACAACCTCTATTACATCAAACAGCAAAAACACAGAGCAAGACAGCTGACTTTGTTACATCTTTTAAACACAGACATTGACGACAAGGTCTATGCTGTTAGTGGATATCCATGTAAGTACAAATTCTCATAAAACCATCACACTCAGTAGTAGAAATTTGAACCACAGCTTAACACTAAATCCATAAACCATTGATTCTACTTGCTTTATGGCATCTGGGTTCCTTTGTGCAGACACAAAGGATTCCATAACCAGTAAAACAGGTTCCCATCAATTTAATTCAGATCATCACAAACATTTCACTGACTGTCATTATTAGAAATAAACTTCTTACACACCTCTTCAAAAAGTACCTCACACAAACTTCTTGAGACAATGTAAACCCCTACAAAGATAAACGCCACATTAATTTCTCTTTTTGATAATTAAGATACAACTTTGATCTTAAGTTAATTGCAAAAATATATGAAAGAATACCTTAAATATCATATGTGCCTTATACCATCGTTTTCTCTCTTTCAGCTAAAAACCACGGGACTTTAACAAATCCCAGTACAGTGGATCAATCCTACAACAAAGATCTTCACAGTGCCCTGGTCAATTGTAAGTAATCTTCACTCTTTATGACGTCGGTAAACTTCACCGTTTGTTGAAGATTCTCATGCCCACTTTCCTCTACAAAAAAAAAAGTTCACATCTTTATGCAGTTCATAAAACTTACTCAGAAAGATACACCCACAATTCAAGCTTCTTTATACATGCTTATAATTATACACCCTCTATTACATCAAATAGCAAAAGCACAGAGCAAAACAGGTGACCTTGTTACATCTTCTTTTAATACAGACATTGACGACACTGTCTATGCTGTTAGTGGCCATCCATGTAAGTACAAATTCTCATAACACCATCACACTCAGTAGTAGAAATTTTAACCACAGCTTCACACTAAATTCATTTACCATTAATCGTACTTGTTTTTAACATCTGGGTTCCTTTGTGCAGACACCAAGGATTCCCTAACCAGTAAAACAGGTTCCCATCAATTTAATTCAGATCATCACAAACATTTCACTGACTGTCATCGTTAGAAATAAACTTCTTACACCTCTTCAAAAAGTACTTCACACAAACTTCTTCACACAATTTAAAACCCTACAAAGATAAACAGCCACATTAATTTCTCTTTTTGATGATTAAGATACAACTTTGATCTTAGATAAATGGCAAACATATATGAAACACTACCTTAAATATCATATGTGCCTTATACCATCGTTTTCTCTCTTTCAGATGGAAACCACGGGACTTCAATAAATCCCAGTACAGAGGATCAATCCTACAACAAAGACCTTCACAGTGCCCTGGTCAATTGTAAGTAATCTTTACTCTTTATGACGTCGGTAAACTTCACCGTTTGTTGAAGATTCTCATGCCCACTTTCCTCTACAAAAAAAAAAAGTTCACATCTTTATGCAGTTCATAAAACTTACTCACAAATTAAGATACACCCACAATTCAAGCTTCTTTATACATGCTTATAACTAGCAGTAATCACAGATTATAGAGTGCGTTCAATGTTAGAGGGACTTACTGTATGCTTTGCCATGGAACTTTGAGGTTGGGTAAGTATTATATTGAGTAGTCCTTTCGAGTATGATGTTATTTAAACGTTCGTTTGGGCTCACCAGGAGCTTGTTCGCAGGCTACTTTGAGGTTAACATTTATCGAAATCTGACGGACTTGTTTACCACTCCAGCGTGTTCTGTGTTGTCAGTCCAGCGCTGGATGTTAAACGCGCTCAGCTACAACGTCTGCAGGAATCAAAGAAAATTCGAACGAATAACATCATACTCGACAGGACTGGTCAATATAATACTTACCCAGCCTCAAAGTTCCACGGCAAAGCATACAGTAAATCCTTGACGAAATCCAACACTGCTGAGGTATCGAGAGCACATGGAAAGAAAGTCCGAAGTGCACATAGCCTACTCACATGTTCACATGTTTGTCACATCTCACATCACATGTCTCATGAGCACATGTTTGTCACATCACATGTCTCACATATCTTAATTGCGTTACCAGTTTACTGGCCGTGACATACCCCTGCAAAAATCAAGCGGGGCGGCCATTTTGGTGTCCTTACAGGAATGTGGATTTTCCAGAATATAACCTTACACAGGCATACCAACTCCTGAAAGCCACAGGCCAAAATTAGGCTTGCGTTCCACTTCGTTGAACGCAATTATACAACCTCTATCACATCAAACAGCAAAAAAACAGAGCAAGACAGCTGACTTTGTTACATCTTCTTTTAACACAGACATTGACGACAACGTCTGGTCTGTTAGTGGCCATCCATGTAAGTACAAATTCTCATAAAACCATCACACTCAGTAGTAGAAATTTGAACCACAGCTTAACACTAAATTCATATAAATTATCACTGATTCTACTTGCTTTATGACATTTGGGTTCCTTTGTGCAGATTATCATTGATTCTACTTGCTTTATGGCATCTGGGTTCCTTAGTGCTGACACCAAAGATTCTATAACCAGTAAAACAGGTTCCCATCAATTTAATTCAGATCATCACAAACATTTCACTCACTGTCATCATTAGAAATAAACTTCTTACACCTCTGCAAAAAGTACTTCACACAAACTTCTCCACAAAATTAAAAACCCTACAAAAACAGCCACATTAATCTCTCTTTTTGATGATTAACATGCAACTTCAATCTTAAATAAATGGTAAAAATATATGAAAGAATACCTTAAATATCACATGTGCCTTATAACATCGTTTTCTCTCTTTCAGATGAAAATCACGGGACTTCAACAAATCCCAGTGCAGTGGATCAATCCTACAACAAAGATCTTCACAGTGCCCTGGTCAATCGTAAGTAATCTTCACTCTTTATGACGTCGGTAAACTTCACAGTTTGTTGAAGATTCTCATGCCCACTTTCCTCTAAAAAAAAAAAGTTCCCATCTTTATGCAGTTCATAAAACTTACTCAGAAAGATACACCCACAATTCAACCTTCTTTATACATGCTTATAATTATACACCCTCTATTACATCAAATAGCAAAAGCACAGAACAAAACACGTGACCTGGTTACATCTTCTTTTAATACAGACATTGACGACACTGTCTATGCTGTTAGTGGCCATCCATATAAGTACAAATTCTCATAACACCATCACACTCAATAGTAGAAATTTTAACCACAGCTTAACACTAAATTCATTTACCATTAATCCTACTTGCTTTATAACATCTAGGTTCCTTTGTACAGACACCAAGGATTCCCTAACCAGTAAAACAGGTTCCCATCAATTTAATTCAGATCATCACAAACATTTCACTGACTGTCATCATTAGAAATAAACTTCTCCACACAATTTAAAACCCTACAAAAATAAACAGCCACATTAATCTCTTTTTCTGATGATTAACATACAACTTCAATCTTAGGTAAATGGTAAAAGTGTATGCAAGAATACCTTAAGTCTCATACGTGCTTTATAATATTGTTTTCTCTCGTACAGATGGAAACCACAGGACTTCAAATCCCAGTACAGAGGATCAATCCTACAACAAAGATCTTCACAGTGCCCCGGTCAATCGTAAGTGAACTTCACTCTTTATGACGTCCGTAAACTTCACAGTTTGTTGAAGATTCTCATGCCCACTTTCCTTTACAAAAAAAAAAAGTTCACATCTTTATGCAGTTCATAAAACTAACTCAGAGAGATACACCCACAATTCAACCTTCTTTATACATGCTTGTAATTATACAACCTCTATTACATCAAACAGCAAAAACACAGAGCAAGACAGCTGACTTTGTTACATCTTCTTTTAACACAGACATTGACGACAACGTCTGTGCTGTTAGTGGCCATCCATGTGAGTGCAAATTCTCATAAAACCATCACACTCATGCAGTAATAGAAATTTAACCACAGCTTAACACTAAATTCATATACCATTGATCCTACTTATTTTATGGCATCTGGGTTCCTTTGTGCAGACACCAAGGATTCCATAACCAGTAAAACAGGTTCCCATCAATTTAATTGAGATCATCAAACATTTCACTGACTGTCATCATTAGAAATAAACTTCTTACACCTCTTCAAAAAAGTACTTCACACAATCTTCTTCACACAATTTAAAACCCTACAAAGATAAACAGCCACATTAACTTCTCTTTTTGATGATTAAGATACAACTTTGATCTTAGGTAAATGGCAAAAATATATGAAAGAATACCTTAATTAAATGTCATATGTGCCTTATAACATCGTTTTCTCTCTTTCAGATGAAAACCACCGGACTTCAACAAATCCCAGTACAGTGGATCAATCCTACAAGAATGATCCTCACAATGCCTCAGTCAATAATTGTAAGTTAACTTCACTCTTTATGACACATTGTTAAACCCTCTTTTCATCTACAAAAAAAGTTCACATCTTCATGAAGTCCATGAAATTAGCCTGCAAAGACATAGCCACCATTCAAACTTTAATCTCTGAACATATTTATAATATAATTATTATAGAACCTCTATTACATCAAACAGCAAATTAAAACACAGAGTAAGACATGTGAACCGATTATATCTCCTTTTTAATACAGACATTAAAGACAATCTATGGTATTGGTGGTTATCCATACATGTGTTAATAGGTAAACGTGGGATGTGTTCACTTTATCCAGTTCCCAGACTGTTATTCTTCTGTAATTCTGTTCTAATCTATTGACCATCTTTCGCTTTTTGAGCTATTTTGTGTAAACAAAATCGCTCTATGTCAGCATGAAGCTCAAGAAATTCTTCCTTGGTCGGGTGGTTCTGCCTTGAACCAATGAAATAAAGGTTTCTTTAGATGGCATTGTTTCAGCCAGGGGCCAATCTAATTCCCTGTTTTAAAGGTGTTTTTGAAAGCATGTGGTCAGTGATGGTCAGCACTGAGACTAAGTTACACATGCATGTTGATTACGCTCAAAGTAACATCAGCGTGGAATGTCACGCGTCATCTATCTATTGTTGCGTGATGTATTTATTATCACACCAAGGGGTACCACCGTTATGGTAGTCTTTCCGGAGAAAAGGGTATTATACATTTGTCATTCACGCATGCGTGAATGACAACAATAGGCGTGAGATACTGGAGTCAGATTAGAGTGAAGTATGAGTTGTGCTGTTTCGATGGATGATGAAGGTAGTAAGGTGGGGACGAAAGTATTTGAAGTTTACGGCCGCGGCTTGTTGGTTATAACAACTGCGTGTTTAGTCTCCTTCGCAGACACTCTTTTCGTTCGTCACGCAATCTTTCCTTCCCAATGAACGTCTGCTGAAACGAGCAGCAGATTCGTTTCCCATTGTTAGCAAAGATCAGCGGGAGTCCACGTAAAAATTACTACAGAGCCAATCAGCGCTAAGTTACTGTGTAATGAAAAGCCTGACGTCTCACGTTTTCGAGGGAAGTGTCTTTACTATTTTGAATTGCGTGTGATGCACAACTTGCGCACCCTGGAAAGTCCTTCAATGATTTTTCAGCATCTTTGAATTCGGTCATCCCGATGAAAACGAAAGTAGAACTATGTTAGTGGCACTCGACCACTTCTGAAGAGAATTTTTAAGGGTTAAAAACAATGAAATTTAGTTTTTGAGAATTGAAACGTCGAGTTATTCGAACAACCGGTAGTGTAACCGCGAGAGACCTAGCGGGGAAGAAATGCCGTTCTGCTGAGATCAAGCAGTGTTCTTTAAATCACATATTACTATTTGCCATTGAACTGATTGAATGCTCTGATTATCGGAAATAATACAGGCGGTGAAAAGCGGCAAAAAACGTTAAACGAATAATGCTAGTCGTAATTGATTCAGCATCAAGGTAATTTGGTTGAGCGGTTCCTACTCGGGGAGCAAATATTTCGTTTCGAAGTGGACGAGTGCTTAGTTTTGTAATTTTTCTTGTGTTTTTTGTTCCTTTGCTAACTTTGTCAAAACTGCAAGAACATTGTTAAAACTGGAAAAATAAACATATGTTTGACGGATTTGAAAACTATAAATATTAGTCTAATCAGAAGTGGCTGTTTCCACAAGTGATATTGGCACGGACGAAAAATGCTATGGAAGGGAATCCTTAATCTGGATATTTGTTCCCCTTGAAGTGAAGCCGTTTTTATGTTAAACAATGAAAATGCTGATTTCATTTGTCAAATGGATTACTTTTATCTCTCACGTGTAAACAGGCACCAAGACATACAGCCCTGTTTATGAAATGCGATTTCCAACTTTGATCTATCACGTGCATACGTTTGGTAATAGCAAGTTCGTTGGTTAATTCCCACATGAATAAGGCAGCGCTGTTGGTTAAATGCGACTCCGAATTTTGATCGGTCACGTGGATCCAACATGACCTTTGATCAATCACAAGATTTGCACGTGGTCAATTCAACATGTTTACAACAACATCTAATTGAATTTATTTTCCGTTGCAATGATTGGTCACTTTTAACCGTTTTTTATTGGTTACTTTTCTCAACTTCAATTTTCTCTTCTTCTTATTGGCGGATTTCGATCCGTTGTTTGTCTGTTGATCGGGTTTTTTAATATTGCACAACTGTTGACGCTCTTAATTCGGAGGAGCTTATTTTGAAATTAACTGGTGGTTTGTTTTGGAGTTGGTAAGTTTAATATTGCCCTTATTTCGGGGTATAACGCAGTGTTACGCTCATCTGCTTACTGTACACAGACGTTGTCAGTAAAAGGCCCAACACTAAAATAAGAGCGTTTGTTTAGGTCGGGCTATTTTTGCTGTCCGAAGTAAAAAGTGCAGAGTACTTGAAAATCAGAAATTGATGAATTATGGCAATTTCATCTATATTCGTTATCAGTACTATTTGTTCAACGTTGATTTGTTTTAAAAGCTTTAAAAACGTACGCCGAGTAGGCCACATTTACGCCATTGGTAGCATACTACGCCAAATATTGCCTTGACCATGATTCGCTTCAGTACGCCGATATATTGTCGATCATACGCCGGTACGCCGCAAAATTTTAAAAACTCTCGCCGAAGATTTTTTATGTAACCTAAACTAAGTTCTTAAATGCACCCCGGTCAAATTTGCGTCGCCATGACGTTGTCATTTTCGTCTCCTTATACTAGTTTACAAACGCAAAAGCTAAAGTCCACTGGTATTCACTTACCTCCAATTGCAATATCTAAAACAACATAATGTACTAAAGAAAAAAATAAAATTAACTTAGATTACTACACCCGACAAGTCTTTCATTTCCACGAGGAGATAAAACAGCCTCTATACTGACCCATAGTGGAATTTCCTTTTAAAACTAGTCGTTCTCAATGAAAAGGGAAATGCTCGAGAGTAAATCTTACAATAATACGGGAATAATATTCGAGAGTACAATTATTGCCGAGACAAAAACACAGTTTGAAGGCTCTGACAACTTTCAATAATATATCTAAGTCAATTCATGATGATACTTACCGTGAAACCTTCCCTGCTACCACAGGCTCTTTTCCCGGTGTTCACTAACGGCAGAAAAGAAACCTTTGCCATCGATCTACTTGGATCCACAGTTTTGGACGGCTCTATTAAAACGCATACTCCTTGCTTTGTTCGCTGACTCCAACTTGAGCCCGTTGCATCTCGCGCATTTCTTTACATTAATTCCGCTGTCATTTATTGAGCCCACATTGAGTAAAAGGTCACTGGCTACGAACATCACGTGATGGTTCGGTCGCTAAGCCGCCGGAGCATGCTCAATGTAGCCATTTTCGATCCATGGCAAAGGTCTCTTTCCTCCCGTTAGCGAACACCAGAAAAAGAGCCTCTGCTAGCAAGGAACGTGAAAACAACAGGAAAATCCGAGCATTCATTCGGTAGTGATCGGTGTCTGACGGGAATCCAAAAACTATAACTCAACTGCCCGAAGAAATGCCGAATGTACCTCCAAACCCAAACCGCGGGCAAACTCAAACGCGCAATTCACGATAGCCCTGAGATGCATTGCAAAATTAATGGTGCTCTCGCTCGCTGCTCTCGCTCGAGCATGACTTGTTAAAGGGGCAGTATCACGCTATTTTTAATAACCTTTGAAAATCAAAAATTCGCTTTTTGGTTAATGCCAAAGGTAAAGTAATGGTTAAAATTCCTTTAAAGGTTTACTGTGATATAAAGAAATTATACTTGTCCGACGGGGATCAGTTCAAACGTGAAAACGTTAGCCCGACCTTTTCAAGTTTGAATTTAATTTTCGTGCTGCAATTCTCTGACATGAGTTCCTACCGGACTTGATCGGACATAAACAATAAAAGTGTGCTTCCTTAAACGCGACCAACACGTTCGTCTGTTCAAAATGTTACTAGCGATTATTTCACTTCAAAAATAATTAAAGCAGACTTCCGAGCACGCTGAAATTACAGTACAACTTAAAATTTAACTATTTCATATAAAAAAATCAGATGACGCAAACACAACAATCAAAATAAATAATTTTAATCAGATTTTCCCAACGATTCAGACAGTATAATCTTTATTCTATTATCACACAATTGCAACAAAGTCGGTCGAATTTTACAGATAATCCTACGGAAAACCCCTCAATATTCAAAATGTCTTCGGTCATTAATAGAAACGCCATCCATATTTTGGTTAGTCCGCACCCAGAGCATATTTTCACACCCGCAGTCAGATCCAGCTACCAGATTAGCACACGCTCTGACACCCTATAGACCCTTCTCCAAAATAGACTCGGGCCTTTCACAGGACATCCGAGTAACAGCATCGTTCTTCCTTCTCACAAAGTGCCCCAACGCTTTGTAACCATTTGTAATCCCTGAACCTTACTGATACTATCACAATAAAAAAAATAACAATTTACCAATGTCTCTCTGTTTTTCTTCCCCCTCCCTCCCTCCCTCCCTCCCTCCCCTTTCCAAAAAACCTACATTAACCAACATAAACACTATTTCCCCATTCAATTACCTTGCATCAAGTGCCTCAAAGTTACACTGGTTACAATTATCCACATTATGCTCATACAACTTTAATCATAGGGAGTTTAAGCAATAACGACGCCGACGGCAACGGCAACGAGAACGTCATTTCGAAATATGACTTCTCATTTCGTGATCATTGTTCCAATTTGTTTAACATACAAAATGCTATCCAGCTATCCAGCTATCCAGGGCCTAAATTACTGTAAGCGATATAAAAGCAAAGAAAAAGAAAGAATCGCTTACCGTCATGCGCTCAACTTCTCGAGAAAACCTAAAATTTGGTGATTTCATGTTGTTCTTTTGCAAAGGACGACAAAGAAATCACCAAAACATAAAACGCACGTCCACAGTATTATACATTAAGCCTATCGTTTAACGGCGTTCTCGTTGCAGTTACCATCTTCGTTGTTTGAGCTCTCTGACAATAAGACAAAAGAACCCAGCAGAATACGCAATAGTACAAAGCTCTTCCCCTCTTTGAGCTTCACCAAAACGTTCCCAAAACCACCGTGTACCCATAAAACATTTCACCTCTTTTTCCAGTACTATAATTTCTTAAATGTCTTAAAACCGAAAATCTTTTCACATGTGAAATTTTTGCAACAAATTTGCACTTTTGCATCTTAAAGGAGCACTGTCATCGGAATTTTTTACTATTTTGGGTTGAGTTCTGCCAAAATTACTACTTTTTACCCGTTATCGTGCTATAAAATACTCCTACACAATCAACAAAATTAATTAAAAACAGATTTTACTACAAACAGCTCAAGATAACAGTTTTTTGGCGATTTTTCTATACATAGGATGAAACTTTGAAAAAATTGACAAGTTTTTTTTCAAGCTTCAATCCATATCCGTCTTCATCATCTTTCATAGCATAAAGCAATTTATTCACTTCTTCTCAGTATTTCAAACATCCAAGACAATTTCTTACGACCCACACATATTTTTGATTAAAAAAACAGAAACTTATATAGGCGCGGAACTCAGAGTCACAAAAAATCGCTGCGTCCTCTTTAACCCTTCAACTTATGTATATACATATCAAGAACAGCCGAAACCCATACCTTTACTCGTCCCATTACACGGCTCCGAGATAAAAAAAATACACAGAAATAAACGTCAACATTAAAACCATCTTTTCAACATAACAGACCTTCCTTACACTCCATACGTCGAATTACCTTCGTAACACGTACTCTATTAAATTCGTAACACAAACAAAAAAAAAACCCATTTTTCTTCCTACCACAATCAAATCCCCATAGACTTCACAAAACAATAACTTCAATCAACACTAAATTTGCCTTTCATCTCAACCACAACATCTCAACACGTTATTACACGTAACCTTCAACGACACCATTTCTTTCTACCAGCCTCACCCCTCATATTATCGACATGCAAACAACCACGTCCTCGCAGTCTCCCGTGCAATACGCGTGTCATACTTGATCAGTTCACGTGCACCCACCCGTCAGCACCATTCTCATTCGCCAACTAAAACTTGAACTTTCATCTCTCACATGATAAATGCACCTTGTTTACAACCACACATAATTAAATTTCCCCATTCTTTCTTTGATTGGTCTACTTTCCGCACTTTCTATTGGCCACTTTAACCAAAATTTCCTAGACTGCTATTGGTGTATTTCGATCCTTTCCACCCCTATAAAATACTCCACGCCAAATAAACACGCACTTCATCTTGTCTCAACCATGAATCAACTAAGACTTAAAGGATACATTCATCAAGTTTCCTCTATAAAGAAGAGTAGAGTGAGATCCTTCCCATACTTTACCTTTAAACTACAAGTCAACGAGTTTCTCAAACAAAGAGCCGTTTGCTACGACACAACCAAGCAAAAGCTCCTCAAAGCATACGAAGAATCAAGAGAGCCAATCATATTACAGAAAGTGACACAAAAGAAAAGTCTCCACCATCCCTCAGAATACGACGTTATCCTCAACAAACGAACGCGAATAGAGAAGGCAAACAACAACGACATCCCCTACGAATATGATGGAACCGAGACCTCTACTGACCAGCATTTCGCCACCATTGAAGACATTCAAACTCTGGAAGAAAATGAACTCGCATCAGTAAAAGGAACTTTGACTCTTCGTCCTGACGCCGTTCAACAAGTACTCATGAACGACGGCTATTTCATACCTATGCTCAGTCGATGCGCCATTACTGACAACACCGGTACCATACGCCTAACACTTTGGGGTGCAACAATACAAGAAGTGGCTGACAACCATTCCTATACCATCACCGACGTCCGCGTCAAGCAATACGACTCCACCAAATACCTGACATCCACACCAACCAGCCGCGTTACAATTACAGATGAGCACTTCCCTCCCCCAACAAAAGAAAACTTCGACAGCCTCTTTGACACTCAAATCATACACGTGGACAAGATCCGCCTTGCAGACAACTTCAAAACTTGGCTTTCCTGCACGAAATGCAAAAAACAGATAACTGATGTAACATCAACCAACATCGAGCTCATGAAATGTCCAAACTGTAATGTTGTACAACCTGCCTCCTCGTGCACGCTGAGTGGCTCAGTCCGTGTTGCTGTACGCCATGATCAAAAACACGAACTCATCTGGCTAAAACTCTTCGCCCCACTCCTCGAAACAATACTCCACACAAAATCGCCTGACCTCACTCTACAGTCCCCAGAAGAAGACATCTACACTGAACTCTTCCAGTTAGAGGACTTTACTATGGACTATAATGAGAAATCATCTATCGTCAAGGACATTCATCTCACACCATAACTCTTTATCAGACTTGTGTCCTATACAAGGTATAACTGCGTTTTTTAATTACTATTACTGTTTTCCATTAATCTTCATCAAATGAAAAACATCAACCAACAACGTTTGAATTTATAACTTTATATCAAAACTTAAGCATTTAAATGTTGTGTTATATTTTGCCCATTTCACTTATCTTTTGTAACCACAAAAATCATTCCACTGTTTTGAAATTATTCCTTCCAAATTCCTTTGACAAATTCACACTTTGTTATGTTACCAACTCAACATCAGCAAATAAAGTTTATTTTGATGAACCAGTTTAAACTGTATCTTAATTCATCAATTTCAGTATAATAACACAATATATTACTACACAACACAAAAAATACAAAATAAACAAAATAGCCTTGGCACCATGAAGGTAAGATGGGTGGGTGATATGATTCTGCCTTCAACCAGTGAAATAGAAGTTAGTTTAGATGCATTGGTTCAGCCAGCGGCCAATCTAATTCCCTGGGTTAAAATGCACCTAACCCCAAAATATTTTTTTCGCCTAAATATATCTTTGCACCTGTTCCAAACACACTGAGCCTTTTTCTGCCTTTTTGAGCTAATTTGTGTAAACAAAATCGCTCTATGTCAGCATGAAGCTCAAGAAATTCTTCCATGGTAAGATGAGTGGATGTTTCTGCCCACAGACCGCCCAATCGTTGCATGTGACATCTGAAGTTTGTATAAAAAAGTGGACCGTTAAAACCTAGAATTCCAACGAACCAAATAACGGTGGAAATATTTATATTATAGCCAAATAAAACCTTCCTACCAACACTTCACTGCTTCTTGTCACTTTCTAGGACGTTTAAGTGCAATACCATCGGTTTTGAGCTATTTTGTGTAAACAAAATCGCTCCATCTCAGCTTGAAACTCAAGAAATTCTTCCGTGGTCGTATAGTTCTGCCTTGAGCCAATCAAATAAAGGTCTCTTTAGATAGCATTGTTTCAGCCAGCGGCCAATCTAATTCCCTGTTTTAAAGGTGTTTTTGAATGCATGTGGTCAGTGATGGTCAGCACTGAGACTAAGTTGCACATGCGTGTTGATTACGCTCAAGGAGCATCAGCGTGGAATGTCACGCGTCATCCATCTATTGTTGCGTGATGTATTTATTACTATCACGCCAACGGGTACCACCATTACGGTAGTCTTTCCCGACAAAAGGGTTAAATTGTATATTTAACGCATGCGTGAAAGACAACAATAGCCGTGAGATACTGGAGTGAGATTAAAATGAAGTTTGAGTTGTGCTGTTTCGATGGATGATGAAGGTAGTAAGATGGGGACCAAAGTATTTGAAGTTTACGGCCGCGGCTTGTTGGTTATAACAACCGTGTGTTTAGTCTCCTTCGCAGACGCTCTTTTCGTTCGTCACGCAATCTTTCCTCCCCAACGAACATCTGCTGAAACGAGCAGCACATTCCTTTCCAATTGTTAACAAAGATCACCCGGAGTCCACATAAAAATTACTACAGAGCCAATCAGCGCTAAGTTACTGTGTAATGAAAAGCCTGACGTCTCTCGTTTTCGAGGGAAGTGGCTTTACTATTTTGAATTGCGTGCGATGCACAACCTGCGCCTCCTAAAAAGTCCTTCAATGATTTTTCAGCATCTTTGAATTTGGTCATCCCGATGAAAACGAAAGTAGAACTATGTTAGTGGCACTCGACCACTTCTGAGGAGAAGTTTTAAGCGTTAAAAACAACGAAATTTAGTTTTTGACAATTAAAACGTCGAGTTATTCAAACAACCCGTAGTGTAACCGCGAGAGACCTAGCGGGGAAGAAATACCGTTCCCAGATCAAGCAGTGTTCTTTAAATCACATATTACTATTTGCCATTAAAGTGATTGAATGCTCTGATTATCGGAAATAATGCAGGCGATGAAAAGCGGCAAAAAATGTTAAATGAATAATGCTAGTCGTAATTGATTCAGCATCAAGGTAATTTGGTTGAGCGGTTCCTACTTGGGGAGCAAATATTTCGTTTCGAAGTGGACGAGTGCTTAGTTTTGTAATTTTTCTTGTGTTTTTTTGTTCCTTTGCTAATTTTCTTAAAACTGGAAGAGCATTGTGTAACCAAAATAAACATATGTTTGACGGATTTGAAAACTATAAATATTAGTCTAATCAGAAGTGGCTGTTTCCACGAGTGATATTTGTACGGAAGAAAAATGCTATGGGAGGGAATCCTTAATCTGGATATCTGTTCCCCTTCAAGTGAAGCCGTTTTTATGTTAAACAATGAAAATGCTGATTTCGGATACTGAGCAATTTCATTTGTTAAATGCATTACTTTTGTCTCTCACGTGTAAACAGGCACCAAGACATACAGCCCTGTTTATCAAATGCAATTTTCAACTTTGATCTATCACGTGCATACGTTTGGTAATCGCAAGTTCGTTGGTTAATTCCCACATGAATAAGGGCAGCGTTGTTGGTTAAATGCGACTCCGAACTTTGATCGGTCACGTGCATCCAACATGACCTTTGATCAATCACAAGATTTGCACGTGGTCAATTCAACTTGTTTACAACAACATCTAATTGAATTTATTTTCTGTGACAATGATTGGTCACCTTTAACCGTTTTTTATTGGTTACTTTTCTCTCAACTTCAATTTTCTCTTCTTCTTATTGGCGGATTTCGATCCGTTGTTTGTCTGTTGATCGGGTTTTTAATATTGTACAACTGTTGACGCTCTTAATTCGGAGGAGCTTATTTTGAAATTGACTGGTGGTTTGTTTTGGTGTTGGTAAGTTTAATATTGCCCTTATTTCGGGGTATAACGCAATGTTACGCTCATCTGCTTACTGTACACAGACGTTGTCAGTAAAAGGCCCAACACTAAAATAAGAGCGTTTGTTTAGGTCGGGCTATAGAGTGCGTTCACTTGACGTCACGGCGGCCATGTTGGAGGAGCAAAACAAAGGAACGGCGACCATGTTGGGGGAGTAAACCAGTCTTCTGGGAATTGGACTCTATTTTTATGCAAAATCTTCCTTTTGTTTCAAAAACCCAATATGGCCGCTGGTCACGTGAGCGAACACCCTCCATTTTTGCTGTCCGAAGTAAAAAGTGCAAAGTACTTGAAAATCAGAAATTGATGAATTATGGCAATTTCATCTATATTCGTTATCAGTACTATTTGTTCAACGTTGATTTGTTTTTGCTGGTGTTGTATATTACGGTGTGTTTGCGAATATTTCTTCATGTGGTCCTGGAACTGTTTCAGAACGTATACGTATATTTTGGGAATTTGAGAGACTGGAGGAATATAGTGTTTGCGAAAGTGCGGAGAAAGAAAATCAACAAATAATAGAAAATATATTACATATCGGTTTTTGCGGAATTAATGAAACTCTTGTTTCAAAAAATGTAGGATGAATGACTATTTAAATTGGTACAAATCAAACTCAAAATCAGTCTTAGAAATAAGAAAACTAAACAAAAATCAAATGAAAAACAGTTTGCTCGTACGTCTCCCATACCATAGCAAAAACCAAAAGCGCTACAGATAAATGACTCACCATTCAACCACTTTCTGACTTCTCCCTATCTTATCAACATTTTACCACTTCACAAAATAGCTCAAGCACGCATTGCGTGCCTATGCTTTAATCCGCCAACAAACTGAACACTGTCAATACTGCCAATGCCTTCGACCTAAAATGCCTGTCGTTAAATGTTAGAGGGCTCAATAAATCGATCAAACGCCGAACCGTTTTTCGCTGGCTACACAAACAAAATCATCATGTCATGTTTTTGCAAGAATCATACTGCTCCAAAGAGCTTGAACATATCTGGGAAAACGAATGGGGTGGCAAGGCTTTCTTTAGTCACGGCACAAACCACAGTAAAGGTGTCATGATACTAATTAATCCCTCTGTGAATTTCAAAGTTGGAAAAGTCATTCCTGACAAACAAGGAAGGTTCATTATTCTAAAATTGTCTTTGGGAGAGAAAGTTATTGTTCTCGTCAACATTTACGCACCTAACGATTTCGCCCAACAAGTTGTTTTTTTCGAAAGACTAAGCCAACAACTCGAAGAATTCGCGCAAGACACAATTGTAATTGGAGGAGACTTCAATTGCGCTCTTACCTCAAACGACAAAAGAGGCGGAAAACCTGTATCTAAAAAATCAGTGGTCATCCAAGAAATCAACACGTTGCGTGAATTATATAACCTAAGTGATATATGGCGTTGCCTTAACAAAGAAAAGCAGCGTTTCACGTAGAGAACCAAATCTTTTAAAATTCAATGTCGATTAGATTTTTTCCTAGTTTCACACGAGTTAATTCAATCAGCAAAGAATTGCGACATCGTGCACGCACCCGAAACTGATCATTCCGATGTGTCACTGGTTCTCCGGTCTAATCACCTGAACCAAAACAGAGGACCTGGCTTCTGGAAATTTAACACAACTCTACTTAAAGACGAAGCATATGTAACAGCACTTAAGATGAACATTCCAATGTTTAAGGAAAAATACAACGAGATTCATGATTTAGGTTTGAAATGGGACCTTATAAAAATGGAAATTAGAGGTTTTACGATCAAGTATCCTAAACGAAAAGCAAAAAAATACCGAGATGAAGAAATATCACTGCACAAAAAAGTAAATGACCTTCAAGCTAAAGCGGAAAATAATCCGCATAACAGAGTCATCGTACTCGAACTTCAACGTGCTAAATCACGTCTCAAAAAAATTTGATTGACGAAAACCAAAGGCGCAATTCTAAGAAGCAAAGTGAGATGGCACGAAGAAGGAGAGCGCAACACAAAGTACTTTTACAGCTTAGAAAAACGTCATCGTGATATTAAATCAGTCACTAAACTCAAAGTCGGGGAAAATTGTTACATAGAAGATCAGTTCGAAATCTTAGAAGAAGAAAAAAAGTTTTATGAGTCGTTATATTGTTCCACCAACACCAATCCCGAGATTTTCAAAAACTCGCCTTTTTTTAACCCAGAAAACGTATCCGCACTAAGCGAAGAAGAAAAGAAATCTTGCGAAGGAGTAGTAAGCAAAGAAGAATGCACAAATGCACTCAAGGACTTCGACAATAACAAAACCCCAGGCACTGATGGTCTGCCGGCTGAATTCTATCGATTCTTTTGGCCAGACATCTGTCATGAGCTACTAGCTAGCTACAACTTTTTGTTCTCAACATGGTATGCTTTCTATAAGCTAAAGACGAGGAATAATCTCGCTTATCCCAAATGATCCAAGGATAAAACTATTCTGGAAAATCTAAGGCCCATCTCACTCTTAAACGTCGATTGCAAGATTCTCACTAAAGTTATAGCCAAGAGAATTGAAAAAGTCTTGCCAACTTTAATAAACGCCGATCAAACAGGTTATGTTAAAGGCCGCTACATCAGTGAAAATGTAAGGCTAATTTACGACTTGATACATTATACAGATAAACTAAATCAAAAAGGTATTGCCGTTTTCTTGTACTTCAAAAAAGCGTTTGATGCCATTAATTGGAACTTTCTCTCAGAAGCACTTCAGCTCTTCAACTTCGGCCATGATATTCAAAACTGGATAAAAGTTTTCTATAATAATGTTACCAGCTGTGTTCTGAATAACGGTTATGCTTCCACTTTTTTCTCCCTACAGCGGGGAGTCAGACAAGGTTGTCCTTTGTCGGGCGTCCTCTTTGTTCTCGGTATAGAACTCCTTTCTAGATACATAAAAAATGATCCCACTATTAAAGGTATCCAAGTCAACAAGCACGAGCTCAAAAATAAGTCAATATGCCGACGACACAACAGTATTTGTTCGTGACCTTGACTCCGTTACGAGTCTATTAAGAGTGTTAAACGAGTTCAAAGAACACTCTGGCCTAGAAATAAACACCACTAAAACCGAAGCAATGTGGTTAGGCGAATGGAAAGACAGACAGATGAACCGTTTGGTTTTAAGTGGCCAAAAGAACCTATCAACGCCCTCGGAGTTTTCTTTTCTTACAACCAAGAAAGTGCTAACAGACTAAACTTCGGTGAAAAAATACTTAACCTCGAGAAAACGCTGAACACTTGGCAACGGAGAAATCTAACTCTTTATGGAAAGATTAACATAGTTAAAACAATTGGGATATCAAAATTAATTTATTCGGCTTCCGTGCTCCCTGTTCCAGATCACTACGTCCAGGAAACAAATAAGCTAATTTTCAAATTTATTTGGGCAGGAAAACCCCCTAAAATCAAGAGAAACACCATAATTGGAGAAAAGAAAAATGGAGGATTAAAAATGTGCGAGTTTAAGATCATGGAAAAAGCGCTCAAAATTACCTGGGTCAACAGAATCCAAGACGAGTCACAAGCCTCCTGGAAAATAATTCCTAACCAGCTCTTGTACAAATATGGCGGTCTTGCTTTCCTCACAAAATGCAACTGTACAACAGGCATACTAGACCTTGATGATAAGCTTCCCATATTTTATAAAAAAGTGTTGGATTATTGGTGCGAGTTCAAAATCTCAACGGGCATCGATTCCAAAACTAATCCTAAAAACGAAATACTGTGGAATAATAGGAATATTCTAGTAGGAAAAAAGACTGTTTTTTATAAAAATTGGTACGACGCTGGCATTACCAAGATAAGCGAGTTATTGAACCAAAATCAGGAGTTTTTGAAGTTACATGAACTTGCAACAACATTTAATTTAAAAGTTCCGTTCACCACGTACCATGGCCTGATTAATGCAATCCCAAAAATTTGGAAAACTATCCCATAAAACCCTACTCTGAACGACACACATGATACCACTGTCAACACGTTAAAAACCAGTTCTATTTACTCCGCTCTTTTAAACACCATCTTCTTTCCTCCCACTGCCGAACCCAAAATTATACGCCACGGATTTACTGAAAATTCCATCCAGAAAGTTTATCTTATGCCATTTGCAGTCACCAATGAAGTAAAAATAATAATGTTTCAGTATAAAGTCATTCACAACGTGCTTCCAACCAGTGCTACACTTTATCGAGACGGCATTTCAGAAAGCCCCATATGCAACTTATGCAACGCAGAAGAACAAACGTTGCATCACCTGCTAATAAACTGTTCAGTAACAATCGATTTCTGGTACCAAAAAGCAAATGAAACAATAGCATTATCCACAAGCCATATACTCTACGGCTGGCATTGGCAAGTCCTAAATTATTGTTTACTAATAGCCAAATATTGCATTTTCTGCACAAGCCTTCGCGGAGTGTTTTAGATTTTCAAACCTTTTTTTCGTTCATTACCAGAAAACTTGAAATTCTTAAAGAAACAGCAGTTGCTAAAAAAACACTCCCGAAATTTCATCGCACGTGGAATTTTTTACTTTAATTTTACATGCTGTTGTCGTTTTTTCTGAATTATCTGTAAGAATAAGAGCAATGTTACTAACCAACCCTAATTTAACTTAGTAGCTAGTGCTTGTATAAACAGTGTAAGTATAAGTAGTTCAAGTTACAATTGCGTAAGTGTAAACGAAAGTATAGTATACGTATCAGTATTGAATGTAGTGTAAATGTTGCGTCCTGTAAATAAAATTGCTGTAATAATAATAATAATAATAAACAAAAAAAAAGTTGGCAAGTGTTAAAAAAGGCAGAGGAACGTAAAAGTATCAACTTAACAATTTCTCCTCATAACTGAAAGATTGGTACGGACGAGGGATAATGATAATGTAATGATGATCAGTGCACATTTTGACAGCCGGTTTTGTATCAAGACCTCTTTAATCTCAACTCTCTTACATTGCTTCTGTTTGACTAAAGTTGTAAGGAAGGCAATATTACTATATATAGTAATGTTTGCATGCAGTTAGCTATTTCTAGAGGATTGTAGTTAGCGTGTTATAGACAAATGCAGTTGGCGTCATAAGTGTTCAATACAATGTGATGTGCTCCCGTTTGTTGGTCATGGCAATTGTTACATAATTATTTTAACAGAAAAAAAAAGCTTATGGATAATAGATGTTTCACAACAGATCATAAAAGCTCAATTTCAAACTCACTTAACCGCGTGCCTTAGTTTTCCAAGCTTTCTGTTTTCTGTTCGTGTCCATAGATTAGGTCAGGTTAGCCTCAGCATAATAGAACCTCATTTATAAAAGGCTCTAAAAACGTTTTATTTTGTGAGATTGAATCCTTAAAGTAAAGATTAGTTTGCAATAAAGACGTATCTTTTTAAATCTACCAAGCGTGGATTATATAATCCTTCATTGCGACACCAGCAACAGCATCATTACCACCAATATATCACATCAAACCTCGCAACCACCACTACCACGAAAATTCTATCAGCGGCGCACTCACTAATTTTCTACCACTATCAAGAACACCAACACGCCATAAATATAATATTGTGGGTGACGGTGCTGATGCATAAACAAGGCAAGTAAGAATAGATGGAACTTAATGAATTGTTTCGTTCATTAAATTTTAAGATTTCAGTCCCAAAACATTATGAATAGCTTAATCGAGCGGATCAAACATTTCTACATTTGTCATGAAGAGTTTCAATTACAAACCCATTCGGTTCTGAAGCATGCAGTGTTTGACTCGAGGAACTTCTCTGTGAAAAAAGGGAGGGTACCTGTTAAATTTGTAACACTAGCCATGACCACCGCATTTTTAAAGAGGACATAGCATCATGCAATCTTAACGAATTGTATAGTATTATAAGGTAAAGATGACATGTTATGACGACAAACCCTCTTTTGCGCCTCACAAAAGGCTCGTGTCATGCAAGCTAAAATGTCTAATACTCATCTAGAAAAAACACCACGCTTACAAATCATAACTGTACGCTAAATACGCAGTTTACGTAAGGCGATAGCAACAACAAATTAAAGTTACAATACAAGCCTCTTTCTCTACGATAGAAGCTTACTTTCATTTCTGGCTACTTTGCGAAAATTCATCGCTCAAAAATATCCTTAACTTATTCTTTTCACAACTTTGTAAGTTTATGGAAAAAAAATCAGATTGCAATTTACATAGGCATACGTATATTGTTTTTAAGTACTAAAACAGCGTTTATGGAGTGATATATGAACGGACCTCTACCTTGAAATCGTTACTTTGGTTTTTCCATAGGCCTCCTCACAGTTTATGTTAAACTACGCTTTTAAAAGTCTTGTTGAGGAAGACGAGGATGAGTCAGGATGAGGAGTTGCGATTGCAACCACAGAATCGTCAACCACAGAAACAGTCACGTGATTAATGTCGACTATGTTTTCTTGTGGAGGTAGTCCGCTGGCTCCTGAGTTGCGAGATTTTTGGTGGGGGTCTTACTTCATCTTCCTTAAATAAATACATAAATAAAGAAATGAACAGACAGACAAAGAGATAGCTAGCTAGATAGCTGAATAAATAGATAGATATCGTTTTCTAGTTATTGCCTTTAAATGTCTTGATAAGGTGAATTTTCTTTTCGTGTAGTTTTCGTATTAAGTAGGTTTTTTCCTAAATTTTTCTTTTATTGTTAAGTGCCTTAGAACCTGGAATAAGGTGCTATATCATAATTATTATTAGACAGACTGACAGACAGGCAGGCAGGCAGACACAGGCAGGAAGACAAACGGACAGACAGACAGTTCATTGGAATGTCACACTATCTTACCATAATAGGACAGTTCAGCGAAGATATCTCATTCCCTGTGTTTGTGACAGCCAGATTCCCAGGGCTCTTCCCCTGGAAAGTGCGTTTAACCTGTATGGAATTATCACTGATGTCTTGGCTTTCACTCACAGGCTGCAGTGGAGGTGAAGAGAACCAAGATACGGTCAAAACAATTTTGCCCTTTGGGATTTTGGAAAAAATCATCTTCAACTTTCTTTGGAAAGTCCAACTTAAAAGGTTAGCTAACTATTTCGAAACCACTGTGACATAGGTTCATTAGAGACTTGGCAATCCTTGAAACCTTCCACTCTACTTTTGAACTCAGTGTCTCTTTAAAACTCTTGGGTATAATTTTCTTTTGTATAAATGATGCACTTTTGTTGAGGTTGACTGGCACGTTCCCTTGTTAAGAAGATAGCAATCTCAGTTTTCAACATAACTCCAGTTAACTGCCTGACGTTTTGGACCCTGGTGTCCTTAAGAGATCACCAAACATTTATCTTGGGATATGTAAACATAAAGAAATTGAAACCAGTTTTCCACTTAAAATGAAACGATCTAGTATACTGACCTGCACTTGAACAAATTTTGTAGTTTTTTTGTTTTTAAAGGAAGCCCTTGCTAAAATCGGAAGTAAAAAGATGAAATTAACATTAATGTCGTCTTTAAGTCCTTTCTTCATGTTGCAGTTATCATTTCAGCACTTAGCCTTTACTCTTAACAAGGCGATAAAATTCAGTTCAATCTAATCCCAGTCCTCCCCCACGTCCATGAAAACGTCCAGCGTACTGATTGTATAGGAAACCGCTAAACACTATTCATTTGCCTTCCTTTATAAATACTGGTTACCTTTGAAACTGTTTGAACTTGACAACTTTTTGCTTCCAGAATCTTCAGTTTTCTTAAAATTAGGGAACAATGAATATCAGTTCACAACCTTCATTTTCAATTATTCTGTTTTCCCTAGAGTTCTAAGAGTCTGGAATTTGCTGCCTTATGAAATTGTTATCTAGCACATTAAGCTGTTTCAGGCAGTCTGTTCGGCCTGCAATGAAATCGTTAAGGGTACCCTGTCACCTACATAGATTGTGAACGCTCAACGGCTCCTCCCATCATTAGAGGAATTTCTAGCCTTTTTGGGCAGTATTCATTCTAAGCTGTCCAAGAAAACAAATTCGAATAGCTAAGAAATATTTTGAGCTCATTTTGTTACACAGGTAACTTACAATCTTTCTATTTCGCCAGTATGTGGGAATGTTACGAAATGATAAGTTCCTCTGAGGAAGGTCTTACCGACAGTGAGAAAGAAGCATGATACTGTGAGTCGTTTTCTTTAGAAAGAGCATTTTTTTCCCTTTGCCGACGAAAAGCTTGGCGGACCTGAGAGGAGTGAGAAAGCTAACAATTAGCATTCTCTATGCTTCGGAGCTTTTCCTGTCCATCACCGAAAAACGTCTGATAAACATCAAAACGCTGTTACATACCTCATTGTTAAAAGCACAATGCAGAAGGAAAATGAGCAAACCCTAAGGGATAGGGCCTCATAATTAGTCATGGACAAGCAAGAAAATGGATGGTATTGCTGAGTTAAGTTTGAAAGCGCATGGGTCTATTCCTTACTTGACGTCACAAACTGATTTCCATTGCATTGTAAATATTTATGCAAAGCAGTGTGTGACGTCATGTAAGGAATAGACCCATGCCCCTTACTAGCTCGGTCGTGGGACAGATGACTCAAGGTTTGGTTCAAAAAGGCGCAAAAAGGCTCAATATATTTCGAACGGGGTGCAAAAATATATTTCAGCGAAAACAAATTTGGGGTTAGGTGCATTTTAACCAACTTCGAAGTTTGTTACACTGTTATTAATCCCGCAAATTGACAATGAAAGTATACAGGACGATCATATTCAAGGGCAGGTTACCAAAAATCACTCAGACCAGTCTTGAATTGTGCCTCGTTAAACTGAGCATTTAGCTTGCCTCCGCCAGGGCTAAAGGAGCACCTTAGTTTAGGCCCATTGTCATAAATTTCAGAGAGAAAAGACATCTCTAAGCAACAATGACATTATTTAGTTTATTTATTTATTTATGTTCTTTCTCAGTTTCATTACCTCGTTGTCATAAATACAAGTAAATATTGTGCTTTCTTGATAAACGGCAAGATTCCTAATAATAGACCCTTAATATGTTTCTAATTTGATTCCTACAGGATACAAATATATAGCTAAAGCATCTAAAAAAGAAAAGAAAAAACTGAAACATGCGTATATGTAATCATGAGACAATGTGCTTATAATAAGAAGTTATTAGTAAAGTAATAGTTAACATAGTTAAGGAACACCACGCTAGTAGAGTTAGCAAGTATGAACTGGCAACGATTAAAATGATAGCTATCATGACTCTAACCTGAAACCCGTTGACTACAGCAAAAGCATACTCGAATACAATAGTGCTTTCGTTCAAAGCGAAGAGGCCAAGAATCCAACCGACACCAAGAATGGGCATCAAAACAAACAACCCCTTGATTCCAGCTCTGTGAATCAAAACACAAATCAGTTATTTCTATCTTGCTTGGAAACATGACTACTATATGAATTCAACGTGTTATTAGAAGCTTGTCGTTTCATTGTCCAAATCCTAGCGGATAACAAAGCGCCTTTACGAGTACGTACTTGATGTGGGCATGCTCAGAGTTTTTCATAGCAGAAGCAGATGACACGACAGTTTTGATCACCATGAACAAAACGAAGCAATTTATCTGTAAGAGATAAAAATGGTCAAGGCACGCAAATAAAGAACAATTGTCCTATCTAAGTTTTCACTTTCGTTCCGGGGAGCAGGGATGGTGCTCGCTTTCCACCAATGTGTCCCGGCTTCAGTTCCTTGGCGTCATAAGTGGGTTGAGTTTGTTGGTTCTCTACGCTGCTCCAAGAGGTTTTTCTCCGGGTACTTCGGTTTTCCAAAGATTTGGGGGTCTGGATCGACTCTGCCGTAACCTTCGACGACCACATATCCAAACTGTCCTCGAGCTGCCTTTATAAACTACGTCGAATAAATAGAATTAAACACCTTCTCGACAGAAAAACTCTTACATCAATAATTAATGCCCTTATCTTTAGCAGACGTTCCTATTGTTGTAGTGTTTGGGGTAATACCTCCAACAAAAACATTTGTAAACTTTGGAATTTGATTATGTCTCCGCTGCACGCAAATCCTTTGGTTGGCTAAGCGTCTGTCAGAAAGTTCGATTGAATACTGTCACTATGGTTCAAAAGTGTATAATAAATCAGGCACCACCCTGTATCAGGACGTAGCACCCGAAATAAGTCACAGCTAAACCTACCTAAATGCAGACTATCAACTGGTCAGCGCTGTTTTGCCTTTCGTGGGGTAAAAGAATACAACCTTCTCCCAAAAGATATTCGGTCGTTGAACAATATCTTAAGCTTTAAAAGGAAAGCCGCTGCCCCCTTTCTCGGAATCACTTCTTAAACGACTCGAATAATCGTCTTTTAATATCTCGTCACATATGTCAACATTTATTGCAATCTTATTATCGTGTATTATTGTACAAATTGTAACATTTTATTTTGTTACATATGTAAATACTTTTGTTCTTATTCAACTTATTGTTGTACATTACGGCAGAATAGCCCCGCATAGAGGAGCCGTAATAAAGTGTCATTGTCATTGTTCCTCTCCCATTAAAAACCAACATTTGATTTGATGTGAGTTGATTTAGAGTTGATTTGCTTTGGTGTCCCTGCTCTCGGCTAGAAAGATTTGAAATTCATTCCCTCTTCCCGTAATATTTTCTCCATGTTGTCGCTTCTCACTAAGTTGTCCTCTGCAAAACAGCAAATGAGTGCACGTTCTTGTATCAGGCCATGAATGGAACCCAGCCAGTACAACACCGATACGAGTGTGAGTGTGGTTGAATAGCATTTGAAAAAGCCCTAAAAGGGGAAATCGGCTAATCATGACCTGAGTACAGCGCTTTTAGATCTTTGTGGATGATTACGCTTTCGGTCAGCTAAACATGGTTGACTTATGCCTTTTACGTCACCAACTTGGAGGTTTTGGTAGTGAGTTGCTACATCAGCTAATTTCAAAATAAGTGAAAATCTACAACATCGAAAGAAAGTACTGAAAATATCAGATTCCTGCTAATTCTTTTGAAATCCAATTAGGACAGGTCATTGTACTCATCAGCACGTGACAAATCAATTTTCCTTACCTTCTTTGCAACAGGTGTCTCGATCACCGACATAGCCTCATCACCTTCAAGTGGCACACACACATCACACATCTGGCAGCAGTGGTATAGCACTTACAAGTACTTATCAGTTTCTACCAATAAAATGTAACTACCTCTAAAAAAAACTTCCTTGCTCAGTTGCGAACTCAATTATGAATTTAGTGTAGCTGTGGGTATTTACTTTCTGTTTTGACCTACCGCAATTATTCCAATGACCGGACCGATGAACGCCCACACGGTGCCATCCTCTATAGAAAGCCAGCAGCTGCAAGGAAACAGAAATTTCTCCTTCAGTAAGGTTACACTAGGTTTGTATTGAAAGTGCATTACAATCACCGACATGGGTGCTGAACTCACATCTCTCTGTTACCGTAACTGTTTGGCCTCACAGCAACTGTGATAACGACAGGTATGATGGAGAAACCTGTGTAATAAGGATTAAGAAGAGGTCTGGAGTGAAGAAAATGCTTTATATTCAAAGTTCAAAAGCATTACAAGTTGCACCTGTAGCCGACTTGTGTCATCCAGTGAGCTAGGTTGCTGGGCAACAAAGGTCACCCTTATGCCCACAGCTCCCATAGTTTTCATGTATGCCTTAATACACTTGCGGTCTATTTACTGCTTGCCGGCATAGTTATGTTTTAACTTTTGTATCATGCAATTATGTAACTTATGTATCACGTTTCTGTTTGTTTGTTCATTTTTCGAGTAAATGAAGTCAATTTTGCGGGCCGTATTCTACTGTACGGCCCGCTTTGAAAGTGTTCCCCCTGCCTTGACTTTCTCGCGCCCGATTAACCTCATTTTCTCGGTCCATAACCTACAGGTCGGACCTCGAGCTTGGTTGATAACTTGGTTATTACTGCATTCACTGGGGGAAGGTATCCGAGAATTCAAAGGATTCATTTTATTTCTCTTCTTTTCCAAAAATTATTGAAGTGCTTTAATTAGGGAAGAGTTGGGTAAGATAACCAAGTTTGGATTTTTTATTTTATCTTACTGGACTGTGGCTATTTTCTGTTGAGTGTCCCCAACAATGTTAAGTGCGGCCATTATCTAAGATGACAGCTTACCCCATCCGAACGTATAGTAATAGAGAATTTTTACATTCTCAATGTTGAACACTTGGACCACTTTTAGGTACAAATGCAATCCCTCCACTAGCATCCAGGTGAACGCGGTCAGGAAGAAATAATGCAAAAACGCAGCAATAATTTTGCAGATGGTCTGTGGCAAAGCAAAAACACAATGTATTGAATGAACCCACCAAACCAAAACGAATCAGAAGAAAGCGAGTATAAAATCGTAGAATCTTACCGGGCTCGAGGTTTCTTGGATACCGGCAAGAAAGAGGATTTGGGCAAGGAGTAATGAAAACACGAGATTCATATGAATCTTATGACGCTCCGATGACAACGTTCTAAAGTAGATATTAAATCATCAAAATTTAGATATCTTTTAAAATCATATATTCTTTATGGTGTATTACACAGTAACAGACCAGAGGAAAGCTTGAAGATTAAATCATCTGAGTTAAAATCAAAATGCACAGAACATCTCTTCACAACTTCATCAAATTCGTTGGTAAATGTATTGAACATGATGCGTGTTACTTGAATGTAAAGCAGCGCTGACTGTACGAGACGAAAGGCATTAACAACAGGCTCAATAATACTGATTTAGGCTTCCAACTCCAGGCAATATCCCTGGTGGAGAGCATGTCACAGGGCATTTCAGCTAATGATGACGCGAAGAGCAATTAGTACTTTTAAGTTGCGATGACCAAAATCCAGCACAAAAAGTTAGTCCACCAGATCTTCCTGTTAGCCCTAAAAGAGAACATCCGCGGGATCAGCCAGTTTGCTATGACTACTGTTCACTTACTCAAGGCTCAGCAGTATGACAAGGGTAATGATGAGAGCTGCAGTAGATACTCCACATCCGATGTAAGTTATGATGCTTAGTGCTAACTTGTTGGCCGGGGACAGCTGAAAAAAGAACAAAAAAATAAGGGTTTCTCTAACTAAAAGTATGTTTCAATGGTTTACATTACTAAAAATGGGAATTCAATGTCATTATCTTCGAATTCGGGGAAACCCGTCCCCCTCTCCTTTGTCATCTTGAAATTTACGCGATTTATGGAAATGCTAAACGTTACACGTTGAACTGAATGCTTTGACATTGAGGTCAAGTGGGAAGTACTTCGCGTCGATGGCTAAACATTAAAAGGTATGGTGCCTCATGTAGAGTCACCGAACTTTACAAATTTGTTGTTGGATAACAAGTTTTTAGTTACCAAAAAGGGATACTGGTTTTGCGTTTGTGGGGGTGACAATTCGTCGACTCGCTTTGAAGAAGGGCTACCACTCGATACGTCAGCACTCGAATCTCTTTACGTCAGCCAATTTACCATATCAACTCTGTTTATAAAACCATATTCGTTTTTACCTTTTCAGTAGTTTGGGTTACTGCGCCCGAACCATATAACAGCAACAATAACAAGATATAATGACAAAAGGCCATCAAGACAAACTCGCAGGTAATCACGGATATGCAGAGGACTTATATCTCGGAATGAATATCGTCTACTTGGAAAAAAATTGTTAGTGCATATAAAGAAAGAAAAATGTGAAAAAGACAAAAAAACGTATTTCAAAAGGCATTTCAAAATACCGGTATTTCAAAACATACCGGTTGTTTTTTGTGCTGGATGAGCACCGCAAAGCTTGTGAAATGATAAGTTTGGCAGACTGTGCGTGTAGGACTTGACATCAATTTTACTTCTTGAACACCATCGTTCGACCAGGAGCTAAAAGATAATTTTGAAACAATTAGGTTAAGCATGAATGCAAGAATGATAGTAGCCGATACGTGTGTTATGTGCCAAATGTAGTGTTCGTTCCTATTTAGGTTAAATACCTTAGTTGTGATCATTGGTCAACACACCCTAAACCGTAGTCATACCATTATACTGATATCTTATTTTATATAATAACCAAATCAATGCGCGCACTCTGATCGGTCAATCAGCTATGGCTCATTGTGCCAGTAAACTCATGGAAATTTCGCGCGTTTTCTGAATTATTATATAAAAGCAATAGACCACAAATTTCTATGGTTTATAGGCTGATAAACCACTTCGGATGTTGAAAGAACACTCGAAGAATTCGTAAATCACTCGCCTACGGCTCGAGATTTACGAATTCTTCTCGTGTTCTTCCAACATCTCGCGTGGTTTATCAGACTATAAACAACAGAAATTTGTGGTCTGTTGCTAAAGTATACAGCATAATTCAGGCTCCGGTTCCTGAAAAGCCGATTAGCGCTAATAAAGGGTTAAATCCTGCTAATCGACGAATAAAATTTATCCTTCGGTTAGATTGTGTTCCACAAAGCGCGATTAGCACTATTATAGCACGATTAGCCAGTTATACCACAAATAACAGGTCTTTGTAGGTTTAGCAACAAATGAACTTTCACTCCTTAGAAATTCAGGAAAGTATCAAGTGAATTTGTTTGTAAAAAACAGTCTCCTCAGGAGAACGATCGACAAACCGAGGCGCACAAATACGCAACTCTTGCATTATTTTCATTACGCACCGAAAATTGTAGGCTTAAGACAATCACAGCAGCATCCTTATCGAACTCTTTTGAATGGTTATGCAAAGCACTTCGCTTGATTCACTTCGTACTCTATAGAAGTACTTCGAACCCTAATACACAACACCAAACTCGAAAGCTGAGGCGGATCACACAAACCAAAGTCTTGATAATTATCTGTATCATGCAAAAACCGATTATTTGTAAAAATAATAGGACGTGTAGTGAGCAAAACATGCTTGTAATCTTGCAGCCAGTCCAAAGGTGGACTGTATTTATGGTCAGGGTTTGACCATAAATTCAGAAAAGTCCAATTTTCTCATCTTTAGACCATCACAAAAAAGGCTCAGCTGTCAGGTTAATATAAGGATATACAATAATGCCTCACATAGTGATACTTTTTTTGAATGCAGAAATTATGTAAAGTTCCTGGGTGTGCTCATCGATAAAAAATGAAACTTGGAAATATCATATCGACCACATTGCCTCTAAAGTTAGCAAGGTTGTTGGAATTATTGCACGATTAACGCACTCTGTCCCTCTAAATACTTTAATCCAAATTTACCGTTCTCTGATTTTCCCATATACATACTACGGAATTGCTGCCTGGGGCCAACCTGCATAGGTCTATTTGAGGAAGGTCTTTATCTTTCAAAAACAAGCTCTTCGGCCAATGTTCTTTGCTGATAATAGATCTCATGCTATTCCTTTTTTTGTCTCTGCTAAAATATAAATGTCTTACCCCTCAACATGCTTTATTTTGCACGATATATCTACCGACTCTGCGCCTCAGAATATCTGTGATCTTTTTACCTGTTCATCTGACGTTCATACATATAATACTAGATTTTCTGATGCTGGTAACTTATATGTTAATAAATCAAGACTGAATATTCAACTTAATTCGTTTTCCATTTTCGGAGCTAAGTTGTGGAATTGCCTGAAGCCTGACCTGCGTAAAATAAAATTCACCAATTTTTAATTGCGGCACTTGGTAGTGAGGATGACTATGTTGATGTCTCTACGTTAATTTTAAAATTATTAATTATCAGTAATCAAACTCTAGCTATAATTATTACTTCCTTATGATCTATGTCTTCTTATAGGTTCTTGCTCTACTCATGTAAATGCTAGCTATCTTTGAATGTATTTATTTATTTACCTGATTTTACTAAAAATCTATTTTGCTATATTTGATTGTAAGCTATATAGCCCGCCTCGATTAGCTTTGCTATATGCTGGTTGTATATTTTTATAGTTTGTCAAATTTAAATTATTGAAATTAAATGATGATGATAAATGATGATGATGAGGTGTCTAAAACGTTTGTTTTAAAAATATATGTATGAGTGAACTGACAGAAACCCAAAATAACATTCTTAAATAGAGGATATTACATTGCCGCGCGGGAATAAGAATTTTATCGTCGAGTGCTGAAAGTATCTCTCACGAGTGAGCGAAGCGAACTCGTGAGAGATACTTTCAGGACCAGAAGATAAAATTCATATCCCCGCGCGGCCATGTAATGTTCTGTTTATTTTATAGATCCTGATGAAATTCCCACATAAAACACAACTATTTTTTAATTCATTTTTGAAACAGATCATTTTCACTAACGTGACTAACGGCCATATTGGTTTGATGAGACAAAAAAAAAAAAACATTTGCTTAAAAATAGAGTTCAGTTCCCAGGGAATCAGCCTGGTACACCAATATGGCCGCCGTTCCTTTGTTTAGAGCGACGGCGACGGGAAATCGGTGTGAAGTCTGGAGCGAGACCGGCGTCGCGTTCATCTCGCTTGAGCATTTAAGCAACATCGCGACGGCAACTTCCCCTCAAAATATGAAAACTAAACAAGCAAAGCAAATGGCAAACAAAGTAAACAAAGGCAAGAGAAAAGGTTTACAACCAGCGAAATGCTAACTCAGTTGCGACGTGAAGGAGACGATAGTCGTTGCATTTGGAATTTATTTCAAAGCAAAGAGCATGTAAAAATTCATGTATGGCCTTTGAAAGCATAAAACTTTGTACATCAACGAGAATTTGCTTGAAAGTCACTCATGACTCTGCAACCTTCTTGTCACATTGTCCTTTTAAGAAAACTAAACATCCCTTTCAAGATTTCTGAATGAGACAGCATAGAAAATGTAAACATTCGAGATCTTAGCTTACCGAAACGATTTCTTTGAGCTTGAGGATTTCGCTGCTCCAGGACGACGTTGATCTTAAAATTTCTCTAAAATACTGTAAAACTCATCAACACCGGAAAGATGCACAAGACGAAAAAGTTGCATGGAAAGCGACGTTGTCCGCGCAAAGTGAGAACAGTGAAAATGGCGTTGTCGACGTGAGGACGACGGGAGACTGCTGACGTCTTTTTACGTTCTGCGCATGAGTAAACCTGAAAATAAACTTCCGGTACGCCGTCCTCGTCTCTCCCGTCCTGTTGCTTAAGGTCTCTAATATGGCCGCCGTGACGTCACGTGAAAACGATATATTAAACTGGTCACCTATCGCAAAATGCCTGTCACAAAAATATTATGAAACTTGTATATAAAGTTGTAAAGGAGAAAATAAGACAATAATACTTACATTTTCTGTTCCAAAAAGTCAAAATTCTAACGAAGAAGATAAAAATTCTATCACAGCAAGAGCGTATCTATCTTAAAATAGCATCATGTTGTGGATTCTTGGCCACTGTCACTTTCAATAATGAGTCGTCGTTTCTTACGCTTCGGGTCAACTTCTGGGCTCTTTACTTCATTTTTTGCGGGAGCTAAGTTATGTAATTTCCGTGAAAGATCGTTTGGAGCCTATTCTCATTGAAGGAATTCACATCCAAGGTAGATGAAGTGGTAGACGTTGAAGCGATTCGATACTCAGCCACAGGTTGCGCCGTCAAGTTGTTTTCGGTCTGTGCGATGTTTGTAGCGGCTTTGTTTATCGAGGAAAGAATACGTGAAATACTTTCCATTTGCTTTTCTCGTAGAGAACTGTAATTGTTGACTGACTGTAAGGGAAGTGGTCAAAACTACTACACTAGATCAGGACCTACCAAACCACAAAATAGATGGTGGTGTCTTCCTGCTCCCCCTTGCTTAACGTCAAAAGATTGTGTCTTTTTTGCACAGCCACCCCTCTATCCAGCAGTAAAACAGTACAGTGAGATTCAAACCTCACTATTCTTGTTTGTCAAGTAATGCTGACTCTTGCTAGCTGAATATTCCTGTGTTACTCCCCTACCCCAAACAAGGTGGGTCCTGTTCGAGTATAGTAGTTTTGACCAGTTCCCTGAGTTTTAATGCCCCGTTATTTGAATTATCTGTTTGGAAGAAACTCCACTGTCCTGGAGTTTTTGAACTAAAGTTTTTCTACCACTGTGGTTTGTTTTGCCTGAAATTCCCGCCGCTTGTGTCATGTCTTTCATGATATTGTTTAACTTGTTCACTCCCATTGGTTGTGCTTTGAACCAGATTTTGCCTTCCACTGATGCATGAGTTTCTGTTTTAAAGTAATTTACAGAAAAATAGAAACTTGAATCAGGTTCTAGCATGGATGGTGGTCGTTTTTCTTTGTACATCTTGTAAACGTGCACCGGATCACGATCGACAGAAACGGCATCATTGTTGGCATACATTCGCGGCTTGATCGTTCCGAGTGTTTGTTTGGCGTTCAAAGTACTCGAGATATTCTCTACTACCACTGTCAGTTTTTAACACGATGTCTCCCCAGCGGAGTTCTTTTTGTTCCTTACATCCGCGAAGGCAAAATGAATCATGTTCTTTAGCCACACAGTATTTAACAGAGCTTGTGGTGAACTTAATCCAAGCAACTTTTTGTCAAATAGAATCTCAATTTCGTCGTCCGTAAGAGCTGTAGTGTCTTTTGGTGTCTTTCCGAGTCCATGTCGCTTGAGTTGCTTTTGTTTCGCTTTCAACGCGTCTCTTGTTTTTTTTTAAATCACTGTCTTTGAAGATAGTTTTGCCGTAACTGGAGCGACTCAAATGGCATTCAACACTAGCCAAAATTCCGCGGAGAGATGACGGTTCATAATCTTTTCCAGTCTTGGTCGTTGCAGCTAAAACAAACTGGCTCAAGTAGCCCTCTAATTCAGTTGGAGGAATCTTCTATATTTCTCTGATTTCGTGGCGCTCTTCTACTAGAAACGTTTTCAATAATGTTAAGTCGTATAAGGTTTTTTTTTAGTGTTTGCATTTTCTTCCCCCTCAATAAATTTTTCAACATCAACAGACTTCCGCAAATCTTCCTGGATGTTCTTCAAGCCCGGAAAAAGTATCGATGTCAAAATTTGGCAGCTCATCGAGAAGGTCACTGGTAACCGTACCGTCTTCGCACCTCGAAGCCATTTTGTGAATGAAATTTCAAAAGAACCGACCGCGCGCCTGAGCGGGAAGCTCTCTTGTAATTGGCTAATCATGTTAATGACCATGGCGACACCAATACCCTCACACGTGAAAGATAAAAATAGTATCTTCACTTTGCGCGATGAAGATATCATTTTTTGATTGTAATCAATCGTTAAATAACATATCGAAAGTTACAATTTAAACAAGCTAAAACCAATACAATTCATAATGGTAATACAAGCCTAAAATCAGAGCTCCACAGTTGTTTCTTTATTGGCATTTAGAGAGGTCTTCTCATCATATGACCCTTTCGGATAAGTTTTTGATCTTTTTGTCGCACAGCAATAGCCACCATTCAATCATCTGCAAACGTTCATTTTCGAAAAACATTTCAAAATGAATGGTATACTATAAAATTACAAAACGCAGGCTAGCAGTCCTATTTTTAAATCTCAACATGAGGACCGGTTATGTCCTTTGGTTGAGTCACAAATTTTCTAACTTGTATCGGTGACATTTTTTAATCTTTCAAACCAAACTCGGTATTTTTAAACAACCCACATTAAACGAAACAAAATGAACACCAAAGGTGTGGGTGCTCTTCAACATGAAGAAAAGTACTTCGCCTTATTTTGAACATTTTATGGTGTCATTTTTGTGATCTACAAGGGTAAAGAAGGTAGAACACTACCGTCGATTTTCTTGTTTACAATAACATTGAAAACAGCGAAATTCACTTTATTTTCATTGCGAAAAGTGGCCGTGACGTAGCGAAAGCATAGACCACAAATAAGCCACTTTCTAAACGAGTAAGGGCCTGGGAACGAAAATCAATGGCATTGAACTAAGTCGATTCTCATATGAAAGGGTATCTGAAAATAAGTATTTTCAACAAGTTTGGTTGAAAAACCGCCAGTTTACATACATTTAGATCTTGAAAAAGTCCCAAACAAATGAATTTTCAAAAGCTTTTGTTTTAGGCCCCATTCAACTGAACAGCGTCAAAGTTGATAAGGTGACTATTTTTGAGATATTCTTTCATGCAGTGTAAATAATTTTTTTCCAATCGATAACTCATTCCCAGGCCCTCACTCGTTTAGAACATGGCCAATCACTGAACGGCAATTGAGAATGGTTTTATTCTAGACTTCGATCAATTATAAATAAGATTAGTGTATACCACACAAGTGAAAAGTGCTTTTCGCGCGTTCTGATTGGTTAACTCGGAAGTGACTAACAAAGTACTATTCACCTCCATTATAGTGAATAATTGTTAATTATTGCAAACTACAAACCTTGAATAAACGTAGTGAGTGGTATTATATATCATATCACTGACAATGATAGCATCTTAATGGCAATGACAACTGAAAACAACTGGATTTCTGAAACACGTTTGTCAGCCGTGAACAATTGCAGCGAATTTAACAAAAGATGAACAGACTTTACTACAATTTTTACTAACAAACATAATTGGTGTGAGGACAACATATTTCTAGTCTGGCATTTCCAATGGTGCAGATGTAAAAATCGTGATTACTTTGGCAAGATGTTGTTGTTCTTCAAAACAATTTTCCAAATGTCAATCTCTGGTGAACTTATCAAGGGCTGCCGGTCACTTACAAAACGCCGGTTGGCTTTTCTTCAACCAAAAATGTTGTACCCGCGTATAAAGTGAGCAACTGCAGGGAAAACGAAGAGTTTTAAGATCCAGGTGAATTACTGAATAGCAAACATTTGCAAAAAGCACTGATATAAGCATTTTAGAGTTCAAACCAATTTCAGATCGATGAAAGCGTAAGAGAATTCACGGCGGGTCGAAAAAAACAAAAAAAACTGTAAGAAAACAAAGAACAATGCAAATGTTTTTTCGACGTTTCCAGTAGAAATAAGACAAGTAGGAAACATCCCGTAGTAAGCTAAACAAATTGCGAAGCATATTTTGACATAAATGTCCGCATATAAAAAGACAAAAAAAGGAGTACGAACCTACACATTAATAACCGCGTCATTTCACGCAAAACCGTTGCTTCGGAAAACAGATGCAAAGCCTTAAGGGTCTTGATAAATTTTTACTGTTACTTTCAGAGGAAACTTCTTCAATTTTAAGGATTCTTAGCGGCAATACATAAACCAGTTGCACAACAACGTCCTACAAAGTACGGTGCCATTACAACCTTGCCAAACAACACGAGGAGCTTTTCTCTTGCAGAACCATGCATTATAAAATTGTAACGACAGCCAATCCATTTCACTGCTTTTAACATCCAAACGCTGATTCTAACCGGCTCAAACCAAAATACCCCGAGAAGGAACCAAGTTAGAGACAGCATTATTGTTTGCAGTCTTTGGACGAAAACCTCAAACCTTTTCAAAGAAGCGTGACATTTTCTTGACAGCTTTTTGACAACTTTCTGTCAGATTTTGAGACGTGTACATGCACTTAATCGGCTTTTTTTTATCCCTGAATGTGATTTTCTCCCTTCAATTAAATTTTTAAAGGCCTTCTAAAACCAGCTCTGCTGCCGAGAAAAGATCACGTTTCTTCTCTTGTTGTCTTCAGCTTTTCATTTCACTTTCCCGCCGTGTGACATTTCGCATATTGGCTTACATGGAGGGGTGGACGTACGGACGGTCGTACGATGATCTAAACCAAACTTTCTCGGATCGATGGGTTACCACATTTTCTTACCCATAGTGCTCCGCTAAAAATTATTTAACTAGGTTACAACACAGGGGCCCCACAAGAGTTGAGCCCGGAAAAAAATTAATTCATAAAATTGAATTTTTGACAAACGTTGATTGTTTCTTGTGGTTTTCTAGTCTACATGCGCATTCTGTTGTTTACGTGACAGCACTGTAGTCGTGTGAGGAGCCAGTTTTGAGATTTATGAGATTTATGCTAGTGACTTTATGCTACAATGAGCTATGTACCCTATGTATATAAAATTGACTAGAAAGGCAACTCTTTCTCGATACATTTTGAGCACACTCTGAAAAAAAGCTTTGAACTCTTGACTTCTTCGCCGCTTTGCTACCAAATTGGACTCCAAAGGAAGCTGAATAATTTCTTAATACTCTCACCTGTTAGAATCCCGAGAAGAAAAAATTCTGGCATAGAATTTTAGCTTACTTTTCGAACGAGGTTGGCTTATGAGTGGGCGTTCGATATACAATTCCATTGTATCGTTAAGGTTTACATCACTGCTATAGGCGGTCGAAATATAGGTGTGCTACGAATTTATGTAGTTTGTCTTCATTTGTGATATGACAACCCATCTCCTGCCAGTTAATCTCAAATCACCTTTGCATCGTTTCGTGAGCTTAAAACAAACGCCGCGGCGCTGCCTTCTTGAAGACCGAAGAAGCGTGGATACGAGTGACATCTTGAAAATATCAGTCTCCATGAGGCACAAAGAAAATAGAGGAACGAAAGGTGAGGAAAACCTGCCCAATCTTCTGTTTCTATAGACCATCGGCCGGCTTCTTCAAGTGTTCTTTGTTTGGAAAGAAATTCTTCACATAGTTTTCAAGACATGTTTCGCATACAATGACATATTCTCCATATTTATGTTCTGCATGTTCAAACTCTTGGTTCTCAGACCCTGCCGTGGAGGACTTTGAACTTGAAATTATGCCCAAGGGTCGGGAAGTTTGACGAAAAATTTGCACTTAGGATCAAAAGCCCACCCCGTCCCGTATCCGCCTACCCTCACCCCCCCCCCCCCCCCCCACCTCCAGTCGGACGAGGTCACGACATGCGAACTTATCTATAGTTTGCTGGCTATGATTCCTTTTGTTGCTTTCTTAGTCAGCAGAGATCCATGGTGGCAGCCAGACTTAATCGGTGTACTGCATATATACATCCAGAGGTAGGACAAAAGTGGAGTGGATTTTCCAAAGCTACTGTGATAGCGTACATTGATGATGCCCGTACACATGCCGACTTACGAGGGCCAGGGAATCATATCAATCCTCCAGAAATCCATCGAATGCGACTTGAGACAACAAAAACTGATCACTTTTTGGAATTCATTTCGAGATCCTCCCTTTTGCAGTATGTGTCATATGGTAAAGACAATCATGTTGGATAGTGGGAAGAAACTGCTTGTACCAGCAGCAATACGAACATTAATTCCATCCCGAATCATCAAGCAATACCAAAGCTTTTGTGATAGCGTTGACTTAAGCCATGCAGTGACCGAACTCTCTTCTTCATTTTAGAAGCATGTTCAGCATCGAAACATATCTCTTTACAGGGGCTTGAATACATCGCCACGGAAGGAAATGAGGCATTTGAGAAGATAAAACACATTGTGTCCTTGCTGGGAGACAATGGCGTTGAACTCACCTGGGCAGACAAAATCACAAAAGATCTGAACGCCAGCGAAAGATATCTGAAGACAGACTACAAGACGCAAATTAGCAGTGAGGAGAGATGTAAAGACCACTGCACTACATTTTCACTCAGTGATCCAAGCAATGCAGAGTTCTCTGAATGCTGTAACCACGAACATGACCTTTCCTGCCATGAATGCTCAAGGTCGATCAATGTTTATACTAGAGAAGAATTATTCGTCTCAGACGGATAATCCGTCCCTAGTATACATCCGGTGCAAAGACGATTTATGGAGCAAAATTCGTCTGAGGCTGATTCGTCTGTTATATCAAGACGGAACGTAAACGATTTTTTGACGAAGTTTCCACATGAGAGGGACTGGCTTCTATGTTTTCGCAAGGTTTCCTGGGATGCCTATTTCAAGATGGGTTCGGAAAAGCCACTGCTTCCTCGAAGGTAATCACAAATTATTCACGCCACGCCTGCTCCACGAACAGAACCAGGCAACAAAATGCATTCATGCTTGGAAATCACATCTCCTGCGTACAACTGTTCAGGACAATGCTAAGCAAGACATTCTTGCTAATCTAGACCGTGGAAGTATGTTGATGATCGTGGACTGGGCAATGAAGTTCCAGCAAATGAAGTTCCGTGAACAGATGAATGACTTCTTTGGCAAGCGTGACCGAAGTTGGCTTGTGACCTGGGTTATTTAAGGGAGGAGATGATAGTGGAGATCAGAGAGTTGAGCTAGAAACATTTGTTCACCTCCTTGATTCATGCGTCCAGGACTGGTTTAGTGTTGCGTCCATTGTCGAGCACACACTCAGAGTTATCAGGATGGAAGATCCCCAGATTACCAAAGACTACCAAAGTGTTCTTGCGTTCAGATAACGCAGGATGTTATCACAACACCGAGCTACTGTTGAGTCTCCAAGCCTTGGCAGCCAGGCATGGAATGTTATTTATGCGTTACGATTTCTCTAATCCACAGTCGGGGAAAGACGTGTGTGATCGGAGGATTGCGTCGTTGAAAACGCACATACGCCGTTAGGTTAATGAAGGTCACGACTTAACAACTGCTGAAGAAATGAAAGCGGCTCTAGAGCCCCACGGTGGTGTACAAGGCAACTTCTGAAAACGCAACTGATGATTAATCCTTAATTTTACGAGGAAACATGCGATTACTTGTTTATCACTAAAAGGGCAAAATTGATTAGGGACTCGTGCATGCGGTTTATTCATTTTACATTGAAAGACCGCTATGCGAATACAAATCTCAATTAAATCAAACCAACCAATCGATTCAATGCGATTTAACCAAAGTCCTGGCCAAACGAATCATTGTAAAGTTTGATTTACAAAAAACATAGTAATCGGCCCTCTTGATAACTAAAAAGGCCCTTAATTAAGAAAAAAAGCCCTCTGTCTCAGCCAATCAGCGTTCAGTAATTTTGTCCGTTAATGATAAAGAAGTAATCGTGCTCGTAATTTCAAATCTTCCTCATGCTTCGTGCTTGTCCGATTTTGAAATTACTCGCGCGATTACTCCCTGAATTGTACTCCACTCGGTCCAATTACTATTACTACTGATGATGATGATGATGATGATAATTAAATAACAATATATAATTATAATAAGAACCTTCCCAGAATCCTTTGCAGCTGGAAAATCGTCAATCCCAAATAACTTGGTCAGTTTTAGGGCAGCAAGACCCCCACGTTGTCTAGAAATAAGTCTTACCATAAACTAATTATTGTACAAGACTAAAAGCGATGACGTCATTGGTCACGTGACTTTGCTCACAAGTGCGTTTTTGCTTACTGTGACGAAATTATTTTGTTATTGAAAAAGCAGTCAATGTGGTTTAAAGCACAATGGTGTGAGCCATTTCGGACTGCCCGGGTACCGAACAAAATATAAATATTAAGGGAGCTATACACAATTTTCAAAAAGTGGGAGTCTGGGTACAAGTGCTATCTCGCGTTGCATTAAACGCGAGGAAACAAAACTTTGGATATTGGTAGATATTTTTACGAAATATAAATTTTTGTCATTTTTAATGCTGTGACGTCATCGGTCACGTGACCACAACTGACCGAAGTTTAATATTCGCTCTAAAAGTTTACTAGAACCTTTCTCCAAGAATATTTTTAAGCGAAGTTGTAATTTAATAAATAGTGTTTTAAAAAATGGCCATGATTTCTTTTTCCTAAAAAAGTGCGGCAGTAGAAAATTTAACTGAAAAGTTTGTCAGGTTCCTGCTCAACGACCATTTGAGGTAGGAATAAAAGAAAATTTTGCCAAAGGCTTGAGAGTATGCTCTTTATGATGGCGTTGTCAGTTTCTTCTAATTTCAATTGCTTTTGGCGAGCATCGATTTTAAAGATTTTTTTCAGAGGAGAGGGCCTGGAGGAAAGAACGAAAACGAGGCTGTACTTTCGCGCGCTTTTTGTTCACTGCAACGCCGCGCCACAAAAGGTTAGCTAGAAAAAACAATTCCAAGGACTGGACAACGGACTGGACTTGCATTTTCTTTAAACGGAACTTTTGACGACTTTTTTAATTTTTTGTTATGGCTGGTGTCTGCTCAGGGACAATGTATACTTGAGAAGCTAAGTTGATACAGATAGTTGTTGCTGTTTGTTAAAAAACAAAACAAAAAAAAAAGCGCGTTTGTGGTACACTTAAAAATGCACTTCCCACCTAAAAAGTGTTCTTTAATTCTTGAAATTATAAAACGTAAACTAGAAGTTGCAGCAATGCGAATGAAATCAAATTAATGCTAACATTAAATGAAACAATTTAAGTTGCTTAAGGCAACCGATGCAAGCTCAGTAATTTTACTAAATACGATATTTGAAGGTTAAAAACGTATCGTAAACAGTGACAGAATAAATGATTACTTTATTTTCAACCGGAAATTAAAACGTTATCTTCATTGGCACAGACATCAAAACTTTATTTTATACTGTCCATGAACTAAATTCCCTATTACATTTATAACAAAGTGTACAATAAATCCATTATTCAAAGTATTGGCCTAAGAAAAATAGTTGCGCATAAACAAATACTGGAACAGTTCGTGCTTTGAAATGGATTACCCTAATGAATTACATGATTCCGACACATAAGTTTAATTTGAGTGGCGAAACATTTTGTTGTATCTGAAAAATTACTGTACTACAAAAAACGTTTTCACAGACGTTGTAATGCATGGGGGTTCACATAATTTAATTCAATTTTTATAAAGTTAAGAATTGTATGTCAAAGCTTCAGCAGAAACAGAAAAAAGGTTTTAAAATCACGGCTGTTTGTGCGAGTTCGTGTACGTGCGCGCTAAACGCGGAAAGTACCCAAGCTTAATAACTCTGAAGACGTCAAGTACTTAAGTTTATGTCAAAACCGACCAAGAACCAGTCGAAAAAAACAAAGAAAGATTAGCAAATAATTGTTTTAATATATTTAGCAGTTTTACAAAGTGTTACGCTTCTGGTTTGTGGCACCTATTTACACTGGTAGTCTGAGGAAAAACCTTTTTACAACAATGTTTAAATTATAAGCTTAAGCTTACGGTAAATTTCATTTCAATCTATTTTTTAAATTCAGGGAAATTAAATGTAATTTGCTATAAGAATGGGTCCAACACAGAAATCCTGAAAACCTTCTTCACAAACAGACTGACGATGAACTTGAAAACCAAATTTGAGAGTAGGCTTAACTTCTTGCCGAGCCATACAAAAATTGGGCACATAAACAAAGACAACGCTTATCTGGCTTATCGGTTGACCGTAAGTTTTTTGAAGAAAACGACTAAATAAAAGGTCAACGATATATACCTTCTCCAATCGTCGAAAAGGCTACATCGGGCCACTGCGTAAATCGCACATCCTTCGTCTTTAGTCATGCTTAAAGCACGGCGGGAAAATTTATGTGTTGTCGAATGCAGTCGCAGCGCGAATACAATCCCTTTCACAACGCTTTAGATCAGCGTTTAGATGCATCCAAAAAGCCGTCCATCAAGCCTTGATATAATTCTTCCCAGAGTGGCCAGTTAAAAATATTTTCACAGTCTAACACATCTTCAGGTGACCTAGTCGAAGTGGCGGAAGGAGAGTCGAGTGGAACGAGGTATCGCACAGCGTTGACGTGGACGTCGTTAATCCACTGACTTGATCTAAAGTTTTATGCTTCGGACTAGGAATTTTCCATTACTTAGTTGAATTTGATGGCAAATCTCCCATTTTGGCGACCATTTCAGCTTTTCATCACACAAATCTTTCACAGTCTAACACATCTTCAGGTGACCTAGTCGAAGTGGCGGAACGAGAGAGTCGAACGAGGTATCGCACAGCGTTCATGTGCTCGTTAATCCACTGACTTGGTCTAAGGTTTTATGAGACAGGATCAACCAAATTTCAAAATCATTTCACCGTTTTGAATGTAGTTAAGCTTCGGACTAGAAATTTCCCATTACTTTGTTAAACTTGACCGCAAATACCACTTCCACCACAGCTACAGCGCTGTCGGAAGCAAACCGTCGCTTCGTTTCAGAAGGTCGATTCACTGTCTGTGATTGGCTAAACAAAATGACGTGTGAATCGCGAGGTGTGGAGAATCTACGATTCGATGACAAACATAGCGGGCAATGTCTTCCTTCATAATTTTAACCAAAGAAAAAAATTGCAAAACATTTAATTTTTGGTTTATCGTGAACTAAAAAAACTGTCAGAACAAGAGCGGATAGGCGTGTTTTCAGAGCATCTCTCTCTCTCAACTAACTTTTTTTTTGGTAGCCGCTTCAGTACACGTCTATTATTTCTATTTCTGTTTTGTAACTGTTTTATCCATTTTTACTTTGCTTCAGTGTTGCCCCTGAAGAAGGTTAGTCATGTCTCGCCGTAATATATGGCATTAAAAGTTACCCCTTTCGGCCATCATTTTGTTTCTTTGCCTTACATCTACCTTTTTATGGGATATATAATTATATATTGTTATTTCCGGTTTCACTTGTAATAATAATAATAATAATAAATAGAAATAGCTTTATAATCTACAACAACCTTAAAAATTTACAATGATAAAATCCTATATCTGCAATTACAATATATGATGAAATACTACATTTATATAAATTGCCCTCCACAACAAAAACGTTTTCCTTCTAAATTAAAAATACATGTACATGTCAGATGCGATTAAATAACTTTCAGGCAATCTAGTGTTTTAGATTAAAACATAGCAAAAAAAAAATTAAAAAATAATAATAAAATCATGTATTTCTTAAATTCCTAATTTGGGCAGGGCTCTTATGTTTTCAATCTGTAAATCGGAGTCAACAAAGTCTAGCTGTCGCCTTCTGGATCTTGAGCCTCTCAAGCACAGTATCGCAGAGCGTACGATGGTGAAAGACACTTTAACTCTTATCCAGGAAATAGCGAAGCGCACTAATGACGTCACTAATTTTAGACCCCTATCGTGAGTCAGACAAACAATCGCCAGTTCTGTAATGGTTGTAAGGGGAATGTGTGAATGGCGAGCGGTTCGCTTCCATCTTTTACGGTTCTCACCGACGAAGACGACGTTTCGGTTTCTAAATTTGAAAGAGAACCAGAAGAATACACTATTGGCCAGTTGAAGCGGTGGTTAAAGTGCAGGGGATTAAAATTGAGCGGAAAAAGAGATGAGCTACTGAAACGTGTGAGCGACTGTATCAAAAGCGGGAATCATCACACGCTCGATCCGAGTATCGACGATGGCAAATGGTTCTCAGCAAAAGTTCTCAAAAGAAAATGCAAATTGTAGACCATGACAGAAAGCATTCTTACTACCGCGGGTTTCCTCAGCGTCCCCGGTACTGAACCAGGCGTATCTTGCACTGAGCCAACAGATATAACTATGGAGCCTATAGACCAACAAGAAGAAGAAAAGCTCTTAGATTACGTCTCCTCCGATGAAATATTGAGCCTAGCCAACCGCCCCCAGCAGCCGGTCCTTCCAGAAACGACCAAAACAAAAAGCAAAACGAAGCAGACCAGACCAGCCGAAGGGATGAAGCCAACAAAGGTAACCAAAACTACCGAACAGACGAACCACGCAGTAATTGGCTTCACGCTGTTGCGGTGTCCCTGCCAACTTGGCGAAGTTAATAAAATAAAATAAATAAACAACAGACCCACAGAGGAGTCCACAACCGCAAAGGAGATCAGAGCCGTAAAGGAGGAGAGACCCGCAATACAGACCAGACCCGCAATACAGACCAGACCCGCAAAACAGACCAGATTGGCCGCAAACGTCGCCTAAGCGAAACGCTTTCGCCAGAGAGGTTAATCGAGCAGAGCGAAGAGGCTCTCAAGGCTCTCAAAAGACATACCGACAGGGGATCTTGCCCCAAATCCTTACAATACAAAGTACGTGCCAGAATCAGAGCTGACAATGATTTTAAGTCGGATATCAAACGTATTCGCAAACAAGCAGAGCAAGGAATCGTGAGAGCTCTAACCAGCTTTCACGAACGTCAAATTCAAAAACATAACACCGCTTTAAAGCGTCAAAAACGACCTATAGCTCCAGTGGACACGAAAGTGGTCCAACGTAGTACTGATGGAAATAAGAACAGATCAGAAATAGCGGCTGAAATTTCAGAAACAGAAACTACATTCCTGGATACTGTAGTCTATAAAGGCAACAGATTCGCCACTGAATCAGTGCTCGATATACGCACTCACTACAAAGCTACAGAGACACCCCAGTACACACATTTCTCCTCGTGTAACCCACCAGGGGTAAAAAGAGGTGTCATCAAAGGAGAGGCCCTCAGGCTTCTCCGTACAAACTCTACAAAAGCAACATTCGAAAAAAAAAAATCAAACATTTCGAATCACGACTTATTGAGAGAGGCTACCCAAAAAATCTAGTGCAGAGAATTTTCTCAGAAGTGATCTTTGAGAATAGAAAACTGGCCTTCCAACGAAAACCTCACAAAAACGTTTGTCACGCAATATCACCCATCAGTTACTAACAAAGACTAATGGAAAACTGGCATTTAATAGAACGACAACCATTGCTCAGAGAAATTTACAAAGAACCTCCTCTTTTTTCATACAAAAGAGGCAGGTCCCTCAAAGATATACTCGTGAGAGCAAAACTCTATCGTCGGCTAAAACACGCACGTGAGAGTCGCGCAGGTCGCTCGTCCTGCTTGTTTCGGTGTGAGATTTGCTTTGAGCGGGTCTGGAAACTCATCTGAGGGACCTTTTCCTCCGGGCCAGTAAAGAGCACAAATGTACGTGTTCTTGTTAAGGTTACTGTAGACCTTCAGGGGTGTCTTCCGAAGAATAATTCGTATGCGCGTCGCTTGCGCTATAACCATAGAAAATTATATATCATCGTAAAGCTAATAAAATGTAAAATCAGAAGAGATCAAGATTTGATTTAATGGTAAGCGCACGCAAGCCTTCAAACGCAAAACTGACACTATTTGCTAAACTGAATTACCTGCCCTCCTGCTCGCACGCACGACCAAACAAACTGCACAGTGTCAATCAGTAGGTGATACACTACAAAAGTGTGTGAGGCTTTTTCGATATTCCGATTGGTTGCCGAGAAAATCCACTTTGAAGGTGGCGAATTGAATATTTTCCGATCTTCGTCACATGAGGGCGCGTAATAGAAGAAGTATTTGGAAAATCAAAAAAGCCTCACACACGTTTGCGCATTGATAACCAAGGAACATTTTGGCCAAATTTCATAAGAATTCGTCAAATCTACATACCCTATTAATTCGCTTGAAGCGAGGAAATCCACGCAAAAATAAAGCCCGAGTTTTAGCCTCCTAAAGTTTTGAAAGCTTATCACACCTCATCAAAGCGGATGTCAACCGGGTCACGCCGCCGACCAATAAAACGCAAGGTTCAGACACCTGAGCGCCCGCAACAAAAATAGCCCATTGAATTCGCGGGAATTTTTGCAGTCGCAGTCGAACACCGTCAAATAGTAATTGCGGCGACATACTAGTAATGGGTAAAGTTAAAAGAAAAGCGTCTGGAAAAACAGAAAAGAGAAAAAGTACAAGCCAGCGTGTTTGGCTCATCTTCACACTCCAATTCCTCCGATTCTGTGCTTCCGTTCGATTCATCGCCACTAGTCGAGTCAGATTCCGCTAAACCAGAGGTAGAAGCTTTCGAAGCCATCAGCTTTAAAGTACTGGCACCAACATCTCTGGAAGTTGAAGGAGGTGAAACTCGTGAAACTCCTGAAACATCGCTTGAAGGCTGGTCAAACCAGGAGCCTTTGTCACTGGCGGCGAGTTCCTTCTTCTTGCTTTCATCGAAATTTTCGCCTTTCTCCTTTTTCTTCGGCCCGGGTTTTTTACGAGTTTTCGTCCAAGGCGTCGTCTGTCTTTTCGTTGAATTCATAGTGTAAGTATTCACGGACTCTACATTTCAAAAATTCACTGATACCAGCGGCCTAAACGACGCGAAACTGCACAACTTTCGATGTAAACAAAATATGCAAATGATTGCAATTTGAGTCCTGGATAAGATTTGCGCGAAAAAGCCACAGCCGCTAATGGGATTATAACACCTTTAGTTATTTATTAATTCTTCTCCAAAATAGTTTTTCCCCGATATCTCGCGATCATTGAATGATTTTAAATTTTTTTTTCGCCAAACTTTAAATTGATATGTTAGCTATATCAGGAACAAAGAAAAAAAATTCGAAAAATTTGGCCTTTAAAGGTCTACAGTAACCTTAACGTTTTTCTCCGTAAAGAATTACCGTGAACATGCCACTAACCAACGCTTGCACTTTGCGAGGTCTTTCGCCGGTTTCGGGAAAGGTATGAATACTTTCTGCCCCGATTTCTCCAACCCTTTTAGTGATTCCGGCCAGTTTTCTGGACATCTTGAGTCTGTTTTGCACTCACCCCAACAGCAGTGTCTGGTGCCTACCATTTCTCTTGTTTCTAGAACGATAACCGAAGAATTGACTACAATTTTTGCTTTTAGGATCACAACCGCAGCTCCCGCTCATACATTTGCTTTGTTTTAGTCGCAATGTTTGTCTGACTCTGTGCGGGGGGTCTCATGGGATCTCACGCTGACAAATCTATTTTTAGTAATAGTGCGCTTCGGTATTGCCCTTGAGTAACTTTCTCCCTTCTTATTTGCGATCAAAAATTTCCTTTTCCCAAGCGAGCAAACAATAATAATAATAATAATAATAATAGTGATAATGAATATCGCTATAAAAGTTAGGTTTCCAAACGTAGAAAACCAAAGCTCTAAGAATCATATCTGTCAGTTTCCCGTCCCTCAAGTCTAGAGTTGTGTTTAAGGTTACTTAGTAAGACTCAAAATTTTAAACAAATTATCCTAAAAGCAAGCAAAATAGTTTACTTATTGAATTCTTTAACTGGTTCTCGTTTGAATTAACCAATAAATAAATGTACAATGAAAGATAAATTAAGAGCTCTAGGCAAGCGACTCATAAATTCGATCTGACTATTCAAACTCTATTCGTTCCACTGGTTCAAGGATCGTTGTTCCATCGCCATCTGCACACACACACATTTGAACAAAATAACTCTAAATTAAATGGCCTCCCCACCTTTTACCTTTTACTGAAAAACAGAAAAACAGGCCATTTCCGGTTACTCTCAATACTTCAAATAGGACAAAGTTGTGATAACAGCCAGAGGCTAACGAAATATTCCCATGAGCCAATATTTTTACCTATAGAAGCCTAAGGATAGGGCATTACAAATATGATTATGGTTTTGTCTGAAATCAATTGCACGTTGCTAAAAGGGAGATTGAAAAGTGGCCAAAATTGCATTGAAAATCAGTCTATAGGGACCCCCGAGAGGCTCTTATCCAGAACTCGGCTAAAAAAAGGTCGTTCAAACCGAAACGTTGGCATATCACGTAAGTTCACACAACGACTTTGTGTACCAATTTTAAGCGAAATCGGTCAACCTTCATTTCCAAGTCTGCCCCGGTCTCTCAGACAGAAGCTCTTAACACATAGCCTATTTCAGTTTGAAGTAGTTATTAGATCGCTTAGTTTTAACTAAGGGTAGTAGGGGGTTTTTCTTCCAAGCCCATGTGATGAATTCTTTGGAGTGCAATAAGTGGTGTTTTTCCTTACTTATGTATAGCTTTCTGTCTGACGTTTGTAAAAGATCATAAATGCTGAGTTGTTGAGACGTGTAGAGCGTTTGTGACAGCTTTTTAGAAAACTTTGGATAAGGTCAGCCGTGATAGCACTGTAGACTGGGAGGCAATAGGTTACTTTAGAAAGCACTATTGCATTAATTCAGGTACAATCAATATCCTGCTTCCTATGATCGTCTTCCCTAAGACTGCTAATCTCATACAAACATTTGTTAGCTTTAAAGTATATCACGAAATAACACACTTTAAAGGTCTCCACCATTTCCTTTGTTATAAATAACGTGGCCGACTGGGAAATGTCAGTAAACAACTGTGCCAAACCTTTAAAGTCGTGTTATACAAGTCGTCTAATGCCTTCAAATGGCACGTACCTTTAATATGTCGTTTACAAAGGAGTACGTAGCACTAGCAAATCAAAATAACCCACGTCATATACAAATCAATCAATCAATTAATTAATCAACAATCAATCGATCAATCAATCAATCAATCAAATCTGTCTCAATATGATTAAGATTTTAAATAGAAGTCTTCAGTAATAATATTCAGTTAGATACCTGTTGTGTACATCCCAAAAAAAACACTCTTTTTCATAGCTCTCATTTGCCTGAAAATGAAATACATGCTACATTTTTATTTGTGGTTTAAATTTCACTGAGGAAAAATAAATTGAAGTGTTGAAAATACAATATTTAACAATTATTCCTCGAGTCCGAATGGGCTATTGACTCAGCGGTCATGAGGGCGAGAGGAATAATTGTTTTAGTAAAATCCAACTAGTTGGTCAAAAAAATATCGAGACAAATAGTTATTTTAGTTTGTCAAAAAGACGATAGAAATAGTAGTTGCAAAAGGAGTCAAATTTACGGTAACATTTGTCAACAGTTCAAATTTATTTTGTGTATTCCTACCATTAAATATCTTCATTCCATATTTAGTTGACTTCTTTGTAGATTTTGGTATAGATTTATGTAATAATGAGCTCAAATACGCGTCCGAAACTTCAGCAAAACGCGATTCAGCCGCCACTGTTTTGGTTTTCAAAGCCGGCGCTTTTCGCTACTAGTGAGCTATAACAAATAGCCTACTAGTAGTTCAACCAATCAGAACGCAGCATTGATAATAGACCACTAGTTGGATTTTACTAAAAAGCGAATAGCATTAGATTTTGATAAACGGAATATTATTTCACACGACTATATTTTTTTCTTCCTAACGTAAACGATTTTGTAATCATCCCCCTTGAAAAGCCAATTTTTTTCTATAACGACAATACACGCGAGTGAAAGAGTGCCAAACCAAATTGATACTTGAGGGCAAAGCTTCCCGATCCAACGTGAAATTGTGAGAACGCTCTTTCAGGGAAGGGCATGTAATTAAATGCATTATCCTCTGAGAGCGCGCCATGTTTTATCATGAGAATGGAAATAGACGCTGATCGTTCTCGCTATACGTTTTGAGCAAGATTCTCAGTTCTATTCACTTTGCATTTTACTGAAATTTACTATTAGTCGAATTTCGCCAAGGGACATTTAGAGGCACCCACAAGATCACTCTCGCGGTTGTCGCTTGCCAGTGTTTAGTTTGCTACATCAGCAGCACTTTTAGCAGGAAAATGCGTTGATAGCCTGTGTCCATTTAGCAGGTCCACTTCTCATGAAAGTAGCTTGGTTTTCTCCAAATCGTATATACCAGTAAGCAATAAAAGGGGAAATTGTGTAAATGAGAGTTAATGAAATATGGCAAGACATGAATATATGAAAAACAATTTGATAAAAGAGGGATTTAATACGCACCGATACGCCGAAATTTAAAATAGCAGGAGGTGAAACGTCCTTGACAGGTTCGCCGTCAAGCATAAAAAAACAAGACATCACAAAGGAGGAAACTTTCCAATCTTCTCCATTTTTGCTGTTGTAAAATAAAAAATCACTAAAATTAGCAAGTGCTCTGTAATATTTCATTTAGGATATGAGTGAGTAATGAAAGGGAATAGCTGGATGAATCAAATCAAAAACACAATTTGATCGGTTATCAACAGCTATGATTGGACAGTACGCCCCATCGCCGGTGCAATAACAGGCAACTGCCTTTGAATAAATTATTTGTCAGTCATAAATAACTGAAGGTCTTTTTATCCATAAAAAGATCAGTTTAACCAATTTTCTATTTCCAATTTAGTAATAGAGAAGATAATTGGCAACAAAGCTTCGTAGAGTGGTTTTCGAGTGTCGTAAAACCAAAACCAAAGCAATTACTCTGCGGTATAGCAGCTCATGGGTTCGACTCTCGCATAAGCCTGAATTTTTTAGGGCTTTTCATGGCCCATTACTGTTCAAGTAGCCTTCGTGACTACTTTGAAGACTTACATCTTCATACTCTGACCAATCACAAGAGAACGTAGGTTTGTGAACCAATCAGAATTTGAAGTAATTACATGCAACCGTCGCCAAGTGCGGGAAAATGCACGCGTGCAACTCGCGATTGGTTTTGGTTTACTTCTCATTGGTTGGGAGTGTGTCGCGAGTCTTTTCAACCAATCACCGAACAGAGTAAGGCAAAACCAACTTTCGACACTCAATCGGAACCCGCTCGATACTATCATCCAATCTTGTTTATCACCAATATAATTGCAAAGTATTTTAACCTCCCTCAGTCCTATAATCGTCATAAATGAAAGAAAAGGAAAGCAATAAGTTACTTTGTTGTTCTGTTGTTGGGTAGTCCATTTTCAACGTTTCTGTACAGCAAGATCACATACGTGTAGTTTCCTATCAAAGAAAACACATCAGTTTAATTTACAGCTAGAGATTTTAAACCAAAAAAAGTTGACTATGGGTTATAGTGCTGGACGGGTTTGAATCATTCATCCGGCGGAGCTTCATCATATGCAGTTGCAAAACTGTTCCGAAAATTGAGCATCAAAGCCTCTTTCTGTGAAAACAGTAACGACACACCCTTTTCCCTCAATTTCATCTCTTTCACGGGAACATATGAACCTACAATTCACCTGCTCCTAACGTCAGTGGCTTCATAGCTCAGTTGGTTAGAGCATAGCACCGGTTACGAGAGGTCACGGGTTCAAACCCCGTTGAAGTCCTGAATTTTTTTCAGGCTTCTTTCGCAATTGCATATAATTGCGTACACAACTGCGGGGATCAGTCTTCATTTGATTTCATTTCCGCAGTTCATAGGTTTCATTTCATATACATCATTCACATTCTTCACTTTCACGGGAACATATGAACCTACAATTGACCTGCTCCCAACGTCAGTGGCTTCATAGCTCAGTTGGTTAGAGCATCGCACCGGTATCGCGTAGTCACGGATTCAAACCCCATTGAAGACCTGAATTTTTTTCGGGCTTCTTTGCGCAATTGTATAAATTGCGTTCACAACTGCGAGGATCAGTTTTAATGTTTTAGCGGTTTTCCAAATTCAACATTGGACGGGGTGGGGGCAATGTAAGCCAATCTGAGAGACCCCAAAAGCTACATAACAGGGCTGATCGCATAATTACAAGCTCTGACTATACTCGCATAATTACAAACTCTGACTATACGCCTCCATCCTCTAGTCTACTATGTAATGGGCTGGGATACAATTGAAAAAACGTGTTCCAAGCAAAGAGCCGTTACCATGAATAACGTGGTTAGTAACCTCTTCCCGGTTTGTTTTCATAAATTTTCAAAAGTATATTTCAAGTTTACTGCCACAGCTTGAGATGTTCAGCTCATAATCTCTGCATTCCCAGGCCACCCTTCGAAGTAGGAAAGCGCAGCTTTTACTATCAAGGTACTGCACTTTGGAAACAGCCTTCCCTTTCAACAAAAAGTCAGTCCACTGATTTTGACCTCTTTTAAAGCCGCATTCCTCCATTTCTTTTCCTCCGAAAGGAGGAAGAAAAGTGAACGAATGAATGTACGAGACAAATCAAGAAACTATGGATGGTAATTCGTCAAAAGAAATTTTGCCTACCTTCACTTCTCGCATTTTTCTGTCTTGGAATGACAGCAAAGTCAGATACTTTACTCCAATCTTTTCCTTTGATTCCAGTGTAATCAGGAATCTTGATGTCTCCCAGGTTTGACGCGAAACGTTTTCTAACGACTTGGGCCACTGGAAACAAGAACAAAGCCCTCAATCAATCATCATAACCCAATAGTCCGGTTAGTCATTGACCATGAAAGAAAGAAAGACAACACGAGTATTTCCCATCTGTGTACAAAACGTCGGTGATAGTTGCTTAGTTTAAAGTCATTCATACCAGCGTTTGTTGTTGTGAGGTTGTAGTTAATTTCTGATGAAGAATTCCCTCGAACAGTGACATTGAAGGTGTTTTCCAAGATCTGCATCAACTTGGGCATCTAATAAGGATAAAACAGATACAACCCGTCTAAAAATACGGAACAGCTGCAGAGAACACAACAATAATTACCTCTGGTAAAAAAGTCAAACGACAGTGAAATAGGTAATGGCCGACTAATCAGCGGTAACAGCATAGTCAATGCTTTTAAATTATCCCACGATAACAGTTTGGCAGCGAATAGTAAAGAAAATATACTGACCTTGCTGGTCTGTTTCCAAAAAGCATGGTTTTTCTCATGAATACAATCTGAAGCAATCTCCAAAATGCCCTGCAGCGCGTCCTGTGACGTTAAGCTTTTTAGTAAGTTGTATTTGTGTCATATAAATCGCCTTTAGTCTGAGGCGTGTTCACTGACCAATAAAATACGCTTAGTCTTTCCGTCAACTACTAGCGACTATTGCTCGATTATTCTATTCTAAACATGCCATCTGAACGCTTCCCCACTCCGCAATTCACCTTCCCCTGAATTGGTCAACCGCCGATGCATTTCGTAAGTATGTAATTGTAATACCCTAAGAAGTTTGTAACAAGTTATATGTAATGTAGAAAGTGTGACGAAAAGTATTCTGAGAACCACGATGACAAAGTATTGGAATTATAAACTTACCTCTGCAAATCCAGGATCACGCTTAGCTACGAAATCCATAATCACGTCATACCAGCCAGAACTGTTCACACATAAATCCTGAGTGTCCTTGCTGAGGGTTACTTGGTGTGCTAAGGACTTGTGCATAGACAATACTTCAAGAATTGCAGTTCTGTTAACGTCGCTTCTGCCTTGCAGGGAAGTCTATAAAATACCAAACAAGGCAGCAATGAGAAATTGGCGCGCTAGATCAGCCTGGGACCGGAAGCATGCATTTATTTATTTAGGGCACGTTTTTTTATTCACAAGTCTGGAATGAGAATGACCAGAATGTAAAATGCGCACGTTTTTCTATTCTGCATACCTATTCCGGAATGGACAGAACGCCACACCATCCATCCTGCTCCCAGGGGCAGAATGAACAGAATGTTGCGAATGAAAATCCAAGCATTCCGTACCCACCATTCTTATTCCAGAATTGTGGATAAAAAACGCGCCCTTAGGACTATTCTTCCATCGTTCCAAATAGGCCATTTTACCTTAGGCCTCTTTTTCAAAGCGAGTCTAGGTGCTCATCCTTTCATATGCAAATCAATTTACATAAAAATGAATTGAATTTGCGTGTGAATGAAAATTGATTTGCATATGAAAGAATGAGCACCTAGACTCGCTTTGAAAAAGAGACCTAAGGTAATTCGGAAATGGCCTTTTCCCTCCAGTGTTTGCCACAGTTATGCAAACACATCCACCAATTTAAATATTTCCCATTACTCCATATCTTCGCAAATCAAATTTTGTATAAGAAAATAAGACTTAATTTTTAATAAAAATCTATGCAAATCATATTTTTACCTTTATATGGATATGAAAACAATGCACGAGGTTTGTTTTGGAGAGAGTGTGAGTTGTTACTGTTTCCTTTTCCCTTCGGCCCAATATGTATGATACCCTCACCCGTGCTGTGCTGTAGAAAATTATTGTAAGAGGGAGTGAGTGGCTGTTAAAATTGCGCAATTAGTCTCCCGTCCGCTGAATGATCACTTACACTAATGTCTTCCACCTTTTCCTTCAACTGGTTCAGCTTAAAGACTAAAACAAAAGAGAAAAAGGGAAAGCCGTCGAGTTTAGAGTACGGTCAGCCTAAATCACAAAAGTTTAAAATTGTCTTCTGGAAGCCAAAACCAAATCGGTAGTCCAGTTTGATTATTAGAGAGAAATGGATTGGAAATACTGACTAATAAAGGCGCCAGTGGCCATGGGAGATCATGCTTGCAGGGGCGGATCCAGGGGGAGTGGATTGGGTGGCTAGCCACCCCCCCTTCGGAGAAGCCCACCATAAAAATCTGATATGTGAAAAAAAGGAAATACATGCGTGGGTCCCAAAAAATATAGTATAGTTTGGTGGCCGACTGTATCAGCCACCCCTCATTAAAAAATCCTGGATCCGCGCCTGTGCTTGCGTCAAAGACCAAAGCACCTGTCCTTTGTACTGACACTGAAGATTGAACTTGGCTGATCGATGGACTTGGCGCAACTGTGTTTGTGGTCAAGATGCTATCGGTTACATCGTCTGATAAAAAATAGTAAAATGTGGGTAAAGGTTTCTCGTGTTGTTTGAGGAAAAAGATAGGTTGCACTAAGGACTGGTAGTGACTTGGTAGTGTATAGCATACAGTAAAATAATGTATAGAAGTGTAAAAGTACAAGAGACTGCCCACGAAGGGCAGGCAAACACATGAATGCGACAGTTAATTGTAAAATAACATCTTGATTACAAAATTCGAAATTTACTGTACTGCATTATTCCGAAAGTGCATACAGACCTGAAGCAGTCGGTGATATCGATAGTGTAACAGTGGTAGTTGCCGAAAAACACAAAAAAAGGAATGAAAAGGTTCTATATTTCAGTGAAACATTTGAAATGTGTTGGAATGCATCTCTCCGACTGGGCAAAGTACATACCTATAAACGAAAAATGAGTGCTGAAAACGTCGAGAGAGGATTGTTAAAAGTGTCCGTGATTCAGAGATAAGAGTTTTTGAGTTTCTGAATTGTAGTTAGCTCACGGAAGGGGACAAGTAAACAAAAATTGATGCAATATAAGATGATTAAACAACATTGTTTGCGAGTGTGATAATCCCATTTGTGATGTAATATTAACAACTGCAATTTCAGTCTACCTATCACCTCGGCTGCATTTTTAATCCAGTGTTTCGCGCAATTGCTATATGAGGTTCTCAAGACTCACTCGTCATTACTAAGATGTCAGGAGCCCATCATTAGGAGCGTACAACTGCCCTATATTCCTGTCACGGCGTTTTCACAGACCGAATTATTTTTAGACTACACTGCAAGCAATTGGTTTCCCCTGCGCTGTTGATGGCGTTATCTGCTTGCGCCCCACACACAACACACTTCGATCATTGAGCACGTTACTGCAATGGCTAAATGTCGTGAAATCGTTCGAAAGTACTCTCCATTGTGAGCTGATTTGACTTACAGAACCTCAGTTAAGTATTGACCCTGAGCTATCGTCAAGTTTGTTTACTCTGAATATTGATATTTCAAGTCTTGTTCTCCACAGGATTTGGTTATTGTTATCTTTTCGTCCTTTTGCGTAGTGCATACCATAGTTAAATTGTTATTACTTAGTGTAATGTCTGTACGCCAGACTAGTCCTCGATGGGAGTGGATTATACTCTCAAGAAACAACACACGTTTCAGTCTGCCATCTTGTATTTTCACACTCTCCACAATGCATTACAAGCATGGGTTACACAGGCAACCCAATGTACATTCACCACATCTCCCCCTTTTTTGAAATGAAATAGTAGACATGATGAAAAACATAACAAATAACCTCTAGACCAGACCTGTTTGAAGAGTCCAACGAGTGGTTTCTCTCAACAAATGTCACTTAGTCAAACAACTTCTCAAAGTCCTTATCTCAAAATCAACTAGTCTCTTAAGCAACACAGTCTTCATAAGCCAGCTTGGCTCAATCTTTCATGTAACATAGTCCTTACGCCAGCGTGGCTCAGCTCTCATGCGGGTTGATCTACGCGGCTCAACGGCCTGTTCTGACATCTTAGCACCCGGTTGCGGCAAGCTGGGTTCAGCACTAGGCTCAGACACTGGACACTCTGCTGGAATGACACTGGCTTCGGGGTCAGTAAGGATAACTGGTTCCATTGGTGGTCTCTGCTCTAGTTGCTGTGTTGGTTCTCGCTGTTGTTGAGATTCCCTTGGTGCGGGTTGGATGAACCTTTTCACATGGCCTACATTCCTCTTAAGTAGGGTTTCGCCTCGCTCATAAGACCACCAGATCTCCTCTCTTAGAAACTACACTGTATGGCTCTGGGTCATATGTTGCAGACAACTTGTTCTCTTTCGGCTTCATCAGTAGCACCTTGTCTCCCTCCGACACATCAGATTCCATAGCTCTTTTGTTTGCACCATCAGCAATTCTCTGTTTCCGTTCAGCATCCTGGTTTCGTGCCAGCTGGTCTGTAGCACCAGGTCCCTCTCCTTCCTCCTCAGTGCTTTCAAACTCTGGCATTTTGGTCCGGATTCTCCTTCCGTACAACAGTTCCGCAGGGCCGACACCAGTTGTGGTGTGGGGGGTTGATCTGTAAGCTAACAGATATTTCTGCAATTCTCGTTGCCATGGTTTTCCTTCAGCCTGAGCCGCACGCATTGCCTTAAGAAATGACTTGTTTTGTCGTTCCACCTCTCCGTTAGCTCTGGGCCAAGGAGGAATAGTCCTCTTATGCTTGATCCCTAGCTCATCCAAGAATTCCTCCATCTCGTGGCTTACCAGATTTGACCCATTGTCTGTCCTTAAAGTCTCTGGAATTCCGTGGCGGGTGAAATGCTTCTCTAGACACTTGATGATGCTACCGCTGGTTCTGTTTCGAACAACATCCACTTCAATCCATCTGCTATAATAATCAACAGTGACAAGTAAGCTCTCTCCTGCTGGCAGTGGACCCATCAAATCTACCGCAAGGTCCCTCCAAGGCTTGGTTGGCATGGTTGTTGTCTTCACAGGAGGTGTGGTGGGGGTCACCGCCTGGCACCCAAAGCACTTCTTACAATGTCTCTCCACCATGGCATTCATGTTTGGCCACCACACCTTACTTCGGAGGCGATCTTTTCACGATCCCTTGATGCCCCTCATGGGCTAACTCTAGCACCCTCTCACGCAGACTCAATGGCACAACAATCTGCATACCTCTCACGACCAGCCTTCCAACCACAGTAATTTCATCACGCAGCAACTTGCAGGGGCTTGGAGCACTAGACCAGTCTCCTGTCCTCCAACACATGCGGACCTTGGTTAGTTCCTCATCCTCAGCTGACGCTCTTTCTATCTCCCTGGTAGTCATAGCACGTGGGGTTGCACTGATTGCCACCATCCTCACATACTCCTCAGCTGTGCTGTTAGTGTGTGATAAAGCAGGTATCTTTATCAAACGACTTAGGCAGTCAGCAATATTCTGGCCTGATGGTACATGTCGCACAGTATACTTGAAAGGCATGAGACGCAGCACCCATCTCTCCACTCTGGCTGATGGTTTGGACTTCGGTCCATAAATAGCCTCTAAATCTTTACAGTCGGTAACCAGCTGAAACGACTCTAGCCCTGATAGATAAAGACTGAATCTCTCACAACCCCAGACCACTGCAAGCGCCTCTTTTTCTGTCTGGCTATATCGACGCTCTACATCAGTTAATCTACGGCTTGCAAATGCGACTGCTCTCTTTACTCCCCACTGCTCTTGCACTAGTATGGCCCCAAGTCCGACTGGGCTCGCATCCGTGACTACCTCAGTTGGAGCATTATTGTCGCAGAAAGCCATCATTGATACCTCAGCCAACTGCTTCTTTAATACTTCAAATGCTTCATCTTCCTCTTTGCCCCACTGCCACTTGGTGTCTTGTCGTGTCAACTTTCGTAGTGGTTCTGCAGTTGTCGCAAAATTTGGCAAGAACCTTGAACTGAAACTGATAACACCCAGGAAACTCCGCAGCTCGGCAACACTAATAGGGGGCTTTGTCTCACGAACCGCTCGGACTTTTTCCTCTGTTGGCCCCACGCCATGCTCACTTAAAAGCAGTCCCATGAAGACAATTTCATTCATTCCAATCTTGCACTTATCCTTGTTAAGGGTCAGGTTTCTTTCCTGTAATCGCTCTAGCAAGGCCACCAGATTTCTGTCATGCTCCTCAGTTGTCCGTCCATATACAACAATGTCATCAGCTATGTTGGTGGCACCGGAGCAATCAGCAATTGTCTGCCTTATAATGTTCTGATACTGTTCAGGAGCACTGTTCACACCAAAACTCAACCTCTTGTACCGATACAATGAATAACCACCTGAAAATGTTGTGATATCCCTCGACCCCTCCTCAAGCTCAATTGATGAAACCCCATGTTCATGTCAAGCTTGGAGAAAACCGTGCTTCCATTCATTTCCTCGAGCACCTCATCCACTGTAGGAATTGGCAATTTCTCCCTTTGAATTGCCTCATTGGCACGTCTCATGTCGACGCATATACGTACATCATCCTTGTTTGGCTTAGGGGCTATCACAGCTGGGCTGACCCACGTTGCTGGGCCTGAAACCTTCTCAATGATGTCAAGGTTAAGAAGTTCGTCAATCTTTCTCTGAACTTTATCCTTCAAAGGGTAAGGGATCCGCCTTGGTTTCTGCGCTATTGGCATAACTTCATGATTGATGTGCAGCTTAAGTTGGTACCCGGACAACTTGCCAATCCCAGAGAACACCTTTAGGAAACGCCCTACAATACCGTTGATATCACTGCCTATGGAATAAACTGTTGTCATGTTCATCAGTTCTGGTCCAACGTTCAGCACTTGTAGCCTTTTAGCAGCTGGGCTACCAAGCAGGCACCGCCCTTCTCCCTGTGTTACGATAACAGTTTCCACTACTTTTTGCCCATGACACTCAATTGTAGCTTCAAATTTACCGACCACTGGTAAACACCCATTGCCATAGACACGAAGATCCCTCTTTTCTGGTATTAAATTTGCTCTGAGGCCACCTTCCACTAGGTTGTGAAACTGCTGCTCACCAAGCACGGTGGACTGTGCTCCAGAGTCAACGAGCATTCTTGTCGCGATGCTATTAATCTTCACTGCAATAACATTATCTTCACAGGCCCTTTCCCCATTGTAGTGAATTGGGAAGGCAAATGGTTCCTCTCCACTGTCGTAGTTCACTTGATTAACTTGTTGGCCACTTGATTTTAGATTACGCCCACTGGTAGCACTACTGGATCGCCAGGCATTACTCCCACTTGCTCTTCCATCACTCTTACTCAATTTTCCTTTTCCATCTGCCTCATTCCTGCAACATGCTGCCCAATGCCCTCTCTTGCCACACTTAGCACACACCTTTCCCTTCGCAGGACACACCCGATCACGTGCAAAATGCCCAGATCTACAACACGCATAACACTTATGCGTGCTTTGCCCACCTGGATTTTCTTTGCCTGCTCTGTGCTGCACCAAATTCACGCTGCCCTTTTCCTCTCCTCCTACAAATTTTACTGGCCTGACGGCGCGCTGTTTCCCATGCTCTGGCTGTAGTCAAGGCTGCTGCAAGCTGTATGTTAGGCACCTCAAATAGCTTGGTCCGTAACTCTTGGGACGATACTTTCTCCAGCAAAATTCGAGCTCCTCAGCTCCATAGCCACAGTGTCTTGCTTGTTTCCTCAGTCGAAGCACGAACGAGTCCACATCTTCCCCGGGTTCTTGACGTAGTTGGCGAAGAACGTGCCTTTCGTACTCTGCATTTTCTTGTACGTGAAAGTATGCATTCAGTGCTCGAACGGTTTGTTGATAAGCATCATCGGCTTGACCTTCCAGGGGAACCACTGTAAGATTCTCAAAAATGTCCTGCACTCCAGAACCGGCCCGATAAAGTAATTCGCTTCTCTTTCTTGCGGGATTTTGTAGGTTAGCTTTCCCTTCGGCGAAATATGTGAATCCTCGCAGCCAAACACGCCATCGCTCGCTCAACTCCGATTTTGATCCCGAAATATCCATCGGTGGGATATTATGTCCCGCCATATCGCCTGAAAATCTCGTTAACTTGATCCTCGTCGCCAATGTAATGTCTGTACGCCAGACTAGTCCTCGATGGGAGTGGATTATACTCTCAAGAAACAACACACGTTTCAGTCCGCCATCTTGTATTTTCACACTCTCCACAATGCATTACAAGCATGGGTTACACAGGCAACCCAATGTACATTCACCACACTTAGTCCGCATATTCTCTAATTGTAGTTATAGTTACGAATTATTGTAATTCTATGCCTAGTTCGTTTCCATGTACCGTCTGCAAATTTAATGTCAACAATAATCACCTAGCAATTTTCTGCGATAGCTGACATAATTGGACACATCTAAAATGTACTCCTTTTACTAGACTTGAATACAGTGCTATGTCTAAATCGAATGACGACCGGTTCTGTTTAACATGTCCCGCTAGTATTTTTCAATTCAATCATTTTGACAATGATATTGATTTCTTCTTTGCATTGTACAGCTTCAATTCTCAAGCTGATTTTGATACTGATTTACTTAAACAGAAGAATTGTAACCCCTTCTTTGATGACCTTGAGACGTTTCATTTGTTATTGAATTCTAATCTGGATCCTGACACTAACCTTTTCTCAGCAAATTCAGAATTACTCTCAAATTGTCTCTATGTAACATCTTCAGAATTTAATAAAATGCCATCACTTCCCTCTGATACATTCTCCTCGCTTCATATTAATATCCGTAGTCTACCAAAACACTTTGATGACTTATCAGAATTTCTTCTAACACTAAACAGGTCCTTCTCCGTCATTGCTGTTTCTGAAACCTGGCTACACCGGTCTAATTCTGATTTATTCCATTTTCCAGGTTATCGTTTTGTCTCTAGTCACAGAGAACATAAAGCGGGTGGTGGGGTTGGACTCTATCTACAGTCTCATTTTGAATTTAAGCTTACAGCTGACGGCTCCAGTCTTCTGATAATGCACTGTTTGAATCAGTCCTTGTGGAAATTATACAACCATATAGTAAAAATATCATTGTTGGCTCTTTTTACCGACCCCCTGATGTATTGGTTGCGGATTGAGGGCATCTTATCAACCATCAGCTTGAGAATAAACTCTCTTATCTCATGGGTGATTTTAATATCAATACTCTTAACTCACAATCCCACCAACCTACTAATGAGTTCATCAATCTTATGATATCTAACAGTCTATATCCTCTGATTTCTAAGCCTACTCGCTTACATTGTTGTTAACCCTACAACAATTGCAGCATTCAGGTCTACATTGGAACCATTGATTGGTCTCTAATCTATGACTGACTCTACTAATGATTCCTATGATACATTCTCTAGCCTTCTTATGTCAGCATATCACAAGTCATTTCCACTTAAGCCTTTATACCCTGAATGCCACCGTCCTTCTAAACCCTGGTTTTCAAAAGGTCTCTTTGTATCCTGTAAAAGGAAGAATTTTCTCTATAAACAATTCCAAACATACCCTACTGAATCTAACAAATCTAGAAGTAACAAGTATCGAAATAAGTACAATTTCCCACTAAAAGTTGCCAGGAAAAAATATTTTCCTGTCAATCACACTCTTTGCTGATGATACAAATATCTTTTTTCGTCATAATGACCTGGCTATCTTAGCAACCATCCTTAATGCAGAGCTCTTTCGTGTTTCTTCTTGGTTTAATGCTAACAAACTCACTGTCCATCCTGCCAAGTCTAAATTCATCATTATTCACCCCCGTCGTAAACAGATTAACCTCTCAGATATTAGCATATCTTTAAATAATTCCCCTATCACACATATGCAGGAACACAAATGTCTTGGAATTATCATTCATGAAAATCTATCCTGGAAACCGCATACCTCTGCTGTCTGTGATAAAGTCTCTAAGGTAATAGGGGTTTTATGCAAGGCAAGGCGATACTTACCTTTGGATACTCTTTACTTGCCTTACATTAATTATTGTACTCTAATTTGGGCTTCTACATTTACTTCCTACTTTTTTGTACTTCAAAAGAGAGCCGTCCGTATAATTACTTTTTCTCCTCCACGCACACCCTCTAAACCCCTATTCTTTAAGAATGATTTTTTCACTCCATTCTATCTTTAAATTCCATGTTGCCTGTTTTGTTTTCTCACATATTAACAATATTCTACCTACTCCTGTTTCCTCAATCCTTCATTTTAATTATGAACATCACGATTATTTGACTCGTTCACGTTTCAATCTTCATAAAAATAGTCACAAGTATCAGTTTTCTATCACATGGCAGGCTCCTGTTATTTGAAATGATATTCCATTAACAGTGCGCAACAGTCTCACATTAACAAACTTTAAAAAAAAGTTGAGACTGCATTTCTAAATACTTGAGTTAGTCTATTAAAAATTGGATATGGAACTAAATTGTATACTCTGTGGACTATGCTAGGTATAATTGTTTGTATGCTTTACAGGATTATATTGCCGAGTGTCTCTAGTTTTTGTGGTCATTATTTATTCAATAATTAGGTGTTAAGTATGGCCTGTTTAGTATTTAATTTATAAACAATGTAGTTTAATCTGGTTTCCTGTCCCCAATTTTGTATACTTTATGGGTCAAACAATTATATTAGCAGTATTTGTTTATGTGATTTATTGGATGATATTATCGTGGGTGTTTGTAAATTAAGTAGTCATAATTCGTTGATTAAGTCGTATTGTAACAATTTTAGTAAAAGCCTTCTTTTACTCATTTAAATTCTTCAAATTCGGTATGCTGACCATATGCCATTTAAGCCTCCGGCTTTGGCTGCTCTCATGTACTAGAGTCTGAAATGTATAACAAAGTGGAATGGAAATGGATAAATGGATATAAGCCACTGTAAGCAACCGTTTTTTTCTTTGAGTGAGCCGCCGTCCAGCGCTACAGACGAATAAATTAAATTTGAAGTGGTAAAAGGAGTTACTAAACTTGTTTCTGCGCTTACGCGCGCGTACAACTACATAACTGCTGCGTTTAGACGAGCCCGTTGAGCAGAGATCAAAACAGCGGCATTAAAGTGATCCGGGTTTAGGATGAAGCTTTGAGTACCATTCTCGAGGGATTAAAATCCCTAGGAATATAATATACAAGACTCTTCGATTTTTCGAAAGGAAGAGATACAAATGGCGCTAGTCTCCTTTGAACCGCAATCTTTCGTGTTGTCTGTTGCAAGTCGCTTGTCGGTTGCCGGTAATTAAAAATGCAAGTTAATTATTCACATTTATTATGTAATTTGCGCAGTTTTAAGACTTTAAACTCTAGGCGAAGTGTAAAACTTGTAATAATTCGTAATTTGGTTGCACTTAAACCTCGTTAACTCTGGTAACTATTGTTTGCAAATCTTGTATGTCGATAAAATCACCAAAGCTTTTATTCTGGATGTGAATTTGTTTTCCTGTCGATAACAGAGCATCGACGTAAGTCAAGAGAGGTAATTAGACTAAGAGCGGAACGCCCACTCTGGCCCTTGCGATACGTAATTTTGTTAGCTACGGAAGTCTTTTTTTCCCCAAGACGTTCACAAATACTTAGCACTTATTATTCAAAAGTCGGGAGTTTCGAGAAACGGACTCCAGGTCAAATGTGGGTTCATATGTTCCCGTGAAAGATATGAATGTGAATGATGTATAAGAAATAAATCGTATAGGGAGTGCGGGAACGAAATCAAATGAAGGATGATCCTCGCAGTTGTGAACTCAATTTAATCAATTGCGTAAAGAAGCCTGAAAAAAGTTCAAGACTTCAACGGGGTTGGCACCCGTGACCTCGCGATACCGGTGCGATGCTATGATTTTGTATTGATGTGATTTTATTTATTTCATATACATAGGCTTCATAGCTCAGTTGGTTTGAGCATCGCACCGGTATCCCGAGGTCACGGGTTCAAACCCCGTTGAGGTCGTGAACTTTTTTCAGTCTTCTCTACGCAATTGCTTAAATTGCGTTCACAACTCCGTGGATCATTCTTCATTTGATTTCATTTCCGCAGTTCCGTATATGATTTATTTCATGTACATCATTCGGAAATTGTGTTGTTGTTTCGAGAAATCAAATGCATTCCTTGGGACGTGACGTAGTTCGCGCATGGTCAATGGAAAATCAAACGGTTGCTCGCAGTGGTTTCTCTCTCGGGAAGCGTAGGAGAAACCAACTGCTCGCAGGGGATTTTTAGATTGAATTTTCCGTAATTATGGGACTTCCTCAGGAGCTCTATTCTCAAGTGCGAAACTTTTTCTCGACCTTTCTTTTGTTCTAAAGTTTCTCTGCGAAGCTGCTTTAGAGCGAAAGAAGGGCGGTGATGGGGCGGCATCACGTGTACCGGAACTGCCTTTCCTCACGGGAAAAAATAAATCGCTCTGCAAAAATGCCGTGAAAGGGTTAGAGTGGGAGTTGCACGCTCCTAGTGATGGGCTCCTGAAGATGTTTAATGTAAAACACTACCAAGATTATATTTTTAAACGAATTATGGTTTGTCACCGGAAAATGTATATTAAGATGATGATGAAAGATTAAAGGTGACAAAGAACTTCGCAAATTAAATATAAGCTTGAACCTGATTCTAACCTTTAAACCGACTCTGCAACAGGCATACAAATACGCAAAATTTTCGTCATATCGAAATATTTTCGGTTACCCACCGCCACGATGGAACTGGAGACAAACATGAAAAAGTCGGGCCGTCGTTCCAAGTTTTTTCCTTTAGTGCTTTTCTTTTAAAGACCCTATTTTAAAGTTTACCTTTTTTAAAGTCGCTGCTCATCTAGAGGCTATTTGTGAATTATAAAAGAAAACATCAAAACATGGTTTAGTCAAATTTTTGACCGAAATACGAGGCAATTCGCATGACACTGTGCCAAAATAGTTGACGGGTGAAGACCACAAACGGTCTATCATTTACGACATTTTACTGAGATAAATTAAGTCTAGAAAGGAATATATATGTACATTAAAAAGCCGCCCAGAGGCTTTCACCTGCGAAATCAGTAATACTGTCCCTGCAGAAGCACTGGAAGAAACAAACTCGTGGAAAATAAAAATTTCACCGCCATTACTTTTCTGAAAGGATCATCATTCACAATTTTGAAATTTCGGGCGTTTGCGCCAGACCAAGTTGCGATCAGCATCCTTGGGTGGCCATGCAGTCTGTTAATGAGTTAACGTTAATGTTAATGTCTGTTAATCCTATTCTTTTTGGAATTCTTTTTGAAAAATCTGTATAAAAGTGGAACGTTTATTTGTTGTTTTACCCATATTATAATATCATCGACTAAAAATAATTGGAGAGTATTTTTTTAAATTTTGTCCTGCCTCTTACCAGAACTTTGTTGGACAGTTGTTGCAGTTAAGGAAGGTGGTATAGTTGAAGAGGAGCTTTCACCCCACCGCAAGGTTGCGTTAGGAAAGGTTCCACGATGTCCCGACTCACTCGGTTGACCTATGGATGGGACAAAAGACAGCTTTGTTTTTCTTTCCTTCACATAGTTTCTTCTTTTCTATTAGTTATACCTTTATTGCTATATTTGTGTTGAAATCGCAACTCACATTGTTGTTTACTGTAACGCTCGCCCGTCGACGATGCGCGACTTTCACTGAAGCGACTGCCAGGCCACCTATATCAGTGAGACCGGCAGAGACTTGAACGTAAGACTGACCGAAGTCAGACGAGTTACGAGAAATGGTGACCTCAAAAATAATATTGCTGAACACCATTTACAGACAAACCACAGAATCGACTGGGACTCTGCTGAATGCGTTAATTACAGTACTAATTACTACCAACGGATCGTACTGGAAAGCTGGTTTACTAACTTAGAACAGACACCACTAAACCGTCGTCTACCTCTTCCCGCACCTTACAAACGACTTGTCGACGACACAAACAACAGACAGACAACAGACTGGCCGACATCGACACACGTACAGACATTAGACTAACAAAAAACAGATCGAAACGCACCAATCACTGTTTACAACGGACAAACAACAGATCGACTAATTTTACTAACAATACACGTACACACATTAGACGGATGGAAACGCACCAATCGCTGTGTACAGTCTTCACAGCCATTGACAACTAGGCTTAACTGACAGTCGACCAATAACATCATGACTTCGTTGATCAATCACATCAACGACCAGAGTATTTATACCATCTATTGACGTTACACAAATCACTCGACTCTGATGATTCCGCTCAGGTTGTCGAAACGTCAGCCAATGTCAACACAAACAGTCCTTCTCAGGACTACACTCACCCGGACGATCGTACTCCACTTAGTTATGATATGCGTCCTGGGTTCAAACCATTTACAATTAAGTTTATGTCAGCATTTCGATCAAGACGTTCCGACAAGAGACTTCATAATTTCGATGAAATTACAAAAGAAGAACTACATGCAAATGAGCGCGTGTAGGCGTTTTTTGCAAAGAAAAAAGAAAAATTGGGGGTCACTCTGGCGTTGAAAGCCATTAGCCGTTACCCATTACACTTCTTGCTCATGAAGACAGCTTTCGACGATTCTTGTAAGTTTTATTAATTACTAATATGTGCATTGCTATAAATAAACATTTAAAGACGCAATTTGTCACTAAACTGATAAATTGTTCTCCAACTTTAAACTTTTAAATTGCTTGTTTGTGGCAATGTAACATCTCACTTAATTGCTGGTTTCCCCACGCGACTAAAATGATTCCCTCGACATGCGTAGAGTGCGTAGTGATACTAGATACGCTAACTTTAATCTAAGATGTCCACGTTTTACGAGGCAAAGTGAGGGTGGTAGAAATACTAGCGTAAGCACATGTCAGCTTTGGAACTGGCCTGCCACTTTCTTTAAGAAAGAAGGAAACCATTCCATCCTTGAAGAATGTTTATGGAATTATTTTTTTCACTTACAACAGTCTCTAGGTCGTTTTTCATTATCGGTTTTGATCGTTTTTTTTTTCTTATTGTTACTCCTCCTTCTTACTGTAGTTTTACGGTAATTTCAGTATTGATCTGTGTAGTTTTTGCCTCGTCAATATAATAGTATCTTTTTAAATGTGGATTAGTTCTTAACCTTAATCTATTGCAATAAGCTATTTCTCAAGGGCCACAAGTTTATTAGCTCTGTTATTATACGTGCTACCCTCGTTAAATAAAGACGTTTGTTTGTTTGAAATCCCTACATCTAACGCCAGCAAGGGCCACCAGTTCATTTTGCGAGCATTGTTTGATTCAATGTACTTTCTTTAGCACACACAAGCTTCACTTCTACGCTCTGTAATTCACTCCAAGTGATGATTTCCATGTCTCCACTTCCATGTCTCCATACCTGAGAAAGACTGTTTGATGGACAGTCTATGAAGTTTGTCTCAAATCCAGTAACTGAAATTTTATCGGATTCGAAGCCGTTCCCGTTTTACTGAGGTAGTTTCAGAAACGTGAGCTGATAATTATTCAAAAGATCTTTTTTTCCAAAGATGAAGTTTGCGCGTTATTCTGGGACAGTTTCATTGAATTCATTCAACTTTGCCCAGAAACGTTGCAACCAGTTGAAAGACTTTTCACGCCCTTTTCCTGCTGACCAACAATTGATGTGAAATGTTTCTTTTTTTTTCTTTCTCTAGATTTGTTTCTTTCACTTTTTTGTTCAGATTCTCAATTATAGGTCGTAGAGTTCAGTTTACAAAAATCAGTCATTGTGCTTGAGCTTGCTGGATATGAAATGATCATAATCAACCTGGTGCTTCGCGCCTCATTGGTGTTTCATCTCATATCCAGCGCGCCCTTGTAAAATGATTACTTTTAAATATACCACAGCAAAATAAAAGATACGTGAGTGTAAAATCTGGTTAAGGGCCCAATAAATAAAAAACATTCGCTCTGTTCAGATAAGGATTACATTCACATGTATGATCATTTGTGCATTTTCTTACCTGACAGGTGAAAGTAGCCAGTTGCATTATCACTCATTTCGCAATTTTTTTTGTTGGAGGATCCATGTTCCAGGAGTAAACTTTTAGCGACAAGGCTACCCTTAGGTGATATTATTTGAATGATCCCTCCTGCTCCACCGAATAAAAGCACCTGGGAATTCTCAAGTAGTTGCTGTGAATTTCCTCCTTCAGCAGATAGCTTCCCGTTTGCCAGAACGTCCACCTTTTAGAAAGGAAAGAAATCTTGATATTTTTAGACATTCAATTTCTCACCACTTTTAAGTGGTGAGAAATTGCTGAAGCAATAAAAACGCGCCGAGTTCACTGTTGAGTAATAAGCACGCGAGAATTTTTCACTGACAATTACTTTGCAGCTCTGAGGAAAGTTTATAGCAGCATTCACTTCCGAAAATCCTTCGAAGGATCGGTAATAATTTTTTTAAACTAAAATTTAACACACAGTAAAAGTGTTCTTTTACCTACACTCATTCGATACAATGTACCAATCACCAGTTTCAAACATTTAACTCTTACAAGAGTCTTGTTTTGTAAAACGAGAAGAATCGCTGCTCTAGCTGAGGGTTGTCCAATACACACGAACTGAGTCGGGTCGACTTTTTGGTGTAGACGGCCCGTCAAGCAGATGTCAGGTCGTGGTCTGAGCGGAAGTAAAGTAACAGGAAGTTCCTGTATGAAAGAAGGTTGGAGGAACCGTTTGTTAAACAGTGACGGGTCCTGACGACCCGTCTAGTTTGTGTCGAGCCGTCATTTGAAAAGTCGACCCGTCTTTTAGAAATGTCTGGTGGTGAGAGACTTAGAAAAAATCTCGTATATGGAGCACACCGGAAGTCGCGAGACCGTGGAAAATGTTGACGGGTCGTGACGACCCGTCTAGTTTGTGACGAGCCGTCATTTGAAAAGTCGACCCGACTGTGTTCACCGGAGGCCACGCGACCCGTCAGAAAGATTTATTACCTGTGAGACGCGCACTGTTTCATGTCATGCCTAAAAGAACGAGTATATATGCGACATTAAGCGTGGTTGTTACGCTTCGTCACTAAAACTAACGAGATAAATACGTAGCACAATAATAAAGCACGCTTGTCAGGTCCGGTTCATGACTTGAAGAACGATGTTTAGACATCTGTTCATTCTATTTTCGCAGCGCATTTATTTTGACTACTTTGCCTGCTTTGTGCTGAGGCAACGTTAGTCACCACTGTCCCATGCCTAAAAGAACGAGTACTGTGCGTAATGTGTTTGTGGTCCACCGTTATAGAACGAGGAATACACACTGTGTGTGGCGGAATATACATTGTGCGCGGCGTGTTTGTGGACCCAAGCTTATAGAACGAGGAAGATACATAGTGCGTGGCGTGTTTGGGCCCCCAATTATAGAACGAGCAATATGCATTGTGCGTAGCGCGTTTGTTGCCTCCACTTATGGAACAAGGATATACACTGTGCGGAGCGCGTTAGTGGCCTCACGCTTATAGAACAAAAATATACATTGTGCGCAGCTTGTTCGGACTTCACGCTTGTAGAACGGGGAATTAACACTGTGCGCAGCGTGTTTCTGACTTCACGCTTATAAAACGTGGAATACACATCGTGCGCTGCGTGTATGTGACGCTTACGGAACGAGGAATATACACTGTGTGTAGCGTGTTTGTAACCTCGCGCTTTTAGAACGAAGAATATACATTGTGCGTAGCGTGTTTGTGACCTCACGCTATAACGAGGAATAAACACTGCGTGTAGCGTGTTTGTGGGCCTGGCGCTTTTAGAACGAAGGATATACATTGTGCGTAGCGTGTTTGTGGCCTGGAGCTTTTAGAACGAAGGATATACATTGTGCGTAGCGTGTTTGTGACCTCACGCTATAGAACAAGGAATATACACTGTGTGTAGCGTGTTTGTGGCCTCGCGCTTTTAGAACGAAGGATATACATTGTGCGCAGTGTGCTTGTGACCTCACGCTTATAGAACGAGAAATATACACTGTGTGTAGCGTGTTTCTGGAATTGCGCTTTTAGAACGAAGAATATACATTGGCGCAGCCTGTTTGTGGCCTCACGCTTGTAGAACGAGGTTGGATGCTTTTAGCTTGAAGAACGAAGCATTCAACATTTCGGAACGCTATTCCAGTCAGCCACCATTTCTGAGCGCTTTTCTTTTCACGGCCTCTAGTGTTCATCGAGGCTTTTTCCTGTCTCTCACCACCTGACATTTCGAATAGTCGGGTCGACTTTTCAAATGACGGGTCGTCACGACCTGATCGGATCGTGACGATCCGTCGAGATATTTGAAGCTGCCCCAGGCCGTTTGACTTCCGGTAGTAAAGCTTACTTCCTTTTTAAACTTCACGACCCGACATCCGGTGAGACGGGTCGTCAACAAGGAATTGACGACCCGACTCAGTTCGTGTATAGTGGACACAGAGCTCTCGTCTGGCTACACTACAGAATACAGAGCCCCCAGTTTGTGGTTTTTGTAGTTTCGTTTCGTTTTGCAGCTTACAATACCCCAAAATAAAGAGTACAACAAAGAAAACAGCTATGACGGTAATTTGCACCAAGGAATTTTTATTTAAAACGGATTGAAAGATCAGTCCCCTAGACAATTCGAATATAAACTCGACTAAAAGTGTGAATTCGCAGTGATTTAGGATGCGTAGGTTACGATGATTTTCTTCAACTCGTAGTTGTTCTTTGCATTAAAAAAACAGATATGAGTTATACTACCTGAACGAAAATTCTACTGAATAAAACCCCTGGTCAGATATTTAACGCTGGCTTGCAAACTGCAAACAGCTTGCGTGACTTGCGTGAATAAGTCACCAAGGCAAAAAGAAACGGAGTTTCACGAGAATGAGAAAAAGCTTTTAATTAAGCAGTAGCCACACGCAGTCCCTGACTACTTATTTTTTTGTTATTCTTTTCGCCCGTGGGTCCAGGTTTTGTGCCACTCATTAGATAAACTTCAAGACTAAGGCTATTTCTTGAAGCATGACCAGGATATTTCTATTGCTCATCCTTCAGGTTTCTTGTTTCCGACTCGTTTAGGTGAGGTAATGTTCTAGTTCATCCGAAATAAACTGAAATTTTGCCTTCATTTTGACCAAATTCGCACATCGCCATTGTTTGAATAGATTAAAAATTAGCTTTTTTCGGCACGTACATCCATGTGTCATTTCATCCGCTTCAAGAACAATGATTGAAATAATTTTTTCGAAATCATTGACCACTTACAACAGCCCAGAACCAATAAAACAGAGCCACTTTTTCCAAAAAATGCGTTCTCTACGTTCTCTTTCTCAGCGTTTCTTTCTTCCATTTGTTTTTGGTTCAGATTCTCAATTATTCCAACCGGGCTTTCTTGATATGAAATGATCATCAACCAACTCGGCACTATGCGCCTCGTTGGTCATTTATCCTTTCATAACCAGCGCGCCCTCATACACTAATTGTTAAGAAATGCAGACCTTCTTAAAATATAAGTGATAAATATATAACAAAAAAAACCCATCTTAAATCTTTGTTTGTAATAAAATAAATCGCATTGCCTTTCTTTTGCCTGCTTTTGAGAATTTTAAGCTGGAGCTCATGGAAACTTTTAAGTTTATGAAACCAGAGTATTTTGCAACGAAATCCAGGCAAATTCATATAGAAAAAAATTTGGTGGCTCTTAGACGAGTGCAAGAAAATTTGATTTTGCAGCTTTGAGGGATAGATAAACAAATAATATATTTTTCATGATTTTTTTAGTAAGGAATTGCTCATTTCTATAGTGCTGCGAGTCAACGACTAAATTTTATGCTTTGCATTGAAGTAAATCTTATTGCTTCACATTTTGTGTAAGGCATCTCCACAACGCGAATTGCAACGCATTGTTTGTATTCTGCTTGCAGAGTTGACCATGACTGTGGATTAAGATTATCAAAATTACCATAATTCTAGCTTTTGCATTAATCAGTTTACTCGTGTTTGCCTGGGAAGCTTTCGGAAGCGTAAAAGCAAGGAATTTTGTGTCCAAGAATTCAGCGCGGACACAAAACTTCACGAGTTGACACGGCAGGGAGGTGACTGAACAATATGTTTGTAGGTTGTCATATCTGACGCCAAATTGTTAAATAAGCTTTGAACGCCAATAACGTTTGATAAGACTTGAAATAAAAAAATCGGAGTCAGATATGACACAAAATAAGTTTTGATGATTAATCGCCGAGCGGTACAATCAACTTTCTAGTCGTGTTCCTCTTGAGAAGACAACTTGGACGCAAAACTACGTTTTACGAAAAAAAAAAAAAGTAGTAACTTTATTGGCTTACAGCACTGTCGCAAAGTGCGATCCATGCATTAAAAAAACATACACACACACACACACACAGGAGGAATAGATTGGTTATGTCAGCAGAAATTTTGGGGTTCTTTTCAGAATTTCCGATCATCATCCCTGTATCTTCTGAAACTCACACAGAAGACGGTATACACGTGAGAGCCCCGGTTGGATTTACATTTGGATTTACTCGCTTCAACATGGCTTTCAATCACGCAAGTCTTGTACGTCTCAGCTCCTTCAAGTTATCCATTAAATTGGTAAAGCCTTCTATAAAGGCCTTGAGTCTGATCTTGTCTACTGAGACTTTGAAAAAGCTTTTGACTCTGCATGTCACACGAAGTTGCTGACGAAACTAGAGTGCTACGGTATTTGCGACCCCTTATTAAAGTGGTTTAAAAGTTATCTTCATGGTCATCTTCAGCGTCACCGTGTGGTTATCAATGGATTATGCTCGTCTTGGAAAGATGTCAAATCTGAAGTTCCTCAGGGGTCCTTGCTTGGACCCATCCTATTTTTCATATTGTTAATGATATGCCAAATGTTACAACCGGAAGTACCCCAGCAATGTTTGCTGGTGATTCAAAGTGTCATGAATGTATTGAATCAATCGGAGAGTTTGATATCATTCAAGGTGATTTAGATAACCTCCTATTCTAGTCCTTGGCTAATGAGACGAATTTTCAGCCGTCTAAATGAAAAAACCTTAGGGTTCAAGAAAGCGCATCAGCCCAGTGCGCTCCTATTCTCTTGATGACACCAGCCTTAAAGTACAGTCAAGCCTCCACTAACGGACACCTCCCATTAGCGGACATCAAACTGCGGTCCCGGAAAGTTCTCCTCTCAAACACTACATTTTAAACCACCCTTAAGGCGGACACCTCTCGTAAGCGGACACGGACACGTATTTGGGGTCCTCAGGGTCTAAAAAAAACCCCCGTCAATATATCACGAAAATTTATAACGAAATAGGTCAGTCAGTTTTAATGCTTTAACCACACACTGACCTAGATAAAAGCAGTGTTTGAGTCTGAACAGTACAGTGCATATGAAAGTAACGTTTTTTGTGCGAACCCGTAAGAAGGTAAGCACATGCTTCTTGTTGTTTTAATATAACGAAGTGTCTAAATGACCGGCAGCCGGTCAAACTCCGGATTCGACTTCAAATCACTATTATGGTCTTCAGTCCGATTCGGGCTCCCTTTCAAGGGCTTTGTTTTCCTTAGACTTGGTACTACGGGGAGATTTAAGGTGTTTTAGGTTAGGGATTAGGGCTAGGAGTCAAGGAATATGGACGTTTGTTATTAGGCTTGAAGATTTTGACCGGCTGCCAGTCATTTAGACGATTTGTACTTTGATAGTTTATATTAATAAAACTGCATCGCTTTCTTAACGGTTACTTCGATAGTTAAGTCTGTAAATGTCGTCTTTTGTTGAAAATATCATAAATTCCTCATTTTTTCTGAATTTGTGAAGGAAATATCGGACTGCCGGTGATTTAGTGTTTTTACAACCTTGACCGGCTGCCGGCCATTTAGACACCAAATATATTTAAGCTTATATAATCCAGCACTCTCCAGCTAGTTGTATTTCTTATATTCAAAATTCAACCTTGTCCCTTATTTTGCAACTTGAATGAACTCTGAATTTAAAAATATAAAAGATGTATGAACATTAGAAAAGGGCAATAATTGATGACTGGGAACTTCGCCAAAAATTCTACCTTGTTAAACATCGCTCTGTACGCTTAATGCGCTTCACCATTTCACATCATATCATGTTATCTTTGAAAATTTACGAACATTTTCCTTTCGTGTAGGTCATCAATGACTTACTTAGCTCTCCTGGAGATGAGACGTCGTCTTTTGATCGACAAGAAATAGAGGCATTCCTCTGCTCTAACTACGCAAGCCAGTCAACGAGCAATTCGAACACCGACACCTATGTACATTAAAAAGAAAACCAATCTCTAACTCAAATGAAAATTTAGCGCCAGTCGAAAGACTACGACAGAAAGTAGGCTCTTGAAGATCTCGGAATTATTATGCCAACGTGCATGTAAGCCAATATGAAAACAATCAACAAAAAACAAAGACTACAAAACTAATTGATGCTGAAAATATAGTTGAAATCAAATCAGCAATGATACGATTCGGTACTTATATGAAGAGCTAAAAGAAAGCCTAAACACCATTCTCGGACGTCGACTTCACCAGAGAATCTGCTGAGAAGCATTTGTTCTT
>OX419339.1:20973781-20981281 GCA_948470475.1 Galaxea fascicularis
TCACTACAAACGTGCACTTCATTTCAATGACCGTTTGTCTGCTCATATTGAGTTGTCGAAGCGCGTGAAAATGACTGAGACATTTTTTCTAAATATTCACTTGATACAATCATCATAAGTTGCCCTCGATTACAAGTACAAAGTGGCGTGATACCATTTTATGCATGAAGCGCTTACTTGCAACCAAATCCGAAAGGAAGCGAGAGGACCTCCTACACTACACAAGGGTGATTTGCGAATACCGGTACGTTCGTTCAACCATTGCGGTGAACAGAACCGCAAATTGAAATTCAGAAACTGTGCGTTCAAACCTCAGGAGACCCTCACAAATGATCACAAGTGAAGTATTGATAAAGTATCTATGAAGTACATTTGCTGACCGACTACAGAGTCGATCGACTGTCGATCGATACTGTGTCAATCTACTGTTGGTTTACATAAATTTAAGCAGTCCAGAATCAGAAGATGTAAAGAGAGATATGTTCTAGCACCTGTAGAGGGGTCGGTATTCCTTGAAAAGTTCTCTAAGCTAATGACTAGTATTACTCATTGCGTGAACGTCCTTTGTCATTCAGTTTATATTTCAAATAATTATCACATCAAAGAAAAAAGAACTGATAGCCGTCTTTCTTTTTTAATGCACGTTTTACCAATGCTGTTGACGAATTGATTGGCTCAAAATTAGAAAAAGGACACACTGGTTATATAACGATACCACGCAAATATATGGTAAAACAAAAATGCTAAAAAGGCAATCGCCTCACCTCTGTATAGAACTGGTTTCCCGGGAGCGCCAAGTAGTTTTATCGGTGGAGATGACTGAGTGAACCCACCAAGACATGTTGTATTGAACACCTTCTTGTCACATGTCATGTTAATATCAGTTTCTATCAAAATGTTCCCATACTGACTTGTTAGACTCAGAGCATTCTTCCCGGATACCTTGACTGTTGACCCGCTCTTAAACACGATGTCTCCACTGAACGTTATAATGGCAACTTGGTGTTCACCGTGAGCGGAGCGTCTGTTCCCAAGTGATGCGTTTAAAGTGCAATTGGTACAACCGGCCTTCTCAACAGACGGAGCAGTCGTGTTGATTTCAAGAGCTTCACCACTCTCTAGTATGAGAACTCCATCTACGAAAAGAATTAAAACACTGCTAAATAACCATAGCACAGTTCGTGAACGAAAACAATTTATACAATTCTCAAGACAAAACATGCATAAGTATGAGACTATAAGACTACCAACTATTTTGTGTGTATAGTGACTTTTGTCAGTTAATCCGTGTATTTTTCCGTAAAAAATACTCATCAAAATACCAGAAGTTTTACAAAAAAATTCGAAAGTTCTGTTCACTTTTGGAAATGCTGCTGCTGAGAATAATTTTTCAACTTCATCACTTATTTTATAGGACGACATGGCCAAACTTTGAAGTGGCAAGTTTCTTGACGACGAGTGACGATTTCATTCCGTGTTGTTTTGCTTTCTTACCACGTAATGTAGTTTAGTTTTTGCATGATCTGGCAATATTTTATCGATCGATCGGTAAAACTCACTAGTATACTTAAATAACTCAAGTAATCACTCCGCCGTATGACTGGTGACTTTTTTTAAATTTCGGATTTATCTTATAGCTCCTATTTTCACTGTTGTACCACACTGGTAGAAACTGCCCTTGACGTACACTAATTTCAGAACTTGACGATCCAGTTAATGATCAAATGCCATTTTGGAGGCCATGTTTCACAAGCGAATTTTGACTGGATTTTAGCAACGAAAAGAAAGCATTTCTCGCAGCGACCTCTTTTTACAAATTGCGGAAACTAGTAAGCTTCTTAGAGAATATCACATGGTGTACCCATAACTGAATGTAGCAGAACCAACTAACACTTTCACCTTTGCTGAAATTTGCCAACAGAGGTTAAAGAAAAAAACCTATCCATTGCAAAACGTGTGGACCGTTTTACATGCACACGAGTTTTCCGTTTCAGAAGCGGGTATTTATGTCTACACAACCGAAATTCAAGCCCGGAACACCTCATGAAACTATTTTTCTTATTTTGATGAAATGACGATTTTGATGGTTAGCCGTCTTGAGGCAGCAAGTAATTTTCTGTGAAAGCAAGGGCAGGCAGGTTTCATGATAATTTTGACAGTTCATGGCACCTGTTATAGATATCAACACGGGATGTAGCCAGAGGTTTTTAGAAAAGGAAATGTAGATGGTGGTTCAAATCATCAGCTTTAAGTATCGCTTTTGTATTCCTTTTATTGAACTCGATTAATCCCAAGTCACTGTTTCCAGTATCTGTTAAATAATTACCAAAAGACCGCGACCGGTATTCCGGGGTTCTTCGGTTACTTTACACTGCTGTTATTGTTTAAATAGATACAGTCTAAGCCAGCAACAAGGAGAATAATGAGTATATTTGTGAGTAGCAGTGGCTTGAATTAGCTGACACTGAACTCTATTGATGTAAGTTCTAAACACTAAAGATGCCTTAAGTTTCCAAAGCACATGATATACCTGGCATCTTCAGGTCAAAGGACAATACTCTCAGTAATACTACGTTACTCTAAGGAGATCAGAATACTCACTGTTGTAGGCTGCTTTACCACCACGAAAGAAATCCTATGAAGGAAAAACAATGCATGACTTACAGATTGCAATTAAGAGTTCTTTTTAACAAAAACACTAAAATTCGACTCACAACGCAAACCTGGAGTAAAAGGTACAAGGTAGCAGCAAACAGCAGCATCATTTGCGGCTTCATTTTGAAGCCTCGCAGCGTCGTGGAAAGACAAAACTGTCGAGACACTTGGCTAGAATTTTAGAAACCAAGGTGTTAAATTAATAGTTAGCGCTTGCCTATTAGCAAATATAATAATTTTACCACCGAACATTTAGAGATCTCATCGGAGACACAAGGCAAACATAAATCACCTGCCAAAAATTGTTTGGTAAATTTTAAATTGCACAATGCAAACGCAACGACATGAAAACGTCCGAGGAAAGTGTTCTTTGGACACTGAAGAAACTCTGTACGAAACGTAGAAGCCAGCTTACGCGTCGAAATAAGGCTGTTTGGAGATAAGAAAGGTGCTTTAATTATTTTAACGTTCTGTGCAAATTCACGTTAAGTGGATCTCCAACTGGCTATGACGTATATTGCCATGAGCAAAAGCTGGCAGTTCATTGGCTGCGAAGTCAGAATTGTCTGTCGGACGTATTTACTTTTAAACAGACACTGATAAAACTCTAGAGTAGACTAGTTTAGTATGCTTTCCTCTAATTAAAAATCCTGCCTCCGAATGCAAATTTTCTGTTTTACAAAGTAAACGTTGGCTCAAGTCCTATTTCAATAGCTAACAAATGCCGCGTGATAAGCGTCGTACCGAACTGAGGCGCTTAATAAATCCAATTTGTCTTTGTGAAGAAAATGCTTTTTCCTCTAACTGGAACAATATTTTTAAGTTTTCCTACCTTTTGATGTTAAGTTAATCTCTTGAGCTTGCGGAAGTTTGTGTTTTATATGAGAAAAAACGCCAAGAACTGTCGATATGTTGTGTAAACAAAGAAAATTTCTTCCAACGGGCATGGAATAATACTCTGACAGTATTTTGAAAACTGGCACGCGACAACATTTTGTGTGTAGTGTTCAAGTTATTAGCTGGCGGAAAGTTTACTTCTTGCATTAAGCCGACCATTTTGATTTTGCTCCGTATTCCACTCAACACAAAAGAATAAAGTTGTTTTTCATACTTCTCGTGTTAAGGGGAATATTTTGGCTTAACTCATTTAATAAAACACCCCTTTCGGTCTCCGTGAAATCGGCTAGTATTGATTTCAAACGGAAATTGATAGAGGATAAGTCAACCTACATAGTAGACAACACAACACACTGGGACTTCTAAAGTCAATTCCTCTTTTCTCGATTCACTGTATTGCATCTGGCCACCCAACATGACCACAGCCAGATTCTATTAAAAGACGGTCTAATGTGTTAAGAGGGTGTGAAGGAAAATACTAATTCGTGCTTAGTGCCGAAGGATAACAAAGACGTGTGGTGTGAAATGTATGTGGTGACAATTTTTGTCAGTTTGTGAACATGTTTAGTTAGCTTTTATTTGGTGTTCCGGGTCAATTTAAAATAAAATATATATATTACTAAAAGTGTTAGAAAGCAAGGAATGAAAATGGTAATTTGGATCCACCACATACATTAAAAATGTATGATTTGAAATGTATGCAGTAAGACGTTTCAAAGCCGAGTGGCATACTTGACACAATTTCTGTCTGTATTGAAAATGACCATGGCTGTCAGTTTTTATTGAAGCCCGAAGAAAAAATGATCATAACAATTCTAAACTGAAACATTTGGATTAGACTCATAGCTCTCTGTTCTGTTCTGTTCTGTTCTGTTATAACACTCTCTGTACGTTGTTTAATATTGAATCACTAACGAAGCTGGGTCTGAGGTCCTCAACCGAAAGCGTTATTAACGTCAACACCTGTCGCCAAAAAAGTTCCCTTTAACAATGAAGTATGGAGACCGCAATTTTTTGAGAGCTCTTATGAGAGATAACGGTGTTGATGTAGCCACAATACAATTTATTACGATTTTGTGAAAGTTCTTTTGCAGATAATCCACTGACAAGAGCGGAATGAAAAATAACTATCCGGAACCGGCGGTATTATTATCCTGTCCAAAGGACTTGTGAAATACCATTATGCATGAATCACCTGGTATTTGTGAACTATATTCTCATTGGTTCTCTCTCAGCGTTTACCCATAAAGCAAACAAAAAAAAATTGCAGATAACGAGTAATTTTAATTACAGCAGGTATCTTACGCAAAAATTAGCATATTTGACCCAAGCTTGGTGTTCTTAAATTTGAAGTATACGACTTTGAATTTAACCGAACCTGTAGACGCTACCTGAGACAATTCCGCGACCAACATAGAAGGTCGAAAACCCTATTCAGTATTTTGCCAAAATTATTGAAGAAAAGGTGTTTCTGAGAGCGGTTAATACTTCACTTCAACTCAGTCACGTTCAGGTACACAGAGGGCAATGTATAGCTTTGTAAATATTAATTTTGTAAGCTCAATGTCACTGCGCCAAAGACAGTCAGAAATATTAATAATGTTGCTTTCCCTTTCCAAAAAGCCTATCTTTAGCCTCCAAATATTAAATTATATAAACCAATAAGACTGAACCTGCTCATCGATTGTACCAAGGCGTTTATTGTTCTCAAACACAGGAGAAATTTAATTTTTTATAATGATCAACCATCTGCTGCGACTTTTCATTTCGTCAAACCATAAGCAACGCAATTTTTAAACAAGAGCGTTTTTTATTATTATCTTGATTCTCAACGTTTCTCTTTTAATTTGGAACAAACCACAGCGTGACAATTAAATGCGCTACACCGATCCAATGGATCCTTGGCCTGTGTCTATATTTAGTAACAACTTCCTGCCTGTTAGTGTTATGAACACTCAAATGTTGTGATGTTTCCTTGGTGAAGTTAAGGGTTTTAATTTTTGTGTCCCTGGTGCCGGCTGAAAAGCGACAGGCAGGTCACTCACAGTTTTCTTACTTCGCGTCTGATAGTTTGGAGGGACAGCCATTAGCTAACATTTTGGTGTCTGTGGGGATGACACTTAAATAAAATGAATACAAAAACTAAAATCGCAAAAACTAAACTGTCGTGTGTTAAAAGGGGAGAATGTTATTTCTAAAACTGCTTCAGTTATGGTCTGGTGGGAAAACAACAAGAAAAGCAAGTTTAGGTAGACATACAGCTAGGGATTCGTATAAAAGCACGGGAACCAGTTACGGTCCGCAAGTGACCTTTGAATTTTTGGCAGGTAAAAGTAAGATCGTTCAAATTTGACTCCTTCCAGAAAGAGAGGGCAGATTACCATTTAGTATCAGGAGAGAAAAAAATTACAAGCGATCGTGTATACACTCGTGAGACAAACCTACGAAAATAGCACTCAGGTCTCAGTTTTCGTTTATTGCTTGCTCCTCAGTAAACCAACATTAAGTAGTATGGATAACAAATGCGGGGCAAACTGTGAAAAGTGAGCCATACTTATGAAATGACAAGCAGCAATTACAGACAACACACCAGGTTATTTGTGAAAGCATTAAAGCCTATTAGAGGCCAACGGGCGTTGTTAGACATAAACGTTTATTCTCGTCACAAAACAGCGCCATTTCAGTCGAGAAATATTAAACAAAATAAACCGCTCTTTAGTAAGAGCAAATCCATATTGTACATAATATTCCCAACACCACTGTACAATAAAATTTGGTTTTGAGTTTCTCAATTTGCCTGTAGTGCATTCCACGAATAATGAATAGTAAGGAAGGAAGGAATGAAGGCAGGCAGGCATGAAGGCAGACAGGGAGGCTGAGAGGAAATAGAAAAGGAAAAAGTGATAGAGGGAGGAAGGAAGGAAGGGAGGGAAGGAAGTAAATAAAAGAATGGAAAGAGGGAAAGAAAGAACGAAATGTAATGTGCAGTGTAATCTATCTTTAGTCCTGAACAAGTTACATAGCTCCGATAAAACAGCACTTGTATTATCCCAGCAAAACCGTAAGCAATGAAGTTTGCTGTAGTCAAGTCCCCCCATTTATTTTGTTTTCCGAAAGTGGCTCCGAGATGGCGGCCTGCTAAAATGACACACTAATCATAAGGATTAATTATAAACAGTACTAAAGAGGGCCGATGAAGGGTCTTGTTCTTCAACCTGATTTGGGTGTTTAAGGGAAATGCTAACATTCTAGCTGCGTAATGTAAATAGAAAAAATATTAGGAAAACGCCTACCCATATATAAATATATCATATGTATTCTGTCAATAGAGCCTAAAATGTTCCTTAGTATTCGCGCACTTAACTTGAATATAAGTCCGGTAACCTTTGAGGATAATTGGAAACTAAAAATTAAGCCGCAGCAAAGTTCGACACCTACCGCGCCTGTATCAATTATGAGGAGAAAGGTGGTATAAACAACCAGTGTTAGTAAATACTGCGGTTACTGAAACAAACCATGCAACTTTGACCAACTTTAGAACAGTCAGCCATAAACGTTCCTCTGGGGCAGCGATCAGCTATTGTAAGCCACAGGCAACGGCGGTCTCAACAAAGAGTTTAAAACTTCTTTTTCGACCTGACTAATTGATTAAAATGGAACTAGAGAAAGAACTGAATCATTTGAAATCAATGATAGCAAGTTTTTTGTTGATGTGGGTTTCTTTCTTATGCAAATCCTGTAGGCTGACTTAGCTTGCGTTCAAGGAAAGATTCCATTTTTACTGAGTATGGTCAGTTCATAGCCTCTCCTCAGCCAAGACTCCTGCAGTGCCTCCAAGCGACAACACACGGTAACTGGGTACCTTGCGGTCCCAGGCTGAACTGTAGGGGATCTCGGAGTAACATGGGCCCCAGAGGTGAGGTGGCCAACCGGCCTGTGGGTACGCTC
>OX419339.1:20986281-21023781 GCA_948470475.1 Galaxea fascicularis
CGGGGGTTGACAGGTATGCTTGATGATACATGAAATATTATTCTGTCGTTTTGGCGCTTGTTTGAGCGATTGTCAAGTATTACAGGTTCTTTTTTTTTAACTTTTTACGCTCTAGCGTGAAGATGGCTACCAAAAAGCAACCTGTAATGCAATGGACAGATGACCATGACATTCTCCTGTTGCGTGAAATGATTGCTAGCGAATTGTTTCAGTTCAAGAAAGGCAGTCCAGACCGTGGCAAAATCTAAAGCAAATCTGAAGCAAATCTAAAGAAATCAAAATCTTAACAGTTTATACACGTTAATTATAGTTCCTTGCGTTAGGGACAAAGCATTGTGTTTACGAAAATGGGCTGTCTGCCTCTACTGAGTCTAGTGTTGATTTAACAATACAGCTCATTATATTATGTGCTGTAAGAACTTAAAAACAAACTGTTCATTACTTGGCAGTCAGCCTTTGTGTTTTGCTGTGTTGCGTTTACTCATTTGTTGTAAGTTTTAAATATGATTGTGGTCCTTTTATTAACCACTGTCCCTTAAATCAGGAATCACTACTGATATGTATGTTTACTTTCACTGAAATAAATTCATTAAATACATTTGATTTATGTGAAGTAGTCCTGTAAGGAAGGAGGGTTTAGCCCAAAAAACTCTGAGGTGCTGTTTCCATATCTGAAGCAGGTTATTGCAGTGTTAAGAATAGCACAGACTAGGTACATTTTTCCAACACTGCTCATGCCAATTTTTAAATTCTTTTTGAAGTCCAAGAATTTAAAATCATTAATAATGTCGCCAAAGAGCCACTCGAGAGTCACTCTGACAGAACTCATCTCTGCATTATATCCTTCCATCACTGGGGTTAGTATACCATGACGAAATGGTGCCTGTAGGTGCACACGTAAAGGGTAAGCAGGGTCGCCAAACACACACTTGGGCTCTCCAGTTGGGGAAAATGCATTTTGCTCGAGCTCATGAAGAAGGTTGGAGTCCACCAGCATACTAGCATCATGCTTTTTACCCTCTGCAGGCAAGAACAATAATGACAATTATCATAATCATAAGTTAATAATAATGATGATTATTATTCCTGTGGCACACCACAACTCCATTCACAGTTGGGGTACTTGGCTGGAAATAGACTGTACCCCAAGAGGGATCTAGGGTCACCAAATGTCACAGGACCGTCTCAGCAAGTGCATTTAGTCCTGGTTTGTTTCGTACCCCTTCTAGAACAGAATCTTCCTGAGAATGTGTGCTGTTATTATTATTATTATTATTATTATTATTATTATTATTATTATCATCATTATCATTATTATCATTACTATCATTACTATCATTATTATTAGAGGGCACTTAACAAAAATGTGAATAAACAAAGAAACAAGGCAACATAGACCCTCTCTCTACCAAAAAGCAGCCTACTATATTGTGAAAAAATCTTTGTAATAAAAAATAATGTAGATTACTAACATACCAATATGGCCATACATATTCCCAATGAGCCCATTTGGTAGTGCAACAGACTGGAATTTTAACGAGTGAACACGCTTGTGACCGTTATACACAATTCTTTGCTGTTGATCTGGACAAGCGATCGGTCTCACTGTCCCATCTATGAATCCAAAACAATTTTCTAGTGGGGCGCCTTTTGCATGTATGACATCAGCATACTCCTGTAACAAATGAGGGTTCAAAATGTCTTCATTCCATTGAGACTGATTCTGTGGCTGTGATTGTTGAAAATGTTGTCCATGACTTCGTTCGTAATCATGCACAACTCTGGAACTGGTCTTCCAAATCGGCTGATCATATCTGAATAGCGGCAAGGATAAGAAAACCTTCTCAGTAGCATGCATAAACCTTCAATTCTATCACAGATTTTTCTTTGTGGACAACGGATGTTCAGTGGTAGTTGAAGAACGTTTGCCAGCACAGGGATGTCTTGTTTTTGGACTCTGAACTCTGCCAAATACTCGGTTTCGTCAATGTTTTCAAGATCAAATCTTGCATACGAACTGTACGGCAAATCAGGGTTCTTGGAACGGCAGCTCTCCCACAAGACCAAGAATTCTTCATCAGAAATTTATTTACTATCATACGTTAGTAACAGCATCTCTCTTGTTTCACGAAAAGACATTTTTCACAGGTTTTTTTCAAGCTTTCGAGGTAGGTTTCGAATGAGTTGCCGTCGCAAAAATATTTCTTTGCTTAAGTTTGAATTTTGGCGGGAACGACGGCGCCCTCTTACCCAGGCTCGCTCGTTTGTAGACGTCGCCGTCGCCCGAAAAACGTCTGGTGCTTAACTTCCCTAATGGCATTTCCGTCACGGTCAATCATCAGAACTTGACAGGTCATCATCTTTGACATCTTGCGCAGCCGGTCTTCTGACAGTCAGTGACCTTTGAGATCTGCATTTCAATTGACCCCACGTGAAACAAACATTTGATTATTGCAGTATTTGCTATGATAAATCAGCGTGAACCACAGCCTCTTTCTGGGCATATGAATATAGTCTCTTGGCTCCTTTGTTTTAATAACAGCGGGTAAGGTAAGACCTTGGATTGATGTTCATTTATGTTGAATTTCGTGATTCGTGAAATTTTGTTAAAACTTTACGTGACGCGTGAATTTTGTTAAAATTTGTGCGTGAAACGGGATCATGACCCCCCCTTTGCCACCCTCACTAGAATTTTTATTTAGAGTAGAAGAAGAAAGTTTTGTGTTTAATTTAATTAGTTTTATTTGATTTGAGTCAGATTCCGTTTTATTATTTTATCTGTCCAAGAAACCTTTTACTGCGACTGTGCAACTGTATCTGATAATTCCTGAAAAATCTCCCATATTTTGTTTATAGAGGTCATAAAGCTCGGTTTCTTATCAAAAGCAAGAGATTCAGACAGATAGGCATTGCTTAGCAATGCTATCTTCTGGAAGGTCCTGAAGGTCTTGAAGATGCATCTCAAACAGGACCGTCGCAAGGGTAAAAAAAAACAAACAAACAAAAAGGCGGGGTGGGGCTCTCTCCCTCTGCCCGCCATTTCGTTGTAGACATTAGAGAGTCTGCTGGTGGCACAATGGATACTGGTGGCACGCGGCGACGGCAAGAAGAAAATCAGAGCAATAGGTTTATTAAATAAAATCAAAACAACAACCGCTGCACATTCATCACACGTTCACAGTTGGAAGATTCGAGATGAAGAACGCGAATTCACTTTATAGATAATGTTTTCGCTACCGTCACTGTCGTGGTATCTTTTGTTAAAACTGTTTTTTAAGTTACAAAAATTCATGAAATTAGGCAGAATAACTGCCCCCCCTATTCCATTTTAGTAGACCTGAATGCCAAACTGAATCAAATGCTATCCTGAAATCGACAAAGCAACAGAATGTGAATAATACATATGAAAGAACTGCGGATATGAAATCAAATGAAGAATGATCGTCGCACTTGTGATCGCAATTTTTACAATTGCGTAAAGAAGCCTGAAAAAAATTCAAGACTTCAACGGGGCTTGAATCCGTGACCTCGCGATTCCAGTGCGATGCTTTACCAACTGAGCTATGAAGCCACTGAGGACCAGAAACAAAACCCACGTATTGCACTAGCCTGGAGAAAGGGAACGACAAGGGGAGAAGTAAAGAAGGACCGTAGAAATAGAAAAACAGGAGATAAGTTTTGCCACCACTGCGAGAGACAGAGTAGAGTTGAAAACACGAGTCATGGCCCTATTCAATACGTCAATCATCCAATACGTTACGATAGATTGAAATTTCTTCGATAGCGTTTAAACACCCATACAACAAGCCAGTCAACGAAATCTTCAGTAGACAAAGCCCTTTTGTAGACTCGACCCCAGAGTGGATGGCTTTAATTAACCTTTAATTATATGTGATCAAACCGCCTCACTCGACACGGTTTTGGCTGGAGAGGACGAAGTCACAATTTACCGTAGAAGTCAACGAAAACTCAAGATTTGGAAAAACTCCTTTAGGCAACCTTTGCAGGCTAAACTTGAAAGGAATCGACATTCAAGGAACATTTCAGTCAGTGTATCTGGCATTGAACTTAGTAAACCTTTAAACTTTAGTAAACTTTTAATGGAAAAAGTGTTCTCTTTTCAGATACTATTGCCATCCAGCTTTTCAATTGCGCGGGTACCTGTTTTAACGCACCGAAACGCAAGCTGATGTCTCAGTCAATCATGAAGTAAGGTTATTTACATGTGCGCTAAGAACCGAAGAGAAGTAATTCAAGTGACCAATAAGGCTGCGGTGTTATTTTTAAATCATTATGGCAATTAGTATGGCATTATTTGCTTCTGCTTTTAATAAAAACCGATCTTTAGGGGTAACCCTTTCACAACACATTGCAAGTGTTTGTAGTCCGATTCAGATGAGGTTTTGAATCACGTGCGTTTTTCTTGTATGTCCATGCTCTTCTCTGAGTTCCGATTGTATCGATCGCGATGAACTTTGTTTTCGGATTTCATGTCATTTCCACACATGATAAACTATTTAGGTATCAGTTTTAAAACAAATCGTGCCAAATTTGAACAAGTACAACTTGCAAAGGAAGAAATTCAGTGAACGATGGACTAGCTTCGTCGTTGAGGGATGGTAGGTAGACTGCTATGTTGCTGGATACGTGGTTCGTATTGGCCTCTATCTTCAGCGTTAATCTCCATGCCGGACTATCTACATACGACAGAGTTAGTCATTTTGAGAGCAGTATGGACACACCGTATTTCTATTTGATAGCGTATCATGTTGTGTTTGGTATTTTTGCACCCGAGCAGTACACAACTGAAATGGTGAACCAAGATTACCTCGCCCACTGAGCAGCATGCTTTTTTTTATCAGTGTGCAACCTAGCAAAAGGAACAGGGATGAATTTCAGCCTTGCATAAAGGACCTCCATTTTGCAAAAGTAAAGATGACCTAATCGATCCCTCCAGGCAAAAGGAGAAAGGGTTGTGCAGGGAAGGAGATTCCACGGTAATCATAAATGACGTATGTCAGATATATCACGAATATGGCATAAAATTCTCAATACAAGCTACGCTTGTTCGACAAATGATAGAAAAAAACGTTTCTAATTATGTTACTTGACATGTCAAAACAAATAAAACTCACACTTCAAAAAGACCTAATTACTTGAACTTTTGGAAACGCGTTATTAATATCTGTCACAAAGGCATGTTTTTGTAAGAATTCATTTAAAAACTCATAAACTCGATTCAGATTTATCAAATTTATGATGGGTTACTAATTAGAAAATGTAATCAGTATCTTACAACCGTTCAATAAATCCTCAACCGCTTTTCATCAAGTATTTGAAAGGAAAAGGATTCAGTGCAGACCGTTCTTAAAAGTAGCCGACATCAACTCAAACAATACGAAAGATTACAAAACACTTTGCCGCCTTGGTATGTCAATCAAATTATATACCTTTTCGATTGTATCTTTAATTTCTAAACCCGTAGGTTTGTATAAAACCATGGGCGGTGTGACGTGGTTTCCGTTCAATAGAATCTGTGTGTTCCACTTAATTTCAAATGATTGTATCAAACGTCTGCTTTCATTTGAACGTCTTTTCATTTGAAGTTGCCCAGCCTCTTTATGAGGAAATGAAAAGGTTCAGCGGCGGATGCTTTTTTTAATTAAGTCCGAATTTCTTATCAATCTTTAAACTCGCCAAATGTTCCTTGAGAGATGTATTTGTTGGGAAAAAGGACGTCAAGTCGGTGATAACCAACGAGAGAATCAGTCAACTTGTGATGACAAAATGACTGAACGTAAACTTAAGGCTATCATTTCAACACATCAACTACCCAACAGTTTAAATAACTGCAAAGTACAACGGAATATATTTAATCTCACGGGTGGCTCTATAATACCTCAAAGGAATTTCCGACACTTGTTGGTCACCTCCGTTCTTGCCGAAAGCGTGCCTGTTAGCAAAGAAGCCTCAAAAATGTCTTAAAAAGGCCGAAGTTACTTATTGACAATTTTTGATAATTTAAGGAGTGTATTTAAAAATGGGAATAGCACAGGCCGGACATAGTGTTTGTGAACGTAACTGTCGTTTAAACCCGCGTTTAAACAATTCCATGATGTATTTCAAAATGCGTCAGGCAATTGTTTCGTAGACAAAAATAATTAATTTGCAGTGACTTTTTAATTTTTTCAATTAAATTATACACAAACCTTATAAGGAACCGTCCGTATTTAGCCGGGACTACAATTGGTTGTGGTGATGGGTTTTGAACTTGAACTATAAGTTAGATTGAACTGTGATCAGATCCAAGGCATTTTAACTACCAAACCATCAAAATAAGACAGGTAGCAGACATATTGCCAAATCATGAACCCATTAGCCTCGTCACAGACTATTCCAAAACAACGCAACATGATAGGAAAAACAGGACGGGGATGTGCCTATTCTATGCCAAATAAACTGGCAAAAAATCGTGAACGATTTCTTTTAAGGGGTGTACCCCACAGCTGTTCAGAACCCCTGTTGTTTAGAACTTTCTATTAAGAGGATGCTCTTTTTACAAACGTTTGTCGGTAGCGCCCAAAGAATGTTTGCAGTAACAAAATTAAAAGTAGTAAAAAGCTTACATTAAATAGTTCATTACCAGGATAAAAATGGCCCCAAGACGGAGCACGGAATTTCAAGTCTGTGTTTAGGTCCTCAAACCTGTCTTCGTAACTGTTTGTAGCATAGCTTATTCTTTCATGTTATTTTTTTTTCAGTAGTGTTGAACTGTGGAAGGCCAGTTTGAACATTTGACATATATGTCGTCCTGTTACGTCTTTACATATTTTTAAATAAAATAATAAAACAATTCGATTATACATCTGGTAAACAAATTTCAACAAACTTTGCCCTGATCATGCGGCGAAAAGGAAGTTATTAGTTGAAATTGATAAAATACTTGTAGCGAATCTTACAGATCAGACAGAGTTATGGTTTAAGGTGATCTTTATGGCTTTGTAAATGAGAATATCTTATCTCATTTTATTGTAGCTTTCCTTGACGTGCTGTATGCATGTGAACTAACCATAACGTACTTTCCATATGTGATAAAAGCAGCTAAGGAAGTCGTTTATTCTTAAAGATCGGAACTGCCTTTTCACAACTCCTCAATACTGAATAGAAATTCCGTTCTTCTTTCACGGGAAGTAAATCTACCTATCACTGATTGAATTCACAGCTGTCGTCATTGAAGGTAAGCATCAAATCGTTTGATTCAAGGGTAATGACCAATTTGGTTTCAATGAAGTATTTGTTTTAAGTGGATGGTTTAACATTCAGTTTCCCTGCTAAAGGATCGATAGAAGTCCGGGTATTTGGAAAGTGAGTCAACATGTTTGTGAAATTAAATTTGAGCTCTCACAAGGGAAATAAGATTCCTTTCCTTCAAAGATTCTGCGGCTGGGTTCACAGATCAGTATCCAGTTAAAGAATTTGAAAAGGTCGAATAGTGCCACTGACAAAAATCATTATTTCAAAGAGTTTTAAATGGAATGTAAAACAAAAACTTCCTTTTTTCGCGGATCTTTTCTGCCACCCGAATTATCGATTGGGCGTCCTTGTTGAATAACATGATACCTTCGAGCTAAACAGGAAACGTTTGTACAAAACTGCTTGCAGGATAAACTTCAGCCATTAATCCAGACACAAGCTCAGCCAACACACAGTAGTTCATTATCATTTGTGCAAGTAGTAGTTGGTAAATTCTACCTGAAGCTATGTTGCGTGCAAGTGTGCTATTCCCGAAATAACGGGTCTTGCCTTTGCCCCCGCTACCAATCTTTAAACGTTTAAAGGTTACCTCATGGGAATTGAAAAAAACGCCGTTTAAAGTGATTACAGGATTACTAACCAGGTGTTTTTATCATAATTCCCTTACTATCTCAACCGATTCCTTCGTCATGTCGACAGGACCTTTCACTGTATGCTATTGTCTGGAAGACAATAGTTGTGTCAATTTTGCAACTCTTTCAGTTGTTTTGGTCTACACGTCCACTCGAAAGCAAGTTATTCGGTATTTAACGTCGCTGGCTTCACTTTCTTTATATTCGTTTCTTTATAGTTCTTGAATTGTGTTCAGCTTGGCAGCGAGGTACAAGAAGAAGATTTAATTGTAAACATTGCAAAACCAAATATATGTTTAAGAAGAAAAGACACTTTTCTTTATTTTACGGCTTTTTCCAATAACTAAGCACACAGTACACAAGGAGCACACAATCGTTTGCGGGAGTGTTGTTCTTCGGACGGGCTATTTGGATTTCTTAATGGGATCTCCATAATGCTATTTAAGGAGATTGATGTTTTCTAGTGGGATTTACTGCATTTTGTGTTGCCCGTAGCTAATACTCCAAAATTAACGATGTAATTTCACGAAATTTATAGAAACTGCTGATCGAAGCGAACTCTACTAAATAAAGCTTGTCTTGAAGGCTGGTGTATCAGCGAGGTAAGGCCACCCAAATCTGGAAACTTCTGGAGGTTAAGTACACTCTGTGCCCCAAATACGTCAAATACCTTAAGTGATCAAAAGCATTTAATTATAACGGTTGTCGGCGTTTGAATACAGTCAGACCAATGAATCTATACGGCGCGCTACGCTGACATGTGGATCGAGAGACTATCTTTATCACAAGGATATAAATCACGATTACTTTCTATGCTGTGATTTATACATTAGTTATTCTGTTTATTTGCTGCTTATTTGTAGTTCCACCTGAATTGGGGTTTTGACGCTCGCCTTCCAATTTATAAACAGAAGACTAAACTTATAGTTTGTTCATTGATCTTCATGGCAATGGTTCTGGCTCAAACTTATTCATTTTCAAATAGGAATAGTGGCGTGAACATTGACCAAGCAATGGGTAAACGTAATTTGAATGTACTTATTCAAAACCTCAATTGTTTAAACTTGGGAAACCGTTCAATACACGATGCTACTGAGGTCTCACATCTTCCCGATCCCAGAAATTACAATGCTCTCGACAAACGTCCGCAGGAATTTCTTGGAGAAGGGCGTCAGCGGATTGGAGCGGTCACTAAATACATTGTCACCCTCTAATTACATTCAATTAACTTGTGGGCTCTAAAGTTGTTTCATTATCAATCCATCATACTACTACCAAGCATTTTAGGGGAGCAACATGCTGATCTGGAGTTGCTGATTGCACTGAAATCTGAGTTCACGCTTAGTAGTCTCTGTGGTGACAGTGATAACTAACATCATGACCAACTACGATGTGAACACTCTCGTTTGGTCCAAGACGCGCTATTTTGTGCATGTTTGTCAATTAAACGCTTGCAATGTTACAAAACTCGTGTTTCATCCAAGTATTTAAAACACTATTAAGAGTTTTGACAGTTTTTGTAACGTAACAACTGGAATTAGTAGCATGCAAAGTATTTATTTTCCCTTAAAAACATAGCAGCACATATTTAACTGAGTAGCTCACTGGTTTAGAGCCTTTTTTTTTTTGTTTATTCTTTTCTTTATATATTTTTATTGTTCTTTTCGTTACCGCTTTTGTATCTGGTAAGAGTACATTGTAGATGTACAAGAAAACGATCCAGGTGCAACTGCCTTATGTAATAGATTATTCAAGTAGAGAGACCAGTGACAAAATCGTTTGCTTACTGTCAGTTACTCAGGGGCACCCACGAGCCAAATCAACCATGAAGCTGTAAAAAGGCCATTTTAAGTACCTTATGGTGTTTGAAGCCTGTTTAAAGTGATGTTTCCATTAGCTAGACGAATGTGATCTGTTGTTAGGGAACAAAATCTTCCTTTGAGAAATTGCTAGCTGAATTGAGCTTTCCACGAACTTTCTAGGGAACTATTTGCTTTCCGAAAATGCTAGCTGACGTTTTTGACTGCCATAAACCGCAAATATGACCCGAAAACGTCATGGGCTATAGTTCCTTATTGTCAATCTTTTATGCCAGGTTTCAGTTAAAAAAAATCCGAGAGTACTCTTTGATTGACGCTGAAAACCTTCCCTCCACCGAACAGATATCTACCGAAACGTGTAGTTGGGTGCCCCAGGTTACCATAGACACTCTGCATATGAATATTTTTCCACTAGAGTTGTGTTATTGATTTTTAATTATTCGTATTGTGCATTTGTCAAGTTTATTATCCGACCAGTAAACAAGAGATTTTTCTTCAAATAACTGGAAAAATCCGAAATGCTGTGCAGGGACCGTGTGCTTAGTGGTAGCCATTTGAGTAAATCACATTTTGGCTACAATTTAACTGAGCCACAGTTGTAGGAACAAATATTTTCATGCTATTGAGAAAAAAGATTTGAACTTTTTCCTTAAGGGGCAGGAAGCGCCACATTAGGACGTGAACCTCTTACCCTATTCGCAAAAAAATTGTCTGAAACTTTTGACGTTAAAAGGAGGAAAGAATCTTAATTAAATAATTTTAATTCTTTGTTTTAAGGTACTCATAAAAAAACTGATTTCCCTAGCATTTTCAGCCAGAGCAGGAACCCAGCCCATTGGTTGCACGATTTTTGTTTTTGGCGGTTACGCGGTTATTCAGATGGCGCGGTGTTAGTAAAATGCCAGAGGCCAGCTGCTCACTGCAATTTTGAAGGAAAACGAGAAATTACGAATTAATCGCCACTATAAGTATCTGACAGTCTTATAAGGTTTGAGGCGACTATCTGGAGCCACAAACTGATAAGTTGTGTTATTAAATGCTGTGTTTACACCATTTTGCGAGATCAGTAAGTGGATTTCGCACGCCTACCGGATATATATGTTCAAAGCTCTTTGCCTGAAATAGGCCGTTCCATATCTCCTTTGAAAATGGGAACTGAATTAAATTACGGCATACTGCTATTTCATTTCTAACTGGTTCAGACAAGGGGAAAGTAATTCGTTTTGTCAGCAATTAAAGAATTTGAGAATAAACATGTCACTTTATTAATGTGGTTTGAAAAGAATAGTGCAGACACGTCGTCTCCGAATCATTTTGCCTCGAGGAAACACAATTTTAATGTCGGATACATCTTGCTTATGACTTGGCTTATTAAATAAGATCTGCTGAAGTTCGATTTAGATAAATATTGGAAAACCCCTCTCTCGACAAGGCAAAAACAGGTAAAAAACGCGCCACTCGTGTTTTTTCCGGCAAGACAGTAACAAAGTTTAAAACAGAGATTCAATTTTTTTTTTTTTTTACTGTTATTGTTTTCAGTCCATTTGCCCCGTCACGTTTTCCTCAACGTTTGGACATAAATTTCCACATTACAGCAATCAAAGGTACTTTTCTGGTTTCATCTACAACTTGAGTGGCAGACAGGAAATGGTACTTCAGTTATATACTCGTACTTCGCCATTTTGTTTCCCTTTACTGAAAACTGGAAGATGAAAATGATATTGCTACAATTAGTCTGCTAAATGCTTTGGATCCCTTGCCGGGTTGTCCTTTTCGGCAAGCAGTCTAGTAGGCGTTTGATACTTATCCGAAAACACAGTTTATTAGATCAACTCGGCCGGCTGGGAAGAAAACAATTTCGGAAGCCAATCAATAAAGGACCAGGATTTAATTTCTGGAAGGTAGGGATATTTTTTTTCATTTTGAAAATTAATGCAAAGTAACTTTGAGTGTTCTTCCCTTATTCAATTTCGTTCTGGTCCAAGTAACGTGGTGGTCTCTCCGTTGCCTTTCCAGTCACGTTCATTACAATTTAGTTGGAAAATTAACTATTTCTTCCACCAATTCGAGTTGGACTTTCTATTCTAGTTGACAAAAGAAAAAAAGATTAACGGATAACAGTTGATGTTATTTCTTTCTTTTCGCCGTAATTAATCATTTTCCTGTTTTTCTGAATGCTTCAAGGAAATTCAGTCGGCAGAGAGTTCAATACAAGAGGGAATTCTATTTACTTAGCAAATCCAAACGACATTTCGAACACATCTGAGAAATATTAACTAAATCTGTTGCGTGCCGCAAGCATAAATATATCCGATAGTTTAGGCAGAGCCAGCCGCCTTCGTCATCAAAAATATAATGAGTTTCTTTCGGTAGAGATCCTAATGCGTTTTCCAGTTGTCAGAGGGTTAAATCCCACAACATCGTTGAGTCAGATTAGATGGGCTGGTTGTCTGGTTGGGTTAGTATAAACTGCTGTCCTGTGGCCGACTACCGCCACAACTGACTTGCGCTCCTCGTGTGAGAGTGATTGCTTCAAAAGATCCCAAGACTTCGTCGTCTGTTCAAGACTCAAGCGTTCGTCAAACGTCCATGTGAGTATCTTTCAGTGTTTATTACTCCACTCGATAGTCAGCGACTGGTGATTTTAGCGATACTTTGTTGTCGAAGCGACGCGCGTCAAAAACGGTAGCGAAACAATCCACTGCAACGCACAATTTGGGTCTCAACTATGTAAACACTATTCTTCTTATAAACTAATAATCCATGGTAACTTAGCAGCATTTTGCTAGGAGTTTTCAACCTAGAGAAGCCCGTTCTTTCAACCTTAGTGACTAATAACCTTGTAGAACGAAGACGATCCTTTCGAAAATTGTTACCGAGATTTTGAATGAGATTTTTACTTGTTTTGCTAAAACCGGCCAGCATTTTGTTTTAAATCGCATCGATTTAATAACTGAAAGGTTGTTACCGTAGAAAGAATTATTCAAGCCATCGCCCTCAAAATAGATGTATTATCATCTTAGTCCACTTATTATAGGATCCGGCTTTGCTTCATCTGGGAACTGAATCAGTTCCAGTAAGATCATATTACGGTAAACCTCGCATATGCTAGATATGCTCATCTAGCTTTTAAATTCATAAACACATGAGCTTGAATTGACAGATTTTCCATAACTTTTCGATTAACCTAAAAATAGCCACATGCCTCAGGCAGTGCATGTTTGCTCAATCGTTTACATCTCTCAGTCGCTACCTTTTCATTCGAATATCTACATGGAATACAACTGCAGCAGTTCCGTTTATAGTTATTATTATTTATTGTAAAAAGAGCGCTATGAGTAGGTGACGGAAAAATTGGGGTCAGCGGTCATTACAATGTTAGCAGTGTTCACTGTCAGAACATCCATATGAACAGTAACTGTGAAGAATAAAATTTACATGTTATTATATGTACTTCTTTTCGTGATATTGATCCCGCGGCCCACGTCTTCTTTTCACGCGGTGCTTTTAAAGGGGGCCGTTTAAAAAAACAAATTGCTTCTTATGATATCTTTGACACACACGTCTTAAACTCTGAAACATTATCTTTCTCCTGATAGGTTGACTTTTGGCCCCTAATATAAAATTAGAACGACCGATTTTCTCTCAAAACATCTACAAATTATCTTTCTATTTACTAGCAATAGTAAGGTAAACTGTGGCTAAAGCGATTGTTAATGTTGTCATAAGTGCAACTATTCGGTGGGTCTGGCTCTGAACCTGTTCGAATTCAGACATTAAAGCAATTTTCAAATTGCGAAGATAATACGCATTACTGCTGATAGAATATCAAAATGCTTTCTGGGTTGCAGCACGACCAGAAATCATAATCTTTTGAAAAATTACTTATATGTCTAGTGGGATTATTGAAGAAAAATTTTAAATACGGAATGTTCGAAACAATGTGAAAGAGGAATTCGTTATATAAGAACGTTTCAGCAGGAATTTAGTAAGAAAATAAAGAATGGCTCATAGAATGATCTATATCTCTGCACCAAAATTGTCTTGAAACCAATGACAGTGTCAACAAGTTGAGACGAGGTATAAGGATTCTCATCAAGACGGCGTTATGGATGATAAGGACTCAATTCCGAAATTATTTTGTTCTCCAAGTCAGTGACCCGGTTCTGATCACTTGCTAATAACTAACTTTGAACTTCAAGTACTTTGAGATCTAAAGGCTTAGAAACACTGCAGGGACATCAAATATCTGTGGTATAAGATCAATGAGAGAGATAAACATTCCTGAAAACTTTGTGAAAGCTACACCAGTTGAGAGTGGAATGTCCTGTTGTGAATTTGAAACGATCCCTGACAGTTATAGTGTCCCGAGAAAAAACAGTGACGTGCTTAAGATAAAGCAGAATATTGAGAAGCCTAATAACCTTTTCTACAGCATTTGGAGTGGGTCACCAGGACATACAAATTCCTCTATTGGCAGAACTGAGTTATTACTCCACCAAGTCTTGTGTTTCTCGCTCGTAAACTAGATCCATCATCGGAAGTGGTTTGGTAGTGTGACCCACGTATTGTCAAGTAATCTACACCTTATTTGTGGTATAATTACTTTTAAATCATTCTTCGTCGATTTTATCCCTTTGTCAACGGCATATTTAGCGAAAACAGTCGGACTTTTAAGTCTTCGGTTATAAAGGCACCGTTTAATTAACTTAACTTTTCAGTTGGTGAAAAGTTTGATAACAATTGACCCTTTCAGAGTTTCTAGTCTCTAAATTGGTATGTGTGATAAAAGGCTCACAAACGAGCATACTGTGGTCTACGGTTATTGACTGTGTTCCTGATCAGTCAGTGCTGATGAATTGTACATAAATCTCACGGAAGAAGATAAGTTAGGTGTACAGTGTTTACGTTTCAAGTAAGTTTAACCGCAATAAAGAAGCAAAATAGTACATTAGAATTTCTTTCTTAATAGAGTGGTGAATTTGACAAGCAGTTACGAAAAATAACAACGTGGTTTGTCAGAAGTGGCTCACGTTTCGTAATAATTATTCGTTTCTGGACAATAAGAAACAATGGGTGGGGACGGCATGACCCCAGGGGCACGCGATGAGACACAACCGTGGAACTCTTTGATGCAAAAAGATCACTTCATGAGATAATTAGGTTAGTGGCGAGGCAATATAACACAACTTCACTTTTTGACAAAGTGCATGCTTCACTCTAATCTCGATACGATTTTAAGAATCTGGCGAGTTTTGGCTTCCAGAGAGACTTCACAAACAATTGACCTCTGCAGGATATAAACGCTGTTCTTTTCTCCTCCAGCCAGAATCCACTGGGCATCCACGAAGAAAGATCAACAAGACGTTGGGCATTTGGAGTGCAACTTAAAATACAAACAACCATGAAAGTAACGAAGAAGTTTCACTTAGCCCTGATTGTCATTTGCATTTCCTTAGGTACGCGCTTCTCAATATTGTTGCCAGTTGGTTATTTTGAGTTCAATTATTCAAGTTGGCGTGCCTTGGCTCGAAACAGTGTGGAATAACAAACACTTCGTAGTTTTTGCGCTATTTGCTGGTGGTTTTGATAAGAATCTTAACCATTGCTCTGTTGTTTTCCTGTGTGTTCTAAATATAGGGCTCCCGAAATGCGAAACTAGTCAAGGGAATTGCCTTCGAATCGTTAAGTACATATACCACAGCCTTGGAATAAGGACCCGTGAGCCTGTCACCTCAAATCTAGTGGGAGAGTGGATTTCATCTAGGTAAGGCGGAATAGATGATAATTTTATTTCTAAAAGTTGATACTTCTTTAACCTCTAGGATGGACCGCGTGTGTTGTAATCCCGGAGATTAAAAAACGTTTCAACAACATAATCCTCTGATAAGGGGCGGCAATGTACTCAGCGAAATGCATTTTATCCCGGTGGCTTTCGGTTGTGGCAAACATTCGTAGTTAATTATTGTTTATTGCTCTCGGAGACTTGGAGCGTGAAGTAGGAGGAGATAAGACAAATTAACTTGGCTACACTGCGTCTTATTGGTGACACTCATAATTGCTTGGATTTCGAACTATTTTTCAATTCTTTCCCTCGTCACATAGAAATGCCCGTCATTATGGAAGGCTTACGGCTGAGGTTACTAAGAATAAGAAACTGCACGATTGGTCCTTTATTAGTCAGTCATCCATCAACATCGCTTCGTTTGGGAGTTATCAAATTAATTGATTAATATATGTGTAAATGAACTTCACATGAACAGTAACGCTCCGCTAAATGCTCAATAATATCGTATACTGGTGGCCGATTAGCAACAAAATGTGCCATTACTTCATGGCACATTTTTTCACCAAGATAGGCAATGGGTGACTTGAAATGTGAGCAGCGGAAACTCTTTAAGTTTTTTGTTGAAAGTAAGGGCGAGGTCCACTTATCTCTCACATATTTTCCAAAAGCTAGCAAGACGACTGACTTTAAAACGCTAATTTTATTGATATTTGAAAATAATGTCTCCTTTCTTTCTAAATTGTGCGGTTTTAGTAGTCTAAGTATCATTCTTTTGTTGTTGAATCATTCCAGAACAGATCCGACGGTTCAAGTCTCATAACATCAAATTAGTCCTTGAGGACAAATGAAGAACCGTAGCTTGCTTTGTTCCAATAAGAAATACCGAAAATGGTTCGGATCAAAGGTCATCGAGAATAGAAAACCTGTCATTTTATGTTAGCCTAATGGACTGGCGAGACTATATTAAACGCAGTAGCATTCACAAGGCCAGCAATAATTGTAGGAAACAAAACGTCTGCGTGTCATTGTGTCTACAAGACCATCATTACACGCACGGACAAGCAACGCCATGTGCATACCACAAACAAAATCAAATAACCTAGAAATTAATTGACAAGTTTAATTAAACATAATGTGGGCAAACGGTACATGTAAATAACGGCGATTACAAAATTAGAATGCAAAAGTGTTATCTTCCAAGTTACGACGTGCCTGCAGAAGAGAACTTAGTTTTCGTCGCTGTATTCTAGTACACCGCTAATTATGTTTGTATTTAAATAACAGGACCTGTTTTCTGCACGTGACGCGTAGAATTTTTCTCAAGTCTTTGAAGTGGTTACTCCTGGTTACTCCATTTGGGTTTGGCTGTTAGCCTGAAAACTTTACCTGAAACCTTTCTCATTACGCTCTTATCTAAGTCACGTTCCTAGTGCCCACCGTCCAAGTTGTCTAAGTGTGTCTGTTTCACGAAGTCATTGTTACTGAACTTTGGATAAAAATTGCTCGAAGGAATGTGGTTGATATTGTTTAACCTCACAACCAGAATAGAGGAAGGTTTATTTACAATTGTTTTAAGACTACCTTGATCTGCTTATCTTGCAAAACGTCGCGTGAGGACATTGCTTCGTTTCAGTTACACGTTCTGTTTCACTTCATTTATTAGAAGGGTGCACTAAAAATGTGCGTGTCGTTGCAGGACAATTGTTTTAAGATTCCAGATAACATATCACACTTCAAAATGGAGAAACAGGCGAATAACTTTAATGTGCAAATTGTCTCTACTTAAGATAAAGTCTTTTGCAATAAAGCCCTTAATCGGGTTGGTATCAAAATCCTTGAACGTGATATTGCTATCCTGTTCTCTTTCTGTTGTGGAACGTCGTTCAAGCGTAACAATCCCCTAACAACAAACTGGAAACTGATAGTTTGCAACAGAAACGTTTAGCATTCAGGGGTTTGAAAGAAGACCGGAAGTAATATTTGCCTTATTATGTTTCGGCCTTCCGTGAAAGAACTTCTCGATCACAAGATTTTCAGTTGGTAAGAAAAATGCCTTCACCCTAGTCTAAACCATAAGTCGGATGAGCTGGAGATTTATTTTTAAGGCTGTGTTTTTGACCAGCTACTACAAATAGGATACTGCACACGAAGGAATAGGAGTTTTGAACATACACTGTTCCAAAATCTTAACTGAACGACGTAGAGACGTTCAATTTTAAGTTTTGTCAAGATTGAAGCCGAAACCCAACGGCTTCCAATGTTTTCTATTCAGAATATTTATGACTGAAAGATAAACTAGCTGTATTTTGCTTTCGTGACCACCTAACTACGTGCACAAACGTGTTCAGAATATCCCTGCAAATATTCCTGTTTAACGTTTATTGGCCCATTAAAGAATTTTGAAGTTAAGAAAAGAGGGCAATTAATTTAAAACTGTCAAGAGGTAAAGCCTCATGTTGTTGTAACACAAAGCAGAGGGTTAAATCTAAAACTTTCGAACGATGTCTGCAAATTAGCATAAATAGAGAGATGTTGTGAAAATTCCTTGATGCTAAGTGGCGGCATAAAACTGGATTCAACTTCTCATGGGATGATTACATTTTGCTACGTTTTTTTCTAAACCCAGCGACTGCCAGATTTAAGACCTCCGTTGGAATAAAAACACTGTACACTACACACAAAGGCTCATTCATTGTTCAATTTAGTCTGCATTTGATCAGACCACGAATTTAGGAAACAGTGCATGAAACACCGAGTAGTGTAATTAATTTGACAATAAACACAAACACATTGCATTTTTACGTTATTTGCTTGTTGTCCCAGTGGGTTTACTGTGCATTCCTAGGTTCGGTAGGAAACCACAGAGTTGTGGTGCATTTCCTGCTTGGTCTTAGAATGACTTCGCCGTAGAAAAGGTTTGGTAAAACTGTTCTCTCGAATTCTGTGGTTGAACCATACCTTCATGTAAGACAAGCCTGAGTTTCGCCCGTCGCCATCAATTTGCAGCACTTTTCCATGTTTCGCTGAGATAATTGAAGACTCTTAGGAATGTGACATCCTTTCATTCTTTTTATGATGTCAAAAGCAGGTATACCCAAGGCGCTCTATTTTTAAAACTCCTTTCAGATATCTCTAAACTTTGATCTGCAATCAGTTGAAGTGTAGAAAATAGATACTTTAACCTTTTCATCGTCAATGCTTAAAATATCAGTCAATGATATCCACCGCTTGATAATTTGGACAAAGTGATCGCCAAAGGAGTAAGCTTATTGAGTCAGTACAGTAACCTTGTCTGCTTAATTCAGGAAACATGCCAGCTCAACTAAATTCCTTTACACTTTTTTCGCGTTTCAGTTTCACAAATCGCTTGATTAATTGGTTAATTGATGTATCGTTTATTGATTAATTAACCGTTAGAAATATGCTCTGGGTTTTGTGGGTCAACTGACATAAAGGTACTATTATTTGTTGTGTTTTCTCCTCCAGTCTCTTATTCCTTTGTTTGCTTTTGTTTTCAGTTGTGAAGTTAGACCAGGTCCACAGTTTTTCATACGATACATCAAGATTTTGCGAAACGCAACATGGGAAGGATATTTTCACCGCTACAACGACTCACAGTGTTCCGAGCCCAAGCTGAGCCTTCACATGCATGGATTTTACAAGGTGTCGAACGAACCACTGGAAACCATCAAAGGCAGCAGCAAGGCATTTTTTAACTTTACCAGTGTAACTCTCTATCCTCACAATGAATACGAAAAGGAAAAAGTTAACAATGTGTCAAACAGACATTGTCCAGATACACTACGTGTAGTGAGAAACCGCTCCAAAGACAGGTTTGAAGTCAACGTTAGAGCATTTAGGAAACGGGCATGTCGGAACTCGTTTGGATTCTTAGAATCGGAATTTTCAGCTCTAAAGCTGACTAGAAGAAAGAAAAGCTCTAAGTACGACAAACTGTACTTTGCTGAAATTCCAACCTTACGAGTGACCCGAAAATACAAGCCCAAAACCTTCCAGCTTCCTCTGCAACGATATAATGCCAACAACTGCACAAAATGTATGAAGATTCGATCTGGCACTGCTGTGCGACCCCCGAAGTTTGTTCCGACCCCACCCCGTCGCGTAAATTTAGACGGGCAGTGGGCCAGCACCACTTGTGAGGCGACCCTAAGTGGTTTTTTAACTCGTCACTTTAAATTCATAAAGGATTCCCTTAGCTGGGAAGCCCATTATTACTTTTTCTTGGATAACGACTGCAAAAACCTCAATTTTGAGCTAATCGTTAAAGGTCATTTTGTGGGTGGAAGTAGTTCCAAAGTTGTCGCTGGGGCTTATGAATATGTATTCACCACTACAGAGGCGTCCATAACTCCCATAGACCCCATTACTACAAAATTATTAAAGACTGTAAAACCTGACACTTGTGGCAAAAGCACTTGGGAAACTTATGTGACGCAAGACATCACAGCCACTGGAGGCTGTATGCTGTACGGGATCTCTCTTCCACATACTGAGTATGACTTACTCAAGATGGAAACCAATCCCCAAGGCAACAAGCTGCTCTATGTGGGACAACGCGCTAGTGATGGAACAAATCCTTCCTCGCCGTCAAGAAGAGCAACATCTTTCCAATTGCCACTGGTGGAATGCTCGTCCTTCAAGTTTAAATTTGTGCCTCCGACAACTCGACCAACAACTCGCCCGACCACCAGGTTTCGTGGCAAGGGCCCAATCATTCCGTTTGTAACGATCCCTACTCTAAGAAGAAAAGACACGACCACCAGAAGAACCCATCGAGAAACTATTGGTAAGACAACAAGAAGGAACAATGAACAGAGTGATATGAACACCCGTCGGGTATCACCGAATGTGAAGTTTGCCTTCAGAAATACCGCGATCAACTGGTCGTCATGCAAGCTAATCTTAATATTTAATATAGTTCTCTTTATTGCGTGGTAGAGGAAAAGATAATGGCTACAGGATATTATCGCAACATATTTGTATTGCTATTCAATGCAGAATACAGCTAATAAGGCAATTAAACGGCCATTGAGTCTCTTCAAGGAGTACATGGAAACGTTCCTTGAACGTTCATTGATCGCTATGCCTGGAGTCGTAAAACCGTTGCGATACCATTCTACAAGCAATTACAAGTAAAAGCAAAAAGTTAATCACCTTTAAATGAACAGAAGTGGCACAGTTCGCGTCCTAGGAGCCTACGAATATTGTTCTTAACTCAAAATGGCAACACTGAAAACAAAACTGGTTTTCTATAGTTCTATAGAGTAGAGTATCAAGTGGTGACGTCTCAGTAATTGAATTTGTGAAATTTTCAACATGATAATTAGCCAAGGACATTGCTTAGCCTCCACTCAGCAAAACGTAGGTCCATATTGGGATTCGTGTTCTAGATATGGGCGATATAAGTCCTACGTCATACACACAAATCTCTGAAAGTTGCATGTTTTTGACATTGCTGTTGTTAAACGTTCAATAACACTGATCCCAAGATTTCGCTAATTCTATGCCCTGTGACGTCACGCCTTAACCTCGCCGTTTTTTCTTTGCTCGCGAGAAACCGTAACCGTGTGCCTTATACAGGCTTCTGATGATACTTCTGCCATCTGAACATTTTTTATCAAGCGGTTTTAACCAGAAAACATTATTAGAAAGCTGGAAGAATTTCATTTGCTTTTTTTCTCACGCCTATGCAGTGTTTGAACCAGTGGGTTCGAAGTGATTGTTTCACTATTGGATGAAAGGTATATTGGCTGTAAAACATGCTTGACCTAAATTCAAGATTTATTTGCAAACGATTGAAATAATACGCTCGCTGAAGGGTTGGAAAACACTGTATTTATTAATTTTTGCAGAAGTTTCCTGAGAGTTTCCTATAGTGCCGCTGATATAAGTGTTACAAATCACTTTTGCGAAAAAGCATATGTTCAGTGTGGTCACTTGTACATAGGATTACCATGTAACGTTTTTAAGACAAAATTTAGTTTTTTAATCATTAGAGTATTGTAAAGTAAGTTAATGAAAATTTGGCGGATAGGTTAAATTCCAAATAAAGTCGTCTCAAAACGTTGGTAAAATTTCTGGTTTATTTATTTATTTTATTTATTTCTCTCATTTTAATGTAGTTTAATATTATGATTCTGATTGGCTCAAACAGGGCACGTGAAGCGATACTCCTCATCTATGGAGATTCAATATTGGCTGATAAGATACACAGTGTTTGTATGTATGTCATAGTCGCAAGGGCTTTTCAGTTACCGGGCACTAAATAAATTGTTTAACTTGGCATATTTGGGCACCCAGTTTTACTGCAACTTCAGCGCCAAAGCCGAAGGTTCGACCCAGCAAATATTTTCTTGATTTCAGCAAACTACAGAACAGGGCTGGAACTCCTTACCACAGAAGGAAAGCGGGTGTTCATTTACTTTGGAGCTATTGAGGGGGAAAAGGACAGATTATTTCATTTATCAGATTCCCGCGCAACAGACGTATTTTAGTCCCTGCTGTTGCTGAATTTTGTTGTCAACTTTCATTGTTTTCTACAAAAACGTGGAAACTTAATACCGGATATTTTTTGGCTTCTGACCTACATACTTATAAATGTGTCATGAAAAATATCGCAAAACATCCTTCGAATACCGTTATTGGATATTATCAATTACTTTACTTCTAATACAAGTTTTTTCCTGTGCACTCTTCAAGAGGAAAACAACTTTGCATGGTGACAAATTAAATGCAGGGTATTTACGTCACTGCACGAAATACCATTTTGTTTGTTATTTTCCTGTATTTGACGATCAAGACACTTGAAGCAAGTAGCATGAATGTCTCTTCTTTATTTTGCATGTTTCCGGGTTGGCAGCTTAGTATTTCCTGGTTTTAATCCACTGTTGAAAGATTTTGAACAGAACATTACTTCTGGAGGCCTGATCTGAGTGACCTCCCGAGTTTTGGAATTAATTTTTCCATAACAATATGGCTATCTTTAAAACAGGGAACGAGGAACGGGGAATTAAAGACTATTTACAGATCGAGTTTCCTTTTCACTCGCGGAAATTGGGCTGCCCTGGGTTCAATAAGGAAATTTTTAACGCAATAATAAACAGTACAACCAACAAGAAAATATAGCTTTCACAAAAACACTCAAGAACCTACACATCTGTGGATCTGACGGATACAAAAGTCAGAACGACGTTAACGGCAACACTCGCATCGTTTTGTTCGAACTCAATCCATTAATCATTGCAAGCAGAACTTGTGGGATCTATTCAATGCAGCCCACGAAACCACATTGACAAACTGTGTTATGTTTACAAAGCTTTCGTTAGACCAGGCAGCTTTCCGTGGAACTTTTCCGAAATATATATTGTTTGGTTACAACTGATTCTACGAAAAATACTACGGAATAGTTATATCCAGGACTCTCGGCAGTTTTTAGCGCACCTTGTGTCGCAAGAAAACTGCGAGACAGATTGAAAAATCAATTGGCTGTGTGCAGTGTCGTGCCCCACACGTTTCGCTTCGGAGAGACACCAGCCAGTCTTTCATTGGGTGAGTCATTATGAGTTGTTTTGAAGTCCTTCCATAATACTCGAAATTTGTTGAATTAATGCGGTTGAAGTCCTGAATTGGAGTACTAGGTGGTATCTGATCCACGCTCGTCAGTGACGCTGTACCGTATAACACTAAAGCAATAGTTCTTTAGTTGGGAGGATTTCAGTTCATCTTGTTACCTTAATCTTCTAATTTAAAAATAACCATTATGCGCCGAGTGACTGATGAAATAAAGAGTGATAACACAGGAACAACAATTACTTGCAGATCTGAACCCAGTGTTGGCTGTTTTCTATCGAAGGTCAGACAAACCTCACTCAAATGTGGGAAGAGCATGACTCGAAAGTGATCTTCTTGGCAGGCTACAGGACAAGAAACTCAATTATAAGCTCGCTTCATTGTGAACCGATGGTGGGACTTTCAAGAGGGCCGCTGCTGGCCTCAGGTCAACCGGCAAAACTGGTGTGCCAAAAAGAACGATAAGGCCAGTAAGTCAATTAATTACTGGACTTGTCTGAAAACAAACAGGATTTGAACATTAGTATCCTAACTAGATTTCGAAAAAATTCCAATATAATTAGAGTGTAAGGTGAAGAACACCAACTTTCTTTGAGTAAGCGAAATACCATAGACCTTTGCATGGTTGGGGGCACAAACGTTTGTCACATTCACGCCTGACTTTGCGACCCTAAAACTTGGCAGTTTTACTAATTTTAATTTCATTACATGGCCAATATCAAAAGTTAGAAATTTAATGTTTGTAGCTATAGTCCTCTCAAAATCCAACTGTATGAATTAATCGTTTTGTCTCTTTGTTCTTTGAACAAGTTTTGGATGATGAACTAAGTTTGTTTTTATCATTTAAGAGAATGTAATCATTTATCACTGTAATCGGTGAGTTGTGAATCATTTCTGCAATTGAAGAAATATTACAAGTGGGCTTCACCTGATTAATCGTTCCTGATTATAAGCAAGAGAGGATCCTCTCTTGGTACAAGTAAAGAACTAAATATACATATTCGTCACTCAACTGCACACCAGACACAAGATAACCTAGTTGCGTTGGTGTTAAAATAATGCGGGATGAATTGCGCCAGTTTACTTGCTATTACTGTTATTCAAGGTAATTAAAAGAGACACCATCAGATTTTCGATTCTTTACACTGAAGCATCGTCAGGAAGTTAATCATCATAAGATAATCGGTGATTGGCAGAAAAAATTGCGCGAACTTTTTGCCTAGCCTATTGTTTTAATTTGTCAATGACCTAATTGTTAGTATAACAATGTAACTTTTTTGTTTCTGCTTGAAAAATCTTAAAAAGAAAACTTTTTTTTCACCTTATTTTCATTGTTAGTATACCAGTCATAAAACGTTATTCAGTCGGTTTAACCATAATTGTCTCGTGATTTAATGTGTTTTATTTTATTTCAAACGGCTGTCATGGGTCAGCTGCTCTTGGTCACTTACTCAGTATTCAGAGAGCCTAAGTACATAATTCAGGAAATTAAATGAACCGAAAATTTGATTTGAAGAACGTTACTTATACTAAGTTCGTAAAGTTCTGCTCTGAGACAGTGATGTGCTAATTTGATGGCTTGTTGCATTCCAGAAGTTGAGAGGATCAAAAATTAGCTCCAGTGATTTCAAGGGCAAGAAAATGTTGCATTCAATGCAAGGTTCAAAATATGCTAACACTCGGCTCAGCGGGAATTTCCTTTTCAGTCATCGAGGAGAATCGCTCTAATTAAATTGTTTCCATATTTGCATATCTGCTGCTGATGCAATTGAATCTCTTTACAAAAGAAACGAATCAGAAACATAACGGAACACTTTTCCACTGTTTTGTTAAAATGTCTACAAAGAACGTCTTCCCCATAGGAACTTTCAGATTATCAAAGCAGCTTTTTTGTCCAAGCTGTCCGTAATACTGCCGGCGTTACCGTGCAAGGCATCTTCTACGACCTTCCTTTGGCAAGGAACATTTCAGACTATTGAAAGGTCATTAATTCTTTTAAGCTGTTAAATGGCTCAGTATTTTGGTCATTTTAACACCCACAAAAATTAATGCAACAACTCTGGCGTAGTTCTACCTATTTCATTACTAGTTTTGTTTCTCGTCTTTCCCCGTTTCGGTACACCTGAGGGTTCTGTTACCCGGGAAACAAATGGGAGTCAGATGGCTGCTGTAAGATTTTTTTAATTTGCTGTTAATTTGTGTTATCTTGGTAATCACTGTAACAAAGTCACTTTGTTAAACTTGCTTTGCCAACTGTGTCAATGTCGCATTTTACATTCTTTTCGGGATCTTGTTACTTACCCCTTTCCCACTTTGTTTAAGTGACCTTTGACTGTTATGCATTGAGACGGGGAGGGGGTATCAATGAAAAAAAAATGGCTTCAAAGAGATTCACATATGATGTAAAGTCAAGGGAAAAGAATTCCATCCATTGATGGACTGTACTTGCTTTTATTTTTCCTCGATTCGGGGGTAACGTGAGTGGGTAGAGCGCAAACTAACACTCTACTATGGACAAAACTCTGCTCTTCCTAAATTCAAACAATGCTCCTCTAGACATAAGCTACAGTTGGCTTGCCTGCTCATCTCATCCCGTGTTTACCATGCTCTGGTTATCTTCTGCAGATGACAGACTCACGGTCAATTTGCCTTATCGGCTAACTGACGGTGTTTGGCAGGATTTCAGCTTTCTTTACTAACTTGTTTTTGATAAACGTGATAGGTAAGAGTTAATAAGGGAATCTGACCTTCTAAATAGTTCTGTTCATTCTTTTTCTGTCAAATTTTTCCTTTGCAATGCAGCCTTAATTTAAGGCGGGACTTAAATTAAACATCGTTTTTCAGTTGCTTAACATGGATTTAACGTTGATATCTCGTTCGCATTTCAAGCAATTAAAAATCCCTATGCTCATCACACGAAGCTATGTTGTGGGATATATTTATTGAATTTTTTGGTGATTTTTGGGTATATTTGGGAAGAGATAATTTTTCTCAAAGGATTAGTTAAATTTAGGAAAATGGGAAATATTGAAGATTTAACGAAGGTTTAAAATTGGAATTTGAAGTTAGAAATTAGTGGACGAACACCAAAACAGTTCCCGAACAACCTACTGTCTGTCTGATGGCGTTTCAAAACATTTTTTTGCAATACAATCCCTTCTTTAAACTCCTTAAAATTCCACTCCAATTCACGTTTACCCCCACCTTAAGCCATCATCACAAACTTTGTTGTTTCAGGTTGTTCCGCTGCCTAACATCTTCTCTTTGATGATGCTCTGCGAATCATTTCAAATAAATAAAGAAATTTTAAAAAACCTTCCATTCGTTTTCTTAAATCGATTCAAATTAATGAGATTTTTTACATTTAAAAGCCTAGCAACATCATGTTACATGTGTTGCACGGAATATCAACAAACCCAATTTTACCAAAACAAATACGTGTGTACATTGGTTTTAACTCTTCAAAGAGTGCAACAAGGTTGTTCCGGTTAATTCGATCAGGTTGTTTTAGCAGTTTATTTTATGATAATGAATTACTCGTAAAGCTAAAACTACATTTTCAGCCTGATCCGGCAAACGTTTATTGACGACGCGCTCATAAAAGAATAAGAAGATTGGATTGAAGTTACGAATGTGTGCTTTGCCGATATTTCACACTGTTTTGGCAGCAACTTCATTTCCACTCAAGAGAGTTGTATGAGGCTGCTTTTGCAATACACCGAGTCCAGGCTTGGGTTTCTCGAAACTCTCGAAACTTCGCGTGCCATAATTCACTTTTACGTTTCTCCAAAAAAAAAACGAAGACATTTTCCAGGAATGAAATTTTGCGACAAATATGCCCTTTCGTATCTTGAAATCATAGTAAAAGGTCAGCTTTACAGCGTAGGCGAACCGCAATGTTTGAAATGACTTTTCCGGCCCGAAGAGTTCTCGGGTGTTTCGAGAAACGGACCAGACACCCACAAATGCCTTTATAATTGGGGGTGTGAACTTTGGTCACAAATGACAAATACGCACACGATCTGAGCTGATGTGAAATGAGATAACGGGAAAATAGACTCACATGGTTAATTAGTATTTAACGATAAACAAAATATCTCTGGCTCGGGAACAGTTGAAATCTTTGGAAGATAAATCTATACAAAGAGCTTCTTCTTCTTCTCCCTTTTTTCTCAAAATTCTACATAACAAAATATAATGTCCCTTCTAACAGGGTGGTAAAACGCAACTGACGACAGCATTGTTAGACTTTTGGCTGTGGATTATTGACGAGTCCGATAGAAACCAAAAGAGGTGAACGAACTAAACATTTCTCGAGAGTTTATATAAATTTCTCACTCGCTATATCCGGTTGTATCATAGAAGACAACCAAACACTGATCTGAGTTTTAACCTGCTCTTAATATCGTTTTTATGAATAGACTCGAGTCAATCCTGAAATAAGATTTCAGTGGCTTATCATAACAACATTAGGTGCCAATATTCATGAGAGAAGCCTCCATTCACAATTAATGGAAGCAAAACAAAGAGGCTATGTTTACTTGCACTTATTTATGTTTTCGTTCTTGCACGAAACAAGGACTCTCACCTCATTCACCGCAACATGTCATGTTTCACTAAGAGGATTATATCGGGGGCTTTGGGCTCTTAAACCATCAGCGGGGCGTAACAGTTTAATGGCAGGGCGAGACACTGGTCGCTCGTTCTTGGCACGTTTGATTGATAGTTTCCGACCGCCACTTGAACCACGATTATTCAATGTGTATGTGGATAATTTAATGTGCTTACCTAAAAAGTTAATAATAATAATAATAATAATAATAAAATCAAGGAAAGTAGTTATTGCTTCAAAAATTCCGACCTGGTCTCTCTGAAATTAATTTTAATTAAAATTTATCTATTTCGTATTTGCGGAGAGCACGATAGAGTACAGTTCATGCATGATATGTTGAAGTAAAAATTTCCTCTTCCCAATGATATCCAATTAAGACGATCGAAAGTTAAAGATCCTTTGAACACCGGCCAGTGATATTAAGCAATCGACACTTGCAACTATTTCAATTGTTGCGACAACAAATTGAGCTCGCGCATGTGTCCACGATGTTTTCCGAATAGCCACCCGAGGAAACATTGTTGCCTCAACAATGTTTCCTCGGTGGCTAAAAGGAAAAACCCTAGTGGAGATATGCGTGAGCTACATTTGCTGTCGCTACTTTGTGGTCTCGTTTATCCTTGTACCGTCCCCATGACTTCTCTTCTTCGCCTCTTCCGAAGGGCATCAAGGGAAGGATTCTGTAATGCTCCTGTGTAATGTTGCATCATACCATAACATCGAAATTACCGAAATACCGTCAGAAAAATGCCAAAAAATTGCAACGTAACTGCCCAGTGTCCACCTATTCTTTGATGAGAGGAAGAGGACACAGCTTGGTACAGTGCATACAAATTTTCGGGGCCACTTCTTTTCAGACGTGTATCACCACTAAATTCCAAATTCCAGTCTTCTGAGAATTCGAACCTTTCAATTTATATTTTGTCAGGAGCCCATAATTTTGTTCTGTACGTTTTGCCGTGGGCTATAACAGCATATGAAAGGGACGGGGATGCTTGTCGTCACGCTTAGGGGTGTAAATTTCGGATCTTGGTACGCTACTATATTCAGCCGTGAAGGTCTCGTTTAGGGTTGCACGCGAAGAAATATAATATATAATGTATGATGTATATCACTGTTTCATTCTATATTGCAATTACAGTTCTTTTTAACAATCTAGATTTCCTATTTCAACAAGTTCCAAAGAGACAATATCAATGTGACGAATTGCTTTGCCGTTACATAAACTATACTTTGGTTGGTTACTACCAGCCTTCGGCCATCAGAGTATATAGTGTATGATGTACATATTGATTAATGGCATGTTGCAGTTACGGTTCTTTTTTACATTTTCAAGTTTGTTATTCCACCAAGCGCCGAAGATGCAATGAGGGAAAATGATGAACTGAAGATTTATGACGATGCTTTTAAAAACTAGTTATGGGTAAAAGTATTCGATGATAATGTCTTTGTCATCATTAAAAGTCATTGTATTTTTCATTTGTGAATGTTTTAATTCAAATGTTTCGACGAGCATCCCGGCCGCTTTCATATGCGCCGGAGTATCCCCGGGTATAACAGGCTCCTTGAAAAACTGATTGGACTTGTTGCTGGTAACTTCCCGTCCTAATAAGCTTTATTAGAATGTTGATTTAACAGGAAATTGTTATACACCAGTCATTGGCCCCCTATCAGAATTGCTTCCTGTTTGCATCGCGATCTTCCTTGTTTATTATTAAGTTCTTGCGAAAACGGTATTATGCTCTTTGTTTGTAAACCAGTATGACAAAATAGATACTTCATCCTGATTTTCGAATACTGCCTCTCGATCTTTTACTGGCTAAACGAGAATAAAAACTGCGCTGCGAGAATAGTGTCTTTAAAAATCTAAAAAATGTAATCACTCCTCTCAAGGAACTGTATTGGCTACCCATCGAACAGCTGATTAAATTTAAAATTCTTTTAACCACATTTAAAGCACTCAACAAGCAAGCTCCAACTTATTTCGCGGATCTTCTTATACTCTACAATCTTTCAAGATCACTTCGCTCATCTACTAAAAATCTTTTAACGAGACCTGTGTTCAATCTTACGTCATATGGTGGTCGGTCTTTTGCGTTGGCTTAAGCAGCAGTGCTTTCAATAAGATTTGAAATAGGTGGCTACCTCGGAACAGCACCCGCCGGAGTAATTTGAGAAGCCCAGGAGAATTTCAACCGAATTTTCGACTTGAACGCGGTGAAATACCCGCCGGAGCTCCGGCGGGTGCCGGGTCCTATTGAAAGCACTGAAGCAGTGCTTTGGAATGCCCTTCCACAGTCAATAAAAGATTCGCCATCAGTGGAAACATTTAAATAGAAACTTAAAAGACATTTATTTTTACAGGCTTACAGCGGACATTGAGTTTCATGAAACTGATTTTAAGTTGACAATTTATTTATTTTAAGACGATAATAGCAAAGTGGTATTTTACTTTTTATTTATAATATTCTACTTTTATAGCTATAACAGTTAGGTAATTGTAATTAATGATAGTATTTTAATATTTTTAAAGGTTTATTGTATACGATAATTTTAATTTGTCACCTGTGAAGCGTTCTTGGACCATAGGGAAAAGACGCTATGTAAATGATGATTGTTATTACCATGCAACACTGGAACGATTCACCAGTACCACAATATTACTGAGAGCTTGGCTTCAGTTATTTCGTCAGATACAATCGCTGTTCTGAATAAAAAAATAACTATCCTTGCTTACCACGATTAAAAGTCGCACTGGCTACTTTTATACCGAAAAATGCAAGTTGACTCAGTACTAGCTGGTGGGATATTCCATCTATTACTGTTCGAAAGCTTTAGATAACTACCATACACAAGCTGCATAGGTGTGTCCCTAGCGTCCAGGAAGTTTTGAAAAAGCAAAGAGCCATTTTGGTTTGAGATGGTGGTAAGTAGTAGTAGTAGATACTTTTATTTAAACAGGTTAATTCCTTCAGTAATTATAAGACAAATTACTGTTATCAACAGAAGCCCTAAATACAAGCACTAATATTACAAAGTTATTATAAAATCTTAAACTAATGGAAATAAGACTATTACAAAAATCTACATTAAAAATATATAATTTTGATTAAAAACCATGCTGCCATGATATGAAAAAAATACCGCTTTTGTTGACTCTACAGTTCAAACTACAGATGAAAGCGTAGGAATTCAACGCGTTTCGAAAACAAAACATTGTTAGATGACAAAGAAGGATGCGAATCAGTGTTTCTTCGAGGTTCTTGGAGAAGGTGGAGAAATCGGACAAGAAACAAACAAATGTCGTAGTAAGCTAGACAAATTGCCAAGCAATTTTGATATAAATGTCCGTATAGAAGATTTTTACTGATTTTTACTGGTTGAAACAAAAAAAAAACTCGAGAAGTAATCAAGATAGATGATGAAAGGCCACCGCTTACCACCTTACTATGTTTTGTTGTTTGCAGTCTTTGGACGAAGATCTCTATTAACTTTTTTCACAGCAGGTTTTGCACATGCACTTGTTCGGCTTCTTTTCCCTCGAGTTTGAGCTTCAGTCAAAAGCTTTTAAGGTGATTCTTCTGTTTTGCACCGCGTACCCCTACTGTGCATAACATTGCGACGTCCAAAATAACCAAAATAGCAGCGGATTTTATCGTCAGACCGGATTCTAAAGATAAACAAGGTCGTTTTTGCAAGAGAAAGGCTGAAACGATCTATAATTGTATCAAACGTCTTGAAAAAGGAGTGGCCCGATTATAGTTTGAATTTAGCTTATACTGAGAAAGAGGACGATTTTAGCGTGACATTTTCACTTCCCGGAAGATGAGTTGTGGAATTGTAAGTCCCTGCAAGGTTGCAAGACGTGTAGAATGCCTTTTATGGTTTGCGACTGAACAGATGAAACAATCCCTACATGTACATAAACTCAACCTAGTCTTCTTTCGGCCGTAAAGCTTTTCAAACAGGATTTTCGCGCTTTGAGGATCACTAGTTCGGCAATAAGCACGGTGACCCCCACTTCTTAATGTATGAATTTAAATGACAGAAGGTTAACTACAATATATGTCAATTTGAAAGAAAATTTAAAATTCTGCCTCAAAATATTTTGATTTTAATGCTGTAAAGAATAACGTCTTTAGGTAGTCCTGAGTATGTGCGCATGCCGCGAACTCTTAATTTTGTCAGATAATATTAACTTCTGTTTAACTAAGATGGTTTGTAATGTAAGTTCAGGGTCTATTTTGTTGAACTTCTCTGATAAGTTAACCCAAGAAGTGCTCCATTTAGAAATTCTAGTGCCCCTTTCTGCCAACTAAGGTTCAGTAATGAGAACCTCATTGGTCACTAAGTCGCTATAAAGGTCATCTCTGTTGTGCAGAAACGAGGACAGCGACCCCTACTTTTTATTGCATTTTGTTAAAGTACACAACATGATGACCAACTGGACGAAGTTTAAGAAATTTTTTAATACTCTTTCTTTTTCGGTGGAATCACCTTAAAAAGACCATAAAAGATCCGTTTAGTTTTTTCCAGTTATTGTTTTCAGTTTATGATTCATATAATTCATTTCATATACATCACTCACTGTCATCAGTTTGTTGACCTTTGTGAAAACGCGAGTGTCACGTGTCGTATTAGCTTGTTGTTGTAGGGTGGACGTACAGTGACGTCATAACATCGACAGGCTACCATGTTTTCTTATAAAAAATGGGCGCTTTCCATTCAACGGAGATTTCGAAAATTTAGGGTGGAAATTCAATGCAACAGGATCTATTTCCAGTCTTTTTCCCGGAAACTGAGACTTTCGAAAATTTAGGACAACCTTTTCAGTCTACAGGAAAAGTGAGAATTTCGGTATTTTTGAAAAATTTGCGTTTTAGTCATAAAGTTGCGATTCTACCTTTGGAATTGCGTCAATGACTCTAGAACTTTTGCTCAATCACCAATGCTAACCCATGAAAAAAGAAGGTAAATACCTCTTACTAACCGAATTCGAGGTCCGTACTGTAAGTTACGGACCGAGTTTTTTTCCGTTTGCTTATGGCCCAAGCGCGAAGAGCGCGGGCCATAAATCAACGGGAAAAAACGAGTATCCGTAACTTACAGTACGGACCGAAAAAACAAGGTTAGTAACATATTTATTATATCTCTGAGGTTAGTCGGGTGCGGGGAAAAAGAATTTTTCAATTTTAGCGGGCCGTACAGTAAAATACGGCCTGCAAAATTGACCAATCACAGCGCGCGTACTAACCAATAATAAGAACAAAAGATATGAAAACTCCTCGTTTTCTCGGTCATTTTTGAGGAGAATTTATGCGAGTATTTTCTCGCCATTTAGTACGCAACTTGAACACTGATATCCATTTCAGGAGAAACTGATGATCCTATGATGTCTGAATCACAGCCTTTGTCACAATAGGAGGACGACAGTAACCTGAGGACATGGCAGCATGGGAAAAATGGGCACGTGACGACCCACCAAGAGGCATATAATTCATGGTAGGGTGACGGGTCCATATAGTCTCCGTAGCACCATTTAACCATTTTCGCCAAAGTCATCCTGCTAAAATTAACAAATTTCCCTAGAAGTTGAGGTACATTGGTTATGCACTCTGCCGGCTGTTGCATTTGACAGTGAAATTTTCGAAAATTAAAACTGATAATAACTCGGGCTTCCTGTGAAAGGCCCGAGTCTAAATCTGTCGTCCGTTTTTCTTTTTTTTTTTTTTCGTTGTTTTCCACAAACCTCATTTCCGGCGTATTTGCGCAGGCGCTAACGATGAACCTGTAAAACCCGGTAAAAACCTGTTTACGTTTTGGTTACGCCAGTCTTGTCTGTTGAAAAGCAAGGCACAAAGCGACTGTAGATTCCTCGACGGATTTTCAAAGGAAAAAGTTGACATGTCTACAGCTGTGGCAAACGGCGTCGTATCAACTCTGTGTAGTGTGTTAGTTTTAGTGTAATCTTGTACCTTCGCGTGTTGTACATGAATGTGTTAAGTTTATCAGTTTTATCAACACAAATAATGCGAGGTATTTGAGAAGGCAATGCAGTTATCTGTACCTGATCAACGTGATGCCTTAGTGAAAATTAATTAATAAGTCTAAACGGTCGTTCGTAACCAACGCACTCTCGTCAAAACGACCTAAGGAAGTCTGGAGAATTATTCATCGTATTCTCCATCCTAGCCCCAAACGTCTTCAAGCAGATCCGGATAGATTGAACGAATTCTTTATTAAGACTAATGAAAGAACAATGGGCACCAAACCAGATGAAAGATCGGACCTAATAGAACTTGTACACTCCTTTTCAGAGAAGCCATTGCCTTTCCGCTCTTCTTTTAAATTGCGTTGTGTAACGAGACAAGATGTGGATCAAGAAATAAGTAAACTTCGTTCTGACACGTCAACTGGCATGGATCAGATACCGGTGAAGTTTGTGAAACTAGCAAAGGATTATATCTCCGGCCCTACAACGCACATAATTAACAGATGTATTGCGACATCGAGTTTTCCTAAACTATAGAAGATTGCAAGAATTTCTCCGATCCCTAAGGTTAATGAACCTCGATGTGATGCTGATCACCGTCCCGTGTCTATCCTGCCAACACTTTCTAAAGTGTTTGAACGTTTAGTGCTCCACCAGCTTATTGAATATATAAACGAGGAAGCTCTTCTTGGTCCAACCATCTCGGGGTTCCGCAAAGGACATTCTACTACCAGTGTTCTATTGGGAATTCGAGATGCCCTGATACGAGCGTCAAGCAGAGGGGAGGTGACATTAATGGTCTGTGCAGATTATAGCAAGGCATTCGATACCGTCCAATTCAAGTCTGTCCTCACCAAGATGCATAACCTCGGCTTCTCTAAGGAATTCTTACTATGGATTGTTGACTACCTTACGGATCGAAGACAGTTGGTGCAAATAGATGATAGAAAGTCGGATATGGCTACAGTTGAATTTGGCGTCCCGCAAGGCTCCATCCTTCGACCAGTAATTTTTAATCTCTACGTTGCTGATCTTCAGAAGGTATTACAGTGTGACTGTTATCAATATGCCGACGATACAACTTTCTATGTCCACTCGAAGCCCGGCGACTTGGACTCCTCAGCAGCCCAAATAAATAAAACCATCGCAAGTCTGAAGAACTATTCTACTAGCTCTAATCTGGCTTTGAACCCAACTAAGACAACCTGGATGCTCATCTCCACACCTCAGATGTCACGCTATCATAGTTTAGAAGAACGGGATCTTCCTATTGTTTGCGGGGACTCAGCGCTAAAGAGAATTTCTTGTACGAAGTTATTGGGTGTCCACATGGATCAACATCTCTCATGGAACACACACGTGGATTCTCTGTTAAGCTCATCATATGGGACTCTCTCCATTTTGCGTAAGCTCAAAAATCTAACGCCATTTCACGTTAGAAAACATCTTGCAGAGAGCCTAGTTCTCTCAAAGCTGAACTATGCTTGCACTGTATTTCATCCCTTGCCTATTTATCTAGAAAAGCGTCTCCAACGTCTACAAAATACGTGTGCTGGCTTTGTCATAAAGAAATTTGCAGGTCTCGAGGATATTATTAAGTTAAACTGGTTACCAGTTAAAGAAAACGTTGAATTCAACATTCTCAAACTTGCTCATAAATCATTATACGACAACAATAGCTTTCCTGAGTATCTGAAACTGACTCTCCATGAAGTAACTGCTTATAACTTAAGGTCATCAACAGCACCCGTACTCTTTACTCCTAGAGAATCAGGAACTTTCCAGCACTCGGCGGCAACGCTATTCAATAGACTTCCGATAGCAACAAGAAACATTTTAGAACATAATGCTTTTTGCCGTAGTGCTAAGAAGCATCTGTTTGCCAAATATCGGACTTGAATTCACACAATAATTATTGTTTTTTTTTTAATATCTTACGATAAGTTACATTGATTAATTTTATTATTGTTATTGTATATTTTTAGATTAGATTAGTATTGTTACAGAAGAAGAGCCTCTTAATTGTTGGAATCTGTAATAAATCATTATCATCATCATTATCATTATCATTATCAATATAGAAAGGAATTCAGTTGTCGTTATGATAAGTTTGTGTATTTTAACGACAACCGTGAATGCCATGTGCCATCAAGACGTTGCGTTGTGATCGTGGGCCCAGTAGGATACCAGTGAAAAAGCTAAAACGTCTGTCACAGAAAAGCAGAAAACTAAGTCAGATTGTTTGTGTGGAAAAGAGTTCTGAAGCAAACTCCGTTGTCGTCGAAACTTCATCGTTACATCAAATCTAGGCTAAGAAGAACTCGAACTACAAAGAGACCAATAGTAAATGAAACGTTTGTACAAAGAGTGAGGAAGAAGCCAGCTTCTGTTCGACGAAAATTACGTCAAACACCTTTGCCTTGCTTCAAAAGATATACCGGTAGACGAAAACAGGTAAATCTGAAGAAATGTCAACTGTTATACGCGTGCAGTGGGCTCATAAGCGTATACAAGAATGGTAATCACAGAGGGTCATGTTGATCGCACCCTAACAATGAAAGCACCATATAGTGAAGGTGGTGTGACAGTTTTGGTGCAAATGCTGGACAGCAATGTGTTGCCATGAGCTTGTATGCTTTGGTTTACAACAATATCAAAGGAGTAAACAGTTGTAATGATCTGGTTCAAATCATGAATATGGGAAATGAATTTTACTCTATTTTATTACAGTTAACAGGACAGTCATATTTAATGCTTACAGAACTACCATCAATGATTTCAATGCTGGAGGAAAATTATCAGCTAAAATACAGTGAAAGTTAGACTGGCAATGCACAAAATAGAGGGATATCAGTATTGCATGCCCATGGATAGAGCTTTTGAATCACTGCTGTCAGAAAATTATATGTCATTCATTTTAACAGTAGGATTTATTATTGTTGGCATTTATTGTACTGATACAGGGAAGCTTAACATATTTGATTCACATGCTAGAGGATGCATATGGTAAAAGCCATCAGGGTACCTGTGTGCTATTAGAAGTGCCATCCATTCAAAACTTAGTACAGTATTTCCAAGGAGTACATGCAAATGGTGAAGTTTATGAACTCAGAGGACTGCAAGTTTTCAAATATGGCATAAATAAACCTTTAAGCAATGACAGTGAAGTAGCAAATTCTTCCTGTAAACAATCTTTGTACAGACTGATTTTGGCAAGCCTCGTTCCCACAGTCCTGTCGTGTTATATTTCCACTGGCACACACTCACACAGGCATCCAATGCTTTAACGAATCGAGTTTAAGTCACAAAATGCATGTATAATGTTGTATATTAGGTTGTGCGGAAATCATCCACAACATCCATTTGCCACTCGAAAAGCCCGAGTGAAGGCCAAAACGGCCTCTAGTTATTATTGTTAAATAGAAAGTGCCCAACAATTTTTTTTTTCAGTATGCTGTGTGCACCCAAGTGTAATGATAATTTTTTTCCTGTTGGATAGCTGAAAAACTGTCTATGAAATAGTCAGACATTTCGGGAATAACCTCTTAGAAGCCAACACTGATGAAGGGATGGGGTTATTCCCTAAAAGTCACGAAACCACAGGCAGACCACCCTATCTGTAACTTCACGGGTTACATCGCTTTGATCAAGCGATCGACGAAAATACGTCATAAAATTCTGGATTTTACAATTTTTGTTTACAAATTTTGATGAAATGTGAGCCATATAAATAAAGTTCACTTACCTTTTGGCCATTGTATAGTCCTGTGTGATTTTATATTGTTTTCGGTCGGTTGATCTTCTCACCCGCT
>OX419339.1:21038781-21043781 GCA_948470475.1 Galaxea fascicularis
CTTCACTGTGCGGGAAAATATGAACTCAATAAATTGACCTCGCTCCCAATGTGTGGCTTCATAGCTCAGTTGGTAGAGCATCGCACCGGTATCGCGGAGGTCACGGGTTCGAATCCCGTTGAAGCCCTGATTTTTTCAGGCTTCTTCTTTCCAGTTGCTTAAATTGGAAAATTTACTGCGATGATCACTCTTCACTTGCATCTACAACCGCAGTACAAATATGAATTATTTCATATATATACTTCACATCACTTCACTGTGCGGGAAAATATGAACTCAATAAATTGACCTCGCTCCCAATGTGTGGCTTCATAGCTCAGTTGGTAGAGCATCGCACCGGTATCGCGGAGGTCACGGGTTTGAATCCCGTTGAAGCCCTGATTTTTTCAGGCTTCTTCTTTCCAGTTGCTTAAATTGGAAAATTTACTGCGATGATCACTCTTCACTTGCATCTACAACCGCAGTACAAATATGAATTATTTCATATATATACTTCACGTATTAAACTTAGTTTATATTGGGCTCGTGACAAGCAATCAGGATCAGCAATGCCAAAGGCATCTTCAGTGATTGTAAATAAAGTACGTTTTAAGCATGGTATTGAAATGAACAAATTCTCAACTCACAAGATGAATCAGTCATGTCTTTCTCATTTCATGAATTGCTTAGTTTCAAAATGATTTTCATTCATTTCTTACCCCACTTATTTTTCTTCTCAGGAGTCCTTGTCAGCTGACATCTCTACCCCCACCCCTGGCCCAGTCAGTCCTGTAGTTGCTGGTACTCCAAAGACTGCCAGTGAATGGCTAAAACAAATTCAAAAGAAGTTACCCCAGAGAAGTGAAGAAGGCAATTCTCCTGAGTGCAGATCAGTTGCTGGGATGAATCAATGTGATTCAGCAAAAAAGAAAAGAAAGTTTGCTAGGTACTAACTAGTGTTAATGTGTTCTTAGGTTACCAAGGGTTCTTTTAACAGAAAACAATTTCTTGTTCTTATGTAATGCATGCAGGCACTACATACATTACCAATTATTGAAAGAGCAAGAGAAGCTACTGAGAAAAATGCTTTACAAAGAACACTGTGTTAATTAAAGCTTGGAAAATAGTGTTACTGTTCACCTGCATTGTGTACATCAACTTGACAGATTAAAGTAATATTGTCAGAACATTGAAGTGAGATGGTTGGAAACCTGGATTTTGCTCCATATAACATGGAAATGATCGCAAGAGATCATATGTACACCCTGGGTACAAATCGAGAAGAACCAAATTCTTTCCCTCTCTGCACAGAAGGTTATCAAAACTGTGAGATATCCAAACACCTTCTATCTCTCAGATCAGGCTTAGCAGAGCGGCTGCAGCACATAATTTCAAGAGAGAAATCAGAGAAAGCATTTTGGAGTCATCGAATAATGGACACAGAAAAGGAACATAAAGGTTTGTTCAGCAGTGCTGATGGTGATATCATTGATACAAACATGGAAATAAGGCCTTCATAACTATTGAAATTTTAATGAGGCCCTTGATATTTTTAAATGATAGAAGCCACTCAACTTACCATTGACATTATATTCAAATATCAGTGTGGGTATGGACAAGGCAGTCTCACAAATATTGTAAATGGCTTAAGAATTTGGTGCAAACTTTCTTTAATTTCTCAGATAGTGCAATTTGAAAAAACATATATGCCAAAGGAATACATGAACAAACGAATTCACTCATGCATAGTACAGTACAGAGAAGTGCAACAGAACATAGTGTAAACTCACTGACACTGGTGATGTGAGAATGCATGAGCAGATAATCTAAATTACTTACTGTAGTTCCATCAGTATTAATTAATTAATTAATTTTATATTTCACAGTTCCCTTTCACTGATTTTTGCAGCAGGTTCTTTCACGGATGGGTCTATAACAGTCCAGATCTTACATAACCAGCTGCAAAGCTCTCTTCATCTCACACAAAGTTGTGTGCTGTGTGAAGACAGTGACAGCCCCAGAGATCCCCATGAGAGGCTTGCTTTTGTCCTTTTCACTTGTGAGACTTGGAAGCAATTGGGTTTGCAAGTTGGAGATACAGTGATTATTTATCCCCCTTGGTAGGTTCATTGAAATAGCTACATGTATTATTCAAGTATTATTCAAGTATTATTCAAGGAAATAAAAATATATCATAATTATTTACACCAGTTGGTGTAAGCACAAGGGAAAGCATTTCTCTTTGATAGGTTTTTTCACTGAAATCTATATCTAAATGGTAGATCGTGCATTGGACAAGTACCTACTCAGAATGACCAGTAGCTGTTGGCAGGCACATAGCTGGGCTTAGGAAAAACAGTATATACCAAAATTATGTTCCTTGCATTTTCTCCTGACTCCATTTATAAAATTCTGAACGTCTGTGAACTGAATACATACAGTATCTTATCTAAATATATTCCAGCCACTAATTAAAGTTTGTGTGATCTACCAAATCTGAATTCAGTCAGCTAAATGCATTTCAAAATTATGGTTTTATTCCTGAAAGGAAAAGGTTTACTTCTCATCAACATACCTTTGGAAAAAATCTTATAGATCCGTCATGTTTGGACACATTTTGTTTAACGCCAAGTACAATAATACTACCTTATGTAAGGATTTCCAGTGCGACTTTCTGCAGCAGCACTGATAATGATACCTATTTTATTACACTTTCAATTTCCCCACAACATGATTATTTAAAACTAAAACGCTGACATTAGTTTTCTGGTTTTCCACAGCTAACCACCAAAAATAAACATGTAAATGATGTATACGAAACAAATCATATTTGAACTGTGGAAATGAAATCCAATGAAGAACGATCCTTGAAGTTGTGAATGCAATTTATACCTTTACGTAAAGAAGCCTGAAAAAATTCAGGACTTCAATGGGATTAGGTTTAGCCTTGCTCAAAGGGGGTTCATTTGAACTCTTCAAACCACCCCCCCCCCCCCCACCTGTCCCCTCTCCTATCCACCTGATTGGCCAGTGTCTTCTTCAGTCAAGAAGGATGTTAATTCCTTTGTTGCTTCTTTTTCACTGAACAAAAATAAAAGATATTTATTATGTTAAAACTTGCAGGCAGCAAAAAAAGGGTTAAGAGCATTTCTGTTTTCATTACTTTTAATGCATTTTGTAGTGAACATGCAGCTCTTTAACTTGGCTTCACTTTGACAGCACAAATTGAGCCAAATAACTATTGTGCCATGGCAGTGTATGAGCCAAGTACAGTACCTTGTTTATCTATATTTTCCATTGCTGTTACTCCTTAATTGACAGGCAGAAGTTGGATATCCCAGGTGTTTCCTGTCCTGTACTGCTATGCACCTTCTTCTGTGAAAAACAACTTGTGAACCAGCCACCTGCCGTGGACCTGCAATCTGTCAGAGGTAAATTTTAGTATTGAGATGAAATGCAGAGTGAGGTTATATTTACATCTCTGGTTTTTACTTTGTTTTCTTAGTTTAGCTACCTAGTTCTTGATCTTTTGCACCCCTTCTCTGTGCCGCCTATTGCACATTGAAAGGTGCTCAATGCTCACTTGCACTGCCTGGTTGCTGTCACGTCCTATATTTTTCTTTTAAACTTTTCTCAATTAAATATCCAATCGCAGGCAGTAGCATGTTAGTTCCATTGAAGCATTCATCACCTTCCATGTCATCTCTGGCAAGGTCACCAAGAAAGGTGAGAGCTGAAAGAGTTACATCTGTAAAGTATGATAATCAGTGTGAAGTCAAATTGTCATGATTGATTTGTCTTCATATTTGTTATCGCTGTTTCGCCGTGACATTAATCGAACCGAAATCAGACTGGCTCTGTACTTCAAACATCGTAGACTTTATTTGTTTGTACGAAGACGAGTTTGACTAGGAGAAATGATAAGCAAATAGAAAATAAATACAACAGTGATAAGTGAAGGAAACTCGACAAAATCCAGAAAAACCATAGCATTCGCGACTTACAGAAATTCCACCAGAATGAACAGCTAGGAAACGAACAGATCCTGGATACACGACGCAATAGCAATTTGCTCTGACGGGTTTGTAGCTATTTCTAAAATAATCAAACCGTAGTTAACAATTGCGTATAAATACGCGCGAAAAGCGAAAATGTAAATTACTTGACCCGTAGGGACATCATGATCGCACTAGGAATAAAAACAATAGAAAGCAACGCAAGAATGTTACAATATTATTTATGGTTTGAACTAAAAATGTGGTTACATTATTTATTTATTTTTTATGTGTCTTAAATTTTGCAACCTGCCTCAATTAGCTCTGGTTATTTCTAGGTTTCTAATATTGTCGTATTTATATATTAAGGAAACTTGTCGTCATTGTTGTTGCAAACAAGACAGTAATAAATTATACCAAGCTACTTGACTTATACATGTACTACCCCATTTGATGAACAGAAAGGCCTAATGCCACTTCACTGCTTCATTGTTTTGGTACAATTGAACAAGTCCAAATATATGACTTTGTAGATTTTAAATCTAAATACGAATATTTAATAGTTGCGAGCTTATGTCTTGTTGCAAATAGAATTTCAAGCTTATTGTTTTTTCTATTTAGGGATTCAAGCCTTCAAAATTACTGTTTGACAGTGCTGAAGATACATGCCTGGCACAGAAGAAAATAGGCTTATCTTCATTGGCCACAGCACCACCGGGCACTTCAAACAACAGCACTATAAGACCACAGGTTTCCATTCTCAGGGCAGTTGAGTCTTGTGGGGGCTACAGTGGGGCATTAGTTACTTTCCAGTGTCTAGTCCAGAGAGTATACTGTAAGAGAATTACACTTGCCAGGGACAGTGAAATCAACAGCAGGTAAAGCTATGAATTGTTTTTTGGGGCTTTAAACGCAATCACCCAGGAAGATGTCGTCCCTTCTTTGTCAACAAAACGTTGTAACAGTTTTACAACAAACCCGTGCTGCAACTTTTGGACCTGACACATTTCACGATGTATTTATGTT
>OX419339.1:21051281-21053781 GCA_948470475.1 Galaxea fascicularis
CAACCAACGCCTGAAGACGGTATTGGATGAGACTGGTTTTTGTGTTACTTGTTTACAAAATGCATTGTTGTTTGTTTTCATTTTTGTCTCTAGCAGTTTTATGAAGAAGCTGTTCCCCAGGAGTCAATCGACTGTCTTTCCAGCTTAAAGCCTGTTGCTTTTCCTTGCCTAACTCGTAGTGCGTGTTGTTGTGGGTGTGTTTATCGTGTTGAAGGTGCTGTACATTTTGTTTCCTTAAGATAGATAGCTCTATAAAGTTTTCTTGCAAATTTGTCGTATTGTCTTCAGTAAGAGGTAATACATAGGATTGAAGTAGACAGTGCTATTTTTATTGTAAATTGTATGAGGTTCGTGTCAAAAGTGACTGTAAGATGGTTTAGAACACTTAACTGCGCTCGACGTCTGTTTCTCTTCTGTATGCGTGGTTCTAACTTGTAGTCGATGGCTTCGTCGTTTCATCTGTGATGCACTTTAACAATGTTCTAGGTGTTGTGATTGGAGTGGACGAAGAGAGCGCCTGTTGTTGGTTGGTGTGTGACAAATGTGGAAGTGCTGATATCACATGTAAACAGGGAGCAAGGTAACGAAAATTTGGTTTCACCAACTGAGTTGATAAGTAAATGTGAGTTGGCACCGTAAAGAGATTCCAAAAGCTTACGTTTCGAGCGTTATCCACTCGCCAGAGCGAATCCAAAGGCACACCAACTGAACTGTCCCTTATCACACTCATCAAAAAATAACAATTTTTTTTAATGAATTATTTCAGTTTGTAATTCTACCCAAATGAGAATACATATGAAACATAAAGTTGAATCGATGAATTCATAAATTCTAGATACAGACAAAAAGAATAGAAAGAAGCAGACAAATTAAATGATAGAGTAAAGTTCAATGTGGAAGTTGTCAGAGGCAGAAGCTCTAGTTCTGTTTGAGTAAATTGAGCTCGACGTTTTTAACTGTAGCGATGTCACATATGAAAATAGATACAGTTTCAAAGAAGAGCATATTTAAAGGTAAGATTTTAGAAGAGATAAACTAAGGAACCACATGAGTTCTGAGCTTCGAGAAATTCGTGAAATGTAGAGCTGTTTTCTGTGTTTTTTTCAGTCCGCAGTTTTTCTGTTCATCATGTCATGTTTCAGTGAATTCACCCAAAACGAAAACTCACCTCGCATTGTTTGTGAAAGTCAAGAGTTTCCCCCAGGCTCGTGTCAAAGTAAAGGTGAGCTGTAATAATTAAACAAGGCTTCTTGGTTTGTTAAACGCATTAGTGATGTATGGCGTACTTGTGCCTATTAAAGTAAGTTAATATAATCAATCCATTCTTAGCCGGTGGACCATTTTCAATTGTGGAGATATTCTGATTTTGGAATATCCGGGGGATATGTCCCAAAACAGCACACCTTAATTAAGTTTTGGCCTTATAATCTGGTTGAATAGACTGTTAAGCAGTCTACATAATCAGACATAACATTGTTCAGCATTATCTGGCTGGGACCATGCAGGGGCATTACAGTCCTTTTCTCCACGGAGTCGACTTCATTCATAGATTTTAGTATCAGCTGTCGTCCACTTTCGGTTTTTCTTTGGCCAATGATATCAGTACAATGAATCCATCCCACAAACCAGTCTATTGGCCTCATTAGTAAGGAAGAAGTTTTACCGGCCATTAAAAAACACATACGCTGACAGTTTTGTTTTGTATATTCCAGCTCCAACAGAACACTGTTGACAAACTATTACCAGTGTCGTATCAAGACAGTGACCAGGTGGGAGCATGCGCCTGGCAGCTTTGCTTGCCTACATGTACCTTCTTTAGATATTTGAACTTCCAATGCAGCGTTAAATGAATCTCAGTAATCCTTCTTTACAATGGAAACAATAAATTAGCCTAAGCTATAGCGCAGAATAAAATGGTTTCAGTTGTTTTGCAAGAATTTACAACTGTAGGTAAACAAACAAAACCCTAGCAAACCACAGTTTACCCGCCTAAAGGTGAACACAAGTATATTTAATAAGCCACTACTGGGATGAAAAATGTGTATGGTAAACAATTGAGGTGAAGGCATATCTTTATGTTGTTCACTTCATCATCCCGCCGCTGAGAGGGATTCTCTTTGTTTTTCATAGGGTTATGACATTGACGTTGTGTTAGGCAAACAGCTGGACCTCATGACCTGTTACGTCACCAAATGCTCGGAACAGCATGGCGGGAATGCAAGTAGTTTCTGCTTGGAAGAGATTTTGATTCTCTGAAGAGATTGGTGTGTACTCATGCCGATGCTACAGATATTGAAGAGGACTTTCCCAACCCGTTGAAGATGGGATGGAAACTAAAAAATTTTTAATAAGCAGAATTTGGGCGTTAGATAGATCTTAACCATCCAGCCATGTATGTAAGAAAAGTTTTATTTAATGTACAATTATACTTCGATTTATATAGCAGTTTGAATAATAAAGTTCGAGCTCTGCTTTTTTGTGCTCTGTGACTAATGGCATC
>OX419339.1:21058781-21088781 GCA_948470475.1 Galaxea fascicularis
TTGTTGTTGGTTGATCGTCTTTACAGATCAAAGCAGTCATGATGCTGTTTATATACTTGATGTCAGATACCCCTCACCCCACCGGTTATCACACGTCAGGGGCAATATGACGATAGGAATGCTTACGGAATAAATTAGCCTTTACTTAGGCCTGCATTTTACCCTCACTGCATCAATGTTATGATACCTTCTGAAGGGGTAGAAGCCACAAGCGACAGGGTTCCTAAAACAGGCGCGCACAATCTTCTCCCAAAACACCGACAACCGACAGAAATTGGCAGAAAAAGCGCGACAGTTTGCGACAGGCACAATTCATTTTTAATTCCTCTTTGTTTTCTTTGCGTCAACGACATTTGCCCCCAACCAAACAGGGTCGCAAAGGAGCGACAAAGTGACATCAGACCACCCCTTGGTAAGCCGCTAGTGTATCCCTCATCTTTGCTAACAAAAGAAAAATGTTCTCCATCTTATAGATTTTCCGTTTTATAGAATTCCCGTTTCCTGTTCCTTCACCCTTTCATTTCCCGGTCCATCCATAACTGTATCTGCTGTGTTACACATAATGGCCTGTTATGAGAATTAACAAAGATCAAACATTTGCACTATCTCGCTAAGCCCAAAATTAGCTCGATGTTGTAATAATTTTACTGATCGTTCTATTGGATCTCTACAGTATTATTATGGTTGGTGGAGAGCCTTTGCTTGCCCAGCAATGTGCCCTATACAGTTCGTTTACAAAAAACTCATCCCCCACCGACACAGCACCACGGTTTCTTTAGAAATTAACTCCTTTACGCCTGGTTTCAGCGGCCTCTACGTCTATATAAATAGAATTATAAGCCGCTGAAACCAAAATTCCAAGATATCACCTCAAATCGACGAAAAAACCTCACAGGACACAAAAGTAGCTCAGGTGAGTAATTTTTATTTTTGCATAGTTAGTAATTTTGGCGTCTAAAACGCCATACAAATCCTTATAATTTTTGTTAATCAGATCACTTGGGTTGTGCCTAAACCTCCACGTAGAGGGGACGTATAGGGTATGATTTAGGCACAACCGCTCACTTGGGCTGTTTCCGGTCCAAAGTCCCATTTCCTTATCGTTCCTAAAAGTGACGCCTGCCTGATTCTGTCTCAGGAAGTACTTCATGTCAAGCCATCATATAGTTGTCAGTAAACCAGATTTGGGCCATATAGTGGTTACGTACACATCCTTACCCATACTTAGCCATACTTAGCCCTACTTAGCCGTACTTAGACATCCTTACACATCCTTAGCCGTACTTAGAAATCCTTACACATCCTTTTAGCCGTACTTAGACATCCTTAGCCGTACTTAGACATCCTTAGCTGTACTTAGACATCCTTAGCTGTACTAGCCGTACTTAGACATCCTTAGCTGTACTTAGCCATCTTTAGCCGTACTTAGACATCCTTAGCCGTACTTAGCCATCCTTAGTCGCACTTAGACATCCTTAGCGGTACATAGACATCCTTAGCCGTACTTAGCCATCCTTAGTCGCACTTAGACATCCTTAGCCGTACATAGACATCCTTAGCCGTACTTAGCCATCCTTAGCCGTACTTACTCATCCTTAGCCGTACTTAGCCATCCTTAGCCGTACGTATACATCCTTAGCTGTACTTAGCCATCCTTAGCCGTACTTAGTCATCCTTAGCCGTACTTAGCCATCCTTAGCCGTACTTAAGTCATCCTTAGCCGTACTTAGACATCCTGACACATCCTTAGCCGTACTTAGCCGTACTTAGACATCCTTAGCTGTACCTAAGCATCCTTAGCCGTACTTAGCCATCCTTAGCGGTACTTAGACATCCTTAGCTGTACTTAGCCATCCTTAGCCGTACTTAGCCATCCTTAGCAGTACTTAGCCATCCTTAGCCGTACTTAAACATCCTTAGCCGTCCTTAGACATCCTCAGAGATAATTCTTAGCTGTACTGTGACATCCGGCTCAGACGTAACTTTACTTAATGTTTCATAGCCTAGCCTTGCTTAAACATCCTTAACCACTCTTAGTTTGGTGCCTGTGAACTTTGAGTATCTCATGATAGCCACGCTTGATAACTGTGGTACAGCAGCTTGCCATTCCCACGTGTTTGGTAGACGTTATGGAATAGATCTTTCATCGTCTGATTTGGCGGAAATTTAAATATTGGAGAGAAAACGGTGACGTGATACAGCCTACTAGTTGCGAATGAATTCACCTTACTGACCTCATTCAGTCTCAAGTTTTGAGGAGAGCGTAGAGGGGATTACAATAGAAAATTCTGTTGTCTGGTTAATATAACGTACGGTAGTTCCAATATAGATAGCAATTTAAAATTATTGGTGATAAAGGCAATGGCTTCAGGCATCTCCCTTTTCATAAACGTCATAATGAAATCATACTCGAAAGTGTCAAATCAATGGCGAGACAAAGATCTATCTAAGAGAGGTATTAAAGCAATGTAGTTTATTACAGGCATCTTATCATCTGTCCAGAAACTGTGAAAGTTATTGATCAGTTTCAGTGTTGTTTTTTTTTCCCTTCTGGTGTTGCAAAGTCTTTCCAATAGATTAGGTTGTCGCTCTTTAAGTCTGGCTTGTGGTAGGCTTGAATATAAAGTTCAAAATTCCATAGTAATAAGAGTAGTTGTTGTCTTGTTTTTTTAATCGGTTCTTTTTACTACATGCACAAATTAAAATAGAAGTTGGTCAAAGTGTACTTCAAAATAGTGCGGTGAGGAAGCCCTAAAAGAGACCATCCACTACTTCTTAATTTCAAGTTGTTCTTCTTCTAATGTGTGGTTTAATTTTGAGAATTGTCAGGGAGTGATAATCCACATTCTCTTTATCCAGAATAGTTGTGCTGCAGTAGGTAGCCTGTGATTAGCATTGAAAGCTCAGTGTTGGTGCACTAAATTGAACCAACAATAACTTATCTAGGCTTCTATGGTGTTTGCCGTAAAGTTGTGTTATCCAATTAGGCTTAGTACGATTTGCCGTACATCTTAATTCCTAGAATTGTAGATGTTTAGTGTTGTTGTAGCTGGAAAACACGCCATGCATTACATAAACCTATAGTTGGCACAAACATTTATGACACTTCACTGATCCCGCTCTGATCCCGTTTATTGAGGAAATAACTAGCAAAAAGTCCAGACAGAAAACAGCATCAAGCAAGAAGTTGTTATTGCCAAGAACAGTACCAATCATAACAATGAATCCGCAGGCTGTAAAAAAGACCACTAAAAGTAACAGCGAAAACCTTGGAAGGTATATGTGACTGCTATGAGATTAGATTAGATAGCTGACTATAGGTTAATTATATGTTTCTGGATGAATGAGTAGTTTGCATGGAATGTCCTTGATAGGGATAGCCTTTACTTAACTTAACATGGTTAGAAGTGGCTTTTAAAGTCTTTTCCAAACTTAGTTATCATGACTTTGTGATTGGATGTTCCATAAAGTTTAACCTTTTTTGGGGCGATTGCCTTCTTTGACAGATAATGGTCAAAGTATTTAAAAAAAACATTATTATGCTAGTGACTGTGCTATGCTAGTTTTACAATCTAAAATGTTATCTGACTCTGAAGTGGCTCATGCAAGTGTGGACTAATACATTATGATACAATAATTTTTTTTTATTTGATCTTCAGAGTATTCTCGAGAATTGCAGTGGTTCCTTTCAACCGAATTGATGTGGAACAGAGTTTAGAAAACTCCCTCAATCTACAAATGGAGTTGAAGCCATTACTTGAGATGGCTGTCCGTAGTATTGGCATAATCCTCAAATTGGGTGACACCTTTACCACAATGAGGACAGACCCTTTGTTCCAGGAGGTTCTGACCATGAGCGAGAGCTTTAATGGTCTGGATTTAAGAGCCAAACTTAATTATGTGCTCTTGATGTTCTCAACTGGAAAGGTATGTTCACTGCCCCCTGTAAACTAGTGTTGTTTATAATTAATTCAATTTCATAAGGTATGGTTCTGGAAAATATCAATACCAATATTGGAAATTAATCAGAGGGGTGGGGTGGGGGTGGGGGGTGGATGAAAAATCCTTTTCACGGGGGGATAAATAAATAAATTAGGCAACCGACTTGAGTATGAAGACATGATAAAAGGATTGCCATCCCCATAATTTATTTTTTTAATTTAGCTGGTAAATTATTATTTATTACTTAAAGCTACGTTGTGAGAACTTTCGTGACTCCAAGAAATATACTGCCTATGTTTACAACCACTCCAGTTCAAAAACATTCGTTTCATGGGAAAAATTGCTGTTTAATTGTTCCTTCGTACTGCCTTTTAATAGCAAGTGTTTAATTCATTTAAATATACGATGTGGTATATGAATGCTTATGAGATCGCCGCTCTATTACCCTAATATCACAAAACGTTTTTTGTCTTTTTTCTTATAGACGTGTTTGTTCATGGACAGAAGAAGCCTTCTCCTGGATTGTTTTCTTTTGCCTGAGCCTATAGTTATTTTTTTTTTTCATTGAATTGATTTCGAAATGCAATTAAAGTTACAGATGTTCTATAATGTCTCTCGCATTAGTCTGTGAAGGGTTCTTTTTAAATTGATTTCAAAATGCAGATAAAGTTCCAGTGTTCTATTTTTTTAGGGAGCTTAAGCAAGCGCGTTTTTGAGACGCGAACTGCAACTGGAAGTGAGCTTTTTTCCCTTTTAACTTGTCTTCACACAACGACATCTACACATTACTAAGTATCTTTTCTCCATTCGAGATGATTAGTATAAAAATCGTCGAGACATCACTGTCCTGGCTCCCGAAATGTTCTTTTCCGGCTGCCGTCCGCGTCTCAAAAACGCGCATGCTTAAGCTCCCTTATAATGTCTCTCGCATTACTCCGCGAATATATCGGCCTTAGCAGTGTTATTATTACATTATCAATGTAGCAGACACACATAAACTATACAAAGTGGTTGGGTGGCCGTGCTCGACATGAATTCAGTGTCTTTCAATATAGGTACCAGTGGATTTGTTCAATACAGTGTGCCACGACATAGTGTAATAAGCCTGCCGCAATGGTCACGACATTGATTGTTTCCATGTGACTGCAACAGCGTTCTAGTGTTCCATAACCTTCCCACTCTCTCGAGCTGCTTCCCCCTCTCACTTCTGCCTGCTTGTCTAAAAGACATTGACAGGGTACACATATATGTGTTTTCATAAGCAGTCACTCATGACTCTAACGTCAAAAAAAGAGAGCAATACAAGGAATTTCCATGAAAATTGAAAGTGGAACAAAAGGAAAAGGACCTAACTATAAAAAAAATGGAAAATCTAAATTGAAACTTGGTTTATTTTCCTACAAACGTTTTGATGGAATTGCTCGGTTTAGAAAGCTGAAAACAGAAAAAATAAACAATCCTTCATTACGAGTGTATTTTGAACCTGACCGACTGTGAATGGATTTCACGTTTGAAACAGGTTTAAACATTACCGAGATTTGAACATTTGGTTCCTTTGATGCGTGGGATAGATCACGACTTGTTCTCAAAATTTAATTTTCTTTTCCTTTCTATTACTTGAAATATGTTTAATATTTAGGTTGCTTTTAAGCTAAACCAGTTTCAAGTTTGAAATTGAAAAGATCGAACAATAATTTCATGCGAAAAAAAAAATATTTTCTGTTCAGTTTATTCTTCGCAACTTTTCCATCTCAAAACTAACACTTCAACCGGGACAAAAAAGGTGGGCTATTTAGCCTCGGAAATCGCAATTTATTTCCACTACAGAATGATAACGTTTTTCTGAATCGTTATCAAAGTGTTAAATTAATGAAATGAACAACACCAGAAAGAAACATCTTGTAACATTCTACAAATTGTTCAAAATTACATGTAGAAACAAAGTTTCAGTGGAAAGTTGAGGTTTTTGTATTGAACGAGACTATGGCTGTTAATTGAACCTATTATAAAGCTGAAAAGTTTTCAAAAATAAATAAAAAGAAATTACAAAGACTTAACTTAAGAAAATCAATCCTAAGTATTTTCTTTAAATGAACTGTATCCTTTAGGAAAAGTACATTTTTTGTCTTGGGGTGAGGGTGGGGTGTGGGGGTTATGGCCTCAAAGGGGAGGGTCGTCAGTGAAAATGAGCACCAAAAGGGGAAGGTCATACCTCTTCGTAAGTTATGCAAGGGAAGGGTCACATCTTTTTCCAGATTTTTTAATGACGATGGACAAGTTGGCCGAAAACACTGGTAGAATTCTGCGAAAGGGGATTGGAAAAGCCAGTATAATTGCCTTTGGATCTGGAATCCACCCAAGTGAGACATCTTTCCAAATGCTACTTCTTTGTTGGTTTTCTTGCTCATCGTGTGCTGTTTGTGAAGCCTCAAAATATTGGATCTGTCAATTTTTCGTGACGTACTGGGGCGCACTCACAAAGTACTCCACCACCCGTCACAAACTCCATACGTTGACCTGATGAACACTTTCCCCGATTAATTGATTCCTTGCGAATCTATACCCATATTACTGGTCCTGTTTGAGAACGCGTAAAAATGGTACGACAAGAAGATTTGTGTCATCATAAAGCGGAAATTGAGCTAGATCACGAACGTGCAGAGCCTCCCTGGAAAGCGAGAAACATCGTGTGATAAACGGTGGTTTAATAATTTGTAAATTAGCAAAATATTTAAAATGTCCGGCAATGCTGTTGTTCATAAAGTAGAACATAGAGCGACTAAGTTTATAGGACGAAGTTTTTAATGATGTTTCACTCGTGTGCGAGAAGTTTCCATTAACAAAATTCTGCCTTTAACAAAATTCGGAAATGTAGGAAATTTTTGTTTTTGAGGATAAGGATGGCTAAGTACGGCTAAGGATGTCTAAGTTCGACTAAGGATGGCTAAGTACGGCTAAGGATGTTTAAGTACAGCTAAGGATGCCTAAGTACGGCTAAGTACAGCTAAGGATGTCTAAGTACGGCTAAGTACGGCTAAGAATGTGTAAGGATGTGTAAGTACGGCTAAGGATGTGTCAGGATGTCTAAGCACGGCTAAGGATGACTAAGTACGGCTAAGGATGGCTAAGTACGGCTAAGGATGGCTAAGTACGGCTAATTAGCTAAGGATGACTAAGTACGGCTAAGGATGGCTAAGTACAGCTAAGGATGTATAAGTACGGCTAAGGATGGCTAGTTAACTTGTACAGCTAAGGATGGCTAAGTACGGCTAAGGATGGCTAAGTACCGCTAAGGATGGCTAAGTACGGCTAAGGATGTCTAAGTACGGCTAAGGATGCCTAAGTACAGCTAAGGATGTCTAAGTACCGCTAAGGATGGCTAAGTACCGCTAAGGATGTCTAAGTACGGCTATGCTAAGTAAAGCTAAGGATGTCTAAGTACCGCTAAGGATGTCTAAGTACCGCTAAGGATGTCTAAGTATGGCTAAGTACGGCTAAGGATGTGTAAGGATGTCTAAGTACGGGTAAGGATGGCTAAGTACGGCTAAGGATGACTAAGTACGGCCAAGGATGGCTAAGTACGGCTAAGGATGGCTAAGTACGGCTAAGGATGACTAAGTACGGCTAAGGATGGCTAAGTACGGCTAAGGATGACTAAGTACGGCTAAGGATGGCTAAGTACGGCTAAGGATGGCTAAGTACGGCTAAGGATGGCTAAGTACAGCTAAGGATGTATAAGTACGGCTAAGGATGTCTAAGTACAACTAAGGATGGCGAAGTACGGCTAAGGATGTGTCAGGATGCCTAAGTACGGTTAAGTATGAGTAAGGATGTGTACGTAACCACTATATGGCCGAAATCTGGTTTACTGACGACTATATGATGGCTTGACATGAAGTACTTCCTTGTGTCGGCAACGAAAACTTTTCTGCTGTTAGTGAGATGTACAGTGGAAAGATTTTATGCGTGGGTCTTGCTGCCCTTGATATCGTCAACACTTGCGAAAGCTACCCTGCGGAAGACCAGGACATTAGGGCCATTTTTCAAAGATGGCAAACGGGAGGGAATGCGTGTAACACTGCTACGGTACTGAAGCAACTTGGAATGGATTGTGAATTTTTCGGATCCATGTCGTATGGCTTCCAGGCTGATTTCATTCGCAAACTAATGAGCGATCGAGGAGTAGCGTTCGACAACTGCGTACGCCACTCAGGTTGTGGTACTCCAACATCTAGTGTAGTTCTGAGTCTTCAAACAGGTACGAGAACGATCGTGCATTCAAGAAATAACCTCCCTGAACTTCAAGTTGCAGATTTTGAAAAGCTTGACATGTCCAAGTACGACTGGATTCATTTTGAAGGGAGGAGAAACGAGCAGGACATCCTGAAAATGATTGAAGTTGTCGACAAATTTAATTCACTGCAGCCCTGTGACAAGAAAATTAAAGTTTCGGTGGAATTAGAGAGACCAAGGGGAGATCTTATGATGTTACTCAATAGAGGAGACGTCGTGTTTATCAGCAAAGATTTCGCACGTTTTCGCGGTTTTTGTACGGCCACAGAAGCTGTGAAATCACTTTACAGGGAAACAAAATCGGGTGCATTGCTGATTTGTGCATGGGGAGAGTGCGGAGCAGATGGCTTGGGTCCCGATGGTGCTGTAAAACACAGCGATGCTCATCACCCCTGTAAAGTAGTTGACAGTCTTGGAGCTGGGGACACTTTCATTGCTGGTGTTATTTCAAGTCTTTGTAAAGGGTCGTTGCTGCAAGATGCACTGAATTTTGCCTGTTTGTTAGCGGGTGTAAAGTGTGGTATGCAAGGTTATGATGACCTTGGGAAAGTCATGCATCAACATTAGCTACACAAAAGCAATGAATTCCATATTCTCCCAGAACTCATATATGAGTTTAGTTTGCGTTACCATTTGCATCCCCCACCTGACCCTAGAGCATTTGATTGAGAGTCCAGACTGTTCACAGGTGCAATGTGTTACGAGGTAAGGCTAGTTTCGTGAATTGCATTGTTTCCCTACTGTTCCAGAGATACCAGAAAATTGCCAGACATCAATGACAAATACCATATTTTTTTTTATTCATGAGGCAGTGACTGGAGCCAAGCGATTTAGGCCATGTCCACACTGATGCGTTTTTGTTTGTATGCATTTTCGATAGGTGTAAAAACACATCGATTGATCTGCGTCCACACTGATACGGATGCCGTAGCGTTTTCAATACGATTCAACAGCATTTTCAAAAGGATCCGTTTTCGAGCGTATCAGTGTGGACGGGAGGCCAAAACGCATACATATCAATGTGTTTTCAAACAAAAATGCATCAGTGTGGACATGGCCTTAGAGGATTAGTAACAAACTACATGTAAAACTATGGAAGACGTCCTGGACAGTACAAATGTGAGTTTTCATATGCTGGGAATGATTGCCAACTATTGAAGGAAAATCATCAGGAAAATAGGAACACTCCTGGGGTTGTGTAAGATTTTCTGTTTTCATTGGACAGGATAATCTCCGACAGTCAGGAAACAGTGAAATCCCCTACCCTGAGAGTAGCTGGGCAAGAGCAAATGATATGGACAAAGGAATAGGCTAGTATTTGCAACGTGGTCAAAGTTTTGGCTTATCACCAATACAAGTGGCAAGTCAATAGTGCTCCTAGTGGGATTTTTTTGGGGATTTATTCAGTTTGTGTGCAGGTTGTATTTTGCCACAATAAAGTTTGCTGATTGCAGGCCGTTATTAAAAAAAACAAACAAACATTTTGCAGAGCATGACAAGAACGGACAATGGGTCTTTAACATGTTTTATTATATCTCTCAGTTAGTACGCCTGCTGTGATTGGTCAATTTTTTAGTGAAGTATTGTCCGCTAAATTTGAAAGTTTGCTTTTCCTCGCACATGGTTAACCTCAAGAGTTATAATAAATATCTTACTAACCTCGTTTTCTTGGTCCGTACTTAAAGTTACGGATCCTCGTTTCTTCCCGTTCATTTATGGCCTGCGCACTTCGTGCTTGGACCATAAGCGAACAGGAAAAAACTTGGTCTGTGACTTACCGGTACAGTACAGACCTCAAACTCGGTTAGTAAGAGGTATATCTTTACTAAGTTACTTGCTGAGGACTGAAATGAAGGTGGTTAAGACTGAGGTGACAGACAAGTCAAATATAGAAATAAATTTATTGAAGTATCAATAACAGTTGGAGCAACTGGCTTTATTACCTTTTAGCTACACATTCTACCTATTAACAAATTTTCTTTATTATATAATATACAAAATCTTCCAATTTCCAAAACACTTTATTTGCACGTCAGAATTGCAAAAAACAATAAATCAACTGACAGTGCAAGTTGTCAAACCATTAGATCTCTTGGCATAGTGATTGCAATGCAACAGGATATGCACAGAACAAAGAGGGTTGCCACATGTTCAGAAGTGGAATCCTCCAACTGGAACTTGCTGAGGGGTCCCAAACTGAAAACCTTTGTTTGTGGCTTGAGGAGCAACTTCTTCATCAGTTTCCTGAAACAAGTTCATGCACAAAAAGAAGCTATTTAATAACTTTGCATTGTTCACAGTGAGGGATTCTTCTTTTGAAGGTAGCCTGGGTCAGGCCCAATTTCAGAGGCATTCATTCTTATGTCCCCTTATGTCACTGCTGTCTGCTGACTTTGCCCCCTTCCCCCTCCTCTCCCAATACTTTTCATCACTACTCAGGTTGAGTTCATCTCATACAATAGTGGCACCATCGTAAACTTACCTGATCTTCAGAGAAATATCTGTCAATTATTGCCAAAGCTCTATTATACACCTCTGTGTTCTCATGGGTTTGTAATTTTTCAATCTGATCTAAACCTGAGCAAAAAAAAAAGGCATTATCAATTTAGGCTGTTACTGAGATGAGAGGTTGCCACAAGAGTTATTATTGAAATCAATTTGTACAGCAAACATCAAATATGTTATTCCACAGTTTCCTCAGGAACAGGCTTGCCTTCATACTCTTCCATTTGTTTGGAGACCTTTTCCATGAGGCTGTTAATCTTGCAAGCACTCTGTGAAGTTAAAAGCAATTAAGAACATTTTTATATTAAGAAATAAAAATTGTTGTCACTGACTAAAAAACTTTTTTTGTAAGGACGTTTCGGTTAAAATACTATAACCTTCTTCAGCAATAAAATGGCTACAAATGCAAATGAGTGCTTTAAAAGAGCTGTAGAAACGTCACTTGGGATTGCCAAGGGCCTTGTAAATGTCAGGAATGTAAATGTGTTCATTGATGGTATTCGGGTCACTAATTGAGTGCCATGCTTCTAAAAATAATCTCTTTGACCATTGGGAACAGCGGTCAATGATCTTGACATCGTCAAGGTTAAAATTATGATTGTTTTTTATACAATGTTGGGTCAATAACGAGTTCATATCTCCCGTGAAAATCGCTCTCTTGTGTTCTCTAGTCCTGGATCTTAGGGCCCTTGATGTTTGGCCGATATAAACTTTGTCGCAGTCTTTACAATTAATTTTATAGATCACTCCTGTAGATAAGTCCTTCTCAAATTTTTCTTTAGGTTTTTTTAAAATGGAGCCAACGGTCATTACGGGTTTATGAGCAACATTGATATTAAATTGATTTAGAGTTCTTGCGATTTTTTCTGAAATTCCTTGTAGATATGGCAAAATGACAAAACCTCTACTGGTTTGAGGCTGGTTTGTAGAAACAGTGGTACTTTGGCAGCTTTTAATAAATTGATCGGTGTAACCATTGATCTTTAGAGCGTCGACCACGTGTTGTACTTCGGATAATTTGTCTGTGTCAGTGGAAGGGATGTTCTTTGCTCTGTCGAGGAGGGTTCTAGCAACTGAGCGTTTATGTTGAGTAGGGTGGTGGGAGTTGAATTGAAGGATTTGTCAGTATGTGTGGCTTTCCTGTAGACGCTAGTTTTTATAGTTCCATCGGGGTTCCTGGATGTCATGGTGTCCAGAAATGCGATGGATCCGTCTTTTTCTTCTTCCACTGTAAATTTGATGTGTTCATTGATTCAGTTAAGGTGAACTCTGTGAGGTGTTCGCGAGTGATGCAGACGTGGCTATCATCGACATATCTATACCACCACTTCGGGGGATGAGGTGCGGTGATTAAAGCTCTCTCTTCGACGTGTTCCATAACTAAGTTTGCTAAAATTGCGCTCACAGGAGAACCCATTGGGCAGCCGAATATTTGTTTGTAGAAAGTGCCATCAACGATGAAATAGTTATTGTCAAGTTCAAGCAACCTCATGATGTTGTCAACAGACATGTTTGTTCAGTTGCTAGAACCCTCCTCGACAGAGCAAAGAACATCCCTTCCACTGACACAGACAAATTATCCGAAGTACAACACGTGGTCGACGCTCTAAAGATCAATGGTTACACCGATCAATTTATTAAAAGCTGCCAAAGTACCACTGTTTCTACAAACCAGCCTCAAACCAGTAGAGGTTTTGTCATTTTGCCATATCCACAAGGAATTTCAGAAAAAATCGCAAGAACTCTAAATCAATTTAATATCAATGTTGCTCATAAACCCGTAATGACCGTTGGCTCCATTTTAAAAAAACCTAAAGAAAAATTTGAGAAGGACTTATCTACAGGAGTGATCTATAAAATTAATTGTAAAGACTGCGACAAAGTTTATATCGGCCAAACATCAAGGGCCCTAAGATCCAGGACTAGAGAACACAAGAGAGCGATTTTCACGGGAGATATGAACTCGTTATTGACCCAACATTGTATAAAAAACAATCATAATTTTGACCTTGACGATGTCAAGATCATTGACCGCTGTTCCCAATGGTCAAAGAGATTATTTTTAGAAGCATGGCACTCAATTAGTGACCCGAATACCATCAATGAACACATTTACATTCCTGACATTTACAAGGCCCTTGGCAATCCCAAGTGACGTTTCTACAGCTCTTTTAAAGCACTCATTTGCATTTGTAGCCATTTTATTGCTGAAGAAGGTTATAGTATTTTAACGAAACGTCCTTACAAAAAAAGTTTTTTAGTCAGTGACAACAATTTTTATTTCTTATTATCATGCCTGACTACAACTATAGCATTTTTAAATTTTTATATTACTGGTACAATTTGCCAAAAAAAATAATGAGTAAGAAATAAATGATATTTACTCAGTTGTAACTTAATCACCCAGTGTAAGAATCCAGGACTACTTTGTCACTAGCTTTCTTCATTCATGATGGTCTTGATAATGAAGACCTTTCATCTTCACAGGTGTTCACAAGATCTTGACCTAGACATGAATCCTTAAGTGCACAAAACTAACTTACACCAGGTCACCAATACAACCAATACAATCATCCTCTCATGCCAGCATTCTGGGACAAGCAATAATAAGGTAGGGATCTGAAACAGACAATGCTTAGTGCTGCAACTTACCGAAAGAATATGGTTAAATCCATCCAAAAGAACAAGAACAGTCTAAAAAACAAATAATTTACACCCAGCATTCAATATATCACTAAACTACATGTGACTCACTTGAAGCTAATGCACTGATAAACACACCCTAAACTAGAAACATTTACAGTCACTGTTAAAAATCACCTTGGTATCCTTGGCATCCAAAAGCTTGCACATGGGTTCAATGACACCACAGTCAACGAGAAAATTGATCTACAAAACAGTGCACTTGCAATAAATGATGTTGTGAGGGGTTTTGTATGGAATTATCTTTTTGCTGAATTACTACTGTCAATAATCATCCCTAACAACTGATAATCATAACAAATTACACCTATTTTAAAAAAGAATTAAAATTCAATTGAATGGTACATGTTTCCAAAAAAGGAAGGGGCTTCAGACAATGAGCTACATTCTCAAAGGAATTTGATAGCTATGAGATGAAGATTTGAATGAGTAATTTGAGGAATATAGTTTGCCTCCCATGCTTTAAAATTCATAGAGCTACAAAAACATGTTTGACTGGTGCAATCAATAAGAGCCCACACGTTCATGGTAAACCAATGGTTGCAGTTCTTAAATGATTAATTGAATGATTTACTGTTTGTTTTTTTTGTACTTAACTCCAGCTGAAAAAACAACAAAAAAGGGTACTACGCTAAGCAGCATGTCACCAAAGCAATGGCAGCTATAAAACAATACAATGTTGGAAAAAGAAAACAGTTTCAAGTTGGGTTAGGTGTGAAATGGTTAATACCTGATCTGATGTGCTGCCTGAAGTAAAATTTGTCACTGCCCAGACAGCTTCCTTCTGGCTTTTGAAGTCTGCCCGAACACCACCCTGAAGTGATTGGAGCAATGTAAGAGTACAGATTTAGTTTTGATGGAGCTTATACCTGGACTACATATTAAAAAACCTGAATTTAGTAAATTACATAATTCTCTGAAATTGTACACAAATATGAAGGCTACTGGATTATAAAGCAGAACTTTGAAATCAGGGGTTTCATTAGAAGCACATGGAAAAATCTGCCACTTGCTTTGTCATAATTTACCTTTCACCACCGCCTATACTTTGTCTAGATTTTCATTCAAATGATTAAAATGCGTTCATCAGGTTGCCACCTACTTTGGCTAGTTGAGACAACTATTCCAAAAAATATTGAAACCCCTGCAAAATTGTTCCTGTATTCAAGAAATTAAATGTAAAATACATGTAAGGAGTAATTAATCACCTTCAGAACATTTATAATCAAAGGCACCAAGCCAGCATTGATCACAGCCTGTTAAATAGGAAAAAAGGGCAGGAATATATTAAAGTAACAAATAATATTATATGTATCTAAACTTCACTGGCCAATGAGTTCAAACCTTATATTTAATAATCTAAATGGTCAGTGCAAGTCTTGTACATTTTACAATAAAAAGCAGTTTCTTCTTTGGACTGCTACAGAAAACTACGCTATTAGGAATGGCTAGGATTTTAAGGAAGGTGCTTGTTTTTAAGTACCAGGAGAGTGTCCCCAGGAGACCCTAGGTCATTTGTTATGACTCACTCCCTTGGGATATATGTCGGCATGAAAACAGTCAGAGCTCACAGCTAAATGGACAACAACAATAATAATAATAATAATTATTATTATTATTATTATTATTATTATTATTATTATTATTATTATTACCATTTATTACTTATTAGGCAGAAATTAGCATGTGAATATGATCAAATGTACTTTACAATATTATAATAAGCTTTACAATTTGAAATCTTTTCAAATCTCTAACAAACCAAATCAAATCAAATGTTGGTTTTTGGAGAGAGGGGAAACCAGAGTCTTTCAAATGTTGGACTTACCCATCTGACCACTGCCCAAATTGTCTCAAGAAAACTTTATTACTTGAATGAGTTTATAAAATTCCAGGTTTCTCCAGGACCACCAACCATTTCGACTTTCCAGTCCTGGAAAATGCTAGACTAAAATTCAGACACGTACTTTCATGGATTTTCAGGACTCGTACAAACCCTGTTATACAGTACCTGGATTTGTTCTTTAGGACCAGCTGTAACATTAGATATTGCCCATGTTGCCTCCTGACAATGAAGGAGACAAATTGCTTTGAGGTTACTTTGTCTTTGAATTCACAAAGCATATCAGTACTCATTATCATATGACCCATACAGCCCCACTCATGCAATCCTGTAGAAAATTATGAAAAGTGACAGGTGTAGGGCCGGAAGGGGTGGAGGTGAGCCATTCCAGGAAAAGCTGTCCAGCCCTGCAACTCCTGTCCATCTGGTGCACATGTATGTAACCATGTCAAAAATTTTCAACACTTTGTGGTCATATGATAATTAACATTCACTTATTAACTGAGCTGTGTCAGGCAGGATGGGAAAATATTTGGCTCCTGGTCAGGATGTACAGACCTTGAGCCACATATTTTCCCATTTCCTGAGCCAAATTGTTCTCCATAGATGAACCTATCAAGTGGCAACAACATGTGAACACAACCAAGTATGGCAAAAATGGGTATAAGTGTGGATGAAAAGACATCTGAAGTTGCAATTGCCTGGAATTATAGATTGGCATAATAAGATTTGTGACTTTGTTAAGCAAACTACAAATAAAAAAAGTGCATGACCTTATTTTACAATATCCGATTAATAAGTACGAGCCCTTCAAGAACTTTCAAAATATTATAATTACAATTTCACAAATTTTACTGAAAACCGTACTCGTCTATTTCCAATTACAATTTTAACAATACACACTAAAATACAGGTCATTGAATAGTTACCTTAACAATACTTGCTTTACTGTGTGTAAGAAGGTTCTTGAAGTAAAATAATGCATTGCATTGTATCACCAGCTAAATTGAAAAACATACAAACAATATTTCAGGCTGACACTTAACTCTGAGTTCTAAAAAAAAAAGTGGCCAAATTAAACCTCTCATGTTGTTTTTAGCATGTATGTAGACATGTGAAATTCACTGTTATATATGTTAGTACACTCAACAAAACTGCTTAATTCTGATTGGATACAAGCAGTACAATTATTCATCTGAAATTGTTTCCCTGAAAACGTTTCCATGGTAACAGAACACGAGTACTACTAAATGTGGCAAATTTGAACACTGATGTGAAATTGAAAAAAGGCACAAACTGAAGTTAATTTTAATTAATAATTTTTGGAATAATAGATTATAAATAAATACACAACCTCATACAAATAATAAATTATTAGTAGTAATTTGTTGAGCAGACAATGAATTAAAAAATTGCACAATCCTGTTGTATTCATGATTAATAAATACTTGTGATTTACAGTTCTATAATTGCACACTTGCCTTTTTTAGAACTTTCAAAATCACTTCAATGTACTTATTAACCACCAACACTCAAGGTTGTGATTTCTCGCAAAAAACTAATACTACTAAAAACATCCCTTAAAGTGCACCTAACCCCAAAATACGTTTTTCGCTAAAACAAATCTTTGCACCTGTTGGAAAATTATTGCGCTCTTTTTTGTTCTTTTTTGCCAAATGTTGGCTATTTATAGGCTTCCAAACTTACGAAAAAATAAGCATCAGTTGGTACATGACCGAGTGACAAGGGGCATGGGTCTATTCTTGAATTGACGTCAAAAACTGCTTTGCATGCATGTTTACAAAGACTTAATGCGATGCAAATCAGTTTTTGACGTCAATTCAAGAATAGACCCATGCCCCTTGTCACTCGGTCATGTACCAACTGATGCTTATTTTTTCGTAAGTTTGGAAGCCTACAAATAGCCAACATTTGGCAAAAAAGAACAAAAAAGAGCGCAATAATTTTCCAACAGGTGCAAAGATTTGTTTTAGCGAAAAACGTATTTTGGGGTTAGGTGCACTTTAAATATTTTCCAGCTTACTTGTGTCTGGTCATCAGTGCCTGTGACAATGTTTCCAACAGCTCGCAGTGTGGGTGTCTAAAAAATACAAAGAGAACACAGCAAGGAAAGAAAGAAAGAAAGAAATTGTTATAGACTGAATTTCTAATGCACTTGAGTTATAGCTTACATAGCAGACGTTCCCGTTCATTTTACGCATTCTGGCAGTGTGAAAATTGGGGAGTGGAGGGAACACTTGCAAGCAAACACCTCGATTTTGAAAAACCCCGGATGAGGTAAGCTTGTTTGCCATAATAAAGATGGTTTGCTCTACATTTGGAACAATATTATTTTGACAGAAATAAAACAACATGTATTCACTTAAGCATCTATTTAAAAAGCTCTAGTGTAATGTCTGCGGCCACTTGCCAATTCCCGCACTATTTGTCTATATAGTGCTTACTTTCTTCCTTGGGAGAAATTGTCAGTTTTCAGTCTGTTAACGGTCACTACCTTTTTGTCCCATTCACTGGTAAACCATAGATGTTTAACTTCAATTTAATTACAGTGTTTCAGCTTTATATTGTGACTATTCAGCTGTGGTTGCAAGTTGTAGCTGTTTTTAAATTGATTGTCCAGTATTGCAGTGACTGCTTCAGGTAAGTTCTTCGAGCGAATGGCTTGGATGTGTTAATGTTTTGCTTTGGTGGGGTTTTGCAAGCAACCGCCTGACTACCTATTGTACATCGCATGAGTTTGTTTCCAAATTCCTTGTTTCGTGAGCGTAATTATTAAGGATGAGGTGCTGTTCTGTGTAAAAAACTGAAGCAGCTTTATCATTGCATGCAGTTTTTGGAATCTGTCAAAGTTGTCAATCAGTGCACATTGGGTCAACAGTGAAAAATCGGTGGGTGTTTTTCAAAATCGAGGGGTCTGCTTGTGAGTGTTCTCTCCTCCTCTCCCCACTCCCACCCCCATCCTCCTACTTTTTGCTCTAATACCAATACTACCATTGGAGCTAGCACTCAAAACATTCAAGGTTGTCTAGACAAACTGTCACGTTTTTTAGGGTGAATGTCAAATTTTGATAGATTGACTGCCTCACTTGAGTGTGTAACAATGCATAAAAATGTTAACTTTGTGCTTCACGCCAGCCCCAAAATGGTAGTAATATTGGTTTCTACTTGCAACAAATCTCAGCTACAAATTATAGCAGATATGGTATCCTGTTATGTCAAGAAAATGACCAATAATATTACATGACTGTATGACTGGGCCTTTGTTTGATCGCATTTAAATGTTTGCAAGCCATGCAGCACCACTATCAAAGGACAATGACTGGCTTGACCCAGTACTTATTCTAGTCTCTATGCCCTCGTTGCAGTGCAGGCATGAGGCACCCCCCTCAGCATGGCACCATGTGTCAAGCCCCCCCCCCCGAATTCCCTCATCCGGTATGAGGGTCCTATCCCCTCCAAGTATTCCTCACCCAAACCTCTCCCCAACTTTTAGTGTCATTTTATTCTGTGCGCTACAACATTAAATGCAATTTTAGCATAAAATTACAAGTAATTACAGTATTTAACTACATGTATAAGTGGTAGACAAGTAATGACCCATCACAGTATAAAATGCTTGTAAGAGTCTGTAAGCAACCTAACAAATAAAATTATTAGGATAAAGCAAACAGTGAAAAGTTCTCACCACAACATTAACTTCAGGATGGCCCAACAAGTTCACCAATGAGGGAAGAATTCCAGAATCAATAACAAGCTAAAACAACAAACTTTATTCTTCAGGTACTTGTAGGTAATATATACACTTCACTCTGAATGTAACAATTCCTGGAGCAATTTAAGAAATGCAACAAATATTGTACAGTATATTCCCAAGTACCAAATTGAAAAACTGCTTATTACATTCATTCATTCATTACCAATAATGTGTGCACTGCTTTAAGCAATATCGACACTAGAATACTGTGTTTCATCACATCATCTACTTGGGCCTTAGGGACGGCTATTAGGGACTTTAAAGATAGGGCGACTTCAGACTATGGCTGTGAGGTGATTAGGACTGGGATGAGACATTCTGTCAACTTTCTTCCCACTGTCGCGCTCTCACGACGGTGAGTAGTGGATAGGTTTTGCATAATGTTGACTACGAAAGGCTACGTGGAAGCAGTGAAGTTGAAAACTCATGAAAAAAGGTAGATAAATTATTTCTTTCCGTTTTAAAACAACCGTCACTAGCGAGAGAAACTATGGCATGTTGTAGTCAATTCTAATGAGTTTATGGACTCAGAGAAGCAAGTAAGCCCAAGATTAAAAAATCGCAGTCCTGAATGCCAACTGAATGAAAAAAGGTTTTCCCAGAAACTGAGCCTTGATTTTTCCTCTTTCAGAACATCATGGCCGTCTTTTGAATTGACAAGGATGAATTGAAATCGAACAGGACGTGGAAAACACTAGATCATGTCATAGTACCTTCATGGATATATGCCTGGCATTTCAGAAGGATGCAAAGTCCTTCCAGACCACTGCAAACAGTGATGATGATGATTGAAACAGCCATGTGCTTAAATATTGCATGCTATGTATTTTGATACCAAAGGTCATTTCTAGGTTTAAATTCTACATTTATCGCCTGTTTGCTTTGACCCTTGTTTCTGTTTAGCAACTGTGGTCCTTTATATGCCCTCTGAAGCATTTTGTCTACCTTTGGTTTGGCTCATTTCATTGAGTTCGGTGACAGTACAGCCTCTCTGTTGTTTTGCGTTTTAGTATACATCTTAATAAACATTACCAATTTTCTTCGAAATGAACGTTTTATTTACATTTTTGACTGTGAAAAAACTATGCCCATATTTGGAAAAAATAGTTTATATGCAAATTAATGCATTTTGAGGATGACGATGCAGAGAATGACTGTATTTATCTGGGAAGCCGAGTAATTCGTCTCAGATGAATTATGCATTAGTTGAAGATAAATACGGAGACGCATAAAACAGCAGTAGATGAATAAAAGTATAAACACAGATGGGTTACTAAAAACTCTTGAAGCAGTAAATTGTAACAAAATCGCTGCATTTGTCTTCCGCTTTGGCAGTCGTTGTGCTTTATTTCAAATGAAAGAAACAAGTTTGAAAACCAACAGTTGCAGTATGTTTTGAATGGCAAAGCAGTGAAAGAAAACAGAGACACAGCGAAATGCTGCTTGAACACGAATAAAGCCATCTCACTTGCTAAGTTCGTCTGTTTTGTGTGTCAAATGTTTATCTTGATGAATAATTCATCTCAGACTAATTCTACGTTTTGTATGGAGCCCTGTGAAAGTGAAGAATGTGACTGACGTACATGAAATGAACTGCAGAAATGAAATCAAATGAAGACTGATCCTCAGTTGTGAACGCAATTATATGCAATATTATAGTTCATATGATTCATTTCATATAGTCACATTCTCCACTTTCATGGGAACATATGAACCTCCAATTAACCTGCTCCCAACGTTAGTGGCTTCATAGCTCAGTTAGTTAGAGTGTTGCACCGGTATCGTGAGGTCGGGTGTTCAAACCCTGTTGAAGTCCTGAATTTTTTTCAGACTTCTTCATGCAATTGCATATAATTGCATTCACAACTGCGAGGACTAGTCTTCTTTTGAAAAGTAATGTCTATCATGGCATTTTGTACTTTTCAATTGCTGTTTCCTACTGAAATCTTTTTTAGAAGACTTTTATGTACTGTTGTGTTGTGAATTAACCAATTGTCAGAAACAGTTTATTAACAAGTCTACAATGAGTTTATGAAACAACTTTCATAGCACTACCATGTCATAATTTTATGTCAACTTAAGTATTATTTCCACTGACCAGGCTTTGAAAAATTTAAAACGAGTCAGGGCAGGCTTAGAAATTCTGACATACTACAACGGGTATTCAGGTAAAATTTGAGTACTGATGAACGTAATTCAGACCACAGACTAAGTGAACTAACCTGTATTCTATCATTTGTTCCATCAGTCAAGTAAGATAAACCCCAACAGGTATCAGAAAGAACCTACGAAAAATTAAAAGGAGGTGCTAGCTCATGAATTCCTCCTTGACTGAAAAAAGCAGTATTTGTACTTGGACAGCTAACTTGGGGTTCTCAGAAAACTGTTGATGTATCACATACTCTATATGCTATATTTTATTACAAAATGTTCTGCAATAAAACAATTCCATTTAACTAACAGCATATTTTAATTCCCTGCAGTGGCAATATGGATATGTGATAATTATCCTTGATGTCCAAATCTTACATAACATTTCAAAGTATCTCAGTAATGAAGAGATGGGTACTTGTACTGTTGCATAATTTAAATCTTAATGAACCCAAACAAGTGTTTGCAACTCAATCAAATTTCATTCAGGGAATGGTTTAAAATCTACCCTTCCATGAACTACATGGGCTATTCTTGTAACAGTAAAGTGACAGAGCCCCTTTATCAAGTTACGTACCTTTGAAGCTGCTGTATTTTTTTTTCAAGCATAAAAAGATAAAAATAGTGAAGGGACTATGCAAGAGGATTTTATGCAATTAAATTTTATAAAAAGATTGCTAATCCAGGAGCTACTTACCTCCTTATCTTGATGATTGATCAGAAGTGCAAGATAAGGAAGGATCTAAAACAAAAATAACATTCACATTTATTTAGAATACTTTCTGTCACTAAATAAAGTATTAAGTTACAGGCCCATCTGCACCTAAGTTTTAATATCTTTATTTAAACATTTAATGAACAGTTTTTAGGTGTAATTGTATCAATTTTCAATGGATGACAGATCATGAGCGCAGACAAACCTGTATGACAGCCTCTTTGTCAGGAGGTGGATTCTTGTTACGACAAAGGTTAGACAGTGTCCATGTCACATTACGAAGAAACTGAACCTGAAGAATGCAATATTATTGAAGACTATGTTTCTACTCAAAGATAAGTTGAATGTGTACTGTAGTTCCAAAAAAAGCTAAAAATATTTATTAATATGTACCATCTACCCCTGCAGAAGGTCACTGGAGATTCACTTCAGAAAAATCGTTGCTGAGAAGATGGGGCACTGACCTTTTCCTAAGCAATTATTTTATTACTAGATGACTTGCCATTGGCTTCTTTTGTAAAGTACGTATATACAGTGATCAGCCAATAACAACAGTTGAGTTGATTAATGATCAGTTCAAAGACATTGACACATGTCACACATGGTAAATGTGATGTTTCATATCAAATTACTTCTATGGAAAAGGAAGACATGTGTCTGTGAGAAACTGCAGTGGAAACACCATTTCAATGGATTGTGATTCCAAATTATAAAAACAGCGATTGCCTAAGGGGTTATAATCAATAGTTATTGGGTAGTGACCAGTAAACCAAACTTGTAAGGACTGGGAAGAGATACAGTTTTGCTCCAAAAGTGAGCCCCTTCAAGCTAATTGTAATAAATACACTGGAGTGCACAAGTTATAATTAAATCATACTTGACTTAAATAAGTGATTTTCCCACTCAAACTAAGCTAGCTCATTTAAATTAACTTACGGTTTCTTCAAATGATCTATTTCTGAGCTTTATTTATTAAAAACCATATGCATAATATAATAAATTAATATTATTGTGCGTAGTGTTATTTCTCAATAATTGTAACTTCTTTTGTGAGACATGTACACTAAAATAAGTAAATATTAAACAAGTCATTCATAAGAATCTGTTCTGCACTGCATAAACAGAAGCATGGAGAACTTCAAATTGGTAAATTAGCTAATGGTATGCACTTACATTTATGCCTGACTGTATCAATCCAAGTAAAGGTTCTAAAGCTTTACAGGCTATCACAAAATTTCTCAGCATTGGACCATCACCTAAAGCAATGGATAAGGAAGTTCAGTACTCAGTGAATATTAAATAATTTTCCTGATGCAACCATAAGGGTGAAAAAAAAAAATCACACCAAGTTATGTCTGATACCTGCAATATTCCCTAATGCCCAAACTGCTTGTTCCCGAACTTGAGCATGTGGTGAACTCAACAGGCTAACAAACTTTGGCACAGCACCTTGAAAAAACAAAGGTATATATTAACAATGCAGAAGAAGAAGAATTAAAATTCAACAGTACTGATGAAGGAAATCTCACTGAAACAGATATTTTTCAAACTTCAAGTCTAGCAAAGCTGGGCATGGATGGCATGCATGCACATTAAAACTTACACACATTTACATCAACATATAGTATACCTGCATCCACAACAACCCTAGTTTCATCTGATGAGCCTGATGCAATATTTGTCAACACCCAAGCAGCCTCAAACTGAATGGAGGGACTAGAGAACAACAAAACAGCATCAGATTACCACACCCATCATCATCATCATCATCAGTACTTAACATAGCAAATAAGAAAATTAAAATCTGACCAAATTCGTTTAGCATTTAAATCACTCACTTGTCATAGCGCTCTAACATGACAACGAAGACTGGAACTAGTCGAGAGCTGAAGAAAAACAGGTATAACACATAATGTTCAGTCGTGCAACATACAATGTCCTCAGGTTAAATATACATACCATCACTGACATACCAAAAGGAGAAGAATTATTAAAAGTAAACCAATAGACTGTACTACATACACAAAATGAGTTACCATAGAGTGGCCCCAAAATTTGTTACCTATATGGGTGGTCACAAGAGAAGGATTTTGAGGAGTGAAAATAACTGGAGGACTCCAGTGTGTGAACCAAATTGAACATCACAAATTAACACAATACAACAATACTGTTGTTGGAGTAATTTGCTGGTGTGGATAGCACAGCGGTTCCACATGAATTTAAATGGAACCATTTTGATTTATGACACTGGATTGAGACCATCACACCTCTTTAAAGTTGATTAGTAAACTGGAATGAATTGTGAATCAAAATGATCTGGATCATCCAGATCAAATAATCAAGTTTGACAGGATCAACAATCCAAGATCACTAGGATCATGGTACATCAAAGGAACTGAGGAATCCTTGCCCAGAGTGGATTCCTCAGTTCCTTTAATTTGATGCACCAGGATTCAAATGAATTTTATATCACTGATCCTGATCTGGACCATCTCAAAGGAACACCCCTAAAACTAAAAGATCACTTACTCAATAAATTCTTTTATAGGAGGGTTTCTCTGCTTTGAGAGCATCTTTCTAAGAGGAAATAAAGGATGCATGTATGTCACGAACAACCTTGCAAGCATGTTTTATGTTCCCAGTTCCATGTGTGTTTAAGTTCTAATTCACAACATGCATAAACAAAAGCATAAGAAAAATTAAGAGCAAATTGCATGAGAACTCCTCATGCTGAATGCAAACCAAGTACATGCATTAAGTATGCAAAAGGACTGGCATTCAGTAGCACTGTATTGCATTTGCATATTGTTGCTGAGTTATGTTTGCTTCTGCTGGTGCTTTATGCACAGAAGGGTTCTGCTTTATGTGTAGACAACAGGTGACAAAGGAACATTCAACTGTATCTCTGACTTTGACCACAACATAACATGAGGAGATTCAAGGATAGTTCTCAATCATTTCTCCATCTATTCTCCTGCTTCCACTTCAACTGTTTTGTAGGGGAAACACTGAAAACAAAGAGCTCCAGTATGATACTGGTGCTCTTTGTTGTGAAATTTTGTGGTATTTGCCTCTCAAGTTTGAACCCCATCATTTATGATTACCTTGAAACCTGTACAGCTTCAAATATCAGCTTGTCATCACTTGACTTGAGATACTGAAAGAAATAATAATTTAGTAATTATTATTACCAAATTAGAGACTTCAATCAGCTCATGGTATGTTTCCAACTCAAAATAATAAGACAGTTACAGAATATCATTACAAATGTACATATCCATATACACAACTGACAATATTATACTATAACAATACCTCTTGGATCGTGGATAGTGGTAGATTAGTTACAGTCTGTCAACAAAACATGCAAACAAGAACATAAGAGAAAATCACAACTGCATTTATATCTACTAATTACTCAAGCAAAATTAAGTTCCAAAAAAATTACCGGTTGCTGAGAATTGCTCTCTTTCAATGGACTGACAGATTGGTCAGTAGTGATGTTGCGTCTTTTAAGAATCTGGTCATCTCTTTTAGTCTGAAAGGAACATTTAAACAAGTTCAAAAGTTGAGATGAGATTGACAACTGTTATGAGAAGTACCCAGTTTACTGCAGTGACTTACATGTAACTTGGATTGGAAAGAAAATACATCATTAATGATTGCAGCCTTCAATGTGGAGACTGAAATATCTAGAAATATCCACCAACATGAAAATGTGATGATGTGCTTTATACCTTTCGAAGCTCAATTGTGACATCAGTTCTTCTCCGTCGTAGCTCCTGTGAATAAAATGAAAAACAAAATGACACAGACATCTCAGTGCAAAGGACAGTGGCTACTTCCTTGTCTAAAAGTTGTCTCTAGTAAGGAGGTTTGATCATGATCAAGTGACAATATTATACAATAAGTTATTGTAAGAATATTGTCATCATTTTATTAGTGAACTATAACGTTTAAGACATGTTTCTTGTGCAGACGACCAAAATGCGTTGCAATTTAATTTAAGAATCTGTCACTGACAGGTGTGGAATGCCAGTTCAGGAAAGCAATGATTCGTTTGAACTGGTCAGTAGGACTGGAATCATTGAGAACAAAATCTGCTTCGGCAAGGAACTGGAAATTTATGACACTTACTGATCGCCTTCTGAAGCAAGACTTACTCATCTCATTCATTTGTGTTGCTGTTGCAGAGATGTAGCTAATTCTGCAACACTTGTATTGTCGATAGTCTACTGGATAAGAGTACCATTTAGCTCACACTAGAAATGCAGAAAGTAGAGGACTACTAATGTCACTAATAGCGATAAATGTTTTCAATCCATATATCAGTAAATGTTTTTAAACCCTAAACAATAAGGTGGACTACTCTCCTTTAATTTCCGAGCTAAACTACAGAATACAGGGCCACTTATTTACATACTATTGAATAACAATGGTAGCCATTGTTATATACTTCGTTCTACAAAAGCCTCCCACACATGTAAATGAGGTGGACCAAAGTGTTCCGCGTTCTGTTCATTCTCTCACAAACGTAAGCTTATTTCGAATTAAATTTCTTTGACTTAAAGCAGTCCGAATGTATTGAAACCAGAAAAGAGAACGAAGAGGGCTAGGTCCCGTCGACAGATACTTGCTGAATGGAAATATACGAGAATCAAAGCTAAAGCTTAAAATATTGTTAAAGTTAACCAAGCCTTCGATCACAACCTGAGACGACTGCTGCTTTGTGAATTCACTCATACTCACACTTGAATCCTTTCCCTTGTTCTTGAAGATTCGTAAACGGTTCTCCGCCATGACTTAGTAGGTAAATTAACCCTGAAACGATAACTACCAAGCTTTTAGCAGCCTGCACGCTCTGGAACCCTTCACATAGATTCTTGTACTTTTGAAATTTGTACTTTACCATGAAGCCAGCCTCTGATTGGCTTAAGTTTTTACTGGCCAATCAAAGTAATATTCACTCAACGAATCTTCTTTTTGATTGGTTAATTAATCTAGGAGCGAGGGAGCGTTGCATGATGACAGACAGGCCAGCGGTCACGTAGATACATAATAATTGATCGTATATGAGGTATATACCTTATATGAAGTAGTTACTCTTTTTCGGGGAGAGGTGTAGGGGGGTGGGGGGGTGGCATAGTATCTGCGGTATATACTCCATGGGAGAATGCCATGGATCCACCAGAATATAACATATTTAAAACCTGACATATATGGCATTCTCACATGCAGTATAACAGCTAAGTGTAGAGCAAATTGGTTTGAAATCATACGCGTAATTTCAAAATCGAATGAGCACGCAGCACGAGTTCGATTTAAAATCACAAGTATGATTTTAGTCCAAAATTGCATGACACTAAGTTCAATTACCACTTTATTACTCCCATTTTGAAATCACAAAGTTTTTCGTCAATATATACCTCTTACTAGCCGAGTTCGAGGTCCGCATTGTAAGTTACGGACCGACTTTTTTCCCGTTCATTTATGGCCCAAGCGCTAAGCGCGCGGGCGATAAAAGAACGGGAAAAAACGAGGATTCGTAACTTACAGTACGAACCGAGAAAACGAGGTTAAAAAGATATTTATTATATCTCTGAGGTTAATCGGACGTAGGTGAAAGGAAACTTTCAAATTTAGCGGGCCGTACTTCTATGAACGGCCCGCTAAATTGACCAATCACGGCGCGCGTACTAACTGAGATATAATAATAATAATAATAATAATATCTATTTAATGTTCACTGCAGAAAAACCAGCTTTGAATTTTGATGGGCTTTAAAAGGGATGTGATTTAGAGCAAAAAATGGTGCAATTTGTAAATAAATTGCACTGTTGGGAGCCAACCAGATTTCCTGAATGACAAGCTATTTCAAAATGGGTGTAGTAAATTGACCAAATCGATTGATGAGTGAAATCATATTTATGTTTATGTCCATTGCGATTTTTAATTGTCATTGATCACCCGCCATTGGATATCATCGCTTAGTGTTCAGAGACCGCGCAGCATTTTTGCGATTGGGGGCGGGGGCTAAATAAAATGCCGAAGGCATTTTTAGCGCGCGCCGCAGGCGCAAGCGACCTAGAGGGGGTCCGGGGGCATGCTCCCCCGGAAAATTTTTAAAATAAGTGCTTCTAGAATGGCTAAAAAAAATACATCCCAATATAGCAGACACAGTGAATTCTTTTATCATTTATCAGGCTAATAAACACCAAATTTGAACTAAAATAGCAAAACATCAAACACAAGCAACACATCAAAGCAGTAAAACAGTAATTTTTCAATTGAAAAAAAAATTTTTCCAAAATTATTGGGGGGGCTGAAGCCCCCCCAGCCCCCCGGCTCCGCGGTCCCTGGTGTGGACTGCCAACTAATGTAATTAATTATTAATTTTCATCTTTTTGGGGAGGTCAAAAATAAAATGTTTTTACAGAAGAAAATTACATGACAGCTGAACAACCACAACAGGTTTTTCTTCTTCTGAGCAATAAATCACTTGCTCATCACATACAACAGCAAATGGGCAGCCGGGAACCTGCAGCTGGTTGATAGTCAAAATAATACAACATTTTTTTTGTATTTTATTAATTTTTATTGATTAGAAGTTACATACAAGTTTTCGTAAACTAACATAATTCACATATACACACAGACGCGGTACATCATATATTTACCTAGTCACCCCATAGTTCCTCTTAACTCTTTTCGCTTCTAAATATAATACTAGTACAGCGCAGCAACAACACGAGATACCATATCCATCTAATTGTTTTTGTACTTGCCCCATTTCATATTATGAGCTTTAAGTTTATTATTTGATTTTGCAATCATTGTCTCAAGTTGATGAATCATTTTAATTTTGGAGTTAAATACTTTAATTGACGGAAGAGATTTATTCTGTCGACAAGAATATAAATACTGCTTAGCAATTATTAAAGTATGATTAATAAATAACTCGTCCTCGCACCTAAGAATACCAAACATTATATCTCTATCAGATAGGTGTTGTATCTTTACTCCATGAATATTAAACCATTTTATAACCTCAGCCCAGAAATACTTAGTGTAACGACAACAAATAAAAAAATGTTCCAAGGATTCGTTCATTTTACCACAAAAGGAACACGCCGGAGATGGACTAATTTCAATTTTGTTTAGAAAGGAATTTGTGACGACACACCTGTTAAGTAATTTATATTGAAACTCACGCGATTTTGTGTCCAAAGAAGTACGAAATGGCAAGCTGTAAATCTCTTTCCATTCTAAAATATCATTAACAAACTGGTTATTAAAATGCAGTTGGGCAGTCGGTGGAGTGATGACTCTGTTTCGAAGTTCTTTATATACGGTCTTTGAAACGACTGTTCCGATTAAAACATTTTCCATTAAAACTTAATTTAATCTCATTATGCAAATTGAAAGGTTCGTCAGGTGTAGAAGCAAACGTGCTTAATGATTCACGCCATTCAGCTGGTAAGGCATCGATTACAGAAATAAGTCTAAATATGGTATGTTCAAGTTCACACTGCAACCAGGTGGACAATCAGACATGGTTTGATGCTACTCTGGTTTGAAAATTCAGTGATGAATGTAACTTAAAAAGTTACAATTCACGACCCAAAACGTTTCGGCACTCCTGTCTAGTGTCTTTAGACTACGAGCAGTCCCTTTGTTTTCTTATAGTCTGTCGAGAGCGGAGCGAAAAAAACAGGCCGCGCGAAAGCTGGTGTCTGGGCGCCCAGATACCAGCTTTCGCGCGGCCTGTTTTTTTTGCTCCGCTCTCGACGGACTATAAGAAAACAAAGGGACTGCTCGTAGTCTAAGGCCCCGTTCAGACTAGGTGCCTGTGCCCGGTTCTCGGGAACGGGCACTGGTCTGAACATAGGTTTTTGTTGGTGCCCGCGCACAAATCTGAGCACCGTGCCCGGGCACGGGCACTACCTCCAAGGGTAGTACTCGGGCACCGTTCCCGAGCACGGGAACTTGTCTGAACACGTTTTCATGTGTTCCCACGTTGTTATGATGCAGTTACAAAAATGGCAGCAATATTGCGGAGTACTCAAAAAGATA
>OX419339.1:21106281-21151281 GCA_948470475.1 Galaxea fascicularis
TATTTTATGACATTGCAACTTGCATTTGAAGGGGAATAGCCATCCTAAGTTTTAAGAGCTAGTAAAACCATTCAGTAGCCTGTCAAAATATTGTTACAGTTGATTTTTCTTGGTCAAAGCATCCCTGTATGGATGATCTGCATACAGTGTATATGTGCATTTCTTTGGCGGTTAGTTGGGAGTGCCTCCACTTGGAGGGCCAAAAGGCCGCTTTGAGGACATGCCGAAGAACTGGATCACATAAACACTAAAAACAAATAGCAGGAAAGCATTACAACATAATACAACAAACTGGGGTCAACAAATTTTACTCTTATAGTAATAAAACTTCTACAGGAATCACACCATCAACTCCCGCGAAATGCCGTGAAATTGAGGAGAATATGTGACAAATTACGAAAAAGCCCAAACTTCAAGGCAGATTTTCATCGTTAAAATGGCGGGGCCCGCCTGGGCCCGCCGTACGTTTCTTAAAGATCAACTATCGAACTAAAGTTCTGTGCAAAAATAATCCCCGATACTGACCCTTGATTGTCGAAAACCGAACAAATGATTGTCCATGTCAAACGCGTGTGCGTGACAACCGTTTTCAATTCAACAAGATTTCCATCGACTAGTTTTAATACAAAAAATGCTTACCTGAATTTAAAACTTGAGCAATAACTGGCCCATACATTAAACTTGAAGCTCCCAGAAAATATTCCTTTCTTTCTTTACATCAATGTAGAAATCGGTCGAAGACGATGAACCATTCTTGATATTCCGAGACGAAAGTGTCCGCCATTGCTTCTGCAAAGGCGACAATATGATTGGTCGAATAATGTCACGTGAACCGTGTCCAACACCGCCTGGTTCAACATCATTCAACAACCTTCCAACAGCGTTCAACAAAATCGAATGGATGTTGAAGCCCTTTGCTAGGGACTTCATACACCATTGATGGCAATCAATAGCAATTCAAGGACTCAAGCATGTGACTAAATCAATTGGCTGATAGAAATTAACTAATTGCATCACTGATTGTTAACAATTGCCAGAGGATATTTCCAATGATTGATTGTCATTGATTAATCATGCCAGGCCTAAAACTGAATATAGTTTGAGTCACAAAATAAATGCATAATTTATGTTGGGGCTGTGAGGAAATTTTACTGATACAGGGCAGACAGGAAAGACACAAATCATTTCTACTGACAAGTTTATTTCAGTGGTAAAAAAAATGATTATGACAAAAGGTGGTTTACTGTTCGTTTTTTCTATGTTGATGTTAGTTCCAGTTACCATCTCAAATGTCCAAAGCTAGAAGATAATAATTCCCGACAGTAGAAAAGACATGCATATAACAAATAAGCCCTTACACATTGAGTAGGTGCAATAAATAATAATAAAATGCATATGATAACTCTATCTTTTCTATCTTTGATTATAGTCAAACAAGCATCTCATTCATAAATTACTTTGCATCTCATTGTAAGCATAGATAAAAAATTTTGTGACAAAGTTTTCATTTAATGTTCTTCATTGTCCTTTTCAAATGATGTAGAAGGTTTCAAATTCTTGTAAGCAATGTTAAGTTCAAGACACTGCTTCCTTTTAGTGTACATATATTTTATGTATCATATGAACTGGTCCACGACCAGTGTAAGAAACTTTGCAAGGATTGCAACTCCAAATAAACTGGTAATGGTCACAAAATGAAAGGAAAACGTCACTGCCAGTCTTCAGTTAAAGTGGTGAAGTACCTTTTGGACTTAGTTTCAAACCTAGCTTTCTTAAATATGGTTAAATATAGTAGAAGAGAACATGATAGACCAATTTCACATGACGTCATGAGAGCCATATTGGTGTGCAAAAACAATGGAACAACAACCATATTGTTGTATCAGGCTAACCTTGTGGGAATTGAAGTCTATTTTTATGCAAATACTTTCTTTTGTTTCATTAAACCAATATGGCTGCTATTCAAGTGAGTGAAACAATCTAATAGGGGCCAAGAGGCCAAAAGCGGCATTGACATCCACAAGCGTTTCCTTGAAATGATCACTCACTTGAACAGAACTAATGAGTCAGCTCTATCAAACTGAGGGTTGCATACTTTGTGATCGAGGTGATGAGAACTAACACTGAAAACCAAAGTGTTGTTCCTCACTATAGAGTATGTCACTAATATGAAACTGTGGTATTTTAATAGCAATTTAATTATTAATTAGTGTATTTCTGTCATCTAATTTTTGCATTTTTAAAACCTGACACCAGTACAACAGAATTCTAATATAAATTATTCATAGCATCCTAAAAAGTTAATTGACACCAACCTTTAAATAGAATAACACAACACATGGTTCCCATATTGAGGAGGTCCAAAACCCAAAGTTTTTATATGTTGTGGTTTCTACAGGTTGGGGGTCAAAATGTATATTTAAATTTGTGTCACATGGGTTAGTATGAATACTCTCTGGACTGAAATAAATAACTACATTACTGTTATAGAGAAAATGTCCCCTGCCAAAAAAAGCATTTGTTATTTTACACAAAGTGCAACATTGTGCTGCTAAAAATGAGCACCCAAAGGATCCAACTGCAAATCTCTACTCTCTATAACCTCCCACCTGAAAATCAGAGGAAAAAACACACTGAATGTGCAGAATATCACTGAAGGCCCAACAATTTCAAATATGCACATTTCTAGCAAGCATAGTTTAATCCTAGGGGAGGGAAGGGTACTCCTTGGAATTGTTGGTAGGGGTGTGCTGCCCAGTTCTCTAATTATTCCTGACCCTATCTCTGACTAAAACATGCCATTTTCCCCACCTGTTTTCAGGCATAGCCCCTGAAATTCGCATCCCTTTTCAGATCTGGCCCCGGTTGTTCAAACATTGGATAGGGCTATCCACTGGATAAATCACTATCCAGCGGATAAGTATTGGGAAAGCTAATTGCACAATCCACTGGATAGATAGTTATCCGGTGGATAGCACTATCCAGCCTTTGAACAACCGGGGCCTGATGCTGCAGTTAAGCTTTGTTGTTGTGTAATTAAGCTTTGCATCAGTGCTGAAGTCAAGAATTGGTAAAATTCAGCTCAAATGATATATTTTCAATGGTTACTTCTCTTTCTCTATTATTCATTTGGAGTTGAAGAGACAAATTCCTTTACACCGGCAATTTCCTGGTTCCCTTGAAAACCATATCTGATTAAAGACCAGGAAAGGTCAAAATCTATATCCATTTTCAGACCACAATGACTCAAAAACCATACCCTTTGGGGTGGTATATACCGGTACCTAACTAGGTTATATAGGGGAGTAAACCTCCCCCCCTCCACCCCCCAAGAGTAAAATGCAATTTGACTGTAGAGGCAAGACGCATTAAAAAATTGTTTAAAATGTGTATTAATTAAGGATGTTGTATTTTATAAGTATCAATTTCCTGAAATTCATGCATGGTCGTTCCTTACCATTCAAGGTTCAGTTGTATCTGTGCGGATATAAATCTTTGAGAGCTTTTTTGGCTTCATGTACACCTTTACCTGCTGCCATTTTAAGAAGTGGTTCTACTTCACTGTAAGTTAATTATGCAAACAAATACTGTTCAGTGACAATAATATTGCTCCTGTTATGAGAAAAAAGTCCCTTGAAGGTTGTGCATGTTTTCAATTTCTGTTTTCCCATACCCCATTATAGCCAGTGGTCAAAGCCACAAGCCTCACATATTCCAGTTAAGCAGACATATGTTCATTGTTTAGTTTAAAGATGGTCAATCACCTTATTCTTTGTGCTTCACAAAACACTTTATTAAACTCAAGCCATGAAGACCACTTGTGTGGGCAACTTCCTGTGTTACCAAAGCTTCAGCTAACAAAATCATTGATGATTTATCAATACAAAACTTACTGTTCTTCAACATCTGTATCGTATCCCTGTAAATGTCCAGCCACAAGATTATAAGCTCCATGTCCATGGCCATTCTTGGCAGCCTCCCTTCAACATGAAAGAACACATAATAAATTGCTGGGAGATGTACTTCTCCAAATTAGATTCATTTTCAAGATAGTATTACAAGAACTTAAAAGGAGTTTAAAAAAGTATTAATCCCAAGATAGATGTTGTGGGCCAAACTAGAATTCCAGGTTATTAAAGAGTCAGACTGGGTGAAAAGCAGACGTGTTAACTGAGGAAAACCAATTCAAGCTCATCTGACTACTTGGCAAACACATGGCCAAGAAATGCTATCATAAAATGGCATCAAAATGTGGTGAGAACTGTGAAGTATGCTACAAGATGCAGACGAGTAGCATGACATTCTTGTCACCACATATGATTAATTAACATTGATGTAATTACTTTGAAAAGCCATAAAAGGAAAGTGAAAGAAACCAATTGCTAAAAGGGTATCATCAATCCCACAACATATTGGAAACCTTTAAAAAGGCCCCATTTCTTGTTGTATGTGATTCAATGTTTTTTAATTTTTTTCTTTATCGTCCTGGGACCATAGTAATTGGCTTATGCTGTTGCAGCATCCCTGCCTTTGTATTGATTGCCCCCTGTTATCCTGTATTTTTTGTTAGGCAAAGCTAATGAAATAAATAAAATCTTAGTTTGTATATAGTGATCCTTGGCATGCAGATTGAGAGGACACAATTTTATCACCAGCACCCTTATCTTCAGTATAAATAATTGACTGTTACAACCTTAATGTAGTCTCAACAAAAAATTCATCTGTGGGTGTCTAATAAATTGCAAACCAGACCAATCACCATCACCATTATCATCATTATGAATAATTTACTGTTACCACCTTAACATAGTCTCAACAAAAAATTCATCTGTGGATGTCTAATAGATTGCAAACCAGACCAATCACCATCACCATCACCATTATCATGATTTTAAATAATTAACTGTTACCACCTTAAAGTAGTCTCAACCAAAAAAATCATCTGTGGGTGTCCAATAAATTGCAAACTAGACCAATCACCATCACCATTATCATGATTATAAATAATTTACTGTTACCACCTTAACGTAGTCTCAACAAAAAATTCATCTGTGGGTGTCTAATAACTTGCAAACTAGACCAATCTAGACCAAAAACTGCAAGCTCTACACTGTCCGCTGTATAATATACAACTGTCCACCGAATGGGAGGTGAAAAGCAGTGGATAGATACCAACATGCAACACTGCCAGGTATATATCCACTGCTTTTCACTGATCCTGAGGGGGATAGTTGTGTTAGTATTTACCAAATCAGCTGAAAAAAAAAAATAGACGTCATTTGAGAGGTTTGTTTACGTTTTCATTGACACTGTTTACAAATGATTTGGGGATTTTATCAGTCCACTTTTTTGACTTTGTTGCAAATTCAGTATGAAAATAACTTTCTACCAACCAGTAAACACCAACTAGCCAAATTCCATTGCTTTCTTGGTATTTGCTGGTACTGGCACTTCATTTATCCCTAAAATTTTGCCTTCCAAAATTTTTGCAAAACAAGACCTCCTTCCCAAAACAGGGATATTCCCAGTCATGGGAGATGATCAAAATATGCAAAAATTGCTATCCACTGATTGAGTAAATACAAAAATAAATTATATCACTGCATGAGCTTGCAGCATTAAATTAATATAAATACGAACCTGAACCAGTAAAATGCCATTTTCTCATCCTTTTGTACTCCATGTCCTAAAATACAGTGTTGAACAGTTTTAAACATTTACATGTAGGACCCCATTTTATCCCAAATAGAGATCTTGAAGTACCTGTTTCAAGACTGAAAGTAGACTTAATGAGTCTCTTGTTGATTGTGTCCTAAAACAACCAGGATTCTGAATATCAATCCAAGGGAATTAAGCATTGACGTCTCACTCATCTGCCTTTACCCCTTAATGGAGTACATCACTAGCAGTGATGATGAAGTAGTAATATCTACTGACTGCTTAAAATTACTAAAATAAATATTATTGGGATATTAATAGAGAAAAGTGGTCTCCTGTTTGACAAACATATATCAGTACAATATACAAGAAAAGCAGTCAATGTGTAGGAGCCTTGATGAGACTCAGGAGCTTGATACCTACTGGTGGTTTAAGGTACAACTATTTGAAGCTGCCATTCTTCCCTATTTACACCAGTATTCTGACCTCATTTCGCATTTCTGTCATGCTACTGACAGTAGAAAATTAGAACGTGTACAAGAAACGACACTGTGGGCTATCTATTATCATAAAACATCACATCATGATAAATTACTGGATATGGCTAATCAGTGCAACCTTCATAATACAGGCCATTAATAAAACCAGGAGCAGATTGGACCGGATCAGATTGGCAAAACTCAGATCAGATAAGATCGGATCAGACTGGCAAAATCCGGACAGGATCAACAAAAGTCGCATCATGGTAACCTTTAAAATGTGCTCTGGTTAATAAAATTTTAAGAAATGCAATCTTTTGACTGCCTAAACTGCAGTCTACAATGGGTGAAATGGAAAAAAAGGAGCTTAGAATTCTCAGAAAGTAGTGTCATATAAAAAAGAATGCAAAAGAATCGAATTATGGAAATAAAGTTAAAAATGCTTGGTGATAAGTTTGTTGTATTGTCCTTTGAGTAGATGGTTGTAAAAGATGTCTGCATTGGGGACAGTTATGGTGTACCAAGATTCCAAAAACTCTCTAATGGGATGACTGCCTTCGATAATAGAGGCATTATTAAATTCAATGATCACCACACTATGCATCATTTGCAAAGGCTTCAACAAAACATTCACAACCATCGTTAGATTTACAACTTGACAACTTGACGTTGTCTATAAAATTCCTAGTGCAGAATTTTCATAGAGTTATATCGGTGGAATGAGTAGATCTTTTGTTGCAGGGAACAGAGACCATAAGGAAGTTAAGGCCAAAGGCTCCAGAATTAGCTAAATATTTTTAGCCACATAACATTTTAAATGTTTCTGTGAACTGACTTTCATTGATCCAGACTGGGTTTTGCCAGCCTGATCCGATCCAATCCGAACTTTGTCAATGGGCCATAATAGTCGGTTATAGAATGTGGCTGTTCTTATGTACAAGACAAAGAATAACTATTGTCCAAAAGTACATTGCAGACCTATTCCAGAGGTCAAATACTAACTCTACCTGGGAACACTGAAGTAGATATGCAGGTCCTAAATTAAGGAAAATACTGCCCAAGCGTATGACAGTGTAGACGTTTATTGCCTTCATTATCAGTTTTTAGACAGAATATTCGAAAACTGGGTTTATAATAAATTCCATGCTGACTGACGCTCATTGCGCGAACTCGATTTTATGATTCTCACCGTTGAGGTATTTATGAGCAACGTGATGCTGTGCGTGCGAAACACCAACGTTGGCGTAGGCATTCAGGACGTGGAAATGAAGATGATCCATGTAGTAGTACATGTAGAGAAAAAACAATAGGACCCCAACTACGACACAAACCTGCAGGGCAGACAAATTCATCGTTAGGTTTGAAGTACCTTCAGCGCTAAAAGTGACCCGAAATTGCACGAGGAAATTGCCTATATCAGCAAAATTTAGACAACTTCAAAAAAATGATCTCAACCCAAGAAGATGCCCTTTAGCATCTCGTCAAACCAAAACAAACCGACGGGCCGACTGCATTAGCTCGTGTTCAGGAATTAACTTCGTATTTTTATTCCAACGGTTCGAAGGGAAACACACAGGATCGGAAAGGAGGAAAAGAATTTCAAATAATGGTATGGGGGTTTCAGACAGACTGCTCTCAGATAGCAAAGTATTTTCTATTCAACTTCGATTGTACACAGGCTCACCTCTATTGTTGTGACCCACCAAGGATCTGGTTTTTTTCGTCTCGCTACATAAACTTTAGGTCCATAAGGAAGGTTTGGATCATAATCAGCTCCTCCAGGAGCCCATGATGGGATTTCTTTGTTCCTTTTACGAACGTCTTCGTCTTTTTTCTCCGCCATTAGGTCAACGACTGTATGCATGCTTGTAGACGTGCAGAAGAGGTTGAAGAAGAACTTCTCTCCGTCGGTAGTTGTCAGGAATCTATCGACGTCTGCAATTGGTTTACCGTTACGCTTAACCAATAAAAATGCTGTTTATATGAACCAACTGAAAGACAGGTGTAATTCCCTGTTTTCGCTTAATTCGCCCTCTGGCACGAGTCTTGGAAGAAAAAAGAGAGAATCATAGACTATAAGAGAAGATTCAAAAGAAGAGGAATTTTTTTTTTATACGGTAAATTCCAAGGACTGTTTTCTTCTGTTTGTTTTTGAACCCTAATATTGATATTGTTAATAATGAATAAGAATTTTATTTTTTCGGGTTGCTAACGAGGCATAATTAAACTCGTTTCCATGGCAAATCATCGCTTTTATCATTGTTTTCACAATCTCTTCTTCAAGGCCTTTTCCCCTTGTAGCGTCTCAAACAGAGTAACACACTGTATTTGATCCAGTTTTAATTTTAAAAACACTAAACAGCTACCCTTCAGCGGTAATACGCAACATAATTAGCCATTGTAAGTATGTGCTTGTACTGTAAGAAGGTAATGCATCGTTACCAGTGTATGGTAAGTTGTGAGTTCTGTGATAACAATAACAATAATGACTCAACAAATGAATGAAATAAAATACCCAAGATCAATTAAAATCAAGGTGTTGTTTCCTTCGTTCGTTCGTTCGTTCGTGCGTGCGTTCATGCATTCATTCATTCAATCATTCGTTCATTCGTTCATTCGTTCATTCGTTCATTCGTTCATTCGTTCATTCGTTCATTCGTTCATTCGTTCGTTCGTTCGTTCGTTCGTTCGTTCGTTTATTCATTATTTAAAAAAAAAAAATATGACGAGCGATTAGATATGAGCGACCCGATTCTCAATTAATAGCACTGAAGTGTGGACCATGCAGATCACAAATCAACAGCTTTTGCTTGATTTAGTGTTAGAACAGAATTCCATAGGCTAATTTATCGTCCCAATTTTCTTTCGTTTGCAATTGCATGTGATTTCCATGTATCCGTCAGTCAGTAAAAGTGAAAAACAAGTTTATCAGAAAGATTACGTTTCTTAAGACTAACTGGCTGTATTCAATTGAGTGAGGACAACTTGTGTTAGTTTTTTCGAGCGCGCAGCGTTTTTCGTTTGTAAGCTGGTATTCGCCCTTTGAGCAAGCAATTGTAAATTCTCAAATAAAGTGTTTTCCTTTTTCGGTAACGATTCCGTGTTCAAGCATCCTACCACCACCGAATTTGCTCTGCCCACGCCTCCAAAACAAATTATTAGTAGTGGTTATCTCTAATATCTAATACATTTCACAGGGTATTCACAGGGTATTACTCTAACGGGTGGGTTCAAAACGAAGACCGAAGGCCCAACAACGAAGACCCCTCCAAAATCGTCTTAAAATCGCTTGAAAATAGCTCGAACATGATTCTCGACCGAAGTAGAAACGGAACCGACAAGATTTGAGGCTCTCAACGAATTTGACCAGGGTCTTCGTTTTGTAGAAAACCCCACCAAAACTACAAAACGAAGACCCCCTCAAAAGCGCCTTGAAATTGCTTTAAAATAGCTCAAATATTGTTCTCTATTACATCGTCCCAACGTTGATAGCCGCAAATCTTGTCGTTCCTCGTTTCTACTTCGGTCGAGAATCATGTTCTTGCTGCTTTCGAATAATGTTCGAGGGATTTCAAGGTAATTTTGAGGAGGTCTTCGTTTTGTAGTTTTGGTGGGGTTTTCTACAAAACGAAGACCCTGGCCTAATTCGTTGAGAGCCTCAAATCTTGTCGTTCCCGTTTCTACTTCTGTCGAGAATCATGTTCGAGCTATTTTCAAGCGATTTTAAGACGATTTTGGAGGGGTCTTCGTTTTTGAGTCTTCGGTCTTCGGCCTTCGTTTTCTACCCACCCTTCCTCTCACCCGTAGTAGCAAATCACCTGGTGAACAGAATATTTATGACTCACTTGAACACGGAATTATTGCCCCTTTTTCCATCGATGTTACACTAGCCCGTCCAAGATAACTACAGGTAAATAATATTTTACTACGTAAAAACCTCACCATGAGATACTAGACTCCAAACCGGAGCACGGAAATTGGTGTTCATGTAGACGGAAAACTGATTTCGTTGACAGGTTCCACGAACATCATTCAGTTTCACGAAAAAGGTTGTCGTGGTGACTGGCCGGGTTTATGCGTGACCCTTACGCTCGTATGTTATGAACAGCTTTAGCATTTATTTTTTTCATTTTCTCATGGTTGTCTATACCTTCCCAACAATCGTATTGTAAAGGATTGATAGTGATTATAAATTCGTGTGTTCTCTACTGCACTTATTATGTTGTTTCTCCTCTTCTTACCGTTATTGTAGAAGGAAACTTCATTAAGTCTTACTGTATTCTCACTGTGGCGTAAAACTAATCAATACAAAACTTGTAAACTTATGTTTCACTTAACACACTTAACAGTGCATGTTGGGCCGGTAAATTGAATTCAATGAAAGTACTTGATAATGACAGGCCTAGCAAACCAATTATTTCTCACTGAACATAGACAGCTGTGAAAACACAGGGGAGACAAGCTTGAAAATAGGACACAGTCACAGACAAAAAAGCAATCCGGCAACACCATATTTCACTGTGATTGCTATGAACCTTGCTGGTAATAACACGTTACTGACTGAAACTAATGATTTTTTATATTGTAGCTTTTATACCTCAACTTTTATTGCTCCCTTTAAACGAGATATTACTGAAGATTAGTGACCATTTAATGATTCGTGAATTTTTCTGCTTTTCAAAGCAGACATTTAATTTATAAATATTCCCATGGCAACCACGGCCATCCTAAATTATGAAGCAATCAAAGCCTGATAAACTGCTATTCATTGATTGATTGACAAAACTTTAATTAGAAAAGAACTTTAAAACTTTAATAATCAAATTGTTGTTGACTGGACAAATGGGAGCTTTTAAAACAGCGGCATCAATTAATTTATAATTTAAAAACGTGGTGTTTAACAATATTTTGTAGTGAAGACAAATGTGTAAAGAATGATCACAGCGATTCGACTGAATTAAATGACCAGTGAATTAAACCAAGATCCATTATGGCGCTTGATTAAACAAATAACTCACCTCACCTTTGTGAATATTCAGCTGCATAAGGGTTGCGTAGTTGCCTCATTTGAAAATGCAACCATTGAGAACAGTTATCAAACTTGACATGGTCCAACCTGTATTGCATCGCACTTCAACGATACAATGGTCGAATGATTCCCTTGCCCGTCATTGATGGTGTGAACTTTTCGGTAACAGACTACGAATACTTCTTGCATCCATTCATCTCTATTGTACTAAATTCTGTGCAATTGAGAGAAGATTCAACTGAGACGGTTTGCTTTAACTGTATTCTCTGACCTACTCAAAACTTGGAGAGATTCAAAAATGAACTTACAAATAGTAAGATTAATCGGTGAAAGTGTCTTACTGTTTTGTGGAATGATTATTGGTTTCCACATCACGCTGTTTATTCGGCAGAATCAGTGCCAGTTGATTTATGCAAGTCGTATTCGACCGAGTACTATGGCCAAAGAACTTGGAAACCGCAATTTCTTATTTGTTGGTGTTATGACCGCCGAACAGTTGGTGGAGACACGAGCTAAAGCAGTCTACGATACTTGGGGCAAGAGTGTTCCCGGGAAACTCACATTCTTTTCAAGCGGTGAAACTGGCAAAACGCTTGGCTTGCCAGTGGTGAGTTTACCGGGTGTAGATGATACTTATCCACCGCTGAAAAAGTCTTTAATGATGATTAAATACATGCACGATATTCACATCGATAATTACGAATGGTTCATGCGAGCGGATGACGACGTTTATGTGCGGAATGATAGATTGGTTCGCTTTCTGAATTCACTCAACAGTTCTGATGATGTTCATCTGGGCCACGCGGGGACCGGTGCAAAGTCAGAAATTGGGATGCTAAGCCTTAATCCCGGGGATAACTACTGTATTGGGGGCCCGGGTGTTATTCTGAGCCGAAGTGTTTTAAAGAAGGTTGCACCACACTTAGAGCATTGTCTTCAAACGGCGCCAACATTGCACGAAGATATCGAAATTGGTCGGTGTATTCAGCGTTATGCTGGAGTGCCTTGCTCGTGGGCCTATGAGGTAAGGATAAACAAAGACTTTGAAAAAGTTCTATCTGTGAGTACATTCAAATATCTGTAAAACATTTCTTTTATATTTTGTTATTTGTACCAGAATTCAAATGCCTTCTAGACAGTCCAGACTGCTTTCCCTGGTCCGCTAGCATAACACTGTCATCAGAATTTTGTCTTTTGATTGAACACTAAAACTCTATCAGAGACTATTCAATATATATTAAAGCTTAGTTGAAATGTACTGGCAATTTCGCCGAGAAATGTTCCGGGAACTGAAATTGCCAAAATATCAATCGAAAAATAACACGGCAGCTGGGAGTGCTTTTTTGTTCAAAAACTCGGATTCTGTTTCAAATGTTTTGCGCCTGAAAATTTCGTCATTACACTAAGCCGGAGGGGTAAAAAATACACGACTTACCAAAATGTGCAACTGCATCAAGTAATCTCATTTAGCAACAGGCACCAATTGCAAGGCTGTAAGTGTGATTTAGTGGTTCTCATAATCGTATTTGCTTGATGAATGAAAGGGGCTGAGACAAAGGTATAAAATCGAAGATCGCTAACAAGACCTGCTAACCAGTTTGTATATGATTTAACGAGCCGTAAGGAGTTTCACCAATTGATTTCGGACACCTTTCTTATTTCAGATGCGCACACTTTTCTTTCACCATTATACCAAGAAGGGACAAGTCTTCCACGGTGATCTGAACACGAAGACCATTCGTGATGCCATCACACTCCACCCCATTAAAGAACCAGCCTACATGTATCGCCTGCACACGCATTTCATGAATGAACGAATTCAAAGTCTCCAACACGAGGCCGTAAAATTACAACGTGTTTTAAGAGATATGGATCGACTTGTACAAGTAGACGAAAAGTTACTCTCTCCACAGAAACGTATCAATCTTCAGGATAAAACAGATTTCCATCATCAACTGGCCACAAATAGCTTTGAACAATGGGACATGTTCACTTCAAATTCACTGTACTTCGCTGATATGTTACGGGCTCCTGGTACCGGCATTCGTGGAGCACTTAAGATAGAATTAAGCACTGTGCTTGAGAAAAATCTGGAACTTTTAAAGGATGAAGCCACAAGGTCTTCTCAGTTTGGGAGCATCAACAAGCAGAGGGTAAATTATGGCTACAGACGCCTTAATCCCATATACGGCATTCAACATATTATGCAAATAACAGTAAAAAGAGACCTGAGGATCCGAAATCGGAAAGCAGTTTCCACTTTACATAGGGAGTGGTTTCATACCCAGCTACCATTTGGGAACCTGCTATACCGCGCTGAGCCCCTTAGTGACGTGACCCCTTACGTGCACTTTCTTGTCCCGCTGGAAGGGCGCTTGGACACGTTTCGTCGTTTCATGAAAAATTTTGAAGAGGTCTGCCTCAAACCACAACTGAGAGTAAAACTTGTGGTTGCATACTCTTCCTCTGTTTCTTCCCCTCGTGAACACAAGGCCATAATGAGGCAATATCAATGGAAATATCCTCTGGCCGGTCTTGTCTGGCTTGATGTTGCGGGTAATTTTTCCCGCGGAATAGCACTTTCCCTCGCAGCAGACGAGTTTGACCGAACAGCTTTGTTGTTCCTTTGTGATGTTGACTTGATATTTAGCAAGGAATTTGTTGACCGCTGTCGAACGAACACAGTACTCGGTAAACGAGTATATTTCCCAATAATGTTCAGTCAGTTTGATCCTAAAATATCACACACCAGTAACACTAAATCTGGCTCGTATTACACCATCAACAAAGACGCAGGGATCTGGAGGACATACTCATACGGGCCTGCCTGTATGTACCATCAGGATTTACATGCCGTTGGCGGATTTGACACAAGCATTAAGGGCTGGGGATGGGAGGATGTAGATTTGTACGAGAAATTTGTCAGCCACTCAGAGATTGCCATTTTGCGGGCAGCAGATCCTGGTCTTATACATATATATCATCCAGTGAAATGTGATCCAAACCTGCCTGTTCGACAGCTAACTTCTTGTCAAGGATCACAAGCGTCGGGATTAGCCAATCAACAATCGTTAGTCAGAGCTATGCTGGCGATGGAAGGGAAAGGTAAAATGTAATGACTGATAGCAAACATCAGAAACAATAACGTAACAATCACAATTCTTCTCCGTCATGCTTTTGTCTTGGTGATTCGTGCAAAGTAAAGCCGGTTAAGGTAAAGTAACCAAATTTGATGTTGGCAAATGTTTACTCGCGAGACACCCCCCCTTTCCAAAGCAGATCAAACTCCTTCGTTGAGGTATCGAAGAATCTTTTCCTGTCGTGTCCTAGTGCCTTTCATTATTACCATTTTTATGGAGTTACTGTTTTAGCAAAACAAAACTTACTGAAAGTTTAATTGGCCTGCAGTGTATCGGCGTTCAGAGAGCACTGATTTGAAAGGTTGCCATGTCAGTACCTTCAAGAAGTTGGGACATGATAGAGACAATAGAGATGAGACGTGCCTTAAAAAGATTAAAAACACACGAAAGCAAACAACACGTCATGTTGTTGCCTTAATACCCTGTCTATTCAAAACGGGCTTCTAAAGCTTTTTTGGAAGGCACGTGTACGTTTGCTCCCGTGAGACGATCGCTTTTGTTACCTTCACTACTTCACAAGGTCGGATCCGCAAGGCTATAAACAAAGTCCTTTAAGCTTTTTTCACAAATGGACAAAACGTTCCAGTGCAATGCCCAACGGAACAGAGTCTTGGGTTCTTTGTCTGCCGGAATTTGTTGTCACTGATCGTTAATTCAGACTGAAGTCGGTGTTATAGCAACCGGTTTTGTTACAAGTATTGTTGACTGGGCCTCTATGCCTACTGAAGGATAGAGAACAGGCTTTCAGACGAAGGCATTAAATAGCAGGGCTGTAAAACGTTCATTCAGTATTTCAGTTATAACCTTGCGATAAATTACTTAAACATTGACAATTACAGTGACAGAGATGAGATTTAATTACTCAGTGCTCACGGTCGATTGAGTGGACGGCTCCTTATCGAAGTAAGACGGTGTCTCGTGTCTAATATAAATCAAAACTCAATAAATACAATAAATAAAATCAGCTAGAAGGTAATGTAAATCATTTGTATCTACAAAACAGTTTTCAGTAATAATTTTCAGTTTTCAGTTATAATGGCCTTTACTTAATTACTCAGTGCTGTCGATTGAGTGGACGGTGGCCGACTTATCTCTGAAGTAAGTGTCTCGTGTTAAAAATGCTCTGCAAAATCTAATATAAATCAAAATACGATAAATACAATAAATAAAAGCAGCTGGAAGGTATTGTAAATCATTTGTATCTACAAAACAGTTTTCAGTTATAATTTCAGCCACAGTGTAGTGGTAGTACTGATGATATACGTCGTATAAATATATGCCATATTATGGCCAAGGTTTAAAAACACTCGACACATTTGATAACTAGTGGGCAAAAGGGGAAAACAGCTGGCCAGAGATTGTCACATAATTATTACAGTTCTTTTACCTAAGCCCATGAAATAGACAGTTGTAGTGTAAAAGTAACTACAAACAACTGTTACACATATGCATTGCTTCCTATATTCTTTTGAGTGTATATAATTATTACACTTAACCCTAAAACAATTTTTATCAGACAACATATGTTTCACGGGTTCAGTGAAAGCTCTGTAACGCCAATAGATTCAAACTGAATAGTTACCTCGGTGAGCTAGAGTATAATTTGATCAATAAATGGTTGGTTGACATCTGATTTTTGCTTTGTTTTTCCTTGTTAACCCAATTGAGTGGCCAGTATGAAGTCGGAGGACAGTTAGCCTAGTGAAAGAGTGACAATGCCCATGGCATGGATAGAGAGCGGGCTCCTGATGACTGTCTTTCCTTCCTCTTTCTATAGCACTTGTCTTTTTAGCACAGGCTAAATGACGGTTATTTCCTGTTAGCCGTTGTCCTATCGTTTCCGCGGATGTGATCCCAGTCACTGGGTAGCTGTAAATCTTAGTAGCATCATTTGACAAACTGCTGGCGTGCCTCAGTGGAGATATTGAACTTAGTCAGAAAGTCGTACCACAGAAATGTTCCAAATTAGTCAGAACACGTTCCCGAAAGAGAGTTTGGTGGGTGTAACGACTGGATAATACCGACACGGCACCGGATATTTTGAGGCGAAAGAGCCAACTGAAAAGTTAGAACGAGATGGTTAAATTAGACTAGCAGGAGTGGAAGATCTGTCGAAGAATATATGCTCTGTCTCGTTAGGGGAATGCAAGAAAAGTGTGGCTGCATGACCTAGTTTCGTGCCAGTTTTTGCAAAGAAAATAATTGATTAAGGTAATATACACAGATTTAAAAGATTAGCTCTGATAAACAACAGAGGTGCGAGATATCATAGGGAGCTGGTTAATGACAGGGGCTTTACTCTATTTGGATATGAACTTGCCTACCTACCTACCCTACCCTACCCTACCCTACACCTAACTTACCTACCCTACCTGTAAAGAACTAAGCGCCTTCTCATTGGTAGCTATTGTCTTTTTTCTTTTCAAGAATATTCGTTAGTTCGTTGTGCGTGTGGAATGTAGTTCAGCGTGCCAGTCAAGTATTTTTTTTTATAATATATTCGTTTTTAGTATTTAATCCCATGTAATCGTTTTCATTGTGCTTTTCACGTTTCACTGTCGAGCAGTTACGCTTGTTTGAGAGCAGTTACGCTTTCGCGCAGTTATCTAAATCTACATCGCCGATTTCAGTGCAGTTTCATCACCCAGCTATTAACAAATGTAAGTATACTTTACTTACCCACCAACCCTACCCTTTCCACCTACCTACCCCACTCTACCCTACTCTACCCCACTCTACCCTACTCTACCCCACTCTACCCCACTCTACCCTACTCTACCCCACTCTACCCCACTCTACCCCACTCTACCCCACTCTACCCCACTCTACCCTACTCTACCCTATCCTATCCTACCCTACCTACCTACCCACACTGACCTACCTACCCTACTCTACCCATCCAAGCCCATTCCGTTCTCAGTAGTACAGACATGGGATCAACAGCTGTTGAATTCTGCAATCAACTTAAGCGTTTTGCGGCCTGTATACTTTTTCACCCTTACAAAAATAGGCCGACAACTGGATGCCCACGAAGCATTTGTCTTCTTTCCGCCGCGAACAACGGATATCATTTGAGCACGAAAATGACTCGCTCCCCGGATGTTTTCATATAATTTGTTTCTCGCGTCTGGAAAAGAAACCAGCACTGCGTCCTTTGAAGAGTCAGACTTTGCTAGATTTACAGTTTATTTTTTAGTGTGCCGGCGGGGGAATACTTCTCTTAATCAGCGGTTGGACGTGGCGGTCAGTAGAGTAAAGATGCGAGAACCCTTAGCGAATCACGTGCTGCCAAATGACCAAACAACGAGTGAAAACTGTAAGACCGGTGTGAGGTTTCACTGTTCTTTCATGTTTCCTTACAATAAAAGAAACTGATTTAAAGTAGTATAATTCGCACATGTATGTACAATGCTATCATATAACATTTTAGGTAAGGAAAATACTTTGCCGTGAGTACATGAAACAAAAGAGCTAGTCAAGTCAGGCGGCCATTTGAAATTCTTAGCACTGTGTAAACAGCTTTCACTCCTGTAGAGTCTTAAAAACTTGGAGTAGTGACCAATCGGTTGTGAAGGAACACTTTTCTAGATGACAGGTTATACTGTTGGTATAGTAATCTATAGTAAAATAAAGTCTCATAACTTGTTAACAAATGATGGGGAAAATAAGGAATCCGGTGTTACCCATCAGTAAGTGCGGCTCAACAGCACTGTACGGTTCTCATAAACTCAGCGTATAAAGTGATACAATGCTTTCGCGACAAACGGTCATAATATCATTGCTAATAATACATGCATCTTGTCAGTTATTGCATGCTAGTCATTTGAGTTGTAACTGATGTATCGAGTGCCGTATGTCCTCGCGGATTTCTAGCATAGCCCTAACTAATGACTTTTGATTGGCTAATCCCGACGCTTGTGATCCTTGACAAAGAGACAGCTGTCGATCAGGCAGGTTTAAATCACATTTCACTGGATGATATATATGTATAAGACCAGGATCTGCTGCCCGCAAAATGGCAATCTCTGAGCGGCTGACAAATTTCTCGTACAAATCTACATCCTCCCATCCCCAGCCCTTAATGCTTGTGTCAAATCCGCCAACAGCATGTAAATCTTGATGGTACATACAGGCAGGCCCGTATGAGTATGTCCTCCAGATCCCTGCGTCTTTGTTGATGGTGTAATACGAGCCAGATTTAGTGTTACTGGTGTGTGATATTTTAGGATCAAACTGACTGAACATTATTGGGAAATATACTCGTTTACCGAGTACTGTGTTCGTTCGACAGCGGTCAACAAATTCCTTGCTAAATATCAAGTCAACATCACAAAGGAACAACAAAGCTGTTCGGTCAAACTCGTCTGCTGCGAGGGAAAGTGCTATTCCGCGGGAAAAATTACCCGCAACATCAAGCCAGACAAGACCGGCCAGAGGATATTTCCATTGATATTGCCTCATTATGGCCTTGTGTTCACGAGGAGAAGAAACAGAGGAAGAGTATGCAACCACAAGTTTTACTCTCAGTTGTGGTTTGAGGCAGACCTCTTCAAAATTTTTCATGAAACGACGAAACGTGTCCAAGCGCCCTTCCAGCGGGACAAGAAAGTGCACGTAAGGGGTCACGTCACTAAGGGGCTCAGCGCGGTATAGCAGGTTCCCAAATGGTAGCTGGGTATGAAACCATTTGTTGTGAAACGTAGAAACCAGCTTTGTTCTTCCGCTCTTCTCATAATGGATCTTTTTATCCTTCTTCACCGTTACTTGCATAGAATGCTGAATACCGTGTAAAGGATGAAAGCGTCTGTAGCCATAATTTAGTTTTTGGATATTCAGATTTCCAGAATTTGGAGTTCTTCTTGCCTCCTCTTTCAAAAATTCAATATTTTTATCAAGTACAGTGACTAATTCAATCTTAAGTGCTCCACGAATGCCGGTACCAGGAGCCCGTAACTTATCATCGAAGTAGAGTGAGTTTGAAGTGAACATGTCCCATTGTTCAAAGCTATTTGTGGCCAGTTGATGATGGAAATCTGTTTTATCCTGAAGATTGATACTTTTCTGCGGAGAGAGTAACTTTTCTTCTGCTTGTACCAGTCGATCCATATTTCTTAAAACACGTTGTAATTTTACAGCTTTGTGTTGGAGACTTTGAATTCGTTCATTCATGAAATGGGTGTGCAGGCGGTGCATGTAGGCTGGTTCTTTAATGGGGTGGAGTGTGATGGCATCACGAATGGTCTTCGTGTTCAGATCACCGTGGAAGACTTGTCCCTTCTTGGTATAATGGTGAAAGAAAAGTGTGCGCATCTGAAATCAAAATCATGTACAAATTACTTAGCAGCTCATGTTTTGTTGCGTAGTATACACCTCTTACTAACCGAGTTCCGTTGATTTATGGCCAAAGCGTAAGCGCGCGAGCCATGATTCAATGGGAAAAACTTACAGCACGGACCAAGGAAAGGAAGTTATAAGGCCCGATTCAGACGTGTGCTTTTCATAGAATTAAGTACATGAAAAGTTCGGCGTCTGAATCAATCAGGAACGGCTATTTTAATTTGGAACAGCTCAGGCCTTCTTTTCGCCTGGCTTGGCCGGGAATTTCGACTTTGGAACGGCTTTGACTCAGACGCCAAACTTTTCATGTGCCCAAATTAATGCATAAAGTATTATTAGGTATATATTTTGAAAACTACTGACAGTTTTCATCATTTCTCCTAAAACTGTATTAGGAACGGCTGTGGATCAACAGGCGTACTTTTGTTAATTTGGGTCGGTCGAAATTCGAATTTAGTTCGGCTCATGAAAAGTACGGCGTCTGAACCGGGCCTGAGATATTTAGTATATCTCTTGAGGTTAATCGGGCACGCGGGAAATAAAACTTTCAAATTTAGCGGGCCGTACAGTAGAATGCGGCTCGCAAAATTGACCAATCACAGCGCGCGTAGAAACTGAGAGGTATATAATAAGAACATTTCTCGGCCCAATCACATCAGTATAGTTAAACTAAGCTGTCTTGAAAGTTTCAGCGTTAAATTTAAAAAAAAGTATAACGAAAGGGTTCACTCTACTTCACGCCGTTCTGAATCAATACACGATTAATTGTCATAACGTTTCAGGCACGGCAGTTGAAAACAAATTAGTTGTAATTGCTCGAGGTCTTGTTATCAACTATAAACGAATCTTTATGTAATCGAGATTGATCTATCGACAATTTTGTTTCCTTTACCAGTTTCTTGGCCAATTAAGCAGTAGTTCAACTTAAGGTACCATATACTAAATGGTCTTCTGATATAAGTTTTAGTGTTCAATCCCAGAAATAAACCTGACGACTTTGTCGCCGTGCTAGCGGCCGGGATCTGGGGCGGGAAGCCCCCAACCACTTACCGAAGACAACAGAGTCTGGAAAGCCATTTTAGTCCTGACAATTCACAAAATATAAAGGATTCGTTTTACAGATATTTGTATGTACATACAGATTTAATGTTTTCATTTCAAATGCTTTGGACAAGATTTCCCCACAGCCCCATACATATTGTGATTACTACGCTTCCCAGTTGAGCGCGACACCACGCAAGTTTCCACACAAAGTTTTGACGTCAAAATTTTGACATTTCCTAGTGGAGTCTGTGAAGAAAGCTTTTCGCGCGCTTTGTTTCCATTGGATACATTGTCCTTTCCATCGGAAACGTCAAAATTTTGACGTCAAAACTTTGTGTGGAAACTTGCGTGGTGTCGCGCTCAACTGCGAAGCGTACTAATTTCACGTTACGTCATCATCACTATGCTGGTGGACGCCATAGATTTCTCATTTGCTCGTTTTGTTGGTTCATCAGGTTTTATTCGTTTTACTTCACTTGGTTATCTGTTTCTCTAGAGATTGACTGAAAACCACCTTTACAAAAATTTTGACTCAAAATCTATTCATTTTGGGACAGATTTAGTATGACGATGATGGACGTATAATTCCGTACAACAACAACAACATACTTATTCACATTTCCATTGTGAGACCTCTGCTAGCAGGGAAACTTGAAACGATCACGGCACGAAGTGACAGTAAACCAGTTCGCCCCACAAGAAATCTGGTTGAAGTCTTATATAAGCGCAGGGTCCGACAAATATTTTTGACAAAACTTGTCCCTGGGCATGTGGCATGTCAAAATCACTTGCCCAGCAGAATGAGTTAGTTGTCCCAGTTAATAACGGTAGAGGACAAGCAATTCATTGAACTGTAGCAAAATCAGTTCATGCAGTCATTTTTCATCACACAGGCAATGTGATTCGCACTCTTAGCATTGGCTTAAAGGGGATCCTTTCGAAATTTGTCGCTTCCCATTACCAGTGGGCTCTTTGGGTCCGAAACATTTGGCCACGCATAGCATATTTCACACTTCATGACACCGTGTGTTGTGCTTATTGTCAGCCACGAAAACTCTTCCAACAATTTCGGTAGGAACACCCGTCTGCGTTTGTTTACATCACATTCCTTGTTGTATTCAACACATTTCGCCTTTCACTTTGCCGTACCCGGAGTACAAACATTGTCGCAAGATTATCCATAAATTATAATCAATCGTACCTTGAACTTTGATTCACGATATGTATAGGTATTCACATGATTCCGAGTGCAATTTGGAATAAATAAGCAAGAGTAAATTTTTTCAAAGAACAACAAAATTGCACGAGCCCGTAGGGCGAGTGCAATTTGTGGTCTTTGAAAAAAATTTACAAGTGCTTATTTATTCCAAATTGCACGAGAAAAAACATGTGATTACTTATTAATAATACACTTCAGCCCATGCATTGACTACTGAGGTACGCAGAAGGCATTGCCCTCGATCTTCCGAAACTTGGAAAAGCTTCGAAAATATCCGGAGATCACCGGAAGTGTTCGGGTGATCTTAGGAAATCTCCGGAAGTGTTCGGTTTATCTTCGGGAATCTTCGGAGGTGTTCGGGAAATCATCGGAGGCATTCGGTCGATCTTCGGAAATCATCGGGAGATCCTCGGAAAACGTCGGAAGGTTTCGTACAATCTTCGGTGGGTGTCGCACAATCTTCACGGGTCTTCGAAATGCGTTGGATGGCCTCCGGCAGTCTCTTCGTTTTAAATTCGGAAATCTTCGTTGCAAATTTGCACTGTGTTAAACGTTTCTGCACTGTGTTAACGAAAAATGCACTCCGTTTTAGCCAATCAGAACTGAGAAATTTTTTCAAGTGTATTATTAGGCGGAAAAACATGTTTACGCGGGAAATTACAGGGTATTAAACTCACAAACAGATGTAAAATGGCGATCGAAAAGTAAAAATAAAAGTGATACGTATTTATTGCATTTCGAAAGGCTTCGATGGGAATTACTCAAGGTAAACGTTTAATACTTGGATATCTTAAGTTTATTGCGCCAAAATGCTCGCAACTCAAATGCTACGGCCCGGCGGGCTATTTCTAGAAATAAAACACTTGCCCGGTATTCTGTTCAACTTGCCCCGGGCGTCCGGGCCTAATATTTGTCGGACCCTGAAGCGACTGAGTAATTAATGTTTGGGGCTTGAAGGAAATCTTTCCAAGCTTTGTTTATACTTACCTCATAAGCCCAGGTGCAAGGCACTCCAGCATAACGCTGAATACACCGACCAACTTCGATATCTTCGTGCAATGTTGGCGCCGTTTGAAGACAATGCTCTAAGTGTGGTGCAACCTTCTTTAAAACACTTCGGCTCAGAATAACACCCGGGCCCCCAATACAGTAGTTATCCCCGGGATTCAGGCTTAGCATCCCAATTTCTGCCTTTGCACCGGTCCCCGCGTGGCCCAGATGAACGTCATCAGAACTGTTGAGTGAATTCAGAAAGCGAACCAATCTATCATTCCGCACGTAAACGTCGTCATCCGCTCTCATGAACCATTCGTAATTATCGATGTGAATATCGTGCATGTATTTAATCATCATTAAAGACTTTTTCAGCGGTGGATAAGTATCATCCACACCCGGTAAACTCACCACTGGCAAGCCAAGCGTTTTGCCAGTTTCACCGCTTGAAAAGAATGTGAGTTTCCCGGGAACATTCTTGCCCCAAGTATCGTAGACTGCTTTAGCTCGTGTCTCCACCAACTGTTCGGCGGTCATAACACCAACAAATAAGAAATTGCGGTTTCCAAGTTCTTTGGCCATAGTGCTCGGTCGAATACGACTTGCATAAATCAACTGGCACTGATTCTGCCGAATAAACAGCGTGATGTGGAAACCAATAATCAGTCCGAAGAAAAGAAATATAAACTGGCGAATGGATACCATCTTGGCATTAATGTCAACCACTTTTGTATATCTGTAGAGCTAAGTGTTCCCGTTTGCGTTGGAGATCAGCGACCAAATCAGTCACATTTCTGTACAAAGGACGCGGTACACAAGTTAATTGGTGCAGGCTTTCAATAAAAACTCCCTAACTGAAAACATTTCGCTGTTTAGTACTCACACCGGTAGGAACAAAATGGCAAAACAACCTAAGGGAAAGCTTATTGAAGCATGCAGAAGTTCTTGAAGCGACTCAAAATACTTCGTAGTTGCACTTACTCGAGAGGTTTCAATTTTGATCACCGAGCCAGAAAACTTTCAACAGTGTGTTGCCTCCAGAGAGAATCTGTACTGAAAGCACTCTGATCTTCGCAGTTTTGCATAAAAGTTGAAAAAAGCGTCGCTTTTTAAAAATGCTTTCATGCGTCATTTAAATTAGAACAACAGAAACTTATTGAAGCATGCAGAAGATCTTGAAGTTCTTTAAATTAGAACAACAGAGCCATTAACCACGGAATACAAAAGAGCTGGATAACTGCGATTCTGCGAGGGCGGCACGCCTTAACAATTGTCCTCTTGACGTCACTCTCTCTGAGAACAACAAGCATTATCATAGCGGCATTGTTTGAGGGTGACTCGGACAGCCTTGAGTGTGACATTTTCCTTGTTGTTAAAGGCCTGGAATGCGGACAAAATGTTAATGAGTCGACCTCTGATGTACAGTCAAAGAAACCGGAAAAAGGTAGCGGAGGTTTCATGTGTGATTTTTAATGATTAACTTCTATTATCAATTAACCATTTTCACAACTGTGCTAGTGAACATATTTCGAATAAAAATTTCGAAATCACCAATTTTACGCCTAAAAAAAATCCCTTTTGATCTGCAATGGTCGCAAAGATCAATCTCGTAACGCCCTTTATCTCATCTGACGCGTGTTACCTACATGCTATTCACGTGCTCCACACGCCAACGAAAATGAGGGCGTGGCCTTCAGGCAGGGCGTAGGGTTTTGCGTGAGTGCTCTCGGCTCGTATTTGGCCACTTGAAGAGATTCAAAAACCTGACATCTCGAGCGTTAGCGCTTGGACGAAAAGAATCGAGGAATTATGGTTTGGGTGTGGTTTCATGATAGGGAAGATGGAGCTACGCTATTGGTAGGAATATGGGCACGAGAAAAACGAGAAGAAAAGTGTTTGTTGATGCCGGGGGATTGAAGGTGCCGATTTGAAAGATAAAATTTGTTCCGGATTCTATTGCGACTTTCCGTGTAGGTAAGGTCGCAGATCACGTTGTGTTGTTTAGAATGAAGAGAGAGATTAAAATGCCGATCGAACGACTGGTTTGGATGCGTCCTTGTCATCTTTTCCAACATCATCAAATAAGCCACCTTTAACCATTGAGTTTGAGTTTGGTTTTAAATGCTGATGACGATGGCGAAGACGGCAGCGTGACGACGGTCGTACGCCGAGTTACCATGTTACATCGGAGTACTCTTGGTCAGCTGCTGCTTTGGATACGGGATAGACAATTGATGATGATCTGGGATACCAGCGATCAAAAACGTGTACGACGCAGCACCGATAGTCATATGAGAATCCTGGGGCGCTTTCCATTTACACGGAAATCCCGTAAATGCTGGTTGGAAAATCAAATGGTACATACCATTCCATTTGGAACGTTTCAGAAATAATGGACCATCGGCTTAATCAATGCACTTTTTCTGTTCTTTCTTAGCTTCCCAACTGATACTAGTACATTTTGTGGCTTATCCATTTTGTATTTGAACAAGCTGCAGCATTGAATATTTAAACCTAAAAGTTCCACTCGGATGGATCCTGTAAATGAATGCGCCCCTGGTATCTCCTGGGACGAGGTCTGCTTCGCGTGCCATGAAAGAAGTTCCAGGAGGATAGAGGAGTTCATTTGACAAACAACAGCAAAGACACGAGGCACAAAGAAGCAACAAATAATTTTAATTTTCGGCGACCCCTTTCACAAATGTTAAATAAAAAAGTTTGAGTTGAAGCCTATAAAAGAGAAAGAAAAAATCAGGATCATGTGCTGACGTTTCCCAGAGATATCTGAATCCGGTTGTTTCACGTTCTTGTTTTTCCAAGGACGGCAAAATGTAACAACGCTCATGCAAAGCAATTAAAATGTGGTTTTGCTCTGGTTGCCTGGTGCGCATCGTCGACGTTATGGGAGAGCATGTCACGATTAAAAAGAAGCAAAACAAACAAACATCGTAAAGAACAAGACCCTCTTCTTGATGCTAGCCAGAATAAGGCTAACTTTGGGACAAGACTGCGCACTTCATTTTCAACAAATGACTGACAGCAAAGAAACGTAATGTGGTTTGTAAGCAAGTTGACAACAAAATGCTTAAAAAGGACAATTGCCCGTTGTAATAAAATTTTACTGAACATGCCGCGGCGAGAATCTTGTTGGCAACAGCCGAAATTATGGGAACGCAAATGGACAGTACGCTACAACTCTGCAAACCCAAAACGAGACTTACATCGTGAGCTACCGCTAATACCTCTTACATCTGTTCAGTTTAATGTAGAGCATGGATTTGTATGTAGAGAATGAGTGGCGTAGGAATGGCCTCAGTGAATTAATGCAGAAAAGAATTACCAACAAGTGACGAAAACGAGACAAAAACTCCAATAGAACGACAGCCGTGCTCGTTTGAAAACAAGATGGTGATCAACAAATCTGCGTCCATCCTGTTTGTCCAATTTCAGTTCGTGATTTGACGGCATCTTAGACTGCGGCCAGTCCCCCTTTTTAGACCTTTTCAGTCAGTGGAATATTAGCTCCGCAGGACTGGAGAAAGCGAGCGGACGGCGAGAGAAACTTTTCTCCAGTTTCCCCTTGGCTTGGTTTGCTCGCTTGCTCGATTTGCTATCACATGACCACCCTACGGGAGTGTACGCAGTCTAACCACATGTGACAAATGCAACAGAAAATTAGGATTTGGATTTTGTTGTGAGCAAATGCATCAGTGGGTCTAAAACAAATAATCTTATTACCGGTCTAATATTTCACATCCGATACACCAGGCCCCGGTTGTTCAAAGGCTGGATAGCGCTATCCACCGGATAAATATCTATCCAGTGGATAGTGCAATTAGCTTTCCCAATACTTATCTGCTGGATAGTGATTTATCCGGTGGATAGTGCTATCCAACGTTTGAACAACCGGGGCCAGATCATTGTTTTACTATTCAGCGACAGCTTGGACTTATCGTGGCTCTTGTGTCAGTAGTTTCCTGCAAACAAGCGTCATCGTTGGAAGGTTGGTTTGCATTTCAACAACCGAGTGTTAAAGGTTTTCTCTATATTTGATATCACTGCACCATGCTTTAAAATGTTTTCAAACTAAACAAGTCGAGGGCATAATGACGGGGATGTATTGTTCATATTTTCACCGTTCATATCTAATTACAGTCACAGACGATAAGCAAAATTGTGATAAGAATTTTTACTGTACATGTAAGAGAAAATATGTCTGACGTCAGCACGGGCATGCTCGGTTTTTCTTCTCGAACAATTGATCACATTATTCAATTCTGGCTCGTTTTCGTGCTATGGCGTCTTCGACCGCCTTTAGTTCGCGGAGAAGTTCTTCTCTCCTGGAAGAAGTGTTCGCGGTATTCGATTTCGCTGGTGCCCCTGCTTCAGCTTGCGAATCCACTGACCTCTTGTCGGTTTTGATGGCAGGTTGAGCCGTAACGGATGACGTAACCGCCTCCTTGGCGTGGTTTGAAGTGTTTACCACTGGGGATGGGTCACGTTGTCGTTTTTTGGCCGTCAACTGTTTTTCACTGCTGCTGCTGGCTTCAGTTCGTTGTGCCGGCGAATGCTGGATAGGCGCTTTGGCTTGTTCTCCTCTATCTGGTCTTGGGACAGACTGCAAAGGAAACATGGAACTCTATTAGACTGAACGAAATGTTTCAAGATCGAGTAACCTAATGAATGGAAGGATAGAACTGAGAGCATCTATAATAAATAACAACAACAATAAAAAACAAACAAACAAAAAGCAACAGGCGTACTCAATTCGTAGTATGATGAAAATAATCAAACTGCAATATTAAAAAGACACCTACTTAAAAAAATGACTTCAAACGCTCTGTATTTATTCTAGGTAAGATGTAATGGTGAGCCCTTTCACGCAGATGTCTAGCCCTTTCAGGTGGTAAGAGTTCTCTCAGAGCAGTTTCTGTGGTAGTGATTGTATGCCACAACTTTAAATCTCTTCTTTTTAATATATCTGTGATATAGTATTGCTTAGAGTAGTATCCCGACTTGAAAGACCTGGCAAATAATTAATCAATTCTACTTAAGTACTTACTATGAAAAGCACTACCCCAATCTTCAATAGCATGAATAAAAATAGATAGAATTAAGCTTTGAAAGAGTAGATCTAAGCTACTGATAGAATACTGGTAGTATCTACACACTCTAAGAATATTTAACCTACTACTAGTTTTACTCAGCAAGTTTTCAAATTGTGTGTCCCAATTCACAGGATTTTCCTCGAAAGTGACCCCCAATAGATTAAGCTTATCTTTGCGTTCAATATTACAAAGAGGTTCCGGAGGGATTCTAGTGCTCCTTCCTCTGAGTAGCAGCTCCTATGTTTTCTTCAAGTTAACCTTTATACGATTCGCATTAGCTCCCACATTTTCTTTAAGTTAACCTTTATACGATTCGCATCCGCCCATTTAATGAAGGACTGAACTTCTATATTTGAGTCATCCTCAGAACTACCACTGGCAATTGGAACACTAAGTGTAATATCGTCTGCAAACTTGCAAACAAATTTTGGGGATTAACAGTCTTTATATCATTAATCAAAATGGAAAAAAGGATAGGCCCAAGAACAGTACCTTGAGGGACGCCTCTGTTAATAGATAAATAGCTAGAATGAATACCATCAACTACAACCCTTTGTTTTCTGTCACTTAAAAAGCTCATAAGCCAGTTGGTAACATATGGATTGATATTAACTTGTGTTAATTTAGCACAAAGATTGCTATGTGACACAGAATCAAATGCTTTACTAAAATCAAAAGAAAAAACCCTTATAAAATCAGTATCATGATCTAACCACTACAACCGGGCGTGTTGACACTTGATTGAAGCCATACTGGACTTGTGGCCTTGGCGATAAGCAAATTGGTCAAGATCGATAAATCTGTTATATGCATTAACCAATTCGTACTTGTAAACTAGTCACTTGAAGAGACACATGATAACAGCAGTAATAGGCACCAATGGTAGTCGCAATGAACAATTAATCAATGAATCAATAATGATTGAACATACCTTATTCAGAGTGAGTTTAATATCCTTATGGCCCGTATATCTGATGTTCCCACTTGTAAGTGGTACATTTCGCTTGACTTGATCTGCCCCAGGCCCTGCTCGGCGTGTTCTGACCGGGTTCCGTTCTTCTTCTGATTCACTCCCAGTGTCACTGCTTGCACTCTCACTGCTACTGGATGACGCACTAGATCCGCGTCGCATTCCACCTCGCTCCCGTGTTGCACGAGGAGAACTGGGCCGAGCTAACGCATGCTCCATACTATCAGCACTTGATGAACGTTCCCGCCTGAAAGGAAAAAAGATTATCACTTGACACTTGGCCACACCAGACACCCTGACGAGGAGCCCCAAGGGGTACATGATTCAAATGCCAACCACTTACGTTCTTCCTTCGTCGAGGCGTCGTCGGTCTTCATTCTACAAAGAGAACAACACAGTTTAAACCACTGTCAAATTAAAAAGCTAAAAAGACTAAAGCTGCAACGAGGATTTCAAGTGAGCTGCGCGTTTCCTTAACTTACAACATAAAGTGAAATATCACTCAACACAACGTAGAAAGGCAGCGGTTCTAAAACAAGCCGGCGATCGCCAGAGTTCCGCCGGCTACTTGATTGCATGTCGCCGGCTACTCTGGTCATAACAATCAGCTCGTGACAAACAATCTCAGCGTTGCTTCTTTCAGACGGCAGAGTAACTTCACATTCAATTTTACAGAAATAATACACATGAAAGCTCAAATCGTCGGCTGTATCCTGTGCCGTTCGCATTGACGTGTTTTGTCGCTATCTTGAGTTCCAAGTAAGTGGCCGGGCCAACCTCTCAGACAGACATATGCGATAAAAGCATTTCTTTCACTTCCATACTATACGCTGTTAAGTAGGATCAGATACCATATTGGCTAATACTCAAAAATCACAATTCCCTCCTTGGCTACTTTTCATGAAAATTAATGTCACCTGAGAAAATCAGTACAATTATGCCGTTGTTAATAAATCACAAGTTACCTATGAAATCGATGCTAAAACGCTGAAAATGGCTGATCAACTGTTACAGCCACCTGCTTAAAAACATTTTGAAAAACCTGAGAAAGGCCGAAGGGAATTCAACACATTAAGCTGAGAGATCTCAGGAATCATAGATGGTTAATTTTGGGAAACGGCGCGGAATACCGCTTGATACTTAGCCGTCCAGGCCGTACTGAGGCCGAGTTCTCTAAAATCAGGGGATACTCTGCAAGCCAGAAAGATTTTGACACACTGAAGACAAACATGAGTTTACTTAATAACAGAAATGATGGGAAAGTCGCCATTTTTTTCCACAACACACGAAATTTACGTATATCGGAGGATATCTGTTGAGTGCATACGATATCTAGAAAGTGTCACGATGTGTTGAATAAGAGCAATTAATATCTACCCTGGCCCGGGGTGACCGCGATCGTCTTCGTCTGTCCGGACTTTTCCTTTTCCGTGAATGATAGCCACGCTCCCTGCTACACAAAAACAATGTACAGAATTAAAAAGACGCGTATGAAATCACATCGGAAACACTCTATGCTTATTCATCATCGTGTAAGAAAGACAACATAAACCCAGCTGCATAAAACAATCAAGCCCTGCTCAGTATCTAACTATTCGAAAACTTGAGACCTGGAACACCGTATCGATAAATAGTAACATGCGAAAAGCACTTGTTTGTGAACATTTACGAATCAAACTATATAACTCAGGTACACTGCAACCTCGGTTCAATAGTTGGCATCCACAGTGACCTGACGCCGACGGGAATTTCTGAAGATGTTTCATATTCACACTTCAAATACGAATGTGACGAATTTTGGGTTATCTTTTTAGCTGGAAAGATTTACTCATTCAGTTCTGTTTTTTACTGAAGCTGTATTTGTAAAATAAGCACCTGTGATTATCTTCTACTGGTCGGCGATTCCAGGGAGATCCTTGACGAGTCTGTGCTTCCTGCCATTTTCCCATTCTTTCTGCTCTGCCATACTCAAAGCGATTTCTTTTATCCTTGGCGTTGCGATTATATGATGATTCGACTGGCGGGGTTCGAGGCCCTTTGTCTGGAGAAGTTTTAGGTTTCACAGGGCTTTTGGAAACAGGTGTCGGTGAATTGGATTTCGATTTGTTGGATTCAGATTCGGATTCTGAATCTGATTCAGATGATTCATGTGAAACTTGTTTTGCATCTCTCTCTTCCCCGCCTTCCCCGGTTGTAGTCTTGACATCTTTTGAGGGACTCTTGCTACTTGACGAGCTTGAATGATCACTCGCTGAAGATAATGAACCGGATCGAGAACGGGATTTTGATCGCGAGCCCGAGCGTGAACGCGACGGAGACCGGGAGGGCGTTTGCGAAGCTGAACGTGACCGTGAACGCGAGGCAGAGCGTGACGATGAGCGTGACTCAGATCCTGAACGCGAACGTGACCTTGAGGAACGTGACGAACCTGATGAGGATGAGGACGAGCGGCTCCTGGAACTGGCTGACGAGACAGAGTGTCGCTTGGGTGAAGTTGTTCTTTGCCAAGGATCCATCCACTCATCATTAGGAAGCCGGGAACTCGAGATACCAAGTGCTTTTGTTTTAGGTTTGTCTCTTTCCTCAGATCCTGCATCATTTGATTCCACTCTACTATCTGCTTCCTTGGTCGATTTTATTTCAATATCCGCACTTTTTTCTGAAATTTTTATCTTTCTTTTTTCATCCTCAGCCTTTTTCTCGTCAATTTTCTGTTCTTGTTGTTGTTGTTGTTTCACAGGTACATTCGCTTGCTGCTTATCTGCTACGTTTTTCTCCTCACCTAACTTGGGGTCACGTTTCTCTTCCTCAGAGGCAAGTTTTTCCTTCCCACTGTCTGAGCCTTTTTCCTTCTGCTTTTTCACTTTCTCCTCCCGTTTTCCCTCAGTTTCCTTAACCGTTTTTTTCACCCGTTCCTTATCTCTTGTAGTTTCCTTGGTTTTTCCCTTTGGTTTTTCCTTTTCCCCGTCTTTTCGCCTGCTCCGTCTGTCTCTGGTGAGGAGAAAATTCAAGAATGTTACACTTTTGCTTTGATCTAAGCGGGCACAAAAAATGCTAACATCGCCAGTCGAAAATAAATAAGTTGAAGAAACAAGATTCTAAACGTGGATTTCCATTATCCCGTAATTTTTACGTGCGGACGGACGTAAAGTTGAACTGCCTTTACGGGCGTAAATGAAATAGAGACGATGTAGAAGAGGACGCCCGTAAACGTAAAAGTTGAGTAAACGGAAGTTGAGCAAAGGACATTTCAGTTAGCTTCCCTAAAGCTCGTTTTCCCTGCTACAATAAAGCTTAACCTTACACCAGTAATCCTTAAAGATCTTCTATCCGAGAACAGTTAGTTTTACACAACTGAATATTATTACCTTTCAGGGGAAGAAGATGGCGATCGATCAACTCTTCTTTTTCTTCTATCACGATCCTAATTCGAAACAGAGGAAAAAAGGACCCAGTGTATTGATGAGGAACCTGACAAATAGCACTAAAAAAATGAGCGTCAGAATTGTTTCGTGTCCTGCAGGGTGACAGAGAACTGAGGACGGGTGGCTTGAAGGAAGGGTGAACTAATTTCGTTCTTCTTTTTCAAATTAGATATCATGGAGAAGGTAAAATGACGACTTCAGAAGCCATTTAACATGATTTCCAGCGTTTACACTGTGTGTCTTAATTAAACCTCTCACTAACATTACTCCACTCAATTCACGTTCAGCCCTGAAGCCCAGTCAATCACTGCAATACTCCTAGTTACGTTTACATTTGCAATAAAATTGACCAGTGCACTTACTGTATTTTGACCCACCCGATACTGTACAGGTGATGTCGGTCTTTTGTCTCTCCATCGTGACACAATATCCCCTCCTCTGCGATACCTCGCATCATCCTCTTCAAACATGAAGTCTTTTTCCAGCCTGTTGCGCATCATCTCGCGCCGTCGTGTAAGGTTTTCCTTATCATTTTCATCTTCGTCTTCTTCAGCTGTAATGCCTAGGATCATTCGTTTCTCCTCAAAATCAGCGTCTTCTTCTTTACGCTTTTGGGCAGCTTTCTTTCTCTAAATATAATGGAAAATTAAGTAAGATCTTCCCGTGGTTTTATGGGTGGGAAACATCTGGTAGATGTTAAGCAAAACGGTCTTTTTGGACAGTTCATAGGGGGTAGGTGCGGAGGGTTGTGGTGCTGTGTTCATTGACAAAGTATGCAGTGTTACAGATACACTGTGAAACCATTCCAATACAAGGTGGTTTGTAGCCAACGATGTAGATTACAATAACTGCTGGTTATGAGTGCACCTTGTTGCTAAGAACTTTATGGTTTCAAAACAAACCAGTAGAATGTTGCCACTGGTCTGTAAAAATTATCAGGTTTGTTGTCTCACATTTCCACAAGTTAGTGACAGATTCTTATGAAACTTCGCATATTAACTTAACTTGGCATGATAAATCGATCTACGGAGGTTGTTTTTTGTTTGCGTGGCATCGTAAAAGAGGTCCACTGTCCCATGTTAGTGGCTGCTATAACTTGCAATAAGAATGATTTGCTTTCATTTCATAAACATTTTTACTAATTATCATCAATAATGCACAGATTTTTGTACTGTCTATGATTTTTTAGAATTTCTGATTGGTCAAATCCAATCCAATCCATGTTTAAGCTTGAAGCTTGAAGCTCTTGAAGCCTACCTCTTTGGCTAGTTTCAGACCCCTCTCCCATGCAGTTTCTTTCTTTGGTGTAGCTGCAACCTCTGGCATAATCATTTCATCCTAGAACAAAACAAACAAATCATCACAGACAACAGGCCCTAACTAACTAACAAACATAAACTTGGCACATAGCTGAATGGCAGTAGTATCTCTGGCTTATAGTACTTTTAACTTACAGTCTGTTCCTCATGGTCTGGAAATGGAGGCATCCCATGGGATGGTAGGATTGCCTCTGACGGGACTTGTGGTACTACTGCTGGTACTTTGGGAAAGGGGCTTGGGTACTGGCCAGGGACAGGAAGCATTTGATAGGCACCTGTCAAATTAACAGATAAATAACGTCGTATTACATTAGTCAAATCTACTAACACATTTGCACTATACTTGTAAGCGGAAATGCATCAAGAAAAGTAAGCAATCACATCACCTTTGTCATTAACACCTGGATGAAGAAATCTACAGGATATTCCCCATGTACAGCCACCTTACGAAAGACAGACGGATAAATGTACGTTAATTTTGTAAGAAATGTGATCATTTTTTTTAAAACAAAACCAGTGGGCAGCCTACAGCAAAACAAACCTTGTTAAAGTGCTACTATGATCAAATTTTTACCCCTTGAACATTTAGGTTTATCACATAGAATTCCAGGAAAGATTTAAAATGCCGTTTACCGTTTTCAAATATCTGCATTGGTTCCAGAGATATTTGAGTTTGAAAAATGTAGAAAATATGCAAATGAGTCGACTGGTGACGTCACAAACTCAACTCAAAATTTACATCAAGTATATGAACAGAACTATCTCAGTCAATTTGAAACAGAGACCATTGAAACTTGACAGGCTAATTGTTCTACAGGCAACACACCTACGACTATAAAAGAATTTGGTTCCCATGGCAACTCACTCTTCTCCAGTCCCTCCAACCTCATTTCAATATTTTAGTGATTTTCAGCTTGAAAAAAATTGAACAAGGCCACAAACTCAACTTAACATATTTATATGCTTGCTGGATCACACAAATGAGGCACCATTGGCAAATATCAAAATAGAATGCCAAAGGTGGCCAGTAAAGTCATTAATATCTGGGAGGTCTGGAACCCAGTATGTTGCCATGGTAACAAAACTTGTAAGCTCATATTGTGGAACACATCTGGTAGAATTGCAATCCATACCAAAGATCATTGACATGACACACAAAATAGGGCTGTCAAAAAAATCAAAATGCTACAATACACATGTCATTAAGTTTTATTCAGGAGGGAAAGAGATTAAGACTATGTGACATGAAACGTTTGGACTAGAAGTGAATAACAAAGTGTAATGACATAGTTAGTATTCAATATACCAGTACTGGTACTTACCATACAGAAAGTATCTGCAGACCTTTTTCCTCAAAGACAGTCCACCTACAACAAACATCAACAGCAACAACAAGTTATTGAATGCCACCAAGTCAGATTTGTCAACATTTCACCTCTGTATAACACAGTCCAGGGCCCGAAATTTGCGACTAGTTACGAAAATTTGGTCGCAACTTTGAAAATTTTAGTCACGAAATTAATTGAGGCCATTAATTTAATCAAGAAATAAGTGGGCTTTTAAATGATTAATGCTTTAATTTTCATTCTTTCAACAGCTTTCATGTCATTTCCAGACTTAATAGTACAGAATGTTTAGCATCTTGGACAACACCAGTTCATCTAAATTATTTCGTATCAGTTAAGGCAAAACCTAGTCGCAAATTTGCGACTACTCTCGTTTTTCTAGTCGCAAATAAGAAAAATTAAGTTGCAAATGTGACCATATCGGTCGCAATTTCGAGCCCTGCAGTCATGCATGTTTAAACTAAGTTGAAGAAATGTTCAGTTAAAAAGATATAAACACTGTTTACTGTCTCATGATTTTCTCTCTAACCTGATGAGTCTCCTTCTTCAATGACTTCACCTTCTTCTGGACCATCAGCCTAACAAAGCAAGGAGTTTGCACATTACAAGGCTACAGTGTATAACAAACAGAGCTGGATTCAGTCAGATCAGTTTAGTAAATAAGATACAAGTAAAGAAAAAAAATTATTTGGGAAACTCCTTTCTTTAAAAATTCATATCACTACCTCATTGTCAGCTACATCTTGCTTTCCTTGAGCTTTTGTGTCAGTAGTAGCCTAGAAAAAACAATCCAACACAAGTCAAAAGGAGTCAGTTAAGTCTGTATCACTTATCAACTTACTGATCTTGCAGCTTGTATGTTTTGTTGGTTTTGTGTGATCTGCAATAAATGCTCAAGGCAGACCAATCTACGTGTGTGAGTCTGTTGACTTCCCACCTGCTTAAGCCCCATTTACACTACAGAAAAAAATGGGTCCAGACCCCGTCAAAAAAGTAGCAGGACCATAGGAGGCTTATCCACAAAACAACTTGGAACTCAAGTTCTAATGAACCTAATTGGTATGCAAAAACGAGCTTGAGGGAATAAACATAAAACAAACAAAGCAATCTTGTTAATGGTCATTTCTTTTCAGGTCTTCATCAGAGTCTTGCTCTCTAAGAGTCCTTGTAATCGCTATTTTTGCTCAACTAGAGCAGCTAAACTCCAAGCAACAAGGAATTGTCATTCTTCCGAAAACAGTTTTACAAATGGCGCCTGGAAGCTGATGATCTATCCATGCCACAAGATTTGTGAGACAAATGACCGATGGTTTAATTTTCTTTTATAAACTTTACAGCAAATTATTTATCCACAGGATCATTAGTTACTGCTCTGCTTGAATTTTCTCTCCTACTTAAAAGTTTCCAAACACCACCATTAACATGGTAACTGCGAGGGAATCTCCTCCATTTTGTTTCAGTTGTACATGTATGAGCCTTTGCATTCAAAAGGTCATTTGCTAAGGTGTTTTGTCTGGAGTGTCACTTGTGTATGAATTCAGGGTTCTTTCTTGATCTGAAACCATTCTTCAGGTAAAAAGCAAGCTAACAATGTACCTTTAGTTTGAGATAATTTATAGTTTCTTCTATTAATAATCCAGGGGAAAGGTTATGACAGGTTCATGTCAAGTGTTCACAGAACGAACTTGTCTGTTTGTCCGCTTGCCATTGGACCTTTCAAGCTTCCTAAGGAATTTGTTTTTTCAAATTTGAATGTCCAAGTTTGGGGCTTGGCTTATACACAGGCTTTTACAGTAGAAAACAACTTAATCAGAACATTGATACAAAGTAAGAAAATAAAACAAAAACAAAACCATGAATAAAAATAGCAATTTTACAAGGTAAAGATTACCACTCTTACATGTAAAAGAACTAAGATTTATATTACATTTAATGTACTCTGGAACATCACTCCAACAAAGTTTAGGGGCACAAACACAAAAAAAAACATGATGGCAGTATATAAAAACTTTACCCTGAACTGAGTAATCACTAACACGTTCATGCTTGCTGATTGTACATTGTAAACTCCTTACATGCTTGTACGTTTTTTGGAAATCATTGATATAGCTACAATCCTGGCCAAAATTATTTGGGAAACAAGAAATCATCTACCTCAAATGCACATTTGTAAAGTGCATTAACATTACAAGCCATAAAACGATTGTTCGTTTTCTTGTTAGTTATTACAATTGCCCCCCTCCCCCTTATCAATGTTGATAGCAACTTTCATGTATTCAGTACAAGACACGGTCACAAACCAACACTGAATGTGGGGGATGCGGGCGAAATGGCCTTGCAGTTAACTTTCCTGGCAAAGTGTCCCAAAGTTTTGGTCCAGGATTGTAGGAGTTAAAATTACTTAAGCTTTAAAAGTCACCAATAAAGAATTACAAATGAACACAACAACATGGGTTTCAATAATTTTTTGAATACCTGATAGCCATCTGAGCTAACCAAAGTACATGGCAACCTGATGAATTTTCTTTGATAATCATTTGAGTGAAAATCTAGACAAAGTAGGTGGCATTGAGAGGTAAATTCTAATAAAGTAGTTAGCGGTTTTCTCTGGTTGCCAGCTTCTAATGAAACCCCAGCAACAACAATTTTACAACAAACCTGTGACCTTGATCCTGGCATAAATAAAAAACACCAGTAATCAATATCAGTTTGTCGGTCACTGTCACTACCTGTATGGTTAGGTTTTGCATGAAAAATATTTCCTTCATGCTCTGTGGCTTGAGTTCTATAGGTTACTAGGAAATTACCTTTGATAACTCTGTGTGTTTTGTTGCTCTTATTACCTTATTATCTTCATCTGATAGGATTTCTCCTTCTTCACCCTCTTCTTGTTCATCTTCCTCTAACTCGCCTTCTTCTTTATCGCCATCAGTTTCATTTTTTATCCCATTTCTATCTTCTTGCACTGCTGTTATTTCTCCTTCATCCTCCTCATAATCAAGTTCTCCCTCTTCCTCCTCTTCAAACATCCCACCCTTGTTACTGACATTAGTTGTTAAGTGAATGCTTGCAGTGGAAGTTGTCCATTCTGTCTTACCATTGCTGCTGTTGCCATGACTCTCAAGTGCTATGCCTTGAACCCTTTCAACAAGTTTATTTTCCTTTTCATCAGTCTTGAGAGTGACACCCTCTGCTTGTTCAGTAAAAGATCTTTCTCCCACAGAACTTGAAGATGACACATCTTTGCGACTGTCATCATTGTTTGCAGGAACATAACTTGGTTGGGGGTCCATTAAACCTTTACAAAACAAGCAATCAAAAAGGCATTTTTAATAAAATAACAGTTGTTGCAAAAAAATCATGTTTGCTTGCCTGTTTGTTTATTACTTGACTGTTACTTTCTAAACCAGCGGACCAGTGAATAGCATGCAATTTCTCCCAACAATATCAATACTATGTGGTATTACAGGCATTTGTGACCCTCCACGGGAAAACGTACACTAGTGGCCTTCCGTTAAACGGGCTAAAACGTTAGCTATCTGTTAGTCATCCGTTAGAAACATTTGATAAAAACCGTTAGTAGCGTTAGTCAACCGTTAGCAGGTGACTCTTGCCCGTTAGAGCGTTAGTCATATCCGTTAGTAGCGTTTGTCAATCTGTTAGCACCCAATCCTTGCCCATGAGAGCGTTAGCTGTATGCGTTCGTTAGCTGTATCCGTTCATATCCTTGCCCGTTAGAGCGTTAGCCGTATCCGTTCATTAGTGAATCCATTAGTCTGATGATCTTTATTTGTCAGAAAACTGAGCGACAGCTAACATTCAATTGGCAGGCATTTTCTGATAAAAGAAACTCGAAAGACGCTAAACAGACCTCGATGTTTTGTTTTTGTTCTCTCTGGCAAAAAACATCCGGTGACAAAAGTCTGAGCTTTCTTTATGTTACACAGTGATATCTCTGGCAAGGTGCAACGAGACAAAAAATACTCTGTCTTAAAATGCTGAATTTCGTTACTACAGACATTATGATGGGCCATTTATTGCTGAGTAATTGTGTATTTTTAGTTACTTAAGTTAACCTTCAAGTGGTTCGAATACTTTGACGTGTTGGCTTCAGTTTATCACAAATAAATTTGCATAAAGCATGTGAAGTTGTGAACATGAGGTGTCAATCAACCGGAGATCATTGGGTTTCTAAGACAAACATTGTGTGATTAATACACACTGCTTGGGCTGTAAAAGCTTCTTTCAATTAACCGGTAGTTCTAAAAATAAATGAAGGTCGTCATACAAGAATTTTATCAATGGAGTTGATAATGTAAATTGGGGTATGTTGTGGTCATCATGCAATGCCTCCAATGTATGCTCTTTATTCCCAGTGGATCAAATTTCAACAAAAATTGGCATAAAATTGTTTATCAAAAATCTGAAGTTCGAAATGGCGATGAGGGAGATACTAATATTATTTGAACTCAAAGGTCCACTGATGTATTTTTTGACTTTTTGAGTATGGGATGGAGATAACTGCCAAACATTCACTGTAGTTGGTAAACTGCGGTTGTTTGGCGGATTCTCAGCGAAAGACGCTTTGCCTGTCAGCTGCTGTCACTTTTGGCCCTTGTTTAAGACTCTGTCTCTCACTTGTTTCTGTTGGTTGTCGGTGTTGTGGGAGAAGATTATCCTGTTTTCGGAGCCTAATGTTGCTTGTTGATTCTACCCCTTGGAAGGCCTAATTGAATGTTATCGGTTTTAGCCGTTGCAAAAAGAACTTGGCACCACCACGCTTAGATAACAAGTTTACGTGACCGAGAAAAAGTCTGAAAACGAACCGATTCGATTCATTCTGATTCAATTTCCGCAGTTCATGTATGTGATTTCATTCACAACTTACGATCCGTTAGAAGTGGTGATCAGTCACTAGAACTTTGGGACAAACCGTTAGAACGTTAGCGCAAACTGTTGGAGCGTTAGGACAAACCGTTAGAACATTAGCGCAAACCGTTGGAGCATTGGAACAAACCGTTAGAGCGTTAAGACAAACCGTTAGAAGGTTAAGGTTGAGCGTTAGAACGTTAGTACAAAGCGTTAGAATGACTTCAAAGCCGTTAGCAATCTGTTAACTATCTGTTAGTTTTCTAACGTTTAACGGATGATCGTTAGTGTACGTTTTCCCGTGGAGGGTCACATTTATTCAGCTGAGTGTGAAGCACAAGACATGAGTGCAGAGTGTGATGTGAGAGGAAGAGAAAAATAAGCACATGTCACCAGTCTATTGTTCAAGCTCTTACGCTCCCTGACCCGCCCACTGAAGTTGACTGAATTAACCAATCAAAAACCTTTCAATCATTTGCAGGAAACGTCTCAAGATTTTACTCGTCAAAAGCTTAAAACTTGGATTGACTGAATGGCGCCTGACGGGCTTCAGGCCTGCTCGTGTGGTTGAAAAACAATGTGTTCCAAAAGTTCAGGGGCTTTCACCTAAATTCTAACCCCGGTTTCTTTTTCTTTTGTTCAAAAGGATTTTCTAAGGAAATTTTCTCTGTTATTTTCAAGAGCATCCAATCATCAACTTGTTGACAAAAAGAATTAAACTGAATTTACTCTTTAAGCTTTAATGTCTGCATTCAAATTTCGCACTAACCCTGGGTTATCTTAACCCAGCTTCGAACAACCTGGCCCAGGTGAATAAAATAAATTGAAGCTTAACATTTCGTTTGATTGGCATTTCTTTTGTTCAGGAATAAAAATCGTATTTTGCTCTCAATGGGATGTAAATAACAACCATCAATACACATTTTGGAAGCAAAGATGTAGTCAAATTGTTTGTTTGTTTGTTTGTTTTGCTTGTGAGTGAATGTTTTTACTCTGCTGGGTCTTGGCAGAATGATAAGAAAATTTTGTGATAAACAAGTACCGGTAATCGTGATTACCTACGCTTCTTGAAATATTTGATGTGAGGGAAAGAATCAAGACCCTGTTTGATTGCTTGATTGCTGTGTTTGTAAAATATGTCATGTAAACCTCATATCAGTATCACATGGTATGACTTGACCAATCGGTGCTTTCTGATCACCGATAGACTGACAAAAGACTTACATCAGGCATTCATTTCTCTCTTCCTCTCACCCTGTGCTCATGCTCCATGCTTGTGTCTCTCACTTTGCATTTGGCTAAATAAATGCCTGTTATGCAGGCCATATCAATACATGATCATGCACACAGGTGCAAACTAAATCGATCAAGATCGAACCTTGATAATTATCAAAATTGATTGAAATCTATAATCACAAAAAGCTGGGCAATAGATTTTCAATATTAGTTGGTTGATTAATATCAAAATCGATTTATTTTGATCAATTTTTTTCGATTATTGAAGAAATCGATTTTACACCCTGTACATTTTCATCTGCCTAAAGAAGGTACTTAAACCTCCTTAATAATTTTTTTGCCTTTTGGCAGGAAAACTCTATAGACTGTTACTTCAAGCTGATTTGCAGATTTCTCAAAACAAAATGTTTGATTCAATAGTTATTCAAGTTTCTGAACAGGTTCATTCTTTAATTTCTGGCAAATTTACTGGGATTGAGCAAAAACTGACCAATGATTCCCGTATAGTCACATAATCATCGTAATTCTTGAAATAGAACAGTCATAGAACTCTCCAATGACAAAAACAATCGTCTGTATTGCAAGACGAATAAGCATAAAAACAAACAAAACTGAAGTGAACCCTAGTGCTGATCGCCAAAATCAATCAGATTATTGCATCCCGTGTGGATAAATTGAAGATTAATTTTGAAAGAGTAAGCTCATGTTGTGGTTCACTGTTATCACGTTCAGAACGACCTCACCACTTACCAAACAGAACCTACAGATGAACTGGTCGTAAAAATGATTCCTTGTTAACACCAAGCCATATTAAGCATTCGTTCCATTTAAAAAATATACAGGACGGAAAAATACAGCTAAAGCAATTGGCGACCTGCTTTCCTCTATAAATTTTCAAGTATGGCGGACGAAGTAACTAAATACTCTTGTTTCATTGGCTGAAGCAATGCCACGTGACAGTGTCAGCGGCTACCAACAGCACGTGGAGAAGAAGACAGTGAAGGAAAATGCTGAGGGTCTTGGTAAAGACTCGACTAATTTACCCAGCTTTTACTCCGAGATCTCAGCAGATAAACCGAGAGATAAGACAATGGAAAGATAGTGGAAAAAAATTGTCGCGAGATGTCCTACTCAAAAATGTAACTCTTTGGAGAGTGTCAAATTCACAACACCGGTGCTTGTTTCACACGGAATCCGACAACGCGGTGTCTGAATCAAAGCAATGGAAGACTGTTTACGAGGGGCCCATCGCTAAATCAGTGAAATTTGTAAAGATTCTCTCCCTGACAACGGCAGCGACAATGTTTGTAGTTGCTCCTTTAACGATTTTCTTTGGTAAGCAAGCTGCTTCTTTGCCCCTGAAAGTGTGCCTGGTGATTTTTCTCTGTTCAATTGGATGTGCTTCTACCGGATTGCTTCACTGGGTTAGCCAGCCATATGTTCGCAGAATGGCATTCAATCCACGAGAAAAGCGCTTTGCCGTGGAAACGTTGTCCTTATTCGCTTCTGCAAGGAGAGCAGAGTTTTCAGTAGATGACATAACTGTTTACAGGGAAAATCGACCTTTCTCAACTTTTGAAGTTCACGGAGTGAAATATTTTATTCACACTGAACTGGTGGAAGCTCAACAGATATTGCATTTCATTGAACAGTGGAAGGCTGGGGATGAAGTATCGGCTCAATCTCATTTTGACAAACCATAATCAGGGCTGTCAAGGACATGACATCATCATTAGCATTGAAGATCTGATTGGTTTATTTTCAGCCAGTTACATTATTGCTTATATTTCAGTGGCAACACTTGCAAGAATGACAGTTTGTTGGAGTTTACGTGGAAACGTTTTAATTTTGTTATCCACGTTAACAGTAAAATAGTCAAACAACTCAAAATATTTAAAATTTTATTATTGTGAAAGTCGGCTCTCACAAGAAATGGCAAACTTCAGCGATTATCGGGGAGATTTGAGACTCTAATCTGGAGACCGAGAGATACAGTCCAAAATCTGGAGTCTCCTGAATTATCTGGGAGGGTTGACAGCCCTACATAAGGGCATTACAGAAATCATTCATCACTCCCTCCGTCTTCTCTGCCTTGACAAAAACGAGTGGCCAACCTTTGTATGTTCTCCAGTTGACTGATGTCACACTTATAATGCGGGTCCTAGACTGCTGATGCATATTCCAATAAGGTCTGATGAGTGTTTTGTTATCATGTTCTAAAACCAGAAGTTCCTCTTAATCACATTTTGGTAGCTTTAGACGATATTTCGTGAAGATGTAAAATTGAGAATAGCTAGATAAGATGCCCTCTTTCAGAAGCAAACAGACATTTATAATGATGGATTATTCCCCAATTCAAAATAACTCTAGGTTTCCAGGTTCAATGTGAAACTTGATCAAATGGCATGCTTTGACATAATTCATTGGCACTGATATGCCACCTTGCATATTAACATTGGCATCCTCATACATGGTATAAAGAAATACATGGGTTGATTTTGGAACAATGAAACATTTTTTTAACAGGTGTGCTATGCTTTTTCTTATAGTACACTCGACAAATTTACTGAATTCTGATTGGTCGAGAGCAACAGTGCATGAGAACAGCCAAACGTTGCAAATTTGAATGTTTTTATGAGTGAAACTGGACAAAAAAGCACATATCTGAAGTTGCCATTTTCTGGAATGATTTGTTGGACTAATTTATTAGAATACACAACAATTTACAAATTGTGCAACTTCGTACAATAATTGATTATTCATAGTTTTTTTGAGTGAACTATAAATAAAAAGTTGCATGACCTCGTACAATTCGTACAGTCCTCAAATTGCACTTGCCTAAAGGCTTGTGCAATTTTGAGAACTTTCAAAATGACTCATACCTATTAGTCATTATTGTACTTGAGGTCATGCAATTTCCTATACAAATATAAGAATGCACATAAGTTCAGAGTTCAAATGGGTCCCAGAAATTATTAGGGTTGTTTTGTTCATAACTTATATGTTTTATCTAACAACAGTTTGTCAATTGGCTGTATTTATTCTTTGAGCCATGTTGCATTTTGTAATTGACTCCCTCCGAGTAATCAGGTATGAACCATTCAGAACTCTCATAAGTGACCACACTGCTGATTCCAAGGGTATTTGTATTGTAAATGACTTACTAATTTACTAATGTACTAATTTCTTTTAAGCGATGCAATACAATTATTGTAGTTGACACAATTGTGCTGGTGTTTGCCTTAACAGACGTTTCGCTTAATCTACTTTTATATACATGTAATGGAATAACTGACATTAGAACTAAAAATTGGACTTGATATAATAGCGGTTTGGTCATGCCAAGAATATGCTTGTGTGGTATGGTCCCCATACACTACAAGGAACATTACTAGCTAAGAACAAATCCAATGTAGGGTTACAAGACTCATTCTCGGCAGGAATTACTCTGAGCATGACTGCCTAAATAAATTAAACTTATGATGACTGTGACTTAAAATACTTTGCATTATGTATCACCTAAGAAGGAGGTGAGGAGTGTTAACTGTCTGAAACTGGTAGCACCTTTCACAAGGATTGAAGTTTTTAAGAATTCCTCATCATTGGTGCTGAAAAACCCACCTAGGAAGTTCAATAAAGTCAATGTAAGTATGCATTGACTAGTTGCATGATTTGGAAACTGGTCATCAACCCATTACATGGTAAAGGAAAAAGCTTACCCTCAGTGAAAATTCTTCATAAAGGTTGAATCAAATGTTCTCATTGGGTGTTATATGATCAAGGAGTTTATGTCACCAAGTATTAGGGAACAAGAGCCTCTTGACCTTG
>OX419339.1:21156281-21161281 GCA_948470475.1 Galaxea fascicularis
TTGAAACATGTTTTAAAAAACGTTGTGTTGTTAAAAAAAAAAAAACAGATAGTGACAACAGCGACGAAGATGAGAATGAACAAAACAAAACAGTCACTCTGCAAATGCGTTTTATGTTTCAATACATTCCTTTGCCATACTCTTCAAACCAACAACGTGAAGTGATCAAATTGAGGTTGGTTTTGTCGAGAACGTGAGTGCAAGACGGTAAGTCTTTTTTTCTCTTCTCCAATTGTTCTTATAGTAATTTATTTTAGTTTCAGAATGGTTTGCATACATTTCATGAAAAATTGGAGTAACCTCAAAAGAGGTAAAATCACAAGAAACTGATTTTGTTTTTGTTCCACTAGCATTCTCATTGCTTGAGCTCCGTAATATTACAGATTAATCACTCACTAAAACATGACCTTGCTCTAACTCAGTAGCAAAAAAAAAGATGCTGGTCTATGGTTGACCACTTAGAAACCTGCACAAAACATTTTTAATCCTTGAGTAGGGGGAGGGGGAGAGAAAGGCGCTTGTGTTCTTTTACAAGACTTAAAGTAGGAAAAAAGCCAAATTAAACACCACCTTCTTTTCATCATTCCCTAATGTTAAGGCCCTCTGCACCCCTCCCCCCCTTAAAAATTTTAGATGCCCAAAAATACTTGGCAAATATTCTTCAAAATTATTCTAAAAAATGCCTGCCAGTCTCTCTATCCAATGTACCAGTAACCCTTGACAATTACTAGGAATTTCAAACCCAGCCAGCACCATAGGCCGATTTTCAAGTGACTTCCATCACACATTTAAAATATGAACCATCCAGAGTGACTACAAAAACTGGCAATTAAAAGTGAATTCAGAGTGCTACAGGCGTGATTCTCTAAAATGAAAATCAATCAATCCCAATGAGAAAAATAGTGCAAAGTTAGGGACACAATGCTTAATGGTTTATTTTGCACAGACTAAAATAAAGAAGGACTTGCCTTTTAAAAAAAACTCAACGAACACCGTAGCAGCCTCACTAGCTACTGTCAACTGATATTCAGAAGGCACTTTATAAATTATTGATAATCACTAAAAGGCCAATATACAGATAATAATGACTCAAAATGTTGCTTTCACAGAAATGCTAGTCATTAAATTCTCCGTTATTTGTATCAGGATAACCGCTCAAATATATTTAATAGTTGCACTTTTAAGCATACTTTAGTTTGAGCTTCACTAAGTCCTTACAATCATGACTTTCCCTCCCAAAAGCCTCTCCGCTAGACTGCAATTATTGACAATCGTTAAATATCCATTAATTGCAAAGTAACTAAATGAAAAAAAGTTCTAACTAATCTACTTCCTGAAATGTCTCAAATACATTTCCACCAGTGTTTAACATCAGCAATGGCAAGCTGCTTATGATGAAGAGCCCTTTGTATACCGGTTAGGTTTGGCATGCTGTCCACGACCAGAAGCCCTAAAAATGGAGGAAACACATTATTAAGCCAGTTACGGGAATTAAAGAAAGTACAAACAACTACCTGGTTTGACCTACAATATTGAATAATGTGATTTTAATTTGATTTAGACTTTATTCGATTTACAGTCTGCCCAAAAATATTAGTAGAGCACTGGTGTTCGGATAGACGATTTGCGACTTAAATAATGTTATGATAATAATAATTATTATTATAAATGCTAGCCCGTGCGTGGCTTGCAGTATGCTTTATAAAATAACTTGAAAAGTACAGTTTACATGCCCTTGGGGAACTGTCATGGGACTGCTGTCAAAACTTTGCAACTCCTTTCTTCAAAAATATGCCAATTCGTTACTTCTCATGAACAAGATAATTCGCTCTATCTTAACTTTCATTGGAAGTTGCAACCATAGGCATCAATCAAGTTTATGAAATACTACTTAACAATTTTTTGAAATTATTGAAAGAATAAGGTGCGTGAATTTTTTTTAAGCATGAAACATGATAAACCTCTATGATTTCTCATTAGCAGGAAGCATTGTTTTAGCAAGAAAAAAAAAATGAAAAGGTCGATCATTCTTCAGTCGCTTTTATTACAGCCGATGTTTCAAATTCTGCACACTTTGACTCAATTTCCTTAAATGATACATTTGATTTATTCTGGTTATCCAGTGCTCAGACATTTCACAAGCCAAAATGGTCAGTTCACGATGGAAATTCAAATTCATGATGGAAACCGATTGCAATGGAATGCTCCCATTTCTGGGTATCCAGTTACTGAATCGATCGCCGCAAATTGGGACAAAGGTGTACGTGAAACCCACTAATTCAGGTCTACTCTTGTACTATCAGAGTCATGTTGACAATCGGTATAAAAAGGGTCTACTGAGAACTATGCTTGATCGAGCACATCGTTTGTCTTCATCTTGGACACATTTTTCCGAAGAATGTGACCGTTTGAAAACAGTATTCTCAAGGCTGAAGTATCCTAAACATCTTGTTAATTCTACCATCAAAAGTTTCGTTGAATCGAAGGTTTGCGATCAGCAGCAACCTTTATCACCATCTCAAGAGACAGATGACACGATTCGAGTGATTTTACCATTCAAAGAACAAATCTCAGCGGATAGTGTGAGGAAACAACTTAATGATGTGAGCCTAAAAATACATACCACCATCCAGCCTGTGTTTGTGAGCCGGAAAATTGAACAAGAACTTAATGTCAAAGAAACAAAACCACCAATTGTAAATCAGCAGTGTGTTGTTTATGGTTTTCAATGTGACCTGTGCGATGCGGGTTATGTAGGTTACACACGCTGACATTTACATAATCGTGTAAAAGGACACAAACAACAATCCTCCGCCATTGTCAAACACTACAAGAACATGCACGGAACAATGCCTCAGGACCTGCTAAAGCGTTTCCAAGTGCTTAAGAAATGCAAAACTAAATTTGACTGCTTAGTGCACGAAATGCTTTTTATAACAGCTTTAAAGCCAGATCTCAACGTGCAATCAGACTCCATTCGTGCGAAAGTATTTTTATAATCTTCGCACCTTCTTATGTTAATTTTTTCGCGCCAAAATCGCTTTAAATGCTGTAATTTGCATGATCTCGTTTATATTTTCATTGATAATGGAGTCATGACTACTCCGAAACGACGGATTTTATCGTTCGTTTTTAAAGTTTTATGTTTTAAAATGGTCAGTGAAGCACAAAACCTACTGGCTACTTTGTGGCTAGTTGGCTACCGTTAGTCTCGAGCCCTGAGGGAATGTGGGACCCCCTACATATAGACTATCAAAAAAGGAGTGCTTGTATTCTCCAATGATATTTTTGAGAGGTGGTTGATTATTAGGGCAGTTTGACTACACTCATCACCAAGTTGGAATTATTCAAATCTGTCCCCTACTTGGCAGCTCTTTGTTTCTGTAGTTGGCGTAAATGATCTTGTTCTTGTTTAAGCTGCCTGCCAAGATTTTCCATTTGATGTGCATGAGCATTTTGAAACGATGAAACTTCATGTGGAAGTGGTCCATTCTGTTGGCTGAGTAAACTGGACATTGTCATACGCGCTCTCATCTCGTGGTTCTCCATGTCATGGGAGATTTCTTCCACGCGGTCACGTAGTACTTGGATAGAGGCATACAAGTTTTCATCACCACCCTAACAAGCAGTAAATCAGCAAATTAACATGCATCCGCAGCCCTTGAACTGTACGAAACAGGACACAATTTACTAACTCTTGAAAACTTGAGCAGCAACGTTAACTTGACTTTTTCTATTGCATTTGCTCAAACTTGCTTCTCTCTCTGGTACCCTTCAGTGTAATGACAAAAGGGAATACTACAAAGCAGTAACCCTGAGATCCAGGTAAGCACTAGCCTCAGTATCAGGCGTTTCTAGGGTGGGGAAGGCAAAAAGAGCGAGAAAGCGAAGGAAGGAACGCCTGACACTTCTCAGAAGCCTTCCACCCCCACACAGCGCGTGTTATAATTCGCCAATCAAAATCACTTCCGGTAACTGTCATGTGTCATGAGAGTAAACTTCAATATGGCGTCTGTAACCCCTGCGCTGGAAGCTTGACTTCCGGTTGACTCACGTGACGTTTCTTATTGTCTTTTGACCAATTAGCGTAACATCCAGAATCTGGATGTTGGACACAAGCGAATCAATGGCTTTGTGTCAGGCCCTTCTCCTCTTCCTTCCCCTCGTCCCCGCTTCCCCGATAGGGCCTGATACTCAGGCTAGGTAAGCACAACAACAGAGACTGTGTCATAAAACTTCAATTGTACCAGTCCCTTAAGTTTGAAGAACAAGTTTCTAATTCTGTCATGGTCATGATAGTTGGCTCCAGACAAGGGACGCAGGAACCTTCAGAAAGTTTTAGGATGAGCTACTCCTAATCGGACTTACCATTGCACTTCTAATGTCAATGTGAACCAGCAAACAACTCAGTTCAAATTCATCACTGTGTGCATTCTTTAAGGGAACTGACCTGTAACCTGCATGTGACAAATATTAAATGAAATTGAAATAAGATCCACAGTTGTATCGTCAACCAATCCACTACACAGCAGCTTACAAAATAACAAGAGATTCAATACCAGACCTCAGCTACGGATCAAACAAAAACTTGAAAGTGAAGGCTTGCTAACACGAGCCACACTAATCAGATTAAAGTCACAATGAGTGTCATACAAGTCCCATTACAAGGCTGTTACATGTCATTACATTACAGTGCAGTCCTGTCAAACCTTAAATATGATTCACCTTCACGCCTATCAGAAACCTACAGTAAGTGATACACCAATCACAGTGCAAGACAAGTATAGTCTGTACTGTATGATAAAGCATAAAATTTCTAACTGTCAAAAAGGTCATGTATGTCATAGCAGAGCAAGAACAAATGGTTAAAAAGGATTTGTTTCTTTTGGCTTGATATGTGTCTCACTTCATGAAACTGCCTTCACCGTGGGCTTCTGATTGGTGCCAGATTGGTGAAGGGAGAGGCAATGGACAGAGAACAGCCATCTGCCTTCCATTTC
>OX419339.1:21166281-21196281 GCA_948470475.1 Galaxea fascicularis
CTAGATAATTGCAGTTGATCACCTGAGTTGATTCATGGCTAAAATAATTTTCTTAAGGTGGTTCAAAACAGTTCCCGGAATATTCCTAGACGTAATGATCCGGCAGTTTTTTTATACCATGATTATAGCATCAACTGATAAAGAGTGGTAATAATGACCCATCAAAATCTACGTCTTGGAAAGTGCTGAAAACTGTTTTGAGCCACCTTAAGGAAAAGTAAGCTAAAGTCGATTTCGCTCAACGGTTTTCGATGTTATCGTAAAAAGGACATCGACGGCACTTTCTACCGTCTGTACTGTAATAGATCACAAGAATGACACCATAAAATGTTCAAAACAAGGCGAACAAAGTACTTTTGTTCTTTTATGGGCGGTGTCGAAGAGTGCTCACTATGGGGTTTTATCGCACTTTTATTGTAAAATGTTTTGTTTTGGTAGATTAAAATGTCACCGATACATGTCGGTTGTGAAGTTGGATTTAATAGTGCGACACTAGAACTGTTAACCTAGTTAAGTGGTTTTTACCACCTGTAAACTGTGATGAAGAAACGTTTGTTAATCGTTTTTACTCATCATAATCATATAGTTCCTGTGGCACAAAGGCCGATGATATCTCGAAAATCTACGTTTGCACTTGATTGAATGGTGGCTTTGGCTCTGCAGCAAAACAGTGAAAATATATATGTAATCACAATATAGAGAAGTCCTTACTGGAGTCATGGCTCAAGTCTTGAGGCATTACCATATTAGTTTATCTGTAAATGCTAACATTAAGGAAATAACTGTGGAGCTCCGCTTTTAGGCTTGCCTAAATATATATATAATTTCTCAACAGGTGGGCTTACTCTTGGACAACTTTCTCAGCCCTCAGCCCTCAGTAGACAGGGGCGTAGCCAGGATTTTTGCGCTGGTACGCACAATTTTCCAAATCTCCTACCCCTACCGCCGTTACACATTTGGTGCGGAAAAACACCATCTGTTGTTTTATCAACATTACTGATTTCAAAGAAACAATCAGAGTTAAATGAATACAGAAGCAAATTATGCTTTTTACTGAAATAGTTATCTTTAATTTATTTGCTTTTTTATTCATTTTTGTTTTGTTTTTATTTTCGATTTTTTCAGGTACGCATGTGCATACCGTGCGTACAGGTAGCTACGCCCCTGGTAGATGATTAAGCATCAATAAACTGGTGTGTATAGACAACAGCTACATGTAATGAAGGGCACACACCATAATGAAATGAAACAAAAATTAGAACAACAGAATATCAATATGGTACTTGCCCTTAGTTTCAGTCTTGAACTTGTTATTGTCATATGGTGCTCCAACAATCTCAACTTCTACAAATGGAGATGCTATGCCACGACCTGATTTGTTCAGATGTCTTGCTGCAATAATCTACGAACAGGCAACAATAAACATATCTGTGATCTTCTCATTCTACAGAAAGTCCAAAAGTAGTAAGATCCTTTATTATGGTATGTGGCTGATATTTGCCATTCACTCTGACAAAGGGCTAATGCTTGAAACCTGTGCTTTTAGAATCCCTGTACGGAGGCTCATTTACATTATCAAATTTGAATGATACATGGCCTTTAGCTAATAGAGAGTGGAAGGGGGGAGGGGAGGGTTTTTTGTGCTCATGGATCATCATTGTGTCTCTATCATTGTAATTTCTTAATACTTACTGTCAGGGTAAGAGTCAGAGGCTCCACTCCAGCTGCCGCAGCAGCATCCCTGCCATGAAGTTCAAATGAATCATGTCGAATGGATTCTGGCTGTAAAACATAGCCACACCTGTGCACAAAGTACATCGTATAAAACACAACATCTCTAATAATTTAGTCATGAAGCTGCAATAATAGTTGTCATCTGGTTCGCTGGACACAGACAAATCTCTGCTGACTAAATGGCCATGGTTGATAGCAGCTGGCCTCCATAGCCGATCATACAAGGACATTTTTGTGTGACACTGCTTCAAATTGTAACCCAGGCAGAGCTCGAGACTAACTTTTCAGCTTACTAGCCCAGTAGCTAGTGCACATGTTTTGTGCTAATATATTCACTGGCCAAAATGGCTAGTGAAGCACAAAACCTACTAGCCAAAACGGAAATTTTACCACTCTGTGGCTAGCTGGTTACCATTAGTCTTGAGCCCAGCCAGGAGTTTCAGTAACTTTTGAAATAGCTGTCTGTGATACCCAACACAAAATACGCCATGCATTCTTGTTGCTGACAATATTATGCTGCCTATTGATGATAATTATTATAAAATATCATAAAGTTGAGGGTTTTGGGGTAGGATTGACTGGGTGAAGATAGTTTATTTGTGTCAGTTAAATAAAGAATTTAACAACCCTATGCCAACAATACCTTCCATTGTCAAGAAATTTTCCATGGTTCAGCTGCATTGCTCGATCTGAAAATAAATGAAAATAATAAAAGGAAAATGTTTCCTCCACATGAAAATGGGAACATTTGAAAGGAGCATGCTCTGGATTGTTATATATCCATGTCATTACCTGTGACGGGGTGAGTGGAGGAGGAGACAGGGGACCCAAGGAAAAGAAAGTTCAAGATGGAAAGAAATGTCTACAGGAATAGCACAAATAGAAAATGGAATGAATGATCACGGACAGCAGTTAATCAAAGTGGTTATGAACCATGGAACCCACAAAATGAATTACAAAACCACTTGAAAGCTCAAAAGATAAGTGTGACACTTGGGTTACATTTACAATGTAATGCATGGCAAATTAAGTCTTTGGTGGAATCAAATTGAAGTGTAACAGTCCTCTTCAAATATCCTCACTATCTGTCTCCCAGCTCTATTCTGGAAAAAATTATCAAAAGCAAGTTCCTCCTCTTTTCTTTTGTCGTAGTATCATTTGGCTGTTTTCAAGATAGTAATAATTATAATAATTATTACTGGTGTTCAGTTACATACACTGCACTGGTCAGTGGATTAAAAATGCATTTAACAAGAATAATTAAAGGAGCCAAGGAGTGAAATCCGCCTCACACCTACAATGGCACATATAGCCATTTTCCAAATTAAAAACCAACAAATATTGAACCCCAAAGGAACTGACATAAGTAAATATTTAGGAAATTTTTGTTTAGTACAGTTCATACATGCACCAAAATAATGATGCCAACATAACGTATGGTATTATATTATGCACTTTCAATTATGCAAATAAACTCTAAACACTTTTTTTCACATTTCCAATGTCACTTCTGGTAGAAATCCCAAAAGACAAACATCTCCTAGTTTCAGCTGTTGAAAAGGTGGCATCAATATTCCTGGGTTACTTAAATCCACTTTGTTAGCTTGGCAACAAATGGGGCAGCCAATTTGATTAACTAAATACACTATAAAAAATTGTCCCTAAGATCACTGTAAGGTTGAATCCTGTGTACTGTGAGAGCTAAGTTTACTCCAAACATTTCCTCTGGAGCCTCATGAGTTCCTCCCTAACCTCTGATAAAAAGCAACATGTTTACCTTAAAAAAATAGTTTTGACTGCACATGCCCCCACTGCTTCAACACAACAAGGCCAATAATTCAGATCTTATCACTTGTATATGTGATTTTAAAAGAACGGCCATAACAAATAATTTGTTTGTTTACCTGGCGTTTGGTAATTAAGTGCACACAGTTGTACTCCATGGTTCCACATTGTAACTGGGTCATAGTTCGATGAGTCTATCCTGCTCCCCCTTGGATACACTCTGCTGAACTGCTTTTTGTGGTATTTTCAATGCTGTTAAGGCACATAATTATCAAATTTGTCATTTGGAATGTCAACTTGACACAAACTTACTCTCGGAATGAAAATCTCAGATCAATGCAAAGATCATATGCAACTCTAAATAGTCTGTTTAACAGTTGCGTATTGAGTGACCTGACTTATGAATGGCTGCAGGTACATGCAACACTGTTTTGATACAGACCTGACTATTCCACATTTACTCAAGAAAGACAGAGACATTAGTATCACCTTCAGCCTTGCTTCTACTCAAAGGCCAGGTCACTGAAACACAACTGCAAAAAAGCCTATTGTTTCATCCATAATTCACATATGTTGTGGGATTTATTTTATGTACTCTGACAGTTGCCCAATAATTATTATGTTGCAGACTTGACCATGACAACATGAACTCCAAATATTGCTCTTATCAGGACTCGAGACTAACTTTTCAGCTTACTAGCCCATTGGCTAGTGCACATGTTTGCTTCACTAGTCAAAACAAATTCTTCACTAGCCAGACTTGTTTCTTATTTTATTTTTCATCCTGTCAAGCAGTTTCAGTACCCTTTTTCCCAACCACAGTACTGACGTGAAAGAACTGAACTTATCAGCTTATTAGAATAGGTTTCTTTTACGTTTGAAAGTGTTATGTCGAGTTCATAAACACAGCAGTTTAAATACAAAACAAAATAATAATTTTAAAGGCTTGCACAAGAATGTCAAATAAATGCTAACCTGTGTGCAGCTTGCAGTAAATTTAAACAACTTAAAAGTGCAAGTTTCCACGCCCTTGAAAAATGTGTCGTGGAACCACCGTCAAAACTTTGCAGCTGGCGGCCTAGAAACATTGACTTTCCTTTTTTTTAAATGCTGATTCATGACCCCTCGTGAACAAGACAATTTGTAACGTTCCATCTTTATGACTTTATTTGGAAGTTGCAAACATAGGTATCGACGTCAAATTAATAGGCATTAATCAAATCACTGAATTTTTTAAGCTTTTTAGGTATTTGAAAGAAAAGCGTAAATGACCTTTCTTAAGAATGAAACGTTATCCCTAGACCTTCGTGACTTCATTTGCAGCAAGAATTTTGTTTGCCATTCGTCGCTTTAGTCAGGGAAAAAAGAACCGAAATAGTCAATCGTGCTTTCGCTTTGTAGTAATCTAAAGTTCTTGCTTGAGGCAATAAATTATACGAGCCGATTACAAACAGCCGACGCTTCAAATTCTGCACGCTTTGACTCCATTTTCTTAAATCAGTGATTTCATCTGGTCCTGCAGTGCTGACATTTTCTCTAGCCAAAATGGCTAGTGAAGCGCAAAACCTACTAGCCAAGACGGAATTTTTACTAGGCTGTGGCTAGTTGGCTACCGTTAGTCTCACGCCCTGTCTTATAAAGCAGCAGTGTCATAGGACTGCTTCTAACTTTAATCTATGTTACTAAACAATCTCTTAAAGCTTAAGCTACAAATACCAAAACAAGGCTACAGTCAGACCTCTACTTGTAGACCCCTCTCATAATTGGACACCAACATACCAACATCCCAGATTCTATAATTTAACCTGTTACGTGGACACATATGCCCATCCCAAGCTTGCTTATGGGAGGACTGACTGAATATCCCATCAAGTTCAATAACTCAAATACTGCTTTGTGAAATCTTTGTGAGCTGACACAGCAAAGTCAAAACAGAAAAGGATATTTCATAAATTCTTTGCTGTACTTCTTGCTAATTAATCTATCCAGTCTTGTTTCTGGGAAGGAGGACATCTCTTGGTGTTTACCAGACACACCTGCAAAATGAGAAATAATTCTTATATATACACATTACGATTAATGCTCTGTTAATCCAACCCTCCTCATTGACAAGAAATCCACATCAGATCTGAGAACTGTCCATCGTAACTCAACCCACAAAATGCAGTCACTATAAAACAAGTACAGTGCTGTGAAAAGTTATGTATAAGAAAGGTGGACTCAAAAAATGGACTCAAAAGAGCTGCTGTTGTTAACCTATCAGACCATATCTCTCAGGCAATGAAAATTGGCTACTGATATGAAATAAATAGGTAATACAAGAGAAACTTTATATAGCTAGGGTAATGCAAAATAGTGTAGAAACACCAATAACCCCAGAGCCCTCCTTTATCTTTGTCTTAGATCTTCAGCAAATAATTGCTTTAGTATGATTTCAGAGCTGAATAACAGAGAAATCAGTAATCAACAAATTTTATTTCCGGTATAAAAGTCACATGTACCTGTTGGGGCCCTACCATTTTCTTTTGCTTTATCTTCACCACCTACTGAGGTGAATATAACGTCATATTTGGAACTGTTCAGCCAATCAAATTGCTAGAAAATTCTTTGTTCAGCTCTGAAATTAAACCAATCAACAACATTCACTATGCCTTTGGTGAAAAATTGTTAAATGAGTCAGTGCCCAGACTCCTCTCTGCATTCCAAAGCTTGAGCCTCGTTTTGAGTGGCATGTCACTCATATTTGAAGTCAGTGTTCTTTCTTGATTTGAAGCAGTTCTTTGGGTTAAAATCAAACTAACAATTTACTTTTAGTTTGAGATATGGTTTGTTTGAGATGAAAAACAAGGCATCAGTGATTTAAAATTTTGCTGAATAATAATTCAGGGGAAAGGTTACGGCAGCTGCATAGTATATACCTGCCAACTCTCACGCCTGTGGGTTAAAAAGTTTGTTCTCATGCTAACTCATGCCTACAGATCAATTTTCTTACACCTGGTTGAAAAAGGCCAGCTATTACAGCCACAACTGACATGCTTTGCAAAAATATGTAACCTCAACCCAATGCAAGATGCAAAAAGTCCATAATTTATTAATTTAATAATAATAATTTATTACTTATTAGGCACAAATTAGCATGTGAATTTGATCAAATGCGCCCTACAATAATAAGCTTTACAATACGAAATCTTCACAATATTTCTAAATTCTTTACAATTCTCAAATCAAACTCAAACAAATCAAATGTTGGCTTTTGGAGAGAGGGGAAAACCGTAGTGCCAGGAGAAAAACCTCTCAGAGCAGCGTAGAGAACCAACAAACTCAGCCCACATATGACGCTGAGTCCGGGAATCGAACCTGGGACACACTGGTGGAGGGCAAGTGCTCTCACCGCTGTGCTAACCCTGCTCCATGTAAAATGAGTAAATGGCAATAGTTTCCTCTATATCTTTCATTTTTTAGGGAAAGACACTGGGGACTTTTAGAGTGTAATTGTTTTCTTGAGAACTTCTGAATTACCTATTTTATTTATTTGTATTTATTTTGTTTTATTAACTTTTCCACTACATAGCTAATAAATACAAAAAAAATTAAAATAAAAAATACAATAAAAAAAATATATATATATATATAGTGGCAGGGACACCGCAACAGCGGGTAGCCAATTACTGCAGGCCCTGGACATCCCTCATCAGAACATCTTTGGAAATCTTTAGATATGGTGATGTGGTCATCAGAAATCCTGGAACTCCCAGTATACAAACCTCATGCCTTTGAGTTAGAAAAAGTTGACAGGTATAATTAAGTGTTCTCAAAACGAACTTGTCCCTTTTCTGTCAAAATGCCATTTGATCTTTCAAACGTTCTGTTGTAAGGAGGTTTTTTTTCAAATTTGAATGTCCAAGATTGGGGTGGGGCTCATCTACAGGTGAGGCCTATACATGGTGTTTTCTGGTACATGTTACAGGTTGAATTTGATTTCAGGTCAATTTTGATTTAACCTACAATCTGGGTCAAAACTGTTGAGAACATTGAGATCCAAAGCCTCTTTTTGTGGGAACACTAGCAACCGAGTTTCACCACCCCCCTCCCCTCCCCCCCCCCCCCAATTCAATGTTGTTTGTGGCTCCTAAACATTTCCCTAAGATATTGCAGCTTCCTAAATTCAACATTGAATAGGGGGAGGGGAAGGGGGAAGTTACTGTAGTAATACTGTTGAGCCAAAGGTTTTTGTGAACAATTTTTGGACGCGAAGAGGCCAGTTTTCTGAAGTAGTTTTGTCCAAGATTGTAGGTTGAAATCAAATTCCTTTGTTTCCTATGAATAATTAGGCTTAGGAGACAAAGGAAACTGATTCCTACCTTGATTAAAAGAAAATTAACCTGAAATCAAATTTGACCTACAACATATAGTACATCATTTAAACCACTTCATAAAGACTAGTATAAGTTGTAATTCCAGCTCTTACTATCTAAATCAAATGGTACTGGCTGACAGTAAACAACCAAGTCAGAGAGTTCCTGGCTGAGGTTAGCCTGTCGCACCATTCTCTGAACCACTGCTTCTCTTTCATTTGCCATCTGCTGCAGAAGTTGTAGCCATTCATTTAATTCCTGCAAAATACAAACAAACCAATCTGCTGGTGAAACAACAGCTACATTCAGCTTGCTAGACTGTAGAGTAGAGTATTTTCTCTGCAAAACCCATCTTGGCTAGCGAAAAAGGAGATTTGAGAGAGCAGCAAATGTGACAAGGGGGTAGGCAGCAGAAAGTTTCTTTAACACATATTGTTTTCATTTGCTAAACTCAAAAGCATGAGCAAAATTTAATACCTGCACATACATGTACTGCACATACTGTACTGCAGGCCACCAACTTGCCTAACAGTTCATTTGTCAACTTTAGCTTGAATAATATTCCGTAAAGTTCGCAATTTTTCATTAACAAAAATGAAGTTGAGTCATGCTTGATGTTGAGACCTGGGTTTGTACATTTTTTAAGGGAAAAAAAATTCAAAGATTTTTTAAGAACTTTTTAGGAAGTTATTTTACAAATTCAAGGACTTCTAAAGTTTAAATTTATGCATTTCATTAGCATCACAATACATCTGTACACTGTTTGCATGGATATTCGCACTCAGTACCCTAAAACTTAGAGCATTATTTTAAAAGCATTGATATTTTAAGATCTTGTTCAGAAAAAAATCAAGGACTTCCAAGGACCAAAAATCAATTTCAAGTACTCTCAGGCTCTTAAAATTCAAGAGTTTTCAAGATGAGTACAAACCCTGTGAGGTACAGGGGAAATAAATAAGCAAGATCTTTATGAATTCTCACAGCTTATCTCTTGACATCTATAAATTTCTTATTAAGGGTACCTCAAAAAGCAGTAAAAATGTGTTATCTCTTTTCTCAAAAATAATTTTAATTCCTAATTGGGAATGTCAGTTTTCAACATAATGTTCTATGGTTAACCTATGCATGACATCCATTGACATAATTATTTATGTATTAACTTTATACCTCCTGAGTCTCTGTTGCAGCTTCCAGCAGAACATGTCCATCACGTCTGGAAATGCGCAAAATATGCCTCTGCCCTTCTTTAGCTGCTCCAACTTCTATGAACAATAAATTACGAATGAAATTAAGTTGAAAAACTAATTAAAACAAGTTAACTTCAGTCGAACACTTTCCTTTGAATCAAAACTTTTAAGGCCAACATTTATCTTGTTACTGGAATACTGACAACACCAACATTACTGCAACTTACCAACTATACATCCTTGCATGTCAATACTTCCTTTCTGAAGATCACCTAATGGAGACACCTCTGAGGTCTACAAGTGGCATGAGAAATAGGGAACAGTGCTAAGGATTAGGTTGTGACAACCATTAATAAAAATGATGCAATGTTAATCAACATACAAATGAAAAGTTTCGGGATGTTATTGTCCCAGTTCGCTTGGTGAGTATAACAAATGACAAAAGATAATATTTGGCAACTGGTACAAGGGGAACACCTCTCCGCAACTGGCACTAAAGACAGCTAAGCAATTGACTGAAAGCCTAAACTTATCTCCCAGTGCTTATAAAGACCAGTGCTGGAAAGCACAAGTTGTGAGCCAAATTAACATGATTGAAAAGCCTATACCTCTCCACAGCACTTAGCCAAACCTCCAGCTAGCATTACTATCATGCTATAAAGGAAAGAGTGTTGGCAGTTTAAAGTAGCTCAAACCTCCTTTTATTCCCAGTGCTATGAGGGTCAGACAGGAATTAAGGCAGATAAAGAGTGCAACATTGCATAGCGTGAAAAAGAACAAGGCTTGGGGAAGTTAATGCTGCGAGACTGACCAAAACGGAATACAAGCAACTTTTAAGTAGTTATTATTAATTATTTCCTTGTTTGCTGCCATAACGTATTTTTGTGTTGTGAGTGTGTGTGACTGTGTATGTGATCATGTATGTTTTACACAATGAGCTATATTGATATTGATTAAATCACTGAATGTTAGTTTCACCATAATATGCCCTTCTCAATTCTGTATTCATGTTACTTTGTAATCCTCTTTCCTTTTATTTTATCTTGTAGTTAGTTTATATTTATAAGCATTTCTTTATGTCTTTTTTGAATGGAAAAAATAAAGATAAAGACAAAGAATACTGAGAGGTGAGTCAACATTTACCTCCAAATGGAGGGAAGGGTGGGAATAAAGAAATTGTACTCTTTGTAGTAAGCTAGGAAGTACGACAGTCTCAATTTGGACTTTACCAGACCTTTTATACTTTTACAGATATCTTGGACTAAATCAATGGCAATCAATGTACTAACAAAATTAATATGAGAAACTTAATTTGTTCCTTTTAGCCATACAGAACAAACGATATACATGTAAATGTACCAGATGGTATTGAAACATAGATACAGAATTTCCATTGCATTTGCCAGAGTATGAATGTACATGCCATGGTTTTCAATGATAAACATTTAACATTAAAGTGAAAAGATATCTGACCTCAGACATGTCATCTGTGCCATTCTCGCATTCATCATAGTCCTTTGGCTGATCTTCTGCCACATAGTTAATCTCCTCACAGTAATTTGCTGGAAAAAACTTTTCCTTCTGTCCTCCATAATCACCAACCCACCTGGATAAATGAAGAAAAACAACACCAATTTATTTTTTTGTATTTTCCTCTTCAAGTGCATATGAAGTAAGCAATTATGTTTATTTGGTTATTTGAAAAGCTTTTAAAAGTGAGTAAAAATTGCATTTTCGTTTTTGGAAGATCTTCTTTCATTCCCAAGATATTCAAGTTTTTGCTTTTGCTAACATTACAAAATGGTTTAAGTAATAATAATATTACAAATCACAAAATCAAATAATTTGGGTGATGCCATTCAAACTTACTTGTATTACCAGTAATGTATCTTGGTAAGATTCCAAGAATAGAAATAACAATCATCTGACTATCTGACAATAGTCTTCATAAAAACTGTATAAATGTACTTATTGAATCCTTCTAAGGGCTGATTTACACGGTATGATTTGTTGCGCGCGTCTTGGCGTATGCGACAAAGTTGTGCTGTGTGAATGCTTTTACAACTTCTCTATGACAGATGCACGCAACCTAAAATTTGTTGTTGGATTTTGAATCATGTTTTAAAACCATACGACAGTCGTAGGTATAGGTAAATTGAATGACAAGTGTCGTATACAACTTTTTGTATGGTGTGTGCAGCACGCGCTACAGAAGTTGCATGCGACAGTCATAAGCAAAAATCATACCATGTAAATCTGCCTTCAGAATGGCAGGTTGCAGTGTTACAGAAGTAAGATGGTGTCAAATTACATAATAATGCATGCCCAGTTGACTCTCCATAACTTGAACCCCATGTACAACAAACACTGTATGATCTCTGGTCATTTGTTGCCACCTCCTAACAACTCAAACTCCTGCTAACTTGAACCTTTTCTGGTTTCCCTTGAAGGTTCGAGTTATCGAGAGTCAATTGTGGTGAATGTACTGTACCTTTTATGATAACAACATTTTAACACAAATGAAATCTTATCCACTCCGAAGCTTTAACAATTTCAGACACCAAATAACATTGCCGAGTTTCCCTGCATGGGCAGAGACACTTCAAAGCAATGTACAGTATAACCACATAGCAACTCCACAAGTAAACAGCATGTAGCAGGTGGATGTCACACAAGCTCTTAGCCAGGATTTTGTGACAGGCTATGTACTATCCAATTTTTTTTTCTAGTAAAGCACATAATTTCCTACTTGGGGGTACAGGGGCATTGAGACCTTTTAGGTTCATCTTGTTATCTAAGGTTAACCAGCAAAAAGATATTATCAAAAGGGATATTATTTTTTTTGGGTGCTGATTTTCCTTCTCATTTTATCATTAAAGTTAGACCTCAACTTAATACATTAAACTTAAGTACAACATTGTGTATAAACAAACTTGAGATCTTTCTTCAGTCTGCAGTCTGCAGTCTGGTAAATTGATTTTACGGTTTTGAAAAGTTCAACAGTCAATCTTGAGTCTTTGGGTTTGGAAAACAAAGATGGTACCAAACCTTGGGAGAGCATTTTCTAGTATTGTCAAGTCTCTGCTCTTGTTGTTGATGTAAAGCAATTTTGAAAAGCAAGGTTAGATAAAAGACAGAAAACAACCCAAACATGAGTCTTGCATTTTAACTCTTTTTACTTTCCTACACTTAGAAGTTTGAATGACTGTTGATGAGTAATACCTGACTCTGGAACCCTGCCCTGAAGAAAATTGGGCATCCAATGAACAGCTGGACAGCCACCTCACTAAAAGCTTAATTGAACTATTAATATCAGTTTGTACTTGATGAAATACATCCTTACCATCCACCATCCTCTTTGGTGACATTGGTGATGAATGCTCCACGGCAAAATGACATCTCATCAGGATTTTGAGCCTCATAGTCCCACAATGCTCTGCATGCAGGCTATAATTTACAAGAGAGCAATTAGTGATAAAGCATCCAACATATTGATGTTTTGTTACAGCTGAAGAAAACTTTAATAGTGCGTAAGCCAAGGTCAGCGAATCTAAGGCAGTGCACTCACCTTGGTGATAAACTCATTAGGTTCATGATAATGGTCCCCTGTACCATAAATTGCTTCCTCTTCTGGTGACTGAACAAAGTGATAAAACAGTTTCATGACTTACAAATTTGATTGAGATCAACAGGGTATTCTTAGAATGATCTCTTTTTTGTTTTTGCTGAAGTTTGTTCCACACGCTTAAACTGTCATAGCAGGGAGCTGAGCGGGTCATTTTTGAAACTGACACCTACAGTGTACTTCCATGATTTAATACCCAACGTCAGTCATTACATTTATCAGACCAAAGTCAATGTTTAAAATATACAATAACTTAAAAGCACAAAATCACTTGACAAAGTAGATAGCAAGAGCCTCATCCTCTCAAATTGCAGGAAGCAGGAATTGTTTTTACAACTTCTGTTCACCAAATATTGATATGGTTGCATGCCTACAATAATAATCATTCAAAGAGTAAATATTGTGGTGACTTAAATCATGAATTTCCTGGACAGTTTTTTTTTTCCTGATCTGAAAATTAAATACAGTTGAACCACTATTAAGCAGCCACCTATTAAATGGGCACCTCCTCTAAGGCCGCCAGTAATTAAAGTCCCAATAAGGATTCTTCTATTGTTTTTTACCTCTATTAAGTGGCAACTATTCATTTCTCTGAGGGTGGCTGCTTAATAGGGGTTTAGCTGAAGTGCCAATGACAAATAGAGTCCAATTCATGAATTTGGTCATTGAAACATCATGAGGTACAACACACTTCAGGGTTTTCAATAAGGATCAGAGTAGGTGGCAAAAGTTTAGGAGTAGGTGGAGAAAATACAATTTTGTTCCATGCTATTCATAACATTTGAGGTAAGTTGTTAATCAAAGTAGGCGGCAAATCATGTGAAGTAGACAGCGAGTTTCGCCGGCCGCTGGCCCTTATTGAAAACACTGCACTTAAAGTGTTCAACAGTTTAAGGCACATTGAAAGAGAAGAACAAGGAAACTTACTTGGCCAACTTTAGACAACACCTAAAAAGAAATTCATTGATATTATTGTATGGATGATGCATAAAGAATGATCAAGAACAAACACACCAGCAAGATGATCAAGTATAAGTGTACATTGTAACTTAAGGTAATTCCTCTGAACTGCATTGAAAATCCTTACTGCACATAATTTCTAGCATCAGCAACAATGTAACAATGTACCAAAGTAGGTATTAACTAAAGCCTCAAAGAATGTAAATGGACATGGGGACCCTCTCTCTTTATTGCATTTCTTTGATGTTTTTGACATTGGCAACCATTTATGTCTTGTATTTTCTACAATTCTATAAAATATGGTAAACTTAAACTCCTAATAATACACTTGAAAAAATTACTCGATTGTGATTGGCTGAGAGCAGTGCAGTTCAAGTGTAACAAAGTGCAGAAAGTGTAACACCAGTGCAAATTACAACGAAGATTTCCGAAGTTAAAACGAAGACTCGAAGACTTCCGAAGACCAACCGATGTATTTCGAAGACCACCGAATATCATGCAAAACCTTCCGAAGATTTCCGAAGATTGCTGAACACTGATCACCCGAATGCTTCCGCCGATTTCCGACGATCACCCGAACACTTCCAAAGATTACTGAAGATTACCCGAACACTTCCGGTGATCTCCGGATATTTTCGAAGCTTCTCCAAGTTTCGGAAGATCGAGGGCAATGCCTTCTGCATACCTCAGTAGTCAATGTATGGGCTGAAGCTTTATAAGTAGTCTATTTTTTCAAGTGTATTATTGATAATTATTATATGGCTAGTGTTTGTATGCGATATAACGCGCGCTCTGATTGGCTAAGCGAAGCGAAGCGCTAGGGCATTATTCTCCCGTAATGCCCACGGGCCGATTACGGATTATGCAAATTAGGAACAAAACCAACAAAAAGTCATCCAAAAGCCACATTTGTTTTATTTAAATTGAAAATTGGTGCCTCTAGAGCAAAAAACTGAAAACACGACCAGGAAAACTGTTAGTGAAACGTTTGACCTGAGTTTGGAAAAAATTAATGAATAGATTACCGTGAAGCGACGACTTGCGCTTGAACTAATTTTTGTCTCCCTTAGAACCGTTATGTTAGCCATATAATAAACAACTTAATAACCTCGATACGGGAAAATCTCAAACCTCGGCCTAGCTGTATTGACCTCGCTATCGCTCGGTCAATACGGCAAGGCCTCAGTTTGAGATTTTCCCGTAACGACCTCACTCTCGGTTATTAAGTAGTTAGTAATCACGTGATTTTTCTTATGCAATTTGGAATAAATAAGCACTTGTAAATTTTTTCAAAGACCACAAATTGCACTCGCCCTACGGGCTCGTGCAATTTTGTTGGTCTTTGAAAAATTTACTTGTGCTTATTTATTCCAAATTGCACTCAGAATCATGTGATTACCTATACAGACATGAACTCAATCCAAGGCTTTTTTTCAAGGACTGCTTCAATCATTAAATATTGTTTACATGTAATGATCCTTACATCTTCATTGATGGGGTATTTGAGTTTCATTCCCTTGTAGAGAGGATGCTTCATGTAGAACTCAACCAATTCCACTAAACTTTCAAACTGAGCAGTGCCAATAGTAAAAAGGCGGCCTTCACGCTTTATCCGACAGTGCTTAATCTTGCCGTCAGCTCTGCAAGTTAAAACAGCTTAAGGTATCAGCCAACCTAACGGGGTCGTCTGCGCGCGGATCGTTCCAGCGCTCTTTGTTTGAACACAAACCCCCATAAACCATATATTTTCTGAAAGCTGAGTAGTCATGGCTACAGCTAATTCCCTTTAAAAGGTAAAAAACTTAAATGCGCTTAAAAAAGGAGGAGGTTTTTGTAAAACTAAGTGTTTTCATTCATTAAGTTCCATGCTCACCAAAAACAAACGGAAGAAAACGATTAACACGGCTTTCACTTCTTCACACGTTTGCCTAAAAAACCGTGTCTCAGATTTCTCGAAAGTGGGCTTGTTTTATTTTTACAAGAATTTATATTCGGGGATGAGAAATTATTGCCACTGCCAGTGGAAAATAGGCTATAACTTTAAAATGAAAAGACAACTTAAAATTTGCAGACACAGTTTTGTAGGTGAGCTATCTCACAACAATTTGACCAAATTTCAGCCAAATTGATCCAGGGGCTGCCGACTTGGAGTTCAAAATGCATGCACATCTCGCCTAAATTTTGATTTTAAGAAACAAGGAAAAATAGAATTTCGACCATAATGGGATTAGCGCCAAGAAAATGAAGTGTTAATTAATAACTTCCTGTACGAAAAACATTTTTTTGTGGAATTTTTTTTAAATGAAAGCTACTCCCAAGATCTATCGAAACATATAGAAATCCAAATTATGAAAAACGGTCAACTTTGGGTTGGCTGATACCTTAAGACTTCCTCTAAGTATGAAGTTCAATGTGTGGTTCCAGAAAATATTCATGATAAATATTGGAAGATTGTGAAATATTATTTCCACACAGTGACGACTGAATTACAAGCATTTCAGATCAATAAAAATAGTCATGTGTTACTTTGAGGACTTCTCATTGAGTTTCAAGAGCTGTCTTGACTCACCTGAAGGAGATGGCATATGATGATGTGTCATCATATGCATCTGATTGATTTTCCATTTCTGATTGATCTGCTATTGGTTGTTCAGACTCTTTCCTCCTCACGAGGTAGGCACCATTTTTCCTCACCCTCTTCAACATGTCTTCTGCCTTGTCTCTGTTTAAATTATTATGGTACCAACTAAACAAAGAAAAGAAAAGGACATGTAGGTAAAGAGAGAAAGACAAATTACCTGATATTATCAGTAACATACAGTGTCTTATTGACAAATAGTTGAAGGGTTTGATAATAGTGGAAACTAAAAATTAATTGCCCAAACTATCTCTCCTTTACAGTGTGACGCGCCTTACAGTGGTCACCCAACACACATTTTTACAAGTCAGCCAATCAGGGTATGCAAATTTGATTGACAAACATGCCTCTATTTGGTTGTTGCGTGTTGAAACTTTCTACAGAGGTGTGTCTTGTAAACATTTTTGTTGAGTGGCTAAGGTAAGGCGCATCGCACTGTAACAAAGACTCTTTGCCAGAAATTCTGTAGACGTATGACTTTCTCCTAGAAACTACGTCAGTGAAGGAAAGCATGATGTAGGACCTGAAATACACCCTTTTTTGGATAAACCCTATAAATGCAGCAAGACCTTTTCCCTGGGCCTAATGGCTGTATAACTGTATAGGTTCCATGGTCTGATTAAAACATTTTAGTATAAATTAGGTGTAGACTTGCCATTGATCCAGATGTGCATTTGGCTGTTGTATGAAAACATGAAAGAAATAGTCAGTAAGAGCTATAATCACATGATACATTGTCGGGCATTAAGAAAAGTTTGAAATAGTTGTTTGTTTTGCTATACACCAACAACGATGTCAAGCACGTTTTACACAATGTAAAGCTGTTTTTCTAACATGAAGTGACTACAACCTCTGGATGACATCTGGTCCAATACTAGTTTGCATAATCCAACATTCCTTCCCCAGCAGCTGCCTAAATTATGTCAAAAGCTGGGGAGACTTGACTCACTCATCACTTAAGTGTGACTCTTAAACTAGTCAGATTAGAGTAACAAGACACGACAAAGGAAGAATAACAGCATGTGTTTACGCAATTTATAAGCATCGCAAGATGTTTGCACACTGTATGCATAAACCGTTGTACTCACTACCCTAAAACTTGATATTTTAACATCATGTTCACTAAAGAATCAAGGACTTTCAAGGACCAAAAACCAATTTCAAATACTTTCAAGGCCTCGAAATTGGACTCCTGAAATTCAACGGTTTTCAAGGGTTTTCAAGATGCATATGAACCCTGTCATATTCACCTGTGGAATGGCATCTGTCAGGGTGAGTTCAAAGCTCATGCTTTTGAGTGGGTGAGTTTGATAGAAGTTGATGAGGCTGTACAAACTGTCAAACGTCACTTGATCCACCAGATAGTATTTTGTCTGTCCATTCTCTTGCTTGGATTTAATTCTGCAGTGTTGCACTTTCCCTCTCCGCCTAAAATATTGTCATAAAATCCAAACATTACTCATTATTGTCAAATTTTGAATATAATACATGCTCTCACTTGCTATCTATTATAAAAGTGTCTCAGTTTAGGCTTGCCTCAGGTGGCACTAAGATCTCTGGGTGCATGCTGTATCCATGATGCCACAATATGCAGCTAGATTTAGACTAGAATTTTGTGCCTGAAACAATGTTCAGTGTCATATACCTATACTAGTGAATTATAAAGTGCTTATAATAAACAATATGTTGACTTCACTTGGACAAGGTAATGGTTCACAAACCAAGTGCAACCTTTAGAAGCCAAGTCTGAAAATGGGTATGGTATGTTTTGGTCAGAAATCAGGGGCACCCAACGAGAATATAGTCCAAAACCACTTAAACATAGCATTGTTAAACTTATTTTAGTATTTAAACAGTAGATATAGGCATATTTTTATCCCCTAAGAATTTTTCATCTGTTTGGATTTCCTAGCTGAAAGTCTAGTGATCCGAAAATTATAGGGATCGAAACTCACCTTTTCGAAAATTTCAGCCAGAAAAAAGGCTCCCGAAAATTCTAGGTGACGTTTTAACGGTAAAAATCCGTTAAAAATGGGCAATTATAGTAGTTTTTAGATGTTTGAAAATCTTAGGAGAGGCAGGCAAGCAAGAAATTTTACAACAAATGTTCCGAAAATTCTAGATGTCAAATCGTCTTCCGAACAGATATTTTCCGAAAATTGTCGTTGGGTGCCCCTGAGAAATAGGGTCAGGATTTGGAGAACCAGGCAGCACACCCCTAACCAGAATACCAAGGAGCATCAAATTTCCATGGGTTATCTAATTTAATCTGAGACACAGGTCTCAGATGAGGCTGATGCTCATGGCGTTACAAAGCTGTGTATGAGACTTTTGCATTTACCATGATTATAACAGCCACTAGAACTCCAAAAATGAATGAAATTATTATACACCACTTGTACATGTAGGTATATGGTTTTGATTCCTTTGTAGCTCACAGATGACGTAGTCATGCCATGTGGTTTAGGTGTGGGTCTTATGGCCATTTGTCTCCACAGTCTTAACTTCTTAGCCCAACCTTCAAGTTTTAGGAGGTAGCACACAGGCATAGATTTTTGCTCTGCCGATTTTGTTTACGTGTGGAATTTTCATGGCATTCATCGCCCATCGTTTCGTGGAAAAGTGAAGATGTAACGCAGATGGTTTTTCGTTCAATACTTAAACAAAATATACCTTTGTCAAGTTGGAAAATGGAAAGTTCATAAGATAAAGAACACAAGCTGGGAGAAGTGAACTTCAAAATCTCAGAAGCGACTGATCAGCTGTGCACTGGTTCACTGACAATCTCTCTTTTCCCCGAAAGAAGAATGCAACAGGGAATTAATCAGGAGTAAGGCTTTCTTGCCAAAAAACCGTATTCAGGCAAGCAACACATTAAGAGGTATGTAACAAAATGTTTTTGAAGATGCTTCGGCCAGGTTCTGCTCAAGGTCAGGGGTTTCAAAAAGAAAAAAAATACCAGGAGGATATTCAGAAGTACCCGGAGGACTATTGCGCCGCAATAGCAGCACAGTGCGGCGGAGCCAAGGTTTATGCTGAAGTATCTGGTGCAAGGCTTAAAGTAGCCAGTGACTTGCGTTGGGCGCCAGCTTAAATTGAAAACCCTGCAAGGTGAATGCTCAATTGCAAATAAATGGCCTTCAAAGCCAAAACACCGATCTTGTTCAGAAAGTCTATATCCTTTAAATAGATGGATTGAATATCTCCCCTTACAAAGCAAAAATTGAAGTTGTGTGCCCAAATTGCTCAAAAACATCGTGACCGTAAAGCATGAGTAATTTCCCTTGGGACTTTCACAAAATATTGGGATGTTATCTAACCTTTAGAATAGTCCTCAATTTTATTACGACCAAAAACGTTTATAAATTAAACTAACTTGAAATAAGCCGTCGACTAGTAAGAAAATTTAACTTGCCTGTGAATAATAATACTTTATTACTTATTTAGTGCACTCTCCAAAATTGCCCAAATGTGCTTTACATACAAATATATATATATATATATACAATTCAAAAAGAGAAAAAAAACCCATTAATAACATACTAATTTAAAAAGATGTGTCTTGAGTTTCTGCTTAAACATTGCGATACTAGGACTACACTTAATGTCCATGGGTAATTTGCTCCACATACGAGGAGCACTAACAGAGAACACTCTAGACCCATAGGTTTTGGTTTGATATGATGTTTAGCAAAAAAGCAACTTGTCGGCAGATCTAAGATCTTTCCTTGGGACATATGGTACGAGCAATTCACTCAGGTACATTGGTACCAGACCATTAGCAATCTTGTACGTAAACAATATTAAATTGATGCGTTGTTTTTTGCATACTGTAGACGCTAAGTGGCTAGGAAGGCCATATAATAAGGAATTACAGCTATCAATGCGAGACATGACAAATGCATTAACAAGGGTTCTAGTAGATTCAGTGCTAAGATATTTGTGAGCTTGAGAGATGTTCCTAATGCAAAAGAAAGCTGACTTGCAGATTTCACTTATATGCTTCTCAAAGTTCATTGTGCTATCAAACACAACCCCGATGTTCCACGTAGATGGAGTTGGGGACACTGACGAGTGGCCAACAGTCACAAATTCCAACGATGGCTGTCGACGGTATCTTGAGTGCAGAATCAAGAGTTCTGTCTTATCATCATTCATCTTCAAGTTATTATACAGCATCCATCGATAGATATCACGTACACAGGCCTCAACTCACTCACAGGACAATTCCATATCTCCCAAAACAGATGACTTAAATGTCAGGTAAATCTGTGTATCACCAGCATACATATGATATGAAATGCCGTGACAATGCATTGCATCACTTAAAGGGGTGGTATACAACATATATAGGATCAGCCCAAGAACAGATCCCTGTTCTTGTTTTTAACAAAGCAACCATTTATCTTTATAGTCCGTATACAAATTTGCATATCTGTATTCCATCTGTCCAAATTACTTACGTCTGTCAAAGTTCCAGACAACAAAGTAATTTACATTAAGCATACAGCGCCTGTACATCTTTACGGATACCACTCCAAGTGGTTTAAAACTGATTTTCTTTTACCAAGGGGTGAGCCTGAAAAACATGTGCTCCCACAAAACACAAATGTACGGGTTTCTTGCCCAAAATGTTTTAGAAAATAAAGTTGTTGTAAACTCAAAGTGTTGTGATGTCCCTCACCCATGAGCTGGCTCAGAGGAGCCTTTGATTTACTGAAAGCCCCAATAAAGAACCTTGGGTAACACTTCCATTACATTTTTCTCAATATTAAAATCTTTGTAGGGCCAAATTTCAACTCAGAAGGCATAATCAGTGAAGACATATCTGTTCCCCTTATCCCAGAGAAAACTATCAAAAGCATATTGCTCTTCTGAATATCTTTCATTTGGGCCACATTGCACGAAAAGGGACCAGACAACATGACACGTGATTTCAAGTAATTTGCATTGAAATCATCTGCTAAAAATAGCTGCAGAAATTGGGCACTCATGCAGGGTGTTCAGTTAATGGCAATAAATTTATCTGAAATGGACTTCAAATACCCATAAAAGTGGCCAGGAGCTCTATTTGGAACCTAGGTAATCCTTCTCCATTCATAGATAAGGTAAGCTGTATTTCATTGCTACCTTTGTGGATTAAAGCAAGTTTTATCCTGATCTGTGTAGTATTTCCTTTCTTCTATTCTGTTCAATTTTGTTTATGTTCTGGTGCCTGTATGGATTCCATACACAGGACGCGTATTCGAGTTTAGGCCGTACAAGAGTATGATATGCCGTGTCTTTAACTTTATAGTTATCTTTACACAATGGAGAGTTTTTCTTTGGATTCCTTAATTTGGGGAATTAAGTGGGCAAAAAAGCTTAAAACTCAAAATGGACAAAAATAATTTGGGGAATTAGGTGGGCAAAAAAGCTTAAAACTCAAAAATTAATGGACAAAAATAATATGTCATCCGGTCCCTTTCTGGGTGACACAACCCATTTTAAAGTTGTTTGTAGTATCTTGATGACATTTGTTTTTTCAATTGGACAATTTCATTAATCGTAATTTTGGCTGTCATTTCAGCCTGTGAGCAAGCTATTCTATAGTACATATTTTCTTCATGGAATATATGCAAAGCATTCTGGTCAGTGGATTCACAAAACGTTCAACAGGAATCAAAGGAGCAAAAGATCAAGCAAAAGAGAGGAGTGAAATCCACCAACAAACTCAGAAATGGCACAGAGCCATTTTCCAAGCTACAAAGGTCATTTTCTGCTGACAAAACCTAACACAACCAATTGACTGAGCATGTGTAAGTGTGGACAAACCTAGCTACCAATAAAATATTACAAATGAAAACAAATTAAAAAATATGTGAAAACATTCACATTCACCCAAATTTCCACTGCCTTGTGTTTGATTCAGGTTGTGTTTTCTGACTTTGTATCTAAAATACATAGATTAAGAATAGTCTACAAATGACTCAAAAAATATGATTATGTCCTTTGTAAGGTAGAAAGCAAGATGCATAGTCATCATGTTTTACATTGATGAACTCAGCCTTGATATAAATTAAAGTGAGACTTACCAGAAAGAAAGTGAAAAGTCTCCCACAAATGTTGTGCTTTCCCTCACTAGAAAAGAGCCATCTCCACGATTAAACTGGTTTAACAACTTTTCTGAAACTTTTCGTCCATCTGGAAGTTTGCCATGAAACCACCTGAATAGGAAACATGAAAACGAAAAAAGTATTGTCAAAATCAATAACCTCTAAGAACCCCACAAGTTTACCACAAGTCCTAATTTGCAAAACTGAGTACAGTTTAAGGGAGTTGTCTATCAGTGAACTCAAGATTTAAATAAATTGCAACACATCGCATTTTGGCTTTCTTTTGGCAACTGCTAAAATATTAATACACATGTAACTTTTGAGAACATGACTGTGTAGAAGATCACTTCCAAAACGAATACTTGTCTGAATAAGATCAAGGACCAAATGTTTGTTGATCAGTATATTATGTGCATTTTAAAAGCGGAAATGATACCCCCACCACAGGGCTCCAAGTTTTTAAGAAAGAGGCCAAACAACCTACAACAGATGCAATTAAACCAGAGCTAGCTATATAATGTGTCAGCAAAAATAACAAATTACAGTCTCTAAGAATTTAGAAGGTTTGTACTCACCTTTCACCAAAATGAAGCTCATCTTTAGATGACTGTAACATAGAACACATACAGTAAGATACCCCATGCACACTGAGGCCTCACAGATGTCCACAAATGGGTGATTTATTCCAGAAACTATCCATACCCTACCATGGGGTGCATCTTGGCACTCTGCAGGAGTGGGAGGGGACATGGGAGGGGGGGAGGCAGTTCTGAATTTCAATAGGGTGACAACACGCTGGTCTGATGACTTTTCCAGGACAATACAGATTAATCAAGCAGGCTCACAGGGATGAAAGGAGATCAAAAGATGGTTCAGCAGCAAGTTATAAATAAAATACAATTATATAAAGAACTCCATGTTCCTCATAGATCATCAAGTGCATAAAATTCACACCAGCCCTCTGTATTCTAATTGGAAAGACCTAGCAGATTTGCAATTTAATGTCTGTACACAATAATTCACTTGTACTAGTGTATGGCCAGAAACAGGGCCAGAAACAGAAGCTTTACTATTGATGTGCACTTTAATACCATGAAGATAATGCGTTTTATACACAATTTCTTTATTTTTTTATTTTTATACAACGTGTCACAGTTCACATGGCTGTGTTGAAAGTTTTTTTTTTTTTACCCTGAACACCTCCTATTTTACTAAAACATGAGATAGAATAAGACAGCTAGATTAAGATCGCAGCTTCCAGGAGAAAAATGAGATGAAATCTTCCCTGTTATAGTATTTGCAAAACTCTTTCCTGTCAGAGATAACTTTATTTCTGTCTGTCTGTCTCTTTTCTCTCCGTTGTTTCTGACCCAAAGTTCACCAAGCCAACCAAAACCAACAAAAAAGGTGGAGTTAAGTTCGCCTTCATCAGACTGCTAGAATTTACTGTTCAAATAGTTTATTATCTTTGAATACAGCTACTCTTGAAAATGTTGCAAGATATGCACTCTTTGACTGCTAAGTCACATTTTGCGATGAAAATGATGACATAAAATTATATGCATTAATATTTATCCATTCATATAACTCAAAATGAAAGATGAATGAATGGTACACATTTATATATGCCCAGATCCTGGTATGCAAGCATGTCATTAGGTGAATGAAAGGGGTACATGTAAATGCCCTCAAATAAACTTCCACCTGTTGACTAAGTACATATAACCATCAACATTTTTCATAAACATGCTAATTAGCAATAGTGGCCAGTGGCTAGTTTGAACCCTGAAGCTTAAGGTTACTGTTAATGAATCAAGGTACCTTCAGGGAAATCCTTTGTGTGCGCGCTATTTTTAATAGAACCGCGGACAACTATATATCATTTTAAAGCTAATAAAATGTAGAATCCGAAAATAAAAGCAGTTTTTATTTTTATTGTTTCTATACGCGTGCACGAGGCTTCAAACACAAACCTGGTGATGTTCATTTGACTGAATTACAAGCCTTCGCATTAACGCGAACACCCAAACAAACTGGACTTCATCAATCACGATCTGATAAACTACAAAAGGGTGTGAGGCTTTTTCGATATTCTTATTGGTTCCCGAGAAAAGCGATTGTAAAGTTGGCCAATAAAAAATTTTCATATGCGTGTCACGCGTTAGGCTGTCATGATAAAAATATTTAGTATTTCTCAAAAGCCTCACACCCTTTTGTAGCTAAATGTCTGACCAACATGCTGGCCAAATTTCACCAAAATCCATCAAATATACACACCCTATTAATTCATTTAAAGATAGGTAATTCACTGGAAAACAAACTTTGATTTTTGGGCCTCGAAAGATTCGCACAGTTTTCACATCTCATTAAAGCGGATGTCAACACAATCATCGTGAGTCATGCCGTGGACCAATCAAAAATGGCGTGGGGCCCCCAAAGGAATCTCATGACAAAGCTGGTCTTGGTGTTTCGTGGAAAAGGTCACGATGTTTATTTTTGGATCCGAAACGAAAGGGGAAAAGTGAAACCACCGCCTTGGATGTAGATGGTTCGGATGTGGATGGTTCGGCATCCGCTGCTGGTTGCACGAACCAGGAGCCCTTGTCACTCGCAGCAAGCACACTTCTTCTCTCACTGTCGAACGATTCCTTACTATTTTTAGATTTCTTTGGTCCTGGCTTACTCTTGGATTTTACCCAAGGCGACTTTTCCTTCTTAGAATGCTTCATCAGCGAGCGCGAGCGAAATTGAACCTGCTTCAATGTGTGATCATGCGATGTAAACAAAATATGCAAATACACGGTGCACAATGTAATTCGAGATCCCCCGATGAGCTTTGGCACAAAAAATGTCATTGCGCTGCGAGACACGTAATTGGGATTTCTGCATTATGTCACCTTTAGCCATTTTTTACCTGACGTCCTAAAACACTCTTTTTAACATATTGTCTGCTCTTTTTATGATTTTGTAAATACCGTATTTTTTTTATAAACTTACTCATTAATGTCGTATCTAACAATTGAGTGAAATTTTTTTTTTTGAAAAATCCGACCATTTTTCGTTTACAGTAACCTTAATGGTATCTCACAAAAGTAATTACTGTCAATAATATTCTAGCTATCAGAAAAGACTAATTTACCATGATCTTATAATTTTTTCAGCATAAAAATGAAGGTTTATCAAATGTTATCCACGCTTTATACAAGGTCAAGAAACCATGAAAATTCAAATTAAAAAAAGTTCAACTTAAAAAAAAATGGTTTAAGCAAAGCTGTAAGGAACATGTGAATCTTTTATGACTTACAGATCAAATGTTAAACCAATGTTTGCAATCTCTAAAGACTTACTAGTTCCTCCCAGAACTGATCCTGTAAAACAAAGTCTTGTCTTGAACAAATTAACTTTTCAATGTTAATTGCACCTTCATAATTCCACTTCTAAAAGTTAGTTCCAGAGAAAACCATTACTGAAGAATCAATTTTATTATCAACATCAATGAAATAAGTTACAGGTCAAAAACAGTAACAGCAGGGCCACACATTACAACACTGCTAAAGTGACAAAGGGTGCATGAAAGTCAAAATATATGACAATACAACAACAAAAGACTGGTTATTATTACCTCTCCAACTCCACCTCCTTCAAGTCCCTCATCATCATCATCCTCTTCAGACCTCGTCTGTTCTTCTGTCCAAAACAACTTGTCTTTTGTTAAGCAGAAGAAGTGACGATTCCAACACTACAGAGTAACACAGTTTGATTAGATTAACACATTCATAAACAAAACAATAAAGGATTGAGTATGCAGTAGCACTCTTTTGACTGAATACTCCCAGACTGCCTGAGAAGCTCTGTGTATCAAGAATATTCACTTGAATGCACATTCGGTTTAATTTACCCTAACCTCTAACTTACAAACTGTAAATCAATTAACCTTTAGTTCTTACATGATCAATTTCATCTTCCAGCAGTAGATATCCATTCTTGATAGATTGACTGAGGTCATCCTCAACTACTAAAGACAACAAATTCAAACTTATACAGCGCTGCTGGACCAACATCATATTTTGGAGTTTTACATACAGAGGCTGAATACAGTTTTTGTCTTAGAAGTGGGCTAAGAACAAAAATAGGTAGTCAAGGACTACATGTGGCTACTGCTTCAGCAGTGTGTAAATGCTCAATAAGCAGCCTTTATTTGTATGCACTGTGATCATGAGTTATGCAAGTCATACAAGATGTTTGCAACCCACTGTTTTCCGATCAGAGGTGTTAAAGAATTTTCACTCAGTATAACACTTATCTCATCTCGCATACAATTTTTATTTCAAGGGCCAAAGAAGCTGAACAGAATGCTGAACGACGGCATTTCGGATCAAAAAAAGTTTCAGAAAAGCAAGGGAAGGACAAAAGTTTAAGAACTGATACAACACACCACAATCATTCTCATGCAACTGCAGTAGTTGTGGAGCGGCTTCTTAAGGCATTAAATTTTGAAACTCCTTTCCTGGAAACAATTCAGTGTAAAATTAAACAATAAATTGAGTTATACTCACATAAAAAACGATAGTCAAGGATAATGGTGCAAGAATTTGTCGAACAGGTGTCTTTGTAATGAAAATGAGTTTTCGCTCATATGGAATGCTGAACTTATTACTATCACAAAACTTTCGCACTTTGACTCACTTTGACATAGAGGCTCAAGCGAACTCGGAAATGGCCCATTAAAATGATTAACTGTGTATGACGCTGAAAGAACTTACATGTGTCGCCAACTGTAGTATCTGCAACGAGAGTTGGGTCCTTTGGCAGTTTTTTATGCTGCAAAAGAAAATGAAGTTAATCAAGGTACTCAGGCAAATGTTATGTTCACATTCCTTGTTCTGGCATAATTACTGCTGATCTTTTTGTCATCAATTCAGTATAAATATGAATTTTAAATGTTTTTGTGCTTGAATCCTTAATGAACCTTCTGCAGCTGGTTAGTCACAAGCTAGAAAAAACCACCATACTGTAGGGCAACCAATGCACTGGGACAAGACAAACAAAGAAAATTACCATTTTAAATGATGTAAGCTCTCTGTTTGTTTTGTCCCACTGCACTCCTTGTGGCCTAGCCTGCATTGCAGACAGTGAACATACCGCCAGTATACAAAGTCTGCATAAACTTCTGATTGGTTAGGTTTCTTACATGCTTTGTGATTGGACATCTACTTATGCAACAGATCACGCAACTTTGCATTGCTAAAACCATTATTGAACAACACAAAGAAATTTGGTCCTCTTAGCAGTGGAGACACGGAAAGGATAAATTGCCAAAATCACATCAGATCAACTCAAGAAGCGGGCAAACAGGAAAGAATACAACACTACAACAGGCTATTTTGAATTTATTGTGAAATGCTCATAATTTCTGCTGTTCAACTTAAACGTGTTGGTTTTCCGTACAAACGTTTATTTCAAGCCGTTGTAACACAACACCCCTACATACAGCTATGCAAAGGCCACGTTTGTTGCGTCTGTTCTTATCTAGAGCTTGGGCCATATGTGGACCTAATCGCCAAAATTGAGATCCTGAACGTAGCTTTGCGATCGATCTACGGTAGTTCAAATATGGAAACTGCAGTGAAGACGAAGAAAGGACAAGTACTTAACGGTCAAAAACAATACCTACACATTTTTAACATTGCACAGATTTGTGTGATCTGTCGTGTCAGCAGATGTCCAATCATAAAGCGCGTAAGAAGTCTAGCCAATCAGAAATGGATACAGAAAACCCTGCAAGCCTGCAGGATGTCAGAAAAAGCTTTGGGAGCCATTGTGCAGACAGACTATATCTCGGTTTTCACCAAGGTCTCAGGTGACAAGTCTGGCTCCACTGCAGGCTATTGTGGCCCAGTATAGCATTTTTGTACTGCGTGACTGACCTGTGTCCATTTCTCCAGATCTTACCACAGCAGCACAGTGCAAGGCATTCAATTTGGCCACAATAACTGTATTGTCTTTTTTTTTCTTTACCGGTGCTCTTATTTTTAACCAGTTTGCTTGTGTACCACAGTTTACCACCATCTTGGTTATCTTTTACCCTTCCACTGTCTCAAACCAAGAGCAATTTATGTTACTAGTATGTAGAGTGCATTTGATGTGAAAATGAAAAATCTCAAAACCATCCCTACTAATGGTCATATCATCACTACTTCAACATCAAACACAGCATCTCATGGTGCCAATGATGGACTGGATATTGGATGAACTATGTACAGTATTCTATGGCTAGCAGGCCAATAATAACTTCAAATGATGCTGATGATCATTAATCATAGTGCAACATATACAAATGAACTGAATACTTCAATTTGTACAACTGTAGGTTAAGAGAACCTTAAAATACCAGATTTAGATTGCCTGTTGAGTGAGTCAGTTAATGTCATTAATGTGACTCATTTATCCTCATTTCAACAGCACAAGATTAATAAATAGAATGCTATTTAGACTAGCAAGGGAGAGTATACCACTAGTCGGCGACCAGTGTAAGGCAAAATCAAATTACTTGTGCTACCTACAGGTGGACAGGTTCAAATACAGATATAGATATTGAATGTGAAGTTCAATGGTAAGGTTTGGTGTTCTGTGCCTGTTCACCACCTTCGTTGTCTGGTGTAGAACAACGACTTGGCAATTAAATTAAATTAAATTCCAGAGAAATAATAAAAATTTAATGAGGGAGGTGCCACTCATTTATTTTGAAAACATTACAGACATGTAAAATGATTGGATGTAATAGCTTGGTGCAGAGCAATGAAAACTAACACTGGTTAACGTAAGGAATTTGGGATCAATATTTGAAAATTCGATTAGTATGGATTCTCACATAAATCAAGTTTGCAGGACCGCTTTTTACCATAAATAAGGAATCCCTTAAAACATTAGTTCATGCTTTCGTTACGTCCAGACTTGATTATTGTAATAGCCTATTTTATGGCCTTCCTAAATATCAGATAAGTAAACTTCAACGAATACAGAACTCTGCAGCCAGATCAATATCGAACACTAAAAAGTATGATCATATCACACCAGCTTTATATAACCTTCACTGGCTACCTGTGTTTTACTGCATCTACATGTATTTTAAAATTTTAATTCTTACATTTAAGGCTATTTATATCTCACCTAGCTACAGTGTATATTAGTAACTTAGTGTCTATTAAATCGTGTTCTTGTTGTTTATTCGCTTAGATCAAATTCTTCATTATTTTTGGACCGTCCGAAGGGGCGTATGCTTTCCACATTGGGAGCTTGTTCTTTCTATGCTGCTGCCCCCACACTGTGGAATAGTCTTCCAGCAAATATTCAGCAAATAACATCATTTAGCATCTTTAAGAAAAAACTTAATACATATCTTTTTAATTTAGCTTACAACAAGTAATTCTTAGCAGCTTAGCTTCTTAACAGGTTGGTGGTCAGTTGTGTGTTTTTTGTATTAGGTTTTATTGATATTTATTTATATACATCTATATTTTTAAATTCATGTAAAGCGCTTCTGATCATTTTAATCTTAAAAGGCGCTATATTAAGTATATAATTATTATTAATATTATTACTAAGATGGATCTGCTGATTT
>OX419339.1:21201281-21238781 GCA_948470475.1 Galaxea fascicularis
ACAAACATTTCACTAGTTCACAATATCACAGTACATAGGGTAAGAACCTTGATTGCAATGAGAATTTGATAATAACTAGAGGTTTAACTTAGCCTTTTACTCAGGCCTATTACTCAGTGACTGCTTAAACAGTGCATCCTTCATTTTGCTAAACAAAAGAAAGATATTCCCCATTTTAGAGATTCCCTGTTTCCCATTCTACATTCCTTCATTCCCTGTTCCTTTGTTTTAAGATCGCTGTATGCTGATACAACATTGCCTGTTATGAACACAGCTGAGAATTACCAAAGATAAAACAATCAGCAAATAGCCATTCCAGCCTACAATTTTATTCAAATAAACAATACATCTGCTTTTCGGCAGCTACATGTAAAATAATTTCAATTTTCTTTGGTGTGTGTTCATTCAGCTCTGTTCAATTAACATGATGGTTTCAAAGCTATGCTCAATCGCACACAAATTTAAGGTTCTGTTCCCAGATCACATTACATGGACACAATTTTTTTGCCCTGTTTTGTAGAAGGGAAAAATTTAGGTTTTAAACAATTGTCAATAAGAAACAGTGAAAAAGAAACAAAAAAAAAGAGAGAAATAATTGCCTTGGCCAGTTATCAAACTTGGGTTCTCACATGTGCCAGAGGAATGCCATGCCACTCATCCACAGAGACCATTATAATCATATTACATGTACATGTAAACCATTCATTTTTGTGACAATATCAATTTTCAAGTGCACCTAATTTTGGGTTTATGTGCACATTAAACCAAACGATGAAATACAATGCTTGCACCAATTGATGTGTGGATACTTCTCCTCACTGTTTGAAAAAGGAAATGGTTAAAAGTAACAAACAGTTTAGAACTAACATGTTGTCAGAGAAACCTCCTAACAACCTAAAGAGGCACCTTTTACAAAAAATTGAATCAGAGACCAACATGAGCTCTGAAAACATCTTTCCAACCTTCTAGTGAACAGCAGGGTTTTCAATTTAAGCTGGCGCCAAATGCAAGGCACTGGCTACTTAAAGCATTAAATGCTCTAAGTAACCAAATTTTGCACTGGATACTTCGGCATAAACCTCGGCTCCGCCGCGCTGTGCTGCTATCGCAGCGAAATAGTCCTTCAGGTACTTCTTAATATTCTCCTGCTACTTTTTTTCTTTTTGAAACCCCTGGAACAGTGGTGCATGGTAAGTTGCACAAGTCACATGGACTCAAGTCTCATTAGGAAACCTGTGACCCCAAAACCAAATAAAAAAGAAAAGAAACAGGAACAGAGCCCATTGCTAGACTCAGTGCTTTACAGTATGAGTAATTTGTATTTTTTTTATCTGCTACTACATTTCACGGATGTAAACAAACAAACCAACCATGTGAGTAATGGAATAACTCAGGGTTTGGGAGAAAAATGGTATGATAAATATGATTCTGCTTTGTACTCTATCTTCTTGGTCACAATGAACACTTTAAATATTCTATCTATAACCAAAAATCTCAAAGATGTAAGTCTGTATAATCTACTAACATTCTACACAGCGGCATCCCATCCTGAGGGCTCGAATGTATGCTTCAACAGATGCTTCACCCTGGAACTGATCACCAGTCAGATACCTACCAGTAAAAATAAAGATCACTTGTCACTGCAGAGAACAACACTGTTAACCCTATCTCTAGAGACACGTATTCAGCCACTGTGGCCCCTAAAAGGGGTGGTGGGGAGGTGGGAGCTCTTAAAATCATCAAAAGTATGACAGTGAACAATGTGAGGTAAATAGAATCTCCAATTCTGTTGGTATCTACAAAAGCCATACTGAATACCAGCATTTCTCCAAATCTGATGCTGACCCAAATATAATCAAAGCAATACAAAAACTCTAAAAATTATTGCATAAGTGATATTGAAATCATATTTCTTTATCTTAGAGCTTTACAGACAAGAATATTTGTAAAACCCAACTATAAAAATCAAGCAAGCAGATATTCAAATGATTAAGTTGAAAAACAATGTTGAGTGACTTAGTGAACATACGTATTGTGGGATGAAGCAATCCAGTAGTAGGTGAGAGGTTTAGTCATGTCTTGATACACTTCACAATGTGATGAATTAAAAGCACTGTTGCCTTTTGACATCAGGTAATCTAAAAACTGTAGACCAGGCAATGAAAATCATGTTAGTACCAAAGCTGCCAGAAAGTGAGTTATATCCCAGTACTGTGGGCCATTACAGATTCCCCCTGTATCTTTTGCATGGTATCCCAAACAATTTGCAAGTGCCAACACTTGTTGGAAGACTGTAAATAAACCATGATTATTATTATTATTATTATTATTATTATTATTATTACAAGAAGCTAATCTCTGCTCTCAACTGGCAATCTTATGGTAATTCTATAATTTATACACTTGTGCAGCTATCTTCATACATGGCCTTTAGTTATTAATATATCACACTACTTAATATCATAACCAAGTGGAGTACAATCGTCTGGGTGAGTGTATTCCTGAGAAGGACTGTTAAAGGTGACATTGACTGACATTTCGACAACCTCAGTGGAAGTGATTTTTGCATCCTCAGTAGGTATAAATACTCTCCTGGTTGTTGATGTGATTGGTCAACAAAGTCATGACAGTATTGGTCACCTGTCAGTTAAGCCTAGTTGTCACCAGCTGTGAAGACTGTACAGAGTGATTGCTCCATTTCAATCTGTCTTTTGTTAGTCTCAAGTCTGTGCATGTATTGTAAGTAAAATTAGTTGGTCTGTTGTTTGTTTGTTGTTGAGTAAACAGTGATTGGTGTGTTTCAATCCCCCTTTTGTAGAAGGTGTAATGTCTGTACATGTGTTGTTGTCAGTCAGTCTGTTGTTTATGTTGTCAACAAGTCGTTTGTAAGGTGTGGGAAGTTGTAGGCAACGGTTTAGTGGTGTCTGTTCTAAGTTAGTAAACCAGGTTCCCAAGGACATTAGACTAACAAACGACAGATTGAAACACACCAATCACTGTGTACTGTTTTCACAACCAATGACAACTAAGCTTAACCCATTGACTCCCATGCTGGCTAAAACCGGTTGAGGCCCCTGCGCAAATCTGTGTTCAGTCACTGCCTCCCCTAGAGAGGATCTTTTTGTCTCCAATTGTTCTGGTTGTCCTAAGGAAAGCTAAACCAATCAGAATCCAGTAACTGCACATATATTTTACAGTCTCAGGGAGTGCTAAAGAGAAAGGTTTTTCACACACACACACACACACCGAAGATCAAATTTCAATTCAAATTGGTAGTTGCATCTTGCATGTCTGGTCTGCTGATTTCTGAAAACAAACAGCCTTTTAAAACTGTTAATCGAAAGGACAAGTTCTAAGGAACACTCAACAATGTACAGTAAACAGTGGAAATCCGTTAGTTCATAGTGAAGAAATTTCGGTTTGAGGACTGATCATGGTTTTGTCAACACAAGGAGATATTTGCATCGCAAGAGCTGTGGACTTTATGCGAAATGTTTTCGGACATCTGGGAATCTACCTCGAAAAAAATTACAGGTTTGAATGTGAATTTTTACTGTGTTTTATCTTTAATTGACTGCTTTGATTTACTCAAAATAACTTAAGCGAAATTTGTGAAAAATGTGCTTGGTTTGCATAAATAAACTGTGCTTCAACAGTGACTCACAATGCTCTTGCATTGCCTTGGCGTAGCTCTACTTGAGGCGAAACTTGTACACATTTACTTGTCAGGTGTAAACACAGGCTTATCTGAATAAAAACTTTATTGAGGAAAATTTAGTGTCCTTTTTTGTGTCTTGATTCATGGGACCTTGTAACCATATGATCTCATGTAAAAAACCCAAATCCTCTAGTGCACATTGGATTCCTCCGTGTGACAACGGTGTCAGATTTCACTGCAGATTTTTCAACATTTTACCTTCAAGTTTGTTTTTTGGTAGCCTGTTCCAGGCATTCAGATAGTAAACAGGGTGCGATAGTACCGGCAGAGTGAGGTGAAAAATGGAGGGGGATTGGGAAGGGCGGCAGTAGGGAATGCCTGTAAAACTTTTTTTAAAAGGGTCTTTTCGGTATACCAGAATCTGGTATACCCTCTTATTGGTCACTTTTGACAGTTGCTGTCAACACTAAGGTCGACGAGGAACCCAATCAGAGGAAGTTAAGTCAAGCGCATCCCACAGAGTTCCAAACAGCAGTACACAGAGTTTAGTAACTCTTTGCAAATTATTTTGCTTTGCGAAGATTAGCTAATTTGCTCAAAGAATGTCCCTGGAGAGACGTTTTTGCAACCCTCCCAGGGTTCCAGAAAGAGCTTGATTTCAGCTCTTATGAATACCTCAGTAGGACCATATAGCTGCCTCAATGCTCTCCTTTGGTTTCAGTAATCTATGCAAGATCCAAGTGGAGCAAGTAAAACGGCTGATTCCCAGCTTTAGCATTTGGCATCAGAGAAGATTTTGAAGAAGATGAAAAACATGTGTGACTAGGAAACTGTGAAGTTGTCCTCAGTATACGGCAAATTTCAACAGCAGACGGTTGCGATTATGCTGAACAAAATCCATGTTTTCACACATGAAGGCCACGTTAAATTTAGGGATAGCAAGCTACAATCACGGTAGTTTGCTTCACGCAAGCTATGTTTTTCTTTCTGGTTGTCTACTGTATTGAAAATTACCAGTTCTCAGTTGAAGTATCTATTTTGAGCATATGTTTATAACTGAGAGCCCTTCATACTTTGCGACCTTGTGGCCAAACGAGCCGAAGTAGGCAGCTGGTTAAAGAAAAGTAACTGACTTTACTTTAATTTAATACAAAGAATCTTTCTTTAATTACTTAAATTTAGCGGGAAAAGTAGCCAACTTCTCTCATGTTGGGAGGAGTGGGATATACAGTACCGCTCAAATGTAAGTTACCACCGTCTCGCGAGACGCGTCTCGTTTCTCTCGAGAAGTTTCTCGTTTCTCTCGAGTGCACTGCAAGTACCAATGCTTTGCCTTTAGGTGAATGTACAAACGGCATTATTGAGATACATGACTATGCGCACATGCATGTATACATGTAGGTATCGCATCATTCGTTTTGTTGGCGAAACGAACGGTTCGCAATCACGATCGATGGCATGCTCGTCTTGATTTATTTCACTATTTGTATTCGTAACTTCAGGCGGCACAAGTTTTGATGTCTAATTAAACGGTAGTCTTAACGGAACAGTTTTCATTTTAAATTATATGGTAAAAGCTTTTCAGATAGTTTTGATCTGATACTTCATGGATCAAGAGCGCTAAAATCGATGGTTGCTAGCGTGCGGCTTTACGCAAACTAATGCTCAAAGGCCCATGTTGAAATGTTCTACAGTTCTTCGACTGATTTCTTCGTGTACCAAACTGAAAATGATAGGTTTTAAACTTAATAATTGATTGTCAAACAAAATGTATTGTCTCTGTAAATTTAAAAAATGTGTATTTCGTAAGTGTGCAATATTTACTTCGGCAAAAGATTTGCGCGATCCCCGTTGCCATGAACTGCAATTTACATGTCATCGTGTCAACACTGGTTCGTATTTAATTTTTGCGACTCCAAGCGACACGAGTTCGAATGTGGAATAAAACGGTAATCTTTATGAATCAGGTTTTCATGAGGTATCATTCAAGGTTCTTCATTTAAGGTCAAAGTTTTTCAGATAGTTTTGATCTGATACCGGTACTTCACATATCGACGGCGATAACATCGACATGTGGTCGCTAGCGAGCCGCTTCACCGTACCCAAACTAATGTTCGCATGATGATATGATAAATTTTTGCTAGAAGATCTGAAAAGGTCGGGCTCAACTACATAAAGCAAAAGCATTTCTAGATCTAGTGCTGACTGTTACAGTTTACCAGAATCTGACTTAACGTTTTTTTTTCGAAACTGTAAATCAGAAAATCACTCAGCCAAAACGTCTAAAAAATAAACATGTCAAACGCCGCTTGAACATGCACATGCATGTCGAGAGTACATGAAAACAATTTATCTCGACTTATTTTTCTGTTAGTTTTCTTTCTAACTGCTTTCTCCAAGCGAAACAATTAATTGGCAACACAATTAATTATAACCAACGAAAAGGTAAGGTTGATTTTTTTCCTCTCGCTTTTATGAAAACTGACAATAATAATTGAATATACTTTGAGTAACATCAATTGTTTGTGAGTTTTCATTTTTTTAAATCACATTTAAGTCTCATCCGGCATGCATTATGAAATCTGAAAAATCTGCACAAAAAATTTTTATATCCATTAACGCGGTCTCACTTTTACAGCCTGATGTTATATAGCTATTAACCCGTTTCAAGACGCATTACATAATGATATTTTACCATCCTTTTATGCAAAAGGAATCAAAAGGCTCTTACCAGTATACATTTCATGATGCACAACCCTTAGTGGGGAGGGAAGACCCAGATATGTGATACAACTTTTTCATTCTGTTTTAGCTCATAAGGCTCCAGCTACTCAAAATCACAACTTTTAGTCCTTTGTGCAATTTACATAAAAAAGTATGACAATTGTTGCATTGTTTTTGGTGTTGATTGAGTTTCATAAGAAAACAAGACGAAAAATCAACTACATATCCTATCTCTCCCAAGACGAGGTAAAAATATTTTTAAATACAATCATTCAATATAAAAATTTTCCAACCAATCTATCTAGGAGTAATCTTCCTTCTTCCATTCTTACTTATTCTGGCTCTTCTTAACTTGTTTTCTTCTGAATCCATTATAGATTTCAACCTGAATAACATTTTCAGCAACAATTACACCTTGTCTTTTTCATAGCCGTATCCTGTGTCATCACACAAGAGAGTTTAGCCTTGCGTGATGACACAAGAAACAGGAAATCCGTGTTTAAATGTTTGGCGGATGAAAAACAGATGCCCAAAACTTTTTTTTGAGGTGGTTACCTGGGTCCATTTAAATGTGAGCCAAAACGACTGGATAAAAAAGTTATTACTACTGTTATTTTTTTATTGTAACTTGAAAGTTCATTTTGTAAAGTTCTTTAAGTCTTTCACTACTGAGAGAAAAAAATATAATTAGCATGATCTCGCATTTCATTTCGTGACTTTAGCCCATGGTTATACTAGGGATCACGGAGAGTAAGATTTTAGGGGGAGGTGGAGGTTTTGTTCGATTCTCGTATTTCATGTACGTGACATGTTTTCGTCTCGCCTTATTTTAGGCATGTATGCTTTGTTTTAGATGGTTTTAGATTGTTTGTGAGTGGCTGTAGATGTTTTTGAGGTGGTTGTAGATGGTTGTAGGTCATTCCATGTTTTAGTAACTACGCCTGAAAAAAATTCCAAGTGTCAATAAGCCCAGCATAAAGCAAGCACTGAACTTGAGATCTAATAATCATTTCAAGATCGCTTGACTTTTCCTAATCGACATACGATGGCTTGGTTTAGCCAGGATTCTTTGATTCGACAATTTTTAGAAAAATCTCGGACTGCCGGCCAGTTAGTTTTTCTAACACCTTGGCCGGTTACCGGCCATATAGCCACAGCGGCTATGTCGCAGGTAGCTCTGTGGCATATGAGAACCAAACTTAAATGTCGCATCACAGAAACCTTATTAAAAACTACTGTCTTCAAAGATGTAGTATTTTGGCATTTGAATGAACGATTAATGCCAAATAGAATCGGAGATATTTTTAGTGTTTGCCTTCACGCTTCGGACAACAATAAAGTTCATTAGCGTTATTGACTCGTCGACGCGTGCCGCTAAACAAAACTTTTTGTGGCAGAAAAAATTCAAACTACCGGTAATGTCAACAGCGCATCACAGAAACCTTGATAAAAATTTCTGTCTTCAAAGATACAGTAGTTTGGCGTTTGAATGAGAGATTTGTGCTAAATAGAACCGGAGATATTATTTTTTTCCGTGACGCATTTACGACTCCTAAAAACAATTGACCACCGGCACGTGCCAAAAGGCGGAACATTTTTCTCCTACACAAAACTCTACTTGTAGTTTATAGAGATATAAAACCTTACTTGGCTATTTCTATGAACTATTTCCTTTCCTTCGTAAATTGTGGCTAAAAATAATCGTGGTCTCAGACGATGCAAATTCGTCGTAATATTTATCACTGTGAATGTTCGATGTTTGTTAGATGTGAATCCAGCGAATGATCTACATGTACACTTTATGCATATCTTATATTGGACGGTCCCATCGATTTGGCGAACTGCAGAGCAGCAATCGTTACACATAACTGGTTTCTCACGCGTAATACATGCCATACTAAACGCTTCAGTGAATCTCGAGAGAAACGAGAAACGTCTCGAGAGCAACGAGACTCGTCTCGCGAGAAACGAGACCGGAGGTGGTAACTTACCGTTGAGCGGTACTGTACTACAAAATTAATTTATTTTGAGGACACTGCATTTCACATCCTACCATCAAAACATCTTTCTTCTGTTTAAAGTGACCTTGCGGTCATTTAAGTTGAAACTATTAAAAACAAAAAAAAATGGGTACAAGGCATTTACCTCTGGAACAGTGAAATAAGGTTCAGAATAACTTCTACTGCCATCTGATAGATACTCCAACATGTAACTCCGTACAGTTTCCAAGTCCTTGGCTCCAGGCTCCTACAAACAAACACAGCATATGAGAGAAAGTCCATCAGCAAAAAAGGTGGGAAAAGATGTTAGTTTTACAAACTGGTCTAAATATTTAGGCCTATAACACTAGCCTTGCACCTAGACTGCCACATTTGTGGGTTTGCTGTATCTCAGTGGCAGAGAATCTTGATTAGTTCTGTCTCCTATTAGGAAGACTGTGTTACTGAGTGATGGAAACTTAAAATCTTACAGTCATTCTAATAAAGCTCAACAATCAAACAAAACTTCCTTTCCTCTCTTACCTCTTGTTCTTCTAAAAGGAACTTCTGAAATTTGGGGAGGGAAACATAGGTACTGCAGCAAATAAGAATATTACATTCAATATTAGTCAAACTGTGCTCAAATCCTGCTTAATAAGAAAAAAATTTACAGTGAGAAAGAGAAAAAGATACAAATATGTAACAAGCAGTAATGTCACAGTTTCAAACAGAACAGAACTTCAACCCTTTCCTCCCTAGGAGTGTCTTTATAGATTTTACTCTGTCTAACGCCAGATGATTTTACTCGTCAAAGGGAGACCCCTCAGGGGCTAAAGGGTTAACAGTTAATCACTGATTCAGTGACATACAATGTTTTCTATCAGCTTATGTTCAAAATGAGGCAAAACCGCTGATTGGCTGAAATTTCATCATCTTAGAGCATGCTCAGTATAATAATTATCTGCAAATGGCCTGCAGGCTATGGAAGGACAAATACTTGTTTTATTCTGCTTTCTTGGCTTTTATGACAGTCAGTCGTGGCACCAGAAGAAGAGACACTAAGGTAGGTAGAAAATCTGGAATTTTTAAATCTCGTCGCTTTTTCTGTACGTGTCTTCATTCACTTGCCAGTTTCTTGTAAGTTTGGCCTCGGTCATTGCATTAGAAAGCCGAAAGATTTTCATGTACATATCATTCAATTTTTTTGCATATTTGATATTTTGTTTCTATACTATCAAACACTTGATTTATGGGCATTTTGGCCCTGAATAATATAACACATTTTGTAAGTGGTGGTGATCATTCGATGTGTCCTGCAACTTCACAAATTTTCCTGACTGGCAGAATTCGGAGCGTCATTTGAAACCCTAGGCAGCTAAAACTTTACAGACTGATTGTACAGGAGTTTTATTTTAGGATCAACAATACTTTTTTGCCAAACCAGCAATGGAAACTGATTTACAAGAGGTCAAACTTTGTTATTTTCGTTGTCTACGCGAGCCGCTGTAAATGAGTCAGCGGTGAACACTAACCCGCAAAGACAATAGCCAATCAGCGGTTTTCCCGCCCTGCCAATATTTTCTGGGACCAAGCTTTATTATAGCCTGCCAGCACAGACGTATTTCCGGTTGTCGCTTCCCTCCACCTGAAAAGTAACATCTGCGCAAACGACTCCAAAAACGATTTCCATGACGTCATTTTTTGGGACCAATCACAATCGAGTTCATAGAAATCCAGAACTAAACACGCATGTTGTGCGTGAAGCATACGAGTGCGCGTGTAAAAGAAAATGGCAGAAGATGTCAAGTCTTACTTGCAGTTGGCGTTCAGAAAAGTTTGCGAGAGATTTGGAATCCAGAGGCTTAATCAGCAACAAGGAGAGGCTATAAGATCCATTGTCCTAGATGGATGGATGTATCCATGAACTTAACTACCGGGTTTCGAAAGTTCATGATATTTCAGAGATTACCTGAAGTGTTCTTCACTGCAACCTGATCGTGAAAGGAACGTAAAGCTGTAGTGGTCATCGCTTCACCATTAGTTTGCCTAATGAAAGATCAAGTGAGTCGGCTAACCTCACTTGTAAGTGCTACATGTATTTGCCTGAGCGATATAAGTACAGATTCGCAGACAAAAGCAGTGGGAAATTTAGAATATTCCTGGAAGGCCTACACGACTCCTGTTCATGTGTTTGCTGCTTCTATCTCAGTTCTATTGACCGATTTAGCTTCTCGTTTGTTTTCAGTGGGGCAAGACAGTGGTTTAGGGGATAGCATATCATGATAGTGATTCAGTGAAACAGCCATTTGCTTAAGTGTCATATGCTATGTATTTTGAGACCAAAGGCCATTTCTGAGTTTAAATTCTTCATTTATTGCCTGTTTGCTCTGACCTTTGTTGTTTCTGTTTAGCGACTGTGGTCCTTTATATACCATTTGAAGCATTTGTCTAAGCTTTGGTTTGGTTCGTTTCAGTGCGCTTGGTGACAGTTCAGCCTCTCTCAGTTTTGTTATCTTTGAAAGGATAGGAATTTAAGCCACGTAATAATCTTTATCTTGCAGTTTTCACATAACCAGGCCCAGCTATTTGTTTTTGTAGCAAAATGTTGTGTTTCTTTTACGACTTTTCGCCTCTTTATCCTTTCTTTAGTCCATGCACGATTGCTTTACCAATGAATGAAAGATCGTTTTTCAGTTCCTTATGAAATGCGTTACCACAGGGATAAGTTGCGGAAATATGAACTTGTGTCTCCCGCGTTTCTGTCACAGACACCTCTTGGCATGGAGTTGAAGTCAAGATCTGGCTATCACCGAAGGCTCTTTGAATCAGACTACTATTTTGGATCCCAGGTGTCATGGGCTAACAGATCCAAAAGAAAACACTGGCGGTCTGAGAAAGGAGGTAACAACAATTCGCGGCATAAGAGCAGGAGTCAGTGTAGCAGGACTGACATCTTGGACTTCGAATGCTGTGAATTTTCACATGTAGCACTGGACGTGTCTCCAAACTTTATTAGGCTCTTTTTAACCTCTGGCAATCTTCCTGGTTCTTTAGATAGTCTTTTGACGTGGACCGAGTCATCAGATCAGATAATCTTTCTGTATTTCAACACCGATTTCTTCAACTTTTTGAAGAGCATTTTGTCAGATACCGTATGAGCTGATTGCACACTTCATCCGACAGATGTAAAACCTTTCTCTTTTGACGTAAACTTTTGCATCTTCTTTCATCGCCTCAAGGCTTAAAGAGGGAATATCCAGTGTACTTTTCCCCAATACTTCTATCTTAGATTTCAGAAGTGATAAATTGTCTTTACTTAAAAGGGCGAAACTCTTCAGAATTTGAAATTTCTTTGGAGTTACAGCCATCACTTTTTTATCGCTTACTCAATGCCAAAGCTAACAGTCACGCTTTCCACGCGCACAGGAATCTGATCCATTCTAAAACACACCGGTAATTGGTCAATCAGAAGACAAAAGGATTGATGTCATGGAAATCGTTTATGGAGTCGTTTTCATAGATGTTACTTTTTGGGCGGAGAGAAGCGACAACCAGAAATACGTCTGCGTTCACAGGCTAGCTTTATTAGTGATGGGAGAATTAACCATAGATGATGTACAATTGATTATTGTACAAAAACGCTTTCACAATTTTTCAAACCAGTTTGATTTTTTATTTTCCATTCTTCCACATTACAATGATGAATCTTGCCCTTTTCTAAATACTACTAACAATAATTGCTTTTCCTTCATTTAACTCCATTAGAGAGTTCATAATAATTATAAAAATGCTATACTCACCCGCTTACTATGCAATCATTAAATCTTGAAGTTAACTGCAGAGGCAATGAAATAGATATTAACTTAATCTCTTCACATAATTAAGAAACCACAATATCTGCCACTTTCACTTGAAATGTAGCTTATCTGTATGGCTAATCATACAGAGCATAGGATTTCAGGCAACAAACAGAAATTAGCTTTTTCTTCTGCAATTTCTTTTTTTTTTCACAAACCTCTTTAACTGTCATTATCTCATCATAAATTTTGCGGAATCCTTCAAAATCAATGTGGCCCTCCCCTCTACCTGCAAACTGTAATAAAATCGAACAAACAAATGTAAACAACCACTGAAAACTATATAGTAATGTTAACAGTTTTGATTTACATTGTATCTTGAATTTTGACCCAAGACATAAAAATACACACAACATAATTATACTACTTATTAACTGAGAGTGAAGTCATTACAGGGAAATCTCAGACCAAGGTATTGACTGAGTGAAAGCAAGGTCAATACCATGGCCGAGGCCTGTAATGACTGATGGGACAAGGGTAAAGTTACTTATTGCATGGCTTATGTATGGAAATTAACATAAAAATAAACAAGAACTGTAATGCGCAGAGAGTTGTATTTTATCTTGTTCTTCCTCTCCAGGATAGTAGAACTCATTCTCTGAATGTTCTTAGTCATTTATAATTTAAAAAGGTCTTTAATGCAGTACATTGTAAGTATTGACAAAGAGAAAAACTTCTGTCATGAGTTTTGTCACTGTGCTAATAAGAATCACCACGAAAAGAAATCCTGGCCCTTCAGCAGCCAATCAAATCGCTTGTAATGTTGTTACTACATAACAAAACCCTTTAATTAACTCAATAAGGATTGCAAATCAAGAGTAGCTCAATTGAAAGCAGATCTGACCTGAACCAGTTCCTTTAATCGTGCATTACTCAGCTTTACATTTGCTCGCTGAAAAAATGCTCTCAACTCCTTCATACCAACAAAAACTGGCTGCTCAACAGTGCTGAAAAAGGACAGCATGGCAAAATTATAATACTGGAAAAGATATTTGAAAGGCAGGGTGAGTTTGATTAAGTGCTAGGGCTATCAACAATGTTTTAGTCATGTGTGCATTGATTGACAAAACCATACCAAGCTTGTTGTGTATGTAACTTGCAATTCACATGAAAAATCCACCAAACGTCTTGTTTTGGGTTGCAGCCTTAAATACACCACTGTATGAACATGCTGCTTCTATGAAAATTATCACCACACACACTATCAAGTTCCTTGATTATGTCTATGACAACTACAGTTACTGTATGATAATGAATATTATGGTAGGCATCATTAGGCACTAATTAAGCGTTGGACTTACTACACCACTGTACATGTACTAGTTTCATCTTATTTTTATTAAGTTAACAAAAGCTGTTAAAAGCTATCTCACAAGTTTTTACTACCTCTCCATCATTAAATTAACAAAATTTATACCATTTTAGTCCTACACAACCCCAAAAGGTTACAACTAATATAAACATTACCATCATGTTTAACTGGGTTTACTGTGTGTGTTTAGAACATAATTTTACACAACTTTATAATGTCACTAGTGAGTAAAAAGATAAAAATAATCAAACTATGACATTACAGACTGCTGTCGCAGTTACTCTCAATTTCATATTGGGAAGTAGGTGAATCTCCTGCTAGGCTCCTGTAAAGCAATAAAATCAGGACAATAGGGACCAAACAAGTACTTGACATTACTCAGGGCTGTGTTCTAGCAGTACCAAGTGGCTCCTTGGACTTACTTTTGCTTTTACTTTTGAGCAACCAGGAAATATTGATTTTCACACCCAACTTATATGCTGGGTGGCCTGGGTCTCAAGCGTTTAAAGATTATAGGCTCCAAACATCTCTCTTAAGAGCACAGCATTGTAACTGCTCACTGGCCTTTTCTCTCTCAAAAGCAAAAAACGAACCAGTGGAAAGCAGTGCTTGACAGCTCTCATTTGAATCATCACACAGGGTTTAATCCTTCAAACTGAAAATAACCTGAGTGAGTCATAGATTTGATAGTGAAAGGGTCCACAGATTATTGGTCTTATGGCTGCCTAAGGCAATTAAATGTGTACAAATAGCCAAAAGATCTTTTAACTAACATTTTTTTTATATACATGTAATTTAATCATTTACAAACAAAAACTGACAATGTTTGGAAGAAAATTAATATTAAATTTATAATTCATCAAGGGTTTCATTAATTGAAGAAATAGGAGGGTACAGGATTCTTAAAGGAAACCAATGGTGTTAAAACATTGACACCTTAAATTGCTCCAAACCTTGCCCAGAATCCAGAAAAATATGTAAAATATTATAGATTACAACCATTTTCCTGAAAATTGACTTCAAGTGGCCACCATCTTGGAAAACGCAATGATCTATGGGATTGATGACATTTTACGACTCCCAGTTGACAATTTTTGCAATAATTTGTTGTATTTCTTTTGGCGAAAATATGCTGACGTGTAGTGCATATTGCTGTTATTACACCACAAGAAGCAAGAAAAAAACAGGCACTAGACTACATAATTTTTTAAAAGATGGAAAACTGAAAGAAAGATGGACCAAGGCTACGTGATGCGTTAGATTGGCAGGATGTGTCCATGCTAGCTTATTAAAAGGACTTACACTGTCAAAGTTATTTTAAAGTTAACTTTTCAGTTTTCAGGTATAGCTTTTTAACATTACTGCGGTTTTCAATAACATGTGAACTCTGAAGTTCAAAAGCTAACTGACGTTTGCGCTTTTCGCTACCGTCAATCATCTTAGCGGACCTCATAGGAAACAGAAGTTTACTTCAATGAGTTCAAAAGGTCATGGTTTGTGATTGGTGATTGGTGGATTTCGATCCGTTTTGTGTGTTTCTGAATTTCAAGGTTCGTTCCTTGTGATCGAAATTATGATTGACGGCAGCGAAAAACGTAATTGTTAAGGCGACTTTTGAACCTCAGAGTTTGCGTGTTTTTGAAAAGTGCAGTAATGTTGATTTCATTCAGCAATAAATCGTGTCACACAGTGATAATTCTTTCAGGGACTGTAAGTCCAATGGGTAGCAATTACAAAAACGTTCCAGAACAGCAGCAGAATTGAAATACTTAAAACATGATCCTACCATACGGTCTATAAACGGTGTCAAGATGTTTTTACAAAATCCCCTAAATGCTGGAGTTCAAATATAACATACATATTTCCAATAAATACCCACTCAGTTGGATGAAAGTTCCTTCAATCATCTTTCCAAGATTGTTGAATTTCAAACAACACACACATGCCATTTCAGTGGGCATTTCGAAAGACCTCACATAGAGTTAAGCACATGACTTCCTCCCATTTCTAATCCTATAAATTCATTTTCCTTGCTGTTGTCATCTCCCAGTTGCTCTTCCTCAGAAGAGTATTCTGGCTCCAGGATAAAAGGTTGCATTTGTGCAATGACAACATCAAAACAACAACAAAACTAGAAGAAGATTTGGGGAGCCTTAGAGCTGTAAAACGTCATCAATCCCATAGATGATTGTATATTCCAAGACGGCAGCCACCAGTGAACTCTGCAGTGGCTTTCTCGAGCAGAGAAAAATCAAGAAAAACCCCTGGGACCGGGGTATTGCCAACCTTAATACACACACATCTAAAGGAAGCCTACTCTTCTGCATGAAATTGCAAATTTTACATAATTTATGTATACAAAGCATATCTTTGTTAGACTTTCTTAACCTCCTTATCCTCCCATATTCGTTTGCCTATCCTCCTGTGTTCATTCCTTTAATCTAATATTGTTGTAGCTTGTATTGTGACTGTACTGATAATTACTGGTATCTTGATGGATTTAAGTTGTTGTATTTACTTTGTAATTTATTTCTTAATGTGATTAGTTGATCGGTAAACCACGGACTGCAGTATTATTGGGCGGAGATGGACTATAACATTTTGTGTCTGTCTGATTGCCTGTTTTGATTTATTTATTGTGATTAACTATAATATTAAACTCATTATTATGTTCAAGCAAAAGTTTGGAAAAAAGCTCCTCTTAACCTTGACTACCAGCGCCCCAAATTGTGTCCAGTTACATGTCAGTTCATGTATGTTCTTACTTTATATTCTAAAGCTGGAGTGTGAAGTAAAAATTCAAGCATCTAGCCAACATAAGGCTCATCTTCTCAGTTCTGCTAACTCACTTCTGCTGGCTCAATTGTTGGCAAAGAAAAGCCAAAACATGCTATCAATAATGGCTGATTTATGGAATGGATAATTAATAGCGGAGCTCCGCGCGCGCCTTTGGCGCGCGCGCGCGGAGCACCATTGATAAGAAAATATGGTAACCCATCCATCCGAGAAATTTTGGTTATGACGTCATCGTACGACCGACCGTCCGACCGACCGTCCGACCGTCCGACCGACCGTACGTACGTCCACCCCATCATGTAAGCCAAAGTCAAATGTGATACTCCAGTTAACCCTCTCGTGTGCAAGCTCGCATGTAGGCGCGCTTCCATATGGACTGTTTTTGGAAAGATCATTTGGCCATACACGCAGTTCTCAACCCGCGTTTTTGTGGCGGGAAATTTTTTGAAGACAGTTTTAAAACAAAGTCAGTTTTGTCTATTCGTTGGCGGAATATCAGTGACAAACAGCGGGAGAAAGAACAAGAAAGGGCACGAGTAAACAGGCAGAGTATCAGTGACAAACAGCGGGAGAAAAAGCACGAGCAAACCGGCTGAATTGTATTGTCGAGCAACGAGAGAGAGAACAAGAAAGGGCTCGAGTGAACAGGCTGAATCGTACTGACGAGCAACGGGAGAAAAAACAACAAAAAGCCCGAGAAAAGAGACGAAATTATAGTGAGGAACAGCGAAAAAGAGAGCGTCTCTTGTCAAGCTGTAAAAACATTACCAAGTGTCAGGAAGTTTCAGCTTTTCCTCGTGTTTGCCTGCAGAAGCTTGCATGAAGAGAAAAGATCGTGTGGTCTGGCAAGGTTTCAGTAATTATACGCTGTCTTCGGACTTTGCTGTGTATTAAACTGGACGGTTTTGCCGCTAAAATCCTTAATTGAACAAGCTTCCTTGATAGGCATGAGACGTAATAAGACTTACTTTTGTGTGAAATGACCGCTTCTGCTTAAGCTCTGCGTTCGGAGTGATTGTTGACTGACTTAAATTGTGCGCAGGTTAGTACTCCTGTTTTGTCTTTTATATGGACATTTATGCCAAGAAAATTGAATAGCAATTTGTCTCGGTTTGTTACTTGACTTATGTTTTCCGATTTCTACGAGAAACGTCGAAGAGACACTCGCATCGGTTTCTTTTCTTACGTTTTGTTATTTTCACGCTTCTATCTCAAATTGGTTTGGACTCTTGTTTTTTCCAAATGTTTTCTATCCAATATTTCATCTTGGATCCTAAAACGTTTCGTTTTTTCCTGCTGTCGCTCATTTTAGGGCACAAAATTTGTTGAAGAAAAGCCAAGCGAAGTCCGGACGGTTTATAACCTCGGCGCCGCTTGGTAAGTTTGACATTTGGAAAACTCTCGCCGAAAGAACAACAACTCCATGCCAAAAGTAAACGCGATTTTTAACAGTTGCAGCATTGGAAATGCCGGCAATATATTGTCCCTCGCCGCAATTCTTAGCAAAGCAATGATTTTGTGTGAAATGACGGCTATTATGTCAGCTCTGCGTTCGGAGTGATTGTTGACTGACCTAAACTGTCCGCATCCGTAGGTTTAGTATTCCTGTTTTGTCTTTTATACGGAGACTTATGTCAAGAACACTCGGACTAGCGATTTGCCTAGGTTGCTCACGAGTTATGTTTGTTGCTTGTCTTATTTTTCCAAGAAACGCCAAAACGCCGAAGAAACATTCGTATCGGTTTTTTGTTTTCTTACGTTTTGTTGTTTTCATGCTTTTATCTCAAATATGGTTTGGACTAAAAAATGCTCGTGTTTTTTCCAAATGTTTTCTATTCAATATTTCATTAGTGGATCCTAAAAGTCTTCGTTTTCCCTGCTGTCGCTCATTTTTGGGCTCAAAATTGGTTGAAGAAAAGCCAAACGAAGTTCGGACGGTTTAAATCCTCGGCTCCGCTTTGTTAGGAACAAGAGCCGGATTGGCATTTGGAAAACTCTCGCAAAGAGCGACAACTCCTTGCCAGAAGTAAACACGATTTTTAACAGCTTTAGCAGTCGAAATGCCAGCAATATGTTGTCCTTCACAGCAATTCTCGTTGTAAGTTAAAAAATCGTAGACTTAATGGGCTAATTGCAGTAAAAACTTCGTCTTTAATTCAATGTTTATTGACAAATGTTTTTCTGAAACCGATTTGTTTGTCTGTTGTCATTGCCAATCAGATGTTATCATTAACAGTGATGTAAAAAATATTTATGCCCACGACTCGTAGTCAACATTTGTAGTTTGCAATATTTGTAGTTGATCGAAGTCAAGAATAAAACCATTCTCAACCATTTGTAGTTGATCACCTGAGTTAATTCATGGCTTATTGTGCCGCAGCCACTTTTCACAACGAAAAGTTAAGTTAAAGTCTTTTTCGGTTAATGTTTTTTGGTGCTATTGTACAAAGGACACAGACGGCACCTTTCTATCGTCTTTATAGCTCACAAAAAATGACGCCATAAAATAGTCAAAACAAGACGAGCAAAGTACTTTTCTTCTTTTTTGGGTAGTTGTGGAATATTTCGGTTTGTTGAGGTTAAAATGTCAACGATACATGTTAGAAAATTTGTGACTTAGCCAAAGCACATAACCGGTTGTGATGTTGGATTTAAAAGTGAGACACTGGGACTGTTAACCTATAGTTTAGAGATTTACACCATTTGTGTTGAAATTTAATCGGATGTAATTAAACTGTGATGAAGTAAAATCGTTTATGCTCTGGTTATGTAGTCCCTTGATCCAACGTGGCAAAGCCGATGATAAATCGAAAATGTACGTTAGCACATGTTTGAATGGTGGCTGTGGCTCTGCAGCAAAACAGTAAAAACTATAATCACAATGCAGAAGTCCTTACGTACTAGAGTCCTGGCTCGAGTCCTGGCATTGATTTTATTTTATCGGTAAATGCCTTACAATAAAAAAAGAACTGTGGAGCTCCGCTTTTAGGTTTGCCTAAATATATATATTATAAATAGAACCTCACAATGTGATAATGGTGCTGCAAAAATGCAACTCTGTGGAGCACTGGGAGTAACATCAGATGCTATAATATGAGATGAAATCCACATGTGTTTTCTTACGAGAAGCACCATTTGATTCCTTGTAAAAGATAAGCATGTATACTATTCAAATTATGCATGCCTAGCTTCTTCTTTTTAAAGGTGACTGTATTTCTCTAGGTTTGCAACTTTAGCTATATTAAAAATAACAGTCTGCCAAAGAGAATGAAATTTATGTTCATTCTCTTAGGTTTATGTTTGTTCTCTTTTAGGTTTTTACGTTTGTTTTTTAGGTTCTCTTAGGTTTTATGTTCATTCCTTTAGGTTTGCAACAGTCCCATAGATAAATTTAGTCTCTTTCTTTGCCAACTTCCCTGAAAAATTCAACCAAAATGAATGGGGAATCGCTTGCTTCAATGCACAAATTTGACCATTTTGGCTGTGCCATGATCCGTGTCAATAATTTCTCAACTACAAGATTCATATACGCTGGCTTAGTGATTGCAGCTGCTCAACAAAAGGGGCACTTACACAGGGGAGGGATGGTCACTTTGTCCACATATAACATATGGCCTTACAGTACTGATGGAAAATTTTGTCAAAAAGCTCAAAACTAAAAGGATAAATTTGCTGATAGCTCAAAAGAGAACTGCTGATAACAGCTCTGACAAGAACTGTTGACAGCTTGCCACAATGCTCACAAAAATATGGCAAAAACTTAATACTGTGAAGTCACACTGAAGATGCTCCGTGCAGACTTGCTAAAGACAGTAAAATGTGTTTAATCTACTGAATTCAAAAACTAGTTATTCTGCGGTCTTTCAAAGCATCATGGGTGAAATATTTTTGCAAGCTTTGTACTAAGTGGGCTATTATACAGTTATTATTTCCGGTCAAATCTAACACACTGCACTCCCCCAGCCCAGTGATTTTTATGTGGACAAAATGACCATCCCTCAGCTATCTGATTTGTTGGAATTCTAGCTTTTAACGATATTTTTTTTAAATACAAACGTTTGATGTCACACACCACAACTGGGCTTACTGTGATTATACATAATTATCAACATGGGGGAGGAGAGGGAAGTGAAATAAAAAACACTGCTATAGAAATAAGTGAATTAATAAATACAGAAACAGTTGCTGTTTATCTAGTATCTATAGCAAACATAAACAACTTGTCTCTGTTCATGTATCAATCAATGTCATGCTCAAGAGGATAACAGAAAGGGCACTGCTTATTATGCCTTACTCCCTCTTTACTCACCCAGGAGGAAAATAAAAGAGTAAATTGTGCAGAAACAACAAATCTGAAATAATAGACATTCTAGCATTCAATTTTTGCACTGCACTTGAAAGGAAAAAAAACAAAAATAGCCCATGATCTCAATTGGCCAATTTTCATTTCATTTTTGGCCTGCATGACCAAGTGCTATGAGTAGTATATTTATAGCACATATTACCATACCACCTGAGGCATTTAGCTGAGACTATTTCCTTGTGTGTATAATTAATTATGAATGTTTACCATGAAATGGTGATCTGTAATGAATTACCTATGCTTGTATTACAACAAACACAAGGAACACAATTTATCACATCATTTTTCCTTTCATTTATAAATATGTTTCAAAATCTGAGTGGGTGGGGGAAAAAAGGAAATGCTAGTGAGATAAAAAAGCGCTATGAAGTGAACAGATAATACCATTTTTTTAAAATTTGACAGGTAAGTGTCAAAAGTCACCCACAGTTTCCTAATTATCATTTATAATCTTATGGAGGTAAATTATGTTGAAATTAATATTATTAAACTTAGGCTAAAAAGCACAGATACAAGAACGGTGTTTCAAAAGAAAACTTACTTTTTCCTTGCTGTAGATGCAAGAGCGTTAATGCCAATGTTCCATTCTCTCAACAGCCATCTTAAATTGAAAAATTCGTGTTACAGCAATACAGTCAACTGACAGCTTTATTATTTTTTTTAATTAATAACCATAACTAAACTAAGGAGGAAGGAGCCTGAAAAAATCGGTTCATCCTTGTCATTATTAACACAGAAATTGTGGACAGATGAATCTAACAACAAAAATATTAAAATTGACTTTGTTGATTTTAATGGGAGGTTAATTTGCATCATGTCAGAAAATAAGAGAGTGACCAGCAGAACCAAAATGAATATTCAGTATTTCTGTACTGCGGAAAGTGACTGGATGTGTATTTACCCTCACCTGTGAATCAGCACGGCCTGCGTTGCTATCAGACTTTCGTACATCAAATACACTAATCCTTTAACCCAAAACTCACGCTCTTGGTGGCTGTGCGCTAAATAAATGATAATAACGTTAGATCAAAATCTGAGGGAAATGACAACAGGAGGTTTACTGCTAAATATTGTTATTGTTAACGTTCCGTAATAAAATATCTGAGCTTACCAACAAGGCTCAATGTTTTCAGCTTGAATTCAGTGCCAAAAAAAATCGCAAGACAGCAGTTGGGATCAAGTCTTCGCGCGGAATCAGCATTCCTGTCGAAGTCTTTGGAGCCTAACCCTCGCCGGACTTCCTTAATCTCTCGGATAAAAACTACAAACAAGAACATAATGAATGAACATAGGATCAAAGATGTGGCAGATCAGCACAAGACAAGAAAACCATCGCCAATGAAAACAATTTTTCCTCGATCGTACACAGTTTTGTTACTAGCAATACCTGAACCCTCCTCTCTGCCTCCTTCTTTCCTGCACCAAGCAATCTGAAACTCCTCCATTTTCAACTTAAAAATTCTCAGATCCGTTGTCTGCCTTTTCCTGTTAGCGTAGTATCTTGTCATTGCACTGCCCTCCTTCAACGCCGTGATAATCGGCCCCATCTCTTCCCCGATTGCAATCCCTGACCCTGTGCCCGGCGGCGGGCCGTATACATTTTCCACACTCTGTTTCACAGACATCGACGACTCTCCATAAACTGCTCGAACTACGGTGTCCTTGGAGAACTTTAGTGCTAATAACAGTGCAAATTAATGAACATCTTCATCTACCTTCTGCCAACCCAGCTCTTGTTATTAATTCCGATCACGTGACCAAAAGAGGCCAGCGGTTTGACATTTCCTGGATGGTAAGCTTCTTCATATATGTTCCCTCATGTCATACCGCTCAAGGAGAGGGGGTGTGTGGGTGACTGTTTACATGACATGAATATGAATGTGTCAAAATCATACATTTAACTGCGGGTATATACTCTCCCATGGAGTATATACCTAACTGCGGATTAAAGAATGAAGATGTGATAGATCGTTGCAGTTCTGAACGTTACTTAAGCAGTAGCGAAAAGGAAGCCTGAATTTGTACTTGTGTTGTCTTTCACACTATCATATGTTGTCATGGAACACATACGTTTTTGACGGGGAAAATTTTGGAATGTTATTTGCCAGGTCATTGTTGTGTTTTCCAACTGGTAGTGCTGCAGAATATTCAAGCCGGTCGCCAAATAAAAATCGTAATATCAGTCATACTGTCTAATATTTGATAGCCTGTGTACAGCCGCCCTTTCCCCTCTAAAAAAAATCGGGGAAGATTTTTTAGAGGGGAAAGGGCGGCTGTACACAGGCTAATATTTTATGAACGGAATACTTTAGTAAATATGAGTAAGAAAGTAATTGTAATGCAGCGTTCCGTGCGCTCTACAAGGGTCATGTTACGCTTAAAAATCTTCTGAAGAACAGCAATCCGTTGTGACACTTTTTTGGAAAGGTCATAAATGTGTTCTATAAAATTAGGGTGGCTGGTGTCAAATTTCACCCCAAGTAGTTTCTGTGAAGTGACTTGCTAAATCTAACTGTACCATTACATGAATTTTAAGACTCTTGAACTTTCTTCTCCAGGCGTTTGCAAGTTAGAACCAGACTTTTCGTTTTAGATGCATTGAGTAACATCCTGTTTTCAGCTGCAGTAGAAGCACTAAACGTAGTATCATCTGCATAAATGTCTACAACTGATCGGGAAACTGAATGGAGAGGATCAATTACAAGGACAATAAATAGTACTGGCCCTAGGACCGATCCCTGCTGAAGACCGTTTGTAATCAGTCCAAATTCTGGTTGCACTCCATCAATAACAACTGATTGTCTTCAGCCCTTTAAATAGTCCGTTATAAGAGCAGGAGTTCCTTAGATGCTACACCCTTTCCCTCAAGCTTTGACAGGAGTAAGTCACAGTCAACTTAAGTCAAAGGCCTTTAGTCTTGTAGTCAACAAATACAAGTGCACTGACATGGTTTTTGTCCATACCTGCTAGTAATTATCTGATAAACAGTACAAAACAATTGAAGCATCATCAAGTACGTTATCCGTTTCCATGAAAAAACAAACACAATAAAAACACTGAATAACAATAAAAGAGAAAGAAACGAAAGCAGTTGGAAGATAACTACAAACAAGAGACACGCATCCAACTTACAGAAACCGGAAGTTGCTCTATCTGGAGATTAACAGTTCCAGGTCATGCGTCATTCTACTTTTTCCATATGTTAAAATCAAGACGATAGTAGTCTATACCAAAAATATAATAGCCGACATTGAGTAATGCGAAATCAGTCTTTCTTGCAATCGTGGCTTTTAATTTCTTAGAAACTTTCAACACACTTGATGCTTCAATATACTTTTCTGCTCATTTAACAGAGGAGAGAACCCGCGGTATACTTTAACCCTTTCCCTCCTGGGAGTGCCAAATGGCACTTATAGATTTTACTCTGTCTAACGCCAGACGATTTTACTCGTCAATGGGGAACTCGTTAGAAGGGAAAGGGTTAAATGAAACGAGTCGGAAAGTAGGACCTCAGTCAGGCCGTTTCCACCATCTTTGAAATTTAAGGTAAACCATAATTTATTATGAACGTGATTCAATTTTATGTTTTAAGCCGGAGGTCAGTTGACCCGGGACAGTGTACTTGTCCAAGCACCAAACAAAAATACATTTTGTACGCGTTCTGTGAGTGCTTTGCGGTGGCCAAACCAACATTTAACCTTGAAAAAAATAACGTAGACGTCGTCTGAATCAAACTTTGCCTTCCCAGAAACTGAAGAAATCGCTTTTAAAACTGGATTAGGAATTTTATAAGGTGTTAACGAAAAGTGATAGAAGCCACCATGAAGCCATGAAAGACAAAATCAGCAAGGAAGTGAGGGAAGTACCACTAACTGAATAAAAAGGATCAATAACTTTAAAAAGTGCTAGCTGTGGAAGCATAACAGTTTCAACATCTTTGAGTGGAAAAAGCGAGATTTGCTTCCACCAGTAGAGTTGTAGAATACCAAGAACAGATTCAATTAGATGTGCCGGAGAGAGAAAAACACATTGTTCATGGAACCTTCAGGGGAATTTGACATTTTTATGGCAGAGTCAAATTCTCCGGCACCCCCAGGCAACAACTGAATGTCAATTTCCCGCCCCTGGGGTATCTTTTTCTATCAGAGTCAGGACTTAATAATTGAATTCCCGATCCTGGAGCAACGCGTAACTGTCAAAATCCCTACCGGTACACCAAACTCGTTTTACCACGACAGTATGAGTGTTTGATGGTCCAAGTTTTATTTCATCTGTTGAAATTTTCGGCTGATACACCTCTAATTGACAAATATTATGTATATTCTATTTTATGAATTTGGTGTATGACTGAAGTGATCTTTCCTTTTAATTAAGCTTTCTCGGATGTTCGAGACGATAACACGTCAAAACGCTCCGAGGCTACCAATGTTTAAAAAAACTGTTGACAATATTACAGCGCAAACTCGGTCTTCGCATGATAACACTGAAAATGAATTGTAGCTAACTCGTCCATAGCCGCGCGTTAGACACGTGGGTTGTTAAAGGTGACGCCTCCCCGTTAACCCCAGGGCTCTTGCAACATATCTCGTCACGTGAGAGACCACTGGGGACGAGTCCATTGAGTGTTAAAAAACATAAAACTATCCATTTTGAAATCAAAAGATTTAGGCCGGAAGGGCCCCGAGTAGCCGCGAGTGTTTGGTCAGTAAAGACCACACAATCTCGTGAAGGTTTCTTGAAGCTGACCAAAGAAACACGGCTCACGAGGGGGTGATTGGCCGCGAGTTTGAAGAAATGTCGTCCATTGAAGTACACAGCAGTGGGCTCTCGGACAATTCGAGCTTCGGTGCAACAATGAGACATCTCGAATTTGCGACGTTTCACGGAATGGCTTCGAAACCTAATGTTTTAGTTCGTAAACCGCACCTATGACTCCCTCCCTTCAAGTGACCACCTTACCACACTCACACAGCTGCCCACCCAAGTGAGCTTTTGATTAGTCTGTGACATCTTCATGATGTCTTCTGACAGCCTTGCAATGACTTCTGATACAAAAGGCTAATCAAAACGCAGGAACTGTGGCAACACACCCAACAAATTTTCTTCATTCCGCCTTGTCAGCAGGATCGGAATTACCATAGAAATGTCACAGACTAATCTAAGAAATTGTCAGAGGCAACGATTCTTCCAAGAGCACAGTGAAGCGAGGAACTGCCTTTCAAAATGAGCCCAGAAAGCCCTTTACAACAGTTTTATGAATTTGAGAATGTCCTACACAGAACAAAAGAAAGGCCTTCGATTAAAATCTTATGACGTATTTCGTCGCGCACTGAGCAAAAATAAGTTATCGTAACATTCAGCGTCTATTTACCCCAAAACATTTCACTAAAAGAAATAACAAATTATACAATTATTTAGTCTGGATGTTATAAACAATTTTCTGGTAAAATACAATGTGTGAGACTGTTATGTCGCACTAATAAATTTTCCTATTCACATACGATATAATAGTAAAACATTAACAAATCTTTGGTCGGGTAATTCGATATTGGAATATTCTCAAACTTAACCTTTCGACATTTGAATTATTTTTTTACATTTCGCAGAATTTGCGATTGGTTACCGAGAGAGGGCAGCACAACAGCAATGACAAGTTTCATAGGTTTCTTGATCGTATCCTTGAAATTTTAGCTCTCGCGGTTTCCGGCTCAGCTTGTTTCAAACCAGTTTCGCAGGATCAAGCTTGTCTGTGTGCTTGACAAGAGTCAGGATGTACATAAGAAACTGGCACATTGAACTCGTCATACCTGTAGAAAGAACGACACGCGAGTAAGTAAGGCCCAATTCAGACACCGTACTTTTCATGAGCCGAACCCAATTCATAGAAATAAGTAGACTACAAGAAAGGAACGGCTATTTTAAATTTGGAACGGCTCAGGTGTTCTTTTCGCCTGGCTTGGCCGGGAATTTCGACTTTGGAACGGCTTTGATTCAGACGCCTAACTTTTCATGTGCCGAACTTAGTGCATAAATTATTATTGGGTATATATTTTGAAAACGATGGACAATTTTGATTATTTTTCCTGAAACTGTATAAGGAACGGCTGTGGAACGGCTAATTAACTTCGACGTCTGAATCAACAGGCGTACTTTTGTTAATTTGGGTCGGTCCAAATTCGAATCTAGTTCGGCTTATGAAAAGTACGGCGTCTGAACCGGGCCTAAAAGTTTTAAGACAACAGAACCAAGTTACCTCTTATTCAGACATGTTCGAACAAGTTTCAGTTGGCGTTTCACGCGCAAGAAATACGAGGGTGACGGGAGGCTGGTATGCGCCTGCCAAGCACGTGGGAAGAGCTCCCGTGCTTCCCACGTTTAGCGCGACCTGTTCCCTTTTCCAGCCCCTATCACAGTGTTTTTTCATACGCGTTAGATAATGATAATAAATAATATAATTATACTTAATTGACCACTCCTCTAGAGGGGCTTTTCAGGGACAATGAAACAAATATTATAAATGAAAACAATGACTGATAAGCCATGCCACGTCTCGTCTGAATGTAGAAGTTAAAACTGAACTCTACAAGCTTCCATTGAGTACGCTGTGTGTAGTTTTGAGAAATCCGCTTCGTTATCAGGTTGTAATTGAAAGTGAGGCTTAATTGAGTTTCTCAAAGAAAACTTTTGTAGCTTATAATGACTTCTTCCACACAATCCGTACTCCACTTTTGGCGCGTTTTTTTTAATGGGCCCTCCAATCCCTTCGGTAATTTTTCTTCGACCTTGAGATCCCCTCCCTCCTGAAATTTCAAATGACCTCCCTGGGGCACGTATGTATAATTTCTGCAACCAGAAAATAAAATAACAAACCAAAGTCTCATGGAAAACAGGGCCTACATTTGCTTCTAGAGTTTACGAATCAAACAACAACAACATTCGAACCTCGGTAGAATGTCCACCCAACTTCCTTAGATGTGTGAGTTTACTGTCCTCAGCTTCAGAGTCTCTTCCATTTCTCGGAGTCGGTATTTCCATAGAGTTCCGTCGTTTTGTTACACTGTCAAAGTGTGATTTAATAGATATCCTCTCAATAAGTGAGCGCCTCCGAGGCAAGGTGTTATTTAAGTCTTTTCCCTTACGATTTCTGCGTATCACTGGTGACACACCCGCCGTCTCATCGATACTACAAGACCTTTCTCTTTGCGTCAATTTTCCAAGAAATGGTACCGATTTAATGAACGTGCTTCCTTTTTCCTCCTCTTCTAGCGTGTCACATTTCTCTTTAGCAACTTTTGATGTCAGCATTTCCTCCGGACTACTACTTCTCTCTTTATCACAGAGTTGTTCTTTATTTTCAGGATCAACTTTTTCATCTAGTCTTTCAATAATATTTGAATGTGCCAGTGGAGATATTTCTCGAGATAATTTCCTCTGTTTGTTTCTTTTGACGGCATTTGTGAGTTTTTCTTCGAGTGGCGTTGAAATACAGGTTCGGGCCGAAGCCTCTTCGTCCGTTATAGGAAGATTAAGATCACAGACACCACTGCTACTCGAGGAGTCAACACTTGATGCGGTTTCCGAGCTCGCAAGTGATAATCGCTTTCTAGTAGAGCGAGGGCTGGAACCACCAGATGGAGTAGAAAATGTTCTTATGAGAGAGACATGGGTCGAGTTAGGCATTGGTTGAAACGGTGGTGATTGATACGGTGACATATCGCCTGGCTGAGAGGTGGGGATCACCAGAGGGGGCTGGCTTCCTACACTGATTCCTGTAGATGCCTCAGTCAAACCATACTCTATAAATGAACAAATCAGTTCACTCATAAGTGTATGTAACAGGACTATGTTGTGCAATTCAAACAGAATCTGAGAAAAATCCTTCTATTCAGGGTGCCGGTTATGGGGGAGCATTGCCGTCGGTGGAGCGGTCAAGTTAACAAATCGAATGTGGTTTCACGTTGTCTGTACTCTTATCGACAACGTACTCGTCATCACAGTGGTCAAAACGCAGCCGAGTGAGTCCACAACACATTTTGACCACTGTGATGACGACTATCGTTGTCGATAAGAGTACAGACAACGCTAAACCATATTCGATTTGTTTTTTACCGCAATGTCAGCGTCAAAGAAATGTTTTTCTCAGAGCGCATTGCGTGACAAGTTGACGGGAGCAGCGTTGTCTAGACTCTTATCGACAACGGCAAATTAGCCAATCAGATTGCGAGATTACCAGCAATTGTGGTAAAATATGCTTTATCACGGTAAACGGGGCGCGATAGTACCGGCAGAGCGAGGTGAAAAATGCTCAATTTTTTTTCCTGGCCTAGTCTCGTTCGCCCGCCTCCACTATTTCAGAGACTGGGACAGGCTATCATTTCCTAATTTCCTATACCTACGCGTATAGAAACAATTACGGTTAAATAGTAAATGAGTTCAATGAGAAGATGAACGTTCTGCTACAGCACCAGTATCTGAAAAGGTGTTTTGCTTCCTCACGTGCGCAGGGAAGGAGTAATCGTAACATCTCATACCTTTGCTTCGCATTGCTTGTTTCCATAACAGCCGGGTAATTTCTGTCACCCACGCTGTCTTAATTTCTAACGACTGTGCCTGCAAAAAAGAAGCCAAACAAATACTGCTGTAAGAGGCTGCTTCAATCTACTGCTCCAAATTAATAGGGTACGTCAAAGACAGACTGATGACGATCAACACCAAAAACAAAAACAAAACAGATCAGCAACATTAACCGCTGACCTGAAGTACAAAAGTATCTTCCGGCTTCCTTCTTCTGAACCACAGCTCAAACTTGATCCCGCTGTCACCAACGTTCTCCGTGAGACCCAAGTCTGAGGTCTGAATAAAAAGAACAGAGGAAAACGAAAGATGTTTTAAAAATAATCGGGACACGGGTCCTTATGCAGGTCGTACACCATTAGTATACAAAGTCGTGAAAGTCTACTGAAAGAACACACACCGATCAGAACATAATGGCAGGCAAATACCAGGATCGAATACAACTGTGTAAGGATTAGTTCAGTATAGGCATCCTTCCACGTCAGAATATTCTAGAACACGTTATGTGTATGGACTCTTTACACGTCTGTGAACGTGTCTGCATAGTGTGTGTGAAAACTCTTTTACTATATGCCTTGAAAAACTGAAAAAACTATCAAATTGCCGTATAAACCAGAGAATGCTGCAGTAGTGATTCTGAGTGTAACGAATTAGGTTGGTACAAAGTCATACATAGTGTTTAACGTTACCTTGAGAGAGTTCTTGTAGTAATACAGGTCCACTCCTCCAGGCTGTTTCCTGACCTTACTGAAGATCACAAGGTCATCTAACAAAAACACTCGCCGCTGGTGTTTCTTCTTTCCATTCCAAACAGTGAAGGTATCCTGACGCAACAGCCGGCCTTGATCTTTTACGTTCATCTACCAAAATAATAGGTTTCATTTGAGACAAGTCTACAAACCCAACTATAACGACGGCACTGACACAACATGTTCATGTCGGTTTGACTATTTTTTCCCAGTTCTATTTACCACTCTGCTAGTATAAGATTCACGTATGTTATGTGGTTCGAAACAAAAACCTAGGTTAGTTCGTTTCTTTTGGTTTAACAACGTTGCTTTAAACAAAAAGATGCAGCACTATAAAGATCATCTTCACTAACCACATAGAACACTTACATCACATCCCCTGAGTGAGTCCATGGCCAAGAGATCGTTGCCATGTCTCAGTTGATATTTCACCATTTCCTCCGCAGCCTATAAATTAAAACAATGCCGTTATTTCCTTCCAAATCCTATCCAGTTTACAAAGAACATAAGCACGTCTAGAGGTTCGACACAAGTCTCTTGGCGTCAACACTTCTGTGGACAACCGCGCTCCACCACAGAGATGATGGGCCCTGACTCCAGGAGTGAATATGTCTGCTCCCCCCCCCCCCTTCCGAACAAAACGGCACTTGTTTGAAAGAAGCAGTGTAAAAGTATCTCCCAAACGGCTGTTACCTTAAGCTCAGCGATTTTCGGGTGTCCCACGTCCAGAGCCTTGATCAAGTCCTGAAATTCAAGCACAGACCGAACATTAATCAAGTACTGTGACCATAGTTGCAAGCTTATCCACAGGCTACTCACTCGCAGTAGAAGACTGTATTTTCCCATTCTCTGAACTGGTTTAATAAGGTAGCTTCCCAGATCAAGCTTGTCTCCAAGTTCTTTTTGCCGTGCCTGAAAGGTAAACACAATGATTCATCTAAAATCGCAGGTTATAATGTTGCAACTTCACACTAACTCCTTGAATCGTCACTGTGACAGCTAATTTGAGAGGACGTGACCGGCGTCACACCTAATCTGAAACCATTCCAGTTAACACGCTAGTCGCACAACGACACTTCGCCGTCCTCTTAGCCTCACATTGGCGACTGCTAAAGCTGTTGTTTGAGTCACTGAGGAGGCCGGTTACTATGTAACATAAGAGGATACTGAGTCGGCTTACCCTGAAGTAGACATTTCCATGATCGGAGAGTAACTGGTCTGATCGCGGTTTGTTCTTGTTGTACAAAGCATAAAGGTAGAACTGACGCTCCTGTGGGAAATGCGAGCATACTTGGTCAAAAAACTACCTTCGCCAAAATAGTAACAGCATGAATATGATTGTTCAGGATTTCAAAGTATCGACACTTTGTATAGATTCTTGCAATAAAAGCTTTTTTTCCCAACAAAATGAAGCACGCAGATATCAGGTATCACCCTACCATTTAACTCCTTCTTTAAGATGGTACCATGTTTCACACTAATAAATTAATATCAGTTCAAAAAAGACCTCGTCCTCTGGATAAAAGAATGGTTTAACTGGACGTATAGCTGCAGCATTACTCTTCAGTAGTAACTTTAGTTCAGAAGAATCTCAGTTGTTTGTAAAAGGTTTGTAGACATACCCATTTTAGAAAGCAGCTTCCGATGTCAAGGAATCTTCCTTGACAAGCTTCAAGTTCTTGTAAGAAATACCTATGAACAAAAGAGTAAACGGAGCCATTTTTAAGTAACTTCGGACCAAAATTTCCTAATATTAAATTGTCACGTGACGTAGAGTATACGAACGTCCGCAAAAGGGCAAAAAAGAGGCACTCAAAAAATAGAAGCATTAACAGTGCCATCCAGTACTTGGTGCTAGATAATGTCTCTTACCGTTTATGGAAATCGTGTATTCTTTCAATATTTCCAAATAGAATATTCTTCTTGCCTTTGAGGGATGGCAGTAACTTGGGGTTATCCATTTCTATAAGGTAATTCTGTAGTACACAAAGACAGTGGAAGTTACACATGAAAGAAAAAGAAACAAGAAACAATGGACAAAAACAAAGGTTATCAACAGTTTACTCACATCCATGATATACTGTAGCGACTTGACGTACTCTCGTTCGGTATCAACCATCTCTTGGAATATGTACACTAATTTCCTGAAATGGTAAGAAACAGAATGGGTGGTTAAATCCAGACGTCAACACAAGAGCGGGAAGCTATTCACAGAGCCATTTTGATTTCTGATAAGATAGCGGAGGGAATGTGCGAGGTAAGTGAGTGTTGTACTAGCGGATCCTCTTTCCTTTCCCCTCCTTCAACCGTTTGCATATACGCTAATTAAATTGTACATCATAATTGTTAACACCGCGACAGGCTACTAATTAACAATCATTCCATAAGCACACGTTGGATATGAGATGGTGGACAGAGGCGCGCAGCACTGAGTTAGGTACTGATAATCATATAGTATCCAACAAGCACGAGTGGGATACCCAATACAGTGTATGAGAAGTTTTTCCAGGAGCAGGGTCTCAAGTAGAGGTTCCTCAGAACAAGATCAAGGATCACAGATGAAAATACTTACTCCTCCACTCGGGCCTGGAGGGCTGGGAGTTCCTCGATTACTGGCATCTCGGTCTGAAAGAAAAAATGGGATACATTTTGGCAAGCTGAAACCCTTGGACAATAATGTCCATTTAACAGCACTAACCACTTGTAGACACACCCCCACATTCAACACTGTTTTACCTGTGAAAGCAAGCTTCAACTTGAGAATAAGGGCATTTCAGTCAACTCGGTTGATTTGTGGTAAAGCTTAAGAGTCTGTTCTATGAAAAATAAGTCCACCCCTGACGTACGGAATGTGTCACTAAGTCATCTTGGTCACAGCTCACAACTCTGGGTAACATTGATCCTAAAAAGTCACAGCCGTTTGATCTTCTTACTGGAATTCGCAAACGTTTACTTTACATAAGGCTTAAAGAAATGCATCTTGAACAGTTTGCCGGGCACTATGTCGAAAATTGACAATGCGTGTTATGCAGTGTGGTTTGAAGCGGCCTCTAACGAAAGGGATGTATCCATGTTTAATGTGACTATTTTCTCTACATTTTAGCCAAGAGTAAACCTCACCTCCTTCCAAGAATACAGTGGCGGCGTTGGAGTTACCACTGAATTCTTCCTGCGGGGTGGGGCGTCCACGTGCGTGATGGGTTTCTCGATTTCATCTTCGCTTTCAACCAACAAGTCCCTTTCGTCCTGCTCCTCATCCTCATCATCATCCTCCTCTCGGCCAGGGCTGGACGAGGTAGACTCGTCACTACCTCCTGTTGCGGTACTGCTCGCTTCACTGGAGGGATGGCCCTAAATGAGTCACAAAAATCTCATCACTAAGCAATTCAAACGCCTCATCACTGCTGGCGATTTGCTCCAGATTACTGCGAATACCAAGAACCTAAAATCTAAGAACGTAGTTACCCTCCTTAGGAACTAAGTGAATTCTAAAAATTATTTGGCTGTAGTCAAATTTATGTAAAGCCGACAGTGCGGAAAAAAACACTAGTGATAGTATAGGAGACTAACCGACAGCCTTTCTTCAGCCCTGTGTAGAGTTTCCTGTCTCTTGCGTAACATGTCCAGTATCTCCTTGTAGCGCGTGAGTATATTCTCAGCCTCTTTGACTAATTTAGTGCTGCCCAGGTTTGTCGCCAGTTCTGATATTCGATTGAGCCTGCTCTCACTCCACACAGGGGTCTCCTTTAGGTATTTGTCCAATCCGCGAGACAGCGCAGTCACGCCTTCCAAATGAAGAATCTCCTCCATGTTCATCATAGCCATCTGCTTCAGTGTAGACATGGACCATTCAGATGCCTGCACAGGAAAAAGCCGACAGTATCAGCATCCAGGCACACATAGTAACACCATAAACAACAACAACTTACCATTACAATCAATAACAAGTGAAATAAATACAGTAAACAACTGAAAACACTCTACATCACAGTACTAATGAGTAATTGGAAGCATCACTATGTCAGCCTGGAAAACCAACTCAAACAAAAGTAAGATAACCAAGAAAACTCTTCCAATGAGGTAAACGGAAACGTTCATATCAAAACAAACACTGTAATCTCATGCTTAACTGGTTAACATCGTTGTTGTTCTTTTAGTCTGTTCGTTGGCTGTTTCGACATTGCGTCTATCAGGACGAGCTGTTTTTCGATGCTTACCTGCTCTGCCAGCTGGTAGAACTCCAAACAAGAGTTAAGTTGCTGTCTTCGATGTTCGAGTTTTCTACAAAACTTCCTGTAAATATCCTCTATTGCTCTTTTTCTCTCTTTAATTCCAATTCCTTCGTAGTGGCCCCCTTGAAACATACTACTTCCTTCCTCGATGAGATTCTCCACTCGGTCACAATAACACTACAAAATAAATAAGGTATAATCGCATGATGTGCCTTGCACCCGTTACTTCACTGAATTAACAAAAGCCAAAACATTAACATCCACAATCATCCTCTGCAGCATCGCCGCTTATTATGATACTCTTGTTTAGTTCTTTTTTTTTTCGACTTTGCCTACAGCGCGATCGAGAGCAATTCACTTGTGGAGAGGTCCTGCTATCTTCGTCGTTTACATTTTAACGTTGGATGAGTATGTTTAGTCTCCTTACGCATGTGAACAAAGGCCATGCAAGAAAAACATGACATGCCGCACCGCTCACACAATTCTCCACGAAGGAATGCGGGGAATGCGGACACCTGAACTTGGCTCCGACTGGCTGATTCGAGCCGGAACGAAAAGGCCTCAATCCGAAAATGACTTCCGGCCCGCCCACTCGGTAATCTCATACCTCTGTTAGCAGCGTTTTCTGTCCAGTTTTTCGATTAGATGAACACTGTAGTAAACGGACGTACCGTAGAGAATATCACTCACCGTTACTACTCTCATCGTTTAAACTGATTTAGTGAATACATGTTAATTCTTTTGTAAAAGTCAACAACCTGCTGCTGTCCTTAACCAAGAGTGCTTGCTTGCTCCATGAAAACGTTTCGTTCTTAAGGCTTCCAGATAGAAGCTGTAATATGCCACTTAAATTGACCAAAGTAACATGATGGATTACCTTGGCTTTGTTCTCAAAATCTGAAAAGTCCTCTTGCAATTTTTTCACGTGTCCAATAGAGTCTCCAATCTCGGTGTGTTTATCCAAAAATTGTTCTCCCTTCGTAGTGATCCAATTCACTACCTGTAAATGAACCAAACCTTACCTTAAGAAATAACACATACGGAGCCCATAAGCGAGCACCGCTGGCCTTTGATGCGTAATGGAAGTATCAAGGCAACAAATTGGCCGCTAAACAGATATAAACAAAATTTCACTGCTAGTCAAACGCCCGCGAAATTTCCGCGGCTTACCACTGATGTCGCCCGGGTAACACAAACATTCAATCTTATAAACGGTAACAGAAATATTGGACAGAAAAAAAAATTAAATAAAAGCAAAACTGAATAATTTCACAAAATAGTCCACGCCACATGGAGTGGTAGGAAATCTCAAATTTAGAGATACAAGCACGCGTACATAAATCAGACTTGCGAACAGAAACAAGTTCAGCGAAAGTTGCTTAAAGGGCATTTCAACACAGCCTTGCTGTATTAAAGCAACAAACAACAACGTTGTTGGGTTTGCGCGTTGAAAAACGTCCGCCTTTTCTTGGTAAAAAGTTACCACCACGCATATCATATAGTTTCTAGATGAAATTTCGCGTCTGAAAACTACTCGTTAAGTTTAAAATGAGACACTACTGAGTTTACGCGGGCGGATATGCAGTCCTCCAAACTATAACAATTGAAAACAATATAAGCCAGCGCATAGCTGGAACTCGTTTCTTTACCTCGTTTATGTCTTTTTCAAACTCCTTCAAAGCAAGGCATTGTTCTAATTTCCTAGTCCTATTGTCCGTGAGCATCTCAAGTTTACAGAACACTTCGTTCATCTGGTGGTACAGTTTTGTCACGCAATTCACCGTCTCTATGTAGTCGGGTACAGGAGGTAACGCAGGCTGGTCCTCTTGCAATCTAATCAGGATTTGTTCTCCTTCAACTTGTAACGCTGATAATCTGCTGTCCTCGAACACGTCCTTGATTTTCCTGTGATGTTGCTCCAGCAGATTCTTGCATTCTTGAATGGTATCACCAAGTTTACTGCTGGTGAATTGCTGCATGACGCCCATAGCGAGTTTAGCGGCGCTCCGACATCCAGTCATGAACGGCTCTAGTTTCTGAATCAAAACAACAACAATCAAGATTATGTAACCGCAGTCATAGGTTCTTCCCTTGTTGCGGTTAGATCTATCAAGCGGCCCGGCACTTCTGCACCGATCCAGGAGGGAATAGCTGATATTCCAGCTTCTGTTGAGCCGGCACTGGATCCCGCTTACTTCAGGTTTTACGGAAGCGATGTTGTCACGTAAATGAGGATATATTAACGAGGTTCATCAGGGTTACAGGAAGTCGGCTCTTACACCTCACCAAAACTCTGCCTACTGCGGTTTAAGGTAAAAAGCTTCTCTGGAAACAACAAAAGAATTCCTTAACAAAAATGGCAATGAGCGTTGCTAATTAGTCTTCAATTAAATTGCGGTATTCTTTTAATTGATCAATGGAATAGAAAACCACTATTTTATGAAATATTGAGCAGGGTTTCCAATTTTATCATGGCATTAGATTAGAAAGAAAAAATTTTAAACACGAGTTAAACGTCCTTAATGGCAAATCTTGCACTCTATCTGATTACGTGTTAAAAGGAATAATTTTTCGTCAAGCAGAAAAAAAGCGAAATGAAATAAATCGTTATAAAAGACGATAAATTAGGTTATCATAGTCACTTCGTTTTCTCAGAGTGAAGAAACTTAAAAAGTGAGAATGAATTGTAGAAACAGAGGAAACGAAAGTGTGTATGATACTCTCAATTTGCTGAAAGTTCACTTTAATAGCAATCGACCCAGCGGTTATAAAATGATAATAATGAAGTCGCCATGATTAAATCTGTGAGAAACTCGAAGTCAATGAAGCAAGCAATTGAAATAGTTGGCCTTAGGACAAAAGCCATCCATTTTGGGGGGAACGGGGGGGGGGGGGGGAAGGGAGGTGGGATGGAGCGAGAGAGGCCATTCAGCACTGGAAAAACGAGGGTAAGGAAACCTAACTTGAAATATTTTTCATCAATTTCTCCCACAAATCAACAGTAACAACAGGGACGATACGGTTAAGCCACCGGGCACACGCAAAGGTACAAGTAGTTGTCAAGAACGCGCAAGCCAAATTAAAAAGAAGGGAATACAAAAATACACACAGTGACACGCACAAATGAGTGAATACAATATGAGCAAAGGGCAACTATTATTAACCCATATCCTGCACAAGAATCGGCATTTCTAGAAAGTGATTTGCATAAAGTCCCTCGGCGTGTATTGGCTTTCGAGTAATATTGACAACACAA
>OX419339.1:21243781-21338781 GCA_948470475.1 Galaxea fascicularis
ACACGACTCTTAACTGCATCGCGCAGTCACATTAAAGCATGTCAGAGATGCAACCAACCAACCACCCAAGCGAGTCGTACAAGAAATGAAATGAAAGATATTATTGCATCTTATGGGAACTCGGAAAAAATCCGAGCCCCAGATGGGATTTGAACCCACGACCCTCCTTGTACGACTCACTTTTAACATTATCTCCTAAAACCAGTGTGTTGCATTAAACGTATCCACCAAAACACCGTTGTATTACAGTGTACGGCAGTAACATCATTAGAGCCGGGTTTCACTCTAATGTTACTTAACACCAACACAAGGCCAACCTATTGTAGGTTTTCATATAGCTAAGGACGGTGCTCCCTTAGTATACAAAATTATTTTTGCAGGATTTACAACCATGCATAAACAGCAGGTCTTACTGAGGAAGAACTACAAGAATCTAACAAATTAACAAAATTGAGGTAACCAAGCATTTTTTCGGGGACGAAGAAGTGTTATCTTAGAAAATTGCAAAAAGTCGATACGTGTTTTAAAACGGTTTTACACTTAAACTGTTGCATATTACCTATGAAAAATAAGAGACTTTTCCAAAATTTTCAGAAACCGCGCAAAACTAACAACTCTATATGAAGAGGCACCGCCCTAACTACACTTGAATTTAACAAAACTTGACTTCGATCAGGATCATAAAATGATGCCGATTTGTGTTCGGTTAAGGCTGTTTGCTCGGTAAAAGTCGTCGATGTGAAACTGTCTGGCGTCATCAGAAATATCAAGAGCCAACAGCTGTGTTAATGTGATTCTTATCTTGAGTGGTCTGAACCCTCGAAAACTCCTCGCACAAGATGAAAGTATTAATTAAAGAAGTGAGGATAAGTGGGATAACTCTCACCGAAATTTGCAGATACTTTTCCACACTGTTTACACATAACATGGCCTTGACGAAATAAGTGTAAACGACCGTAGCACGATCCTTTACAAGCTGCGTTTGGTATGGGTGCCCCAAGTCCTTAAAGCCCTCTACACATCTGAGCAACCTTTTTTTTTTTCCTTGCTGAGGGCGTCATGTGTCTAGGCGCGTTTTAAAGCTTTATTTTAAGGAACTGTTATTTTCCTGCAAAAATTAGCTGTTTGTAACATTAGAAACAAGAACTACATGTAACATAGCTATGTCGAATATCATCTATTCAACAATTAGCAACTAATTATTGTTGGAAGAACAATCTACAGCATCCTTTCTTTCCTACAAAACACGAAAATCAAAGAGTGCTACACCACTCAGGTTAGTAAGATTTCGCTTAAGTGGGTAAACTTGCCTTTTTTCGTAACCGGTTGTTTACTACACAGGATCATATTGTCTCTAACATTGGGTGTTCGAGTACAATAAAAATACACTTCGTCCACCACAATAGTCTGCCACAAACGCAGTTAAACTAATGTGCTCACTTGTGTTTAGAAACAATTGATAACCCCCAGCAATAGATCTGTGTCAAGAACGAAGCACGGGTTAATAGTTCCGAGGTTTGCGTCAAATTACGTTATAAACTCGATAGCCTATAGAGGGGCTGTCCTCTGGAACGCCATAAGTCCTTCAAATGGTTGTAACTTAATTTACACAGACATGAAATCTTTTCTGAAAAAGCTGTTAAGTGTTATTTTAACGTTTTAGCCCCACAAACAATTAACAACAGATTTGATAATTTTTTATATTACTGATTTTAAAATGTGTCTTTTATGACAGAATGATTTTATTCCCAGAATTGATAACTTTTGACATGCTTATTTTATTTTCAATTTTTGTAGTACATGACCCCACAAGCTTGTAGTTTTGAATTAATATCATGTATAAATTAAGATTGTATATGTATGTGAACACCTCAGAAACCTCGGCAGAATCAACTTCGCTAATCTTTTTATATTCAAATAAAGCGTCTGACCGATGACCAGTCCGCTTCCTAATTAGCTTCTCTTCCACTCATGCATTAAATAAGCTGGATGCACAAGTCACCCTCTCCTCCCTAAGAGTGACTTTATAGATTTAACTCTGTCTAACGCCAGATGATTTTACTCATAAAAGGGAGCTTCTTTGTACAGTGAAGAAGCAGGCTTGCTGTGCAAGCCGGCTTTAACAGCAAATATTCACGAATTTTTCACATGTTGATGTCACTTGCCGACAACATGTGAAAAATTCGTGAATATTTCCATTTTCTTTTATTCCTGAGGGGCGATTGACAAGCTATTTAAAAAACTCGTGCATCGTGTTTCATCAGGGTTTCCAAACACTTGAAAACAATGTTTGGAAACCCTGATGAAACACTCGAACTCGTTTTTGAAATAGTACATGAAGTAGTCAATGAATGGGCGCGCTGTAGCGGGAAAAACGTCAGCTATATAACAATTAGTCTTACCTCAAAGTTGAGTTGCTCTTTGACTTTTGATCCACTGAATAACACAAGAGGGGAATCCTTTTTTGTTAGGATGTACACCATATGCACGCCTCCAGGAGTGCTCTCCTACACAGTTTGAAACAAAAATTACTATCAACCTAATCTCCATATGGGGAGGACAGTTCTGGGAACAGTACATTCATTCATAAGGTTTTGCAGAGTGGAGTGCAAAAGGTAACCAAGTAGGTAGTGAAATAAGATCTTAACAGGGTCTAAACCCTCCCCCCGAACGAACGGATTACAGGCCCGTAGGCATGTGTTTTTCGTGGGAGGGTGCGATTTGTCCGTGGACAGAGACAAAGCGAGAGCCTCTACGGGGCTGCGGGGGCATGTTCCCTCGAGAAATTTTGAATATTTATGTTGTCTGAAACTGCATTTCGTGCGTTTTGAGGGCAGTATGATATGGAAACAGGCAGCTGAAAGCAAACCTAAAAACGTGAATATTTCAACCCCAAATGCTTTTTTTCGCAAAGAAGTAGAATAATAATAGTGACACTAGGTTTGCTGTTGATCATCACGATCTTTTAGCAGTGTCCCAATGTCTGTGGATGTGCATAGGGGCCAGTGAGGAGAGCCTCTTTTGTGTCATCCTGGCTCTGTTGGTCAACTACAAAGTGGACCTCCGCAGCCTAAGGGGGGGGGGGGGTGTGCAGGCGCACCCATCGCACCCCCCCCCCCCCAGTGAAATAACTAAATGGGCACAAGTCACGCCATTTGTTCTGGGGGAAGGGTTACCATTGGGCTCACCAAAAGTATAAAATTTACAGAGGCTTGAACAACAAAGTCTTTTCACAAAAGGTTTCGGTCAGGTACACTCTACAATATTGCTTTCCAGACGTAAACAATGGAAACAAACCAAACTCAAAAGGAACAAAGTGTGGCGATTTTTAGGCTTTTTGTTATCACATGGACGAATATTGACCTTTCTGTGGACAGCTCGTCAACGTTTAAAAGACAGGAAATACATTAAAATCAAAAGTGAATTCAATGATCTTTACTCGGCTAACGGGAACAGGTAAATGGAAAAGGGCGACCATTACGGCGAAGAATTCTGTCAAAGCGAATTCAAAGGAAACTGGCATACACTTTTTTTTTAATAACAACGTCTAAATTTGGGGCTGAGGCTCGACGTTCTTATTTTTTTCGCGATTTGAGCCTGAAAACGTTCTTAAGGTGTTTGTAAGTTACAAGGTATACACACGATGTCGCGTTAACCAACTGTTGGTAAATTTACTTTACAAAAAGGCTTGAACAGAGGTTCACAACACGACATAAAGTCACCAGACTTTGCAGTGAAAACGCAGAAAGAGTTCATGCGCACATAGTATACTACTCATTTAAAAACAAATAGCAAAATAAAGATGTTCTTAACTGACTCTCAGGATTGGTATGTTCTTAGCATGTTCTTAAAATTTGGGTTAATCTCAGGTTCAACGTTCTTATAAAAAAGGTTCTTATATAAAAAAAAACGCGTACCAACACATTGTACACACGCCAAGTAAGGTAATTTTAAAAATACATACTTGAAAGCAGACCATTGACTCAACAATTTCTTCAAGGTACTTTCTTTTCGTTGCTGTCTTTCTAGCGTCGATGATGACAGAAAACCCAAGACTTGCAGTGTCTTTCCTACACAAAATCAAGAACAAAATGTAATTCATTTAGCAGCTGTTACACCCTGTGTAAGACATTTGATACCAATTTACAACATTTCTCACACGTTTTGTGATGTCCTATTTCCGGTGAAGAGAGGGAATTCACAAGCATACTGTCAACAAACGACATCAAACAATTGACTACAGTCTACAAACAAAACCCAACATCGTGGGAAAAATCTAGATGTTTTTCATCCAAAACATGCACAAAAATAAACATCCAGGTTGCAAGATTAAGCCCAGTCAGTAAAGAAAGGAGTCAACAGAAACGGTGTGTTAAGAATGATCAAAACTGCGAGTTTAAATTTCAAGATATAGATCCATTTAGGATTGAAACGTAATACGAAGCGATAAAGTATATACGATCATGTGCGAACGTGAGGTGGCTTTAAGTTAAAAGCGAAAAGCAAACGGAAGCAAGAACAGTCACGGCAAATCTGCTCTGCCATTTGCCGGTTTGTGGTTCAAAAAGACATGGGTGGCAAAATAATCGTGTTTTGATACAAAGATTTTATTAACAGCACGTTTCCTCGAAGGGATGATTGCGAATGATTTCTGAAAATAATGGATTTCAGCAGCTTTGGTACCCCTAAGCGGAAAAAAAAATTTTAATTGCCGCGTGAAGGGTTGTACAAGAGATGTTGTCGGATAAGAAAGACACTGAAAAAGCGCTTCATGTTCACCATTAGTCTCATGAACAGATGTCTCATGAATAAACCTCGAAGTACATCAAGCAAGATTGTTTCACGATAAGAATGGCTGTTGTGACAAACGCTACCAACACTTCCGACATTAAAAGCAAGAGAACCGTTTAAATGCACTTTCACATAATCTCACCTCCCTGCTTTACGATCGGTGACGCCTTCCAATTTTTCGCAAACTTACCTTGCGCGGTCGCAATCCAATAAACACAGCTTTACCTTAGCGATGAAGCTCTTCTACGTTTGAAAGCTCGCCAGATTAGAAAGCATGGAATATGAAACTTTAAGCGTTTTAGCATACTGTACACATACAAACTTGATAGCAAACCTGCCGCTAAACATACGGGTCTGGCTAATTCAGTGCTGATTTTTGCATGTTGACATAAAAGGAACAGTACTAAAATTATATTTCTGTTTTCGTCTTCTCACCATGCTGTCTCTTTTCAAGCGATATGTATTTGGAAAAGAACTGAATGAAGTGATTGAATCTTTGCAAGACTAAGATTAAATTCATGTCTTAAGCCCTGCCGTTTATTGACTAAACGCAACTGCAAAGGTACGAATGAGGTGTCAAGCAGAGAAACATGGCTTCCGGATCTAACAGCATATTTCCAGTCTATTATGAGTGTCGCAGCTCCATTGTTTAAGGGATATGATCCATTGTTTCTGTTGTTTGTTCTTTATTTCACCGAGCAACTCACGTGAGACGTTGTAAGAGCTGCGAGGTAACCGCGTGATAAATCAGAGAGCTTGATTTGATAAACAAAGAACACTTATTGAGTCACGGCGCCACATTTTTTCCCATGTTCCAGGTGTAAAGATTGAAAGATGTAATCATTTGAAAGAGCAGCTAATATCTCTTCGCTGTGAACTATACAAGTCCAGCAGTAAACTTGTTGGGCTGCCAAACCCCTAGCTCCCAGATTGCACTATAGAAAGATCCTAATGTACGACAGTACAGGCTGTACAGCAACAAATTAGATCAGTGGACCATCTGATCTTAAAACAAAAACTGAACAACTTAGAGTGTGATGCCTTCCTTAGGTTTCACGTGACTTTAAACTGCGCCTACATGCTACACGGGCTAATCATAACCGCTCCTGTCTTCAACAATAAAGTCGTCTGGTTGTTTACGTCAAGTCTACAAAACTACGCCCTGTCTGAAAGCCTTTTTAGACCACAATTTCCTAGAGAAGCGAGATGTCAACACGCATTACAGCCTTAATCAGGTTTTAGAAATCAACTTAATATAAAAAAGAGGCCTAAATCTATCGCGACAAGAGACTCTTAACACTCAACTCTAAGGATCCTCCATATTATCTGGAGCAAAAATGGTTTCTATTCAAATCGACAACATACGCTTACGTACCCGGGATTGCCGGCGCACCCAAGAGGGGGTTTGGAGAGGCGGAAATGTTTCCACCGCCCACATCACAACGACCTTTAGCATTTTTGGTGACGGTGTGACGATAACAGTGTATCTGCTCTATTAATTCATAATAATTTAAAATACAAGAATAAGCCAAGTCAGAAGTTTATCGATGAAACATTTGAATGGAAGATCAGCACGCGATTGATTATCACTGGAAAGAAATTAACGAATACAACGGAATACCAGTTATTTACATCACCTGATAAACACAGAAAGTATGATAAATGTAGGTCAAGTGGTGAACATACCTCAACTAATGGCAACACAAGAGCAAACTGGATCGGATAACAGCGAAATTATAATTTAAATTAAAATACGAATACGACATAGAAAAACTCTTTCTGACTTGATCAATTGCTAGGCACTAATGTCATCGGTTCGGCGATACACACGGCAAGCCCACCAACAGAAATGAAATTTGATCCGCGGATTACCTCGGACACCACGCAACAACGCGATGTAGAAAAAAAAACCACTGTGCGCAGTGACATGTACCCCAAGCAGGAAAAACAAGAACATAGTCCAAACGAAACGGCAAGAAAACACAATGACTTTTCACTTTACTAGCGCTTCAAATGCGGTAGAGCGTGTTTACACCGCAGACAGCTGCAAAGCAATGTTTGTGCAAGGAGAAACCACTCCTCATGAAAGCCATGTTACTCACGAGTGCCAAACAAGTGGAAGTGCTAGCTCTTACTGAAGAATGGACCTTAAAATACCTAAATACCTTGGCTAGCGAAAAGAAACATAGGCAGACGACCAGACAACACAAATACTTACCGATAACAGCTTTCATCCATAGAAACCTCTCAACTGCGCTTGCGTATTGCTATTACTTATAAAAATTACAAGCCGACACCGCAAAAACACCGTCTTAAGTTATCACACTTGTGCACGTGGATTGCAGATGAAAACAAACACTGGCCCGGACAGGTTAAGCTTTGTTTTATCTCAAGACCATAACTTAACGATTACAAATTTATCATGATTTAAGGGAACAAACTTTCCACATTTGGGGAGTTCGGTATTTTCCAGATAACCAGTAACCCATAGACCCAATATTGATGTTATGTGTACTTTATCAAGTACAAAAAATATACAGATATTTATCGATTGAAATAGAAGACCGTGTTCCGAGTCCGAAAATCAAAGGGCAAGTTATCGAACACTACTTTCATTTTTAACGCCGTAAATAGGACCGCTACTGACAAGGCCTGTTTCGGGAGAAAAACAAAACTCTTCCAGGAATCTGGAAATTTTACAGGGACACGGGAGGCTTGGGAATTTGTCGATCAGTTGATAAATCGAAAGGATCTTTCCAAATTTCCGGGAGGACTTAAAGTTACTCATAATAGTGTTGCAAGAACAACGTTTGTTAAGCCTGGTTCACATTTGAGACATAACGACATAACGGGAAGGTCACGCAACCAAAAAAAAGAACATCGTGTTGATGTTTTGTGTTTCTAAACAACACATCAGCGACACAGTAGGAACATAATAACATGAACATATCGACATAAGGATAAAACTGATCTTTTCTTCATGTCATTAAGTATGTCACTGGTATGAACCAGGCCTTAGAGTTTTCACCTCCTGTGCAGGAATGTCTAACAAGGAACTATTCAGCACGAACATAGACGTCTATGGAATTAAATGAAAGTAAATTTACAGAATAAAGTGTATATAGAGCTCAAGTCTAAAAGGCGAGATTTCGTACTAACACTAGTGAACTGTAATAGGGTGTCGAAATTTCATGAAATAAGGTAACGCATTTAAAAATACCGTACCGAACGATGAAAATTACCGCGAATCATCTTGTAGCGGAACAGTAAGGGAATTTGGTAAAAGTGTCAGAAACTTTCAAATAGCTAATTTTGCATGCAGCTCACCTAACATAATTCGATTTCGATGTGGTATAAACTAACAACCCAGTGTACGGAGTATTTAGTGTCCAATTGGGCAGAGAGGTACGGGTGGGGGTGGTGGTGGGGGGAGGTTGGAGGTAAGTGATGCTAGCGGTGTTCAGTCCCTTCCACATTATCGTCCATTCCATGGCTAATCTCAGTGTAGGCCGCATCCGAATCAGTTCATAGCCAAGAAAGGCAAACCGATCCGGCCAGCCCTTTTCGCTTCGCCATTACTGAGATTACTTATTACTGATCACTGAGACAACACGCGCTCGAACTGTGACAAGCTTTTTCAAGTTACACTGAGACGGTGACATTGAATATCCTTGACCCCAGTCTAGTAACTGCTGAAGATGCTATCCCAGCCGTGAAAATAAACCTTCCAGCCTGCACATCCCTACTGCCTATTAAGACAGTTACCTCTCCTGCCCACCAGTGCCCTCCAAAGTGAACTCTAAGCAACTATCAACCTCTCGCGACTCCTTTCCGGTGTTACCAGGAATAATTCCCACCGCTCCACCGCTGTCGGCACTCTTGAACGAAGTTTCTGACTTCCGATCTCGAAAACCATCTGTTCCGTGACCCACAAATACAACATAAGTGATCCTTGACCCCCAAACAAAACTGTTTCCAGCCCGATCACACTTGATCCCGAGCTGTGACCCGTGATTTAACCCGCTGATCCCCGATGGTGGTCAAACAGCTCTCAATCAAACAGTGTAGAATCTCTTAAAAGCGAACAACACCACGCCGTCAGGTTTAACGAAACCAACGTACACTTTTTTATGCAAAACTTTGTAAACTCGAGTATTCTGGTTTTAAGAAATAAAACGATAACAATGGCGTCTGCCACCTTTTGTTTAAATGCTCGGCCTACTTTAAAGATAATGAGCCCTGCGATATTCCCTATGGAGGTTAGCGTGCGTTCTTGGTAACCAATCAATTAGGTTCTGCCTGATCGTCTTTGAATCATAACGCGTAGTATGACAGACCTAGAGCTTTCTTAAGCTGTAAGTAAATGTCGCGAGAACAATACCCTCTTGATAGTCGCGCGCGAGAGATGATGTTGGAGATGATGTTGGAGGGTTGGAAACTAAATGTGGGTTGAGAGCACTTGCTAGCCGAGCGAGTGACCTTCAGAAACCACACGTCCGGGCCTGCGATCCCTGGTTCACTTCAATCCCCCTCCCGGGTAGGGAGGCCCGATCAGTAGCGATAGCCATCTTGTTTTGCATTTGACCAACACCATTTTTGAATCGAAAAATAAGTAGGCCCCATCGTTTTCATCCCCGCTAACTTTGTGTGGTTCATTTAAAAACAAAAAGATTGAAAACGGTGTCAGCGTTTGCAAATTCTCTGTCGTTTTTAAGCGTTCACACTGAAATACCAATTCACGAATGCAGACTTTAACAAAAAGGTTTTCCTACGGCTCGACCATATAGCCCACGCTAAATGATTTGATATTCTTGCACAGCAGTGTGTTTTCTCAACAATGTCAGATCGTTAAGCATCCCAAATGGAAAGTAGCATGACATAAAATTTCCCTGGGATGGACGCCCTACTTGGGAACAGGTTTCGTGTTGTTGGCCTCATGAATTTAACGGCAAGTACAAAAAATGTTACTCGTGTTATGTAACAACGTTTCCCGATCCAACATGCAGTACTTTAAAAAGGATTAGCAAATGCTCGCGTGACCAACAACACCAAACTGTAGAGTTGGATCAATGCTCGAGGTTATGTAATTCCACCGCACGTGTGGAGTCAGAACTTACTTGGGAATGGTGAAGTAGTACATGAACAGTCTCATCAGTTCCACACTGGTGTACGCAACATTTCCCCAGTCTGGCCGTGACGTGTCAATCATAAGAACAGGCCCACCCCTCAAATCTCTGTTCCCTGAAAACAAACAAGAACAAGATTTACTACGTTGCACTACCAACATAGAGGGTGCTTCCCGCGATACGCCTTAAAATGTAGTTTATAACCACCCGTAGACTCCCTTCTAGCTAATTCTGAACCACATCATTTGTGTCTTTATTCCCAATCCCGTCACACGTCCCCCACCCCCAGGGTTCAGGTGAGGGTGACGACAAGTCTGCCTATTCCCATATTGAAGGATTTAAACTAAACAAATACCAAGAACCAACCAAATAAAAACGACAAGAAACAATAGTAATAATAGTAATGGCAATAACATCAATACATATTATTAAAATCATAATAAATATAATTAATAAAAAATCAAATATTATATTTATAACTACCTGTTCTACTAAAAACAACAAAAACCACAACAACAAAAACTACGAAGAACGAAGACAACGTTATACATCTATACGATAAGCCAAGGCATATGAAAATGTTGAAACATTGTCAAAACTTTAGCAAATACGAAACCCTTGAGTACAAAACTCATCGCCGTGAACATTTCAACTGGACTCTCCAACAGAAGATCGAACACCTTTCATGATAAATAAGATGGGTTGTCCCTGTCCTTCTGTGAAGGTAACATTTGTATCCAAAAATATGCAAATGAGCGTCCCGTCCCTGTCGCGCCGTTCTTGTATGCCGCGTCATTTAAGCAGCATATCCTCGATCTTTGAGAGACCCAGTAGCTTTCCAGACGCGGTTTGTGATTAGAGAACGAAACTATAGATGATACAACACCAACAATACCCCTAGCCCTGATAACAAAAGGACCTACAGGTCATAGCCACCAATGGTAAACAGGTCTGGAATAGCTACAGGATTACTCTGATCTTTTCATTCTCGCCACACCCCATGTTCCACCTTAATTTTTCGCTAACCTGTCACAAGCGCTTGCTCTAAACACACTCCATCGGCAACAACAGTAGAAAAATTCAGCTCAACCATAAGGCAAACGTTGATAAAATAATCTGGTTTGGCTGCTCCATGAGTTTCTTCCCAGTACGTAGCTCTCGCGGCTAGTTGTATTTTCACTCGTTTTATTTTCATCCTTTAAATCGGTTTGGCCGTCATGCATCACTTTTGTTTCGTTTGCCGCCCGCGAGTGTTACAACCGCAACGTTTGCGCCCATCAACTATCAACTATAAACTGTCAACTGTCCGCTGTACCGCTTTCTTAACGAAAGCCTTCATTCGTCTATTCGTCCCGTGACATTGAACCTGTACAAACATATTCCTACACATCGATCGTTTGTTTCTCGCGTGCGTTTTGCCGAGTTTAACAGCTATATGTTGGTTGAATAAATTCGATAAGTTGCGTTCGAACCTCGTTTGGTCGATTATTCTAACTCACGTTTTAGCTTGGACTTGTCTTTTGAAATGTTAAGTAAAAATGCAATAACAGATGAACTAAACGGGTAAATCGACCTGTTAATTTTTCTTCCAACGAGTTCCGCGCCTCACGTGCAGTTTCTTATGTGTAGTTGTATGAAAGGTCAGTTGGACATGGTGTGTAGTCGTATGTTCATCACACGTGAGGTGGATTGAGTACTCGTCCCAAAATTTTGACCCCATGTTTTGTTCTGAGTTTTGTACGCCACCTCAAGCTCATTTCAAGCTTTAAACCATAACCTGAGGTGTAGAGTCTCTGAAGTACGCAAATGTGTTTTTCTTCCTCTTCCGTTTGTCCGTTTTACGTTGTTTATCTTAGTCACCGAGACTCAAGCATTACCTAGCAGTGGGTGTTAAGTTTTTTTTCTCTCTCTCTGAAATTGATACACGAAAGACATGTATAGTTGAACTACGCGTGAAACTCAATGATCTAACAGATCGTCACAATGGCCAATGCAATTTTAGAAGTAGCAAAAAGTAACCTTGAATATACTTCGTAAACGCTGTCTCTTCGTAATTGCTAAAATTTTAACGTCGATGATCCCTCACATCTATTCTTGTTTTATCTCTCGTACCAAAAACACGGTTTACGGTTTTGCGTGTCAGAGAGGGACCTAAAGCCGAAAGGAATTCCAGTTCCTATTGATATAGAATCGATCAAACTTGTTCTTGAAATGCTTAAATGCCCGTTACAACTTAATTTTAGGCAAATTCCCTCACACAGAAGGTGCGCTTTGAGGGATGACCTCATCATCGCTAGTTCCTCGTCAGTGGAGAAATAAATTACGCCAAACTGACGTTGCTCAAGTTAGTTGAGGGAAAACGTCTCGCACCGTTTAATTTTCTACCGTCACTATTTGATGCAACAACGCATTTGGATGTATTAACTTCAACGTTTATGACGTCAAACATGGCAACTACAACAGTTCCAAAAAACACCTCACTCCGTTTCCTTGAGTCTGGCTTTAGTCTTAGCTTCTAATTTTCCTTCTGATCCCTCAATGATCGGACGATAATCATAAAACAAGCTTACGCATTGCCGATTGCGTGGCATATGTAACTTTCATGCTAAGAGAAGTGTATGAAAAAAGGGTATGAGAATACAGGTAATGATCACCATCAGTTGAGTTATGCTTCCCAGGAGAAACCAACTGCTCGCAGGATAGTTAAGTTAACATTAACATAAATTCTCCCTACATACAACATATGAAATAACTGACAACTGTAAGGACAATACAATGCTGCTTCAGCCGACTTTGAACAAGTTTCCGTTTGAAGACGACAACAGTCTTCAAACTGTTACCCTATCCGGTGAAATCGCACGTTCCAGTGTTTTCGCAGGCCCTTGCTTGTGAAAAAATGTAGCCTAATTTGTGCATTTATATAAAACTCACATTACCAGTAATGTTGGGGCCATGGAACTGACTGTCCGAAATTTATTTAACTATAACTGATAGTTTTCAAAACTGTACACTTCAGCTAAGTATCGCAAAAACAAATCTGTGAAACACTAACATCCAAAGAAAACAAAACCTCTGAAAAAACGTCATCTGCTATGGCATGCCTTCACGAAAACCGCGCCCAGCTTCCCCTTCAGTGGGGCTAAATTAATCCATCCATATATCTATAGCATTTTACACATGTTTGACTTCTAATGAAGTGAGCATTCCGATAGTAACTAATCTATGTCATGTTACATGTGGAGTTCTACGAAGTAAGCCATGAAAAGCCCCCATCTCAAGAATAAACAACGAAAGTGTCTGAATCTGCCTGTCTCTGTCTCTGTCTCTGTCTCTGTCTCTGTCTCTCTCTTTCAAGTATCACTTTAAATTCGTCATTCATTCAGGTCGATGACAAAACGATGTCTGTAGCCATGATACTCACTACAACAAACACAAGACCAACAATATAGCATGACCCAGAACACTGTGACCCACAGACCCTGGGCTAAACAACTGATCCTAATGTAGTACATACTTCATTAAATTTACCTCTCAAGACGTTGATAGGAGAGGCAGCTCAGTTCCCTATGTAGACGTTGGAAAACTATAGTGGCGGGCACTCAACATATATCTTTACCCCTTACGCGACACTTAATTTTTCTTAGTGAATCAGCAAGTCGAAAAAATCATAATTGTTCAATCAGTAATTGCAACCACATTTAAGAAACAAAGAAGATGCAATGGCTCATTAGAGCTAAAAAACAGATCTAGAACTCCTTACGTCATGTTTTTGCAATTATAAATTAATCAAGTGTACGTAACAAGAAAACCTCGCTATTTTAGTTCGTCCAAACAGCATTCATCGGCTCAACACGTGAAGTGTGATTAATTTTCAAACAGAAGTAATTTTTGTGATTAATTTAAACTGAAACTGGAATTTTTATACCCGACATAAACCTCAGCTTCTGTGCACAATACATGTTCAACAGCTGTCCCAAACCAGCAGGTAAGCTGTAATGTATGCGGCAGCAATTAACGTAACAACCACTGTATAAATATCAGGAACGATATTGACTGGACGAGTTCCTGCAACGGTACTTGAATCAGCAGTGACATATTTAAAGTTCTGCCCAAGTGAGTTCCGGTTTCTCAAAATAGTCAGTAGCACACTGATGTGAATAACCTGACTCTGAGCACTGAACCAAATGAAAACTAAAACCGTACAAGCAGAAAACATTCGAGATTAAATTACATATAAGACGAAAGTAATGCGGGTGTCAAGAAAAGGACTCAGCTTGTCATAACGATGTTTGAATTCATTACTTTGCCAAAAGATTCAATTCTTTCAACACAGGTATATTTAATCAACAACTATTTAAACACAGTGAATCAGCAGTTGATTAATGCAAGTATCACGTTCTTGTATAATATCAGTGAATTAAAAATCTGCTACTAAATCATTACTTAATATTATTAATCATTTGTTTTGGCAATGAAACCATGGAAATAGCTACCCAACAATAGAGAAAACAAAACCACAACATTTCCAGCACTTGACTTCCAAAAGAAATTATCATATAGGTCAACAAACGAGCAGAGGTGATGGATAACATTTATTAACAGCCAATAAGTCAACATCTACAAAAAGTTAAAATAAGTATCCTGTATATTGAAAATGTTTTTCACCAATGCTTTTGTTCTGGCACTCAAATTAACAGAGATATCAAGGGATACATTTGAAGCTGTGGCTCTGAGAGATTCACTGTCATTAACAAACCTCTGAAATAAAGAACTTAAGGGAAATGGTTGAAAATAGCAGACAGTTCTTTGTAAGTACATTAAATAAAAATATATAAATAATATGCCTAATTGTAAGCTAACATGTGACAGTCATGTATTCTGATGTATGGACACATGACACTCTTGATCCTCTTTCAAAAAATATCAATGCAAATTAGGCAAAATCATCAGATAACATTTTCAGATTATTTAATCACCATTCAATTTCTCATCTTCAAGACTTTAAACAACTTTATAGTAAAACACTGTTTTCAATTATAAGACCTGGGGTAGTGAATGGTCTTCCAAATAGTAAGAGTCTCAAAAAGTCATCTCACAATTTGTTTACAGACCCAAACATGGCCCAAAGCTTGCAAAAAAAACAACAACAAAAAACAAAAAAATAGGTGGTCTTGAAAGGTTGTTAAATTACTGTCACATCCCCCCCCCCCCCCCACCCTCCTGAACCCTAACATCAGCCAATATTTATTTCTTTAATATGTGTTTTGTAGCAAAAATTATTTTTGGATTACCGTCAGCTACATTACAAAACAAAGCCCCTCTGAATTAACTTGAGATAAAATGGCTATAACTTGAATATGGAAATGAACCTACCTGGCAGAGAAGCTACACCACTATGGAGCAACTCAAAGTTCACATCAAAAGCATTTAATGGCTTCTCAATAAAGATGGATTGACGGCTGAGTTTCAAACTTTTCTCTAAGCTTTCTTTCTCAATCACTGTATATTAAATATAAAAGCAAGTAAAAAAAATTATTATTAAGATCATCTCATGTGAGCAGAACCTAAAAAAAAGTCTGCAAAATTTGGAAAAAAGAGCACATCAAAAACCACAAAGGCTGACTGACTTGAACGGCTGAAGGTACAATAGTCACTTTAATATAAAAAATCCATAATGTTGACAAGATGTCAACTTGCAAACAAGGAACAGCAACAAAAAAAGCAACTTCCTAAATGATATAAACTACAGGACACTTGTTTGAAAACACTTTGAACAGAGTTTCAAGATGTGCAAGTCAAAACCATATTAAAGATTCAATGTGTCATCTTAAGGCCATTCCCTAGAAATAAAAGTTGCAATAGATTTTATTTGAAAATTTACTAGGTGGTTGTCAACATCAAGGACATCAAAGAAATGCGATAAAAAGAGGGAGTCCCTATGTCCGTTTTCATGCTTTTAGGCATTAGTTTATGCCTACTTTGGTGAATTGTTAGCACAGTTGGAGATAGCCGGAAGTTGTCTGAGACTCTAATAATTTACATAAACAGAAAAGAAGAACTTGAATAGAGGTTTTATTTTGTCAAAAGCACATCATGGTTGAAGTATGACCGATCAAAGGTGAAGAAAAAAATGAACTAATGAAAGATCAGTCATGTTTTTTGTATCTGTGCTCCACCATTGAGGTTTCAATAGCGTCATCATAAAAGAGATGTTCTGTGAATAATGAAAACCTGGACAATAAAAACTTCTTCAAATAGGCCATTTCCGAGTTCATGTCTGCCTCCTCTTCAAAGTGCAAAGTTTTTGTGATGGTAATTAGTTCTACTTTACATATGAATGAAAACTAATTTTCATAACAAAAACTTCGCACTTAGACTTGCTTTGAAGAGGAGGCAGACATGAACTCGGAAATGGCCTTTTTGGATATGTCAAGGAGACTTGCATTTTCTTTCACTATGAGAAATAAAAAGCATAGGTCCCCATACTCTGGCAGAAAATCACCATTTACTTATTTCTAAGAGACCAATTCTTCAGAAAACCTGCAGTGTTTTCAACATGCACACGTTCGTGCACACGCAGTTGACACAAGAAATTATGTACAGTAAGGATGTGCAAATTACAATTCAGAGGAATTACCTTAAGACAGGGGTGGGATTGACTGACTCACAAAGGTTAAATACAAGAGAGCAGACATTCACTCACCCTTGAATTGTTTAACACTGATGTTTCCAGTTTCAGACATGAGGTATCTCCATGGCCTTCTCTCCAGTCCCCTCTTGGTGTTGATAACACAGTTCAGAAATAAGAACCGTCCTTGCATCTCTGTTCTCATCTTGTCAGACCAGTCTTTCTTCCACATCACAGGAAAATCCTCCACCTCTAAAGGCAAGGAGCGTATATTACCAGCATCATGATATTTGATAATAAGGTGACCAGGAACAGCATAACTTGTATTAATATAGAAGTCTCCTTTGTGAAGAGTGTTGTCAAGCTTTCCAAAGTGAATAACACTACTGACAAATTTCTTGTAATATGGAACCCAGGCATCATCAGGCTTGTCATTCCCAGAGAAAAAAATCTGAAAACAACGAAAATTCGTTTTTCAGACAAATTGAGTTTTAATTGCTATGCATTCAAATATCACCTCAACTGTCTGATACACTTTTTCTGACAAGTTAGCAAACAAAGTCAAATAAAGAATTAATCAAAATCATTCCTAAAAATCAACCCTCTGTTTGGCATTGATCATCTGTGCTAATACTATATGAATAAGTAATGTTAGTGAGAAGGACTCTGCACTTTTGACATTATTACTGGATTTGTATTAACAAGGGAGGTTCTTTGGGAGAAAAAAGATGTAAATCACAATGTGTGGTCATAGGAAATATTTACATCCAATGCAAAACAGTTCACTTGACAATCCAAGGGAAGGGGGGAGGGGTGTCAAAAGCCAGACATTTTACAGTAGGAAATATAACTGAAATTTTCTACAGGGGTGGGGCTTCAAACCAAAAGCCTTCCACATGGGTAGCTTTAAAGATAAATTATTTTCAGGAGCATCAGAATGCTAGCCAATGCATTCTTAGTGAGGAGACGTTGTACACAACAAGCACTTTCATGTTACTGTGAAGATAAAACTACCTCTGCTGATGACTTGATGTCCTTAAGCAGTGCTAAAACAGGCTCAAGATATTCTTGAATGAAATTCTTCACATTTCCTTCATAGTTGGTTTCCAAAAGATTCTCCAGATGTGGAATTTGAGAACCAAACAAGAATTCCTGGCACAAGGATTGCCAGTCCCAATCATTGTCCTCTTCCTTAAAGACACAATAATATCAATGGTTATCAAAAGTGTGTTACCCTTGCGAGAACTACTTCAGCTACTCTTGTGTACTAATCTTAATATAGTATGATCATTATGCTGTATTAGGAGACTAGGTCAATAACACATTAAGACTTTTCCATGAACATAAATATTTGCTATCCGTCAAGGATAGTTAATTAGACCTCTAGCCCTACCAAACAATTGAGTACTACTATGTAAAGCACATGAGGGTCACATTCTTCAAACTGCCTGCAGCCAGCAATTCAGGCTGATTTTTTAATGAATACGTCAGAAGCCTCTGACAGCTGATAAAGATTAGTAAGAATATTTCAAAGTTGTAGCCAAGCTTACCATGCCACAATAAAATTATTGCAAGTTTGGTTCTTGTATAATTGAGGTTTTGTTACAATTATTTATTCAATACAATATGATACAATACAAACATACTTCATTTGTCCCAAAACAGCTTTTGAGAATAAACGTACAATTAAAATAAAAGCTATGTACAAGTGATAAAGGTCAAAATAGTGTACCAACAAATCAAGCTAGCCTAATGTATGAGCAAGACTCTAAACATTTTAAAAGTAAATCTTTCTTTCAGCAACATTTAAAGTCTATGAACTTATGAGCATTGTCTAAGGAATTCCAAACTTTAACAGTTCTGAAATAGAAGGTGTTTTGTGTTGTGGCAGTTCTTTATAAGGGAATATGTAACTTCTGGGAGTTCCTAGTTGTGCAATTACAGATGCTACAACAAGTTGCACAAATACTTGAGACACTGTGCATCATTTTGGTCTTTAATGATCTTTCCATGGTCTTAAGCTTTCTCTCCCCTCTTGTCAAAGTTGGTAACAGTGGAACACCATGCTCGAAATTTTGAGGAACAACTTTGAAAGGGGGAGAGAGAGGGGCTGTGTGTTGTACCACACAGATTTCTTAGCAGCAGTGTTTTAGAGAAAGAAAAGACATTTTTCACTGTGAATGTGTCAACAATTTTGCAACTGGTTGTAGCTACATGTATTTGGATATATTTACAAAATAAGGGGTCCAGTGCACACCCAGTCATACATTTAAAGGCCATTATCAAATGGCAATAGTATAGCTGCATTTGTACTGGTAGCCACTTCAAGTCTTTAAGGATGGAGGAAAAATGATAACATTTCCTTGAGCTGCTAACAATGAGGGTTGCACATTTCTGCACAGCTCGCATCCTATTAAGATTGTGGTCAGGGGTGTTGCTCCAGACATTACAACAGTAGTATAACTTGCTGAAGACCAAAGCATTGATTACATCTACATCTACATCTACATGTTTTTCAGCACTCGGCAAAGTCCCATTGACTTATGGCTGTTATGCGTGTGGCCTCATACACCATAAGCCTTTTAGAGACATCAACGCCAAGCCGGCCACTTGCTGAATAGAACAGGTCAGCACTAGGGGTGGTCACAGCCAGGGTTCGTTACGTCCCTAGTGGTTCTTTAACGTCCCACAGAATTAATTGTGAAGTGTTGTGAGACGGGACCTCCGGCTTATCGTCCTTATCCGAGAAGACTAGAAAGTCTAACCACTTGCAGATGTCATTGCAAAGGAAGCACTTTCTCCTCAGTTATTTAAAGACCCTGAGTGTTGGTCCGGCCGGGGCTTGAACCCACGACCTCCCGCACGGTAGTCCGGCACTCTAACAACTGAGCCAACCGGTCGGCAGTTACGATGGTTAACATATTCATATTAAAAGCGTGTTTAACTTGATTGATCTGTCCCAAGTGTGCCATGCAGCTAGACACTGTTGAAGCAACATGATCATCAAATGTCAGGCTGGAGTCAAGAAGAACTCCTACATCCTTAGCAGAACCAGCCGGTATGATTTGCTTTTCCCATCACAGTAAAATGGAAGTCATCTGCTTTATTAACCATCACTCTACTGCCAAAGACAATGAGTTAAGTTTTATCAGGATTTATAAGGAGTTGATTTCTGAAGGCCCAGTTACTGATTCTGCATAAATCCTTGTTTAATTTATCAACAGCATTTGCCTTGTACTGAAGCTTAAAATTTAGTAGCAATTTAGTATCATCTATGTAACACTGGATGAGGCTGTGTTGTGGAATACTTGGAAGTATTTGGTGTATATGCTAAATAGCAGTGGGCCCAGAATACTACCTTGAGGCACTCGACAGGTCACAGGGAGATGATCTGAGATAGCACTATCGATTTTAACAACTTGGTAACATGAGTGAAGGTAACTATGAAACCACTTGATGACAGGAGTTGACAGTCTGACATCCTAGAGCTTAGTCACTAAGATTTCATGATTAATCCTATCAAATGCTTCACTCATATCAAGTAGCATTAAGTGGCAGATAGCTGTTTCTTGTCCCTGACTTCAAGGATAGTGTCTGTTGTTCATATGATGGATGTCTCAGTAGACTTACACTTCTTACTTCCGCACTGCTTGGGTGTCAAATGTTGGCTTGCTGTTAAATATGATATTAGCTGGTCTTGGGCAACTCTCTCACAGATCTTTGAAAACACAGGCAGCAGTGAAGGTCTATTATTGTTGGGAATTTCCAGGTCACCATTCAAAATCATTAAAAATCAAAGGCATTTTGTTAGTTACAGTACAGCTGACTCCATAGTCTTGAATAAAATTTTCCGATTCCAATTCAACCCCTCCCTGACAACTTAAAAATTTACACACTGCTTTGAATAGGAAACAAGCTTTCATTTAATTGCTACATCAGTTACAGAAAAGTTACAAAAGTACAAAAATTAGATAATTATCCAATTGAGAACACTTAAAAAGCCCATGTTCAGTTAGTTGGTGCAATAGCTTTATGGTCAAATGGGATCATAAAACAAAATATCCCAATACTTATGGCATGGCGTACGGCAAGCAATATTGAATATAATACCTGCTTCAATTATTTTGCCCTCCTTTGAATGACTGCCCCCTTTTGGTTCCCAACGTTTTTTTTACTCTTACATAAGCATTTCAAACTAGAGTCAGTCTCCAGTTCCATAATAGCAAAAAATTTAGGAACCCTGAAAACGGGCTTTTAACCAGACATTGGAAACTGGCCATCCAGGAGGCCTGTCTTCCCATAAAAGTATAAAAGGTTAAATGAATTTTCCTTGAATTTCTTGTAAAAGTGGCTGTCCACAGGATGCCTGGACACCGTTCTGGCTAAAACCCTGCCTGAGATCCAAATTTCCATCACAGTTTGAGACTGCTGACCTTAAATTGCTTTTGACATTCTCTATGAAGGTTTCAGAGATCTTTTTTTTTTGTCCCAATGAGGTCATTTTTTTAAGATATAAAAACAGTCAGGGGTTTCATTAGAAGCCGGCAATCAGTGAAAACCGCTGCCTACTTTGTCTAGATTTCACTAATTAAAAATGATTTTAAAAAATTAATCAGGTTGCTGCTTACTTTAGCTAGCTCAGTATGCTATTTGAAAAATTATTGAAACCCCTGAACAGTTCTGTTAATTTTTTTGTTTTTGTTTTTCATTGACCAAATACCAATGCAAATTAATGCAAAATAAACAAATATTGTCCATCCTCAGTTGAATCATCCTACAAACCAGTTTCTCGAGGAAAAAAAACACATTTATGACAGCCCTGGTCAGTTGGTATTAGTACAGACACCAAAGGGACACACAAAAGAGTCCATATTATTATCAGGGTGTCAATACCGACCTTTAGCAAAGACAACGAGAACGTGAACGTCGCCGACCGGAAGTCAAGAAATCAACAATAGGCGGTACTGCGCATGTCTGCATGTCTACAACTCGTCGTCCACATGTCGTTCAGGACGCCATTTCAGGGCATTTCACGTTGTGCGGTGAACGTGAGTATTTTCTGTAATGTTTTCACATGTTTTGTTACTTTCCTCTGACAGTATGTGGATTTCTTAACACGTTTGGCTTCTTGAAAGATTTTAGAAGAACCAAGACTTGTTTCTGCGAGTTGCAATGAAAATAAACTCAGTTTTCTATCGCTTTGCAGATCTTCCCTTACGGTCTTGGATCCTTACCACGAAAAGATGTTTCATTTTCAGTTTATTTGTTTTGCCATTTTACATACACCACATATTATGCAAAATAAAATAAGGCAAGGAGACACAAAAAAAGCAGTGCTTATAAACATGTGCCTCCCCATGATAAAAAACACATTACTAGAGATCTGTAAAGGCGAACCGAATAACTTAACAACAGATGGAATAAGGCAAGTCTTTGTTTAGAATTGCAGTTTCTGTTGTATTCTAAATGTTTCTACATTTGAAAACAAAAACATGCGGTAAACTAAAAGATCACAATCACTCAATTATTGTTTACTATCTTATCGCTGTCGGCTAAACTTCAGAATACCTGGCCACTTATTTGCATGTGAATAGTGTGTATTGTTATCTGTCTTGTCCTGATGCCTTTTTCGCATGAGGATCTAACTTTTGTAAAGCAATCTTGTGATAAAATTTAGCTGGGGTTTGATGCTGGCATAAATAGTTCTCGCACTTACTGGTTAGATTCTTGCATAAACAATGTAAATTTCTCGCTCAATCCAGTTTCACTTGGTAATCTTTCCCGACATTTGTACGCAAAGAAGGCTTGATAATTTTGCTGGATTCTGCATAAACCATTGCTTTAAAAGAAACCATTTTCGAAAAAGTTTGTGATTATTCTCAACTTTGTTTCAGTCTTCGTTCACCACGTCTCAACCCGCTAAAGCTTTTATTTTTCCCGCAGTGAATGAAGGTCTTCACCCAGTACCCTAACTGATATAGATGTCGACATTCACGTTCTCGTCCTCTTTGCTAAAGGTCCGTAATATTAAACCAGCATTCAGAAAAAATGTGGCAGGCACATTTTATCAATGCAAAGACTTATGCATAATATTTTAAAAGCATGAATGATATGATGTTAATTGTCTTGAATTTGCATTAAGTTTACATACAATGCACAAAAACAGTGTCTGTAAAGCAGGGTTAACTTTGTAGAGGTTTATTGCTTGGACTAAAGATTCCATTGTCCACATTAACTGGTGTCTGTATTAGTGGGCTTATGAATGAGAAAAATAATATAGGAGCTACTTGTCTGGGCAAACAAATAAACTGTCCATAATAAGTGAAAGCCTTTAAATTGGGTGGAGGTTCCACTGTATATTTTGAAAATGATACCGACCATATAAGGCGCATTTACTCTACAGAAAAAATGGGTCCAGACCCCGTCAAAAAAGTAGTATGGACCCATAATTCTTGTAAAGAAATACTGGAGTTTCCACAGGGCCATAGGTGCCATAGGGACTAAACTTTTGACACAGGTGACCACTTTGAAAAACAAAAAGCTTAGGGGGATATTTTGTAAATTAAAATACAAATTAAGTCAGAGACATTAAAGCCAAATTCCACCAACCAATAACTCACTGGTAAAACTAAAAACTAAACTGCTACACCTGTTTAGCAGAGCTCCACACATTGAAGGCATGTGCACATTGCTCCATAACTAAAAAAAATATTAAAGCCATCTTGCTCACCAAGTTTGGTTGTCCCATAACCATACATCTGTCCATACATCTATATGCACATAAATCCACACCACAGGACAACCAGCCCTCTTGCAAATAGTTTAGACTAATTTTGCTATGGCTTATTCATTGTGGAATATTGTCATTCATCAGTAAACTGGGGAATTGTTATTTGTGAATGCTATTCAACTATATGCAGACTTTAAAGGCCCACATTCACTTAATAGGCTTTGCAAACATTTGTTTGTTTTGAAAAGGTCCTTTTGTTGAAGCATGTAATCTGATTGGCTAGATCTCCATGTGGCGGAGTTTTCTTATACAGAAATTGTACCTCGGTACACAATGCATCTTGGGTGAATGTGGGCCTTTAAATACCAGCGGGAAAAAAAAACCAAATAATTGTAGCGCTCCAAGATAAGCTTACACCGCAAATGAATGAAATTATTATGGAAATCACGTTTGGTGGCCCATGAAAACAAAGGGAGGACATTTTAATTCACATTCTTATTTCTGAGAAAAAAATTATAGCTGTAGCATTAAGTTCCACAATAAAATAACACACGTTACTTTTAAACACGACTCAAGGGATCAAGTGAAAGGACGACATGCTTGAAAATAGGCTTACATACAATAAAACGCGCCTAATCCCGTATTTATATTGATAAGCGTTACTTTGGACTGTAGGTATTCACACAAAATAATAATGCATATGCTCCCTTGACGTTTCTTTCGAGTTTACAACAAAAGGGTCAAGGTGTTTAATTTACTAGAATACTTTTGCATTAATCTAAAACAATACCATTGATTTCTAACAGCAAGTGGCAAAAAAGAGCAATCAATGACGAAAAATAATTAAAGAAAAAATGTCTACTGCCATTCTCTGAACATTTGTTCCGCGCAGACAATGATAGACGTAACAATTTTGGAACTAAAATAAATACATTGATTCCGTCTTTCCCTTCCATGACGGTCCTTTCTTTTTTTGAAATTAATAAATTTATAGCAAGGATTATCACAGTTGACGTGCTGATGCACGAGACCTTCGAATCCTGACGCTGAAACGTCGTAATAAACCAGTGTTCATGATCTTACCTTAAACGACATTGGCCAAGTTTTGTCTCATGAATCAAAACTTCGAATGATACGTTGGGTTGGTGAGTATTTCAGCTCATTTCTGGATCATTTTTAGCATCAAACCGTTCCTTATTGGTCTAGGGAGTTCATAACACACTTCCGCCATATTGGATTATGCGCATGACTTCTTTTCCGTTCAAATATACCCCTCTCCTCCCAGACGACCCCCCCATGACTGGACGACAGTGGACGGTGGACTGTACTTTGATCAGACTAGGACTTGACACAAGTTCACAGCACCGTACTCCCAACCAATCATCCATGTCGTACGTACTCAGAGGGATGTTCCAAGGCACTCTTTTAAGGCCGATTTACACGGTACGATTTTTGCTTACGACTGTTGCATGCAACTTCTGTAGCGCGCGCTGCTCACGCCATGCAAAAAACATTCAAAACGGCACAACTTTGTTCTACGTTGTGTCGCATACGCCATAACGTGCGCGACAAATCGTACAGTGTAAATCGGCCCTTAGAGTTCCATCGATTTTGTGACCCGATTTGTTTTTTGTTTTTCTTTTTTCGTCAGGCACCGCGCCAGGGGGAAGGCCGGGGGGCCCAGGAGCCCCCACGTTTGTGAAAAAGTTATCTATTTAGTCAAATACACTTCAAAAATGAAAAGTAATTTCACGGGATTAAAGTGCTTGGCTACAGCTGGCCGACCTGGCGGGAAAAAAAATCGAAATTTATGACTGTTCCTTTAACCATTATTTTTTGGAATTAGCCCCTCCCCTCAAAGAGGTGGGTGCGGCCCCCACACTTTAAAAACAGCTCCCCGAGCCCTGTTCGTTTAATTTTGGGATTTTCAGTGGAGTTGAGAAAACAAACACGAAAATAATCTATTTACTGTCATCGCAAGTTAACTTGGAGTATATTCCACCCTCCCTTTTATTTGGCAGTTTCTGTCATAAAATTCGTCTCTTCTGTTGTCCCTTGTTTTCCCAGTTGTATGGTTTGTTTGTTGGTGTTGATTGTTTGGTGTCAATGTATCCTAGTAGTTAACACCGTAATTAGTACTAAAAGAATAGCTTGTGAGTTTATTTGTTCATAAAGTGTTGATTTAGTATAGAGTGTTGTAAAGGTAGGACCGTTAAAACAATAAGTGTGTAAGCCAGATGTTAGAAGAATTAATTATTGTGAAATCAATATTCGACCTATAAATGGAAGCAAGGCGTGGTAAACGGTTGTTAGAAAACAGTTGAGGGAAGGCGAACGAAGGAACGAAGGAAGGAAGGAAGACAGAGTTCAGGAGAAAGGTGTGGGCAGAATCGCTCAAATGTTCAGTGCTGAAAGTGTTTAGCAGAACTCCAAACCGTTAACAAGACTAAACTCCTTTGTCTGCGGAGGAGCAAAGTGGAGCGAGGAGAGAGATTTTACGGTAAAGGAAAGCGGCCGAGAAGCTGATCGCCAGAGTTGGCAAACTGTGAACGGAAAGTAGTCCAAGAAAGTATCAAGGCGCCGGATAGCAGAAGGTCGGAGAAGCTGTTTGTCGTGGAGTTGGTTTTGTTGGAAAGAAAGAAGGAACTGAACTGTAAATAACCGCAAATAATTGTAAATAATTGTAAATACTCGTGAACAGTAAGTTAGTTAAGTAAGATTAGTTCTATTTGCGTTCGTTCGTTTCATGTCAATATCGTAATTAAATTCATTAGTTGTCTTTTTAAGAAGTCTGTGATGGCTAATTGTGCCCATGTTAGTTATATTTTGTTTTATTTTGTTTTTTTCTTCTCGGGCCATTGGGACCCACGTCACAGTTTCTTTAGTTAGGAAGAATAAGTTCGGTGTAGCTCAAAGCATTTGCGTTGTATGCCATTCAGTTTTGCAGTACTCAGAATTACAGCATTTGGCATCCATAAAAAGAAAGTGGACCGTTTTCTCTAACAGTATATTCATTCCAGGTACTGCTTCCTACTTTTTCTTCTTTCAGCTAAACTTGAAGTCTCCATGCAAACTGAAATGGTCATGAATCAGTACTCTGTACTTGATTCTGTTTCTTGAATTTTCTTAAAATTTCGATATTTTTCTATATACTCCTTTTTTCCTGCACTTCATACTGAGTAGATAAATATATGACAATTTAATTTGGAGTGCTCCCGGCCGGGATCCTTTTCGTGACCTGCGAGTTTGACAAAGCAAATGGTGTCATTGCAACGGGAAAATCGCAGATCTTAAACTTATACAAATTACTTGAATAATTTAAAGTGTGCAGCGACAATAGAGCTCATAGACCTGAAATCAAGCCACTGACTCAGCTGAGTCATCAGTGTACTCGGTAAAAACAAACAGAGGACTTCGCAACTGGGTGGTTTTGTCTATTTCGTTAATGCAACTATCAAGAAGTTTTCAAACGGATTTGCTACAGCTTTCCCCCCGAAATAACAGAAAAACCTGTCACTATTTGAAACCTAAAAGAAAAGCAAAGATTGAGAAATTACAAACTTACAATGTACCGGTTACTCTTTAAACAAGTGCAGGGGATTTGCTACAACTTGTCGTAAATTCAACACCACCTTCCCATTTATTCGTAAGACCAGTAACTTTGTACGAAACATATGAGTGATAATAGAGAAACGTGCTCAGGCTAAAGGCACGTATCATGATGCATTGGGCAGACGTAACGTCAGTACTTTCATGACATTTTCAACCTCGTTCCCTGGAAATCTTCTTTCCACCTTGAAAACAGAGACAACCCCTGAGCACGAGAGTTTGAAGCTCCTATCTGGAATAAGAAAGCAAAGCAGCTGGGAAACGCACTCCAGCCTGTTTTTAATATGCCGTGGATGCCTGAAAAGGCTTTTTTCAAACTTGAATCAGTTTTATTTATTTTATTTTATTTAATCACAGTTAAAATGTAACGGTTTTGTGCACATACACCTTAACAGTACAACAATTGCACTAGTTGTCCCGTGATTTCTTCTCACATTCCCCCATGTGGCTATCTTCGTGCTTTACAAGCCTTAGATTAGCTTACTGTATTTAATATTGTCTATGAAATTCAGTATATCACCTCAGTGAACAAGTGATTTAGCTACGTAATGCTACTGACTGCGCTAGTGTATTTTGTAGTTGTTCAGAAGAGAAAACAAATGCCACTTAAATTAGTCATAAAAACACCTTGTTACTATAGCTGTTATATGAGGTGACAGAAACATCCTAAACAGCTTTCCTTTTACATTGGTGAGGTCTGTTTTGTTTTCACTACTATCGTGATAACACTGATAAAAAAAAAGAAATGACAAAAGTCGACATACTGGTAATTAATTTGTAATTTGTAAATCACAAATCTCAACGTTATCCGTTACTGGGTTTGCTTGATTCACCCACATAGAAAAATTGACCCTCATGCATACGGTGAGAACCACAATACGTAATTACTTTGCTAGTTTGTTCATCGTTTATGCCGATCATATTTCGAAAATGTACGTTTGCTTTTGATTGAATGGTGGCTGTGGCTCTGCAGCAAAACAGTAAACTGAAAAACTATAATCACAATACAAAAGTCCTGGCTCGAGTTCTGACATTGACATTAGTTTGTCTGTAAATGTAATACAACAAGGAAAGAACTGTGGAGTTCCGCGGACGGAATTCGTTTAGAATCATGGTATAAGTCTCTCTAATGTGTGCTTCTAAAAGAATGCGTTTTTTACTGCTACTGAATCCTGCAATAGTGTACCAGGCTCAAGCCTTCTTGGCTGCTTCTACATCGTCCGGATCAATGTCTGTGAGACTAGTGGATGTGAATCAGAGCCAGTGATGACAGCCTCTCCTGTTTCATGTTAGCTCTGTTAAACGTATACAGCCATTTAACGGCGGTACATCATAGCTCTAAAAGATGGAGAGGCTATTCAGTTGAATGCTTGCATGGCTGTTGTCGAAATTCTTCAAGAAAGTCGTGAACAAATGCTAACTGTTCTCAGATAGAGTAATTCAGTCCATTTCAGTAAGTGTTGAAGATTTAAGCATGGTGACTAGTGGGTAGTGGATGGTAGATGGTCCTTCGGGTACAACTGAAAAAAAAGAACCAAAGAAGCGGAATTATGAGCTCTAATCAGTAACCGGTTTAACCCATATTATTGAATATCAAACACTGGATGGGAAAGTATGATCTATTTTTCCAATGCTGTAAAAAAAATGCAAAACACAACATAGATTAATTACAGATATCAAGAGAAATGTCACGAGAAAAGCTACTAGTGTTGCTATGGTTACGGCAAGGTCCGGAGTACCACGGGGCGCATGTTAACCGCTTTCGGTAGTTCAAGGGAGGGCGCTTATTGGAGAGGAGGTGCTATTCGGGACGGGGGGCTTCTTTCTTTTTTTGGCAAAGAAGGCAGCCGGATGAGAAAAACGTTATTTTATAAGGAATTGTGCCCTCTAATGGAAAATACAATCGAGAAACTTTCAGAGCCACCTTAAATTTTCGAAAATTTAAGGTGGCTCTGAAAGTTTCTCTAGTAGCTTTTCTCGTGACATTTCACCTGAACCCCATGTACAGAATTTGTTTAAACTTTGCTAAAAGTTGCATCTCACCCTGCTTATCAAAATTCTGTAATAAAAAAATTCACCGTACCGTTTTTAAAATATAGGCGCTTAAAGCTGAAATTAAGGGTGTTTTTAGCAGGTCACAGTGTTGCTATGGTAATCTATAGTGTCGCGAAAATAACACCAACGTATTCACCAATGATTGGGCAGTTTTTTGATACCATGATTGTAACATCAACTGATAAAGAGTGGTAATAATGACCCATCAAAATCTACGTCTAGGAAAGTGCTGGGAACTGTTTTGAGCCACCTTAAAGGGTGCGTTGGATGTGCGAAATGAGTTGCTTGTGGTGTAAAGTGAAAGGTTTTATAATAGTTTATTTAATGCCTGGGAAACTCTGGTAAATGTATATGGTATGTGGCCGTAAATGTTGGGCTTTTTATAACTTTGTCAGCATTGAAATGTGTGAAGCGTTCCGATTGGTGCTGGTGATGAATGTTAATTGAACATTCAGTAATGAACAAAATGAAAATCATGTGATTTCAAGATTGTTGCTATGGATATTTACCAATTTTTGAAGGAAAATGAAACTAGGTTCGGTGTTGCTGTAACAAGCGATTTTAGCCCATTGACTTCAAAACTGGCCGCGCGGCGCATGTTCTGGTCATGTCTAGTCTTCTAATGCAGTCAGTCATTTTGTGGAGAAATAAACCAATCAGAAGCTGTCTTCTGCGCACATTTTTAAGCGTCTTAGGAGGTAGGGGAAAGGGACTTTTTTGGCTGGCCGCCATTCTCGTCCCCAGAGGCCGCGATTCTTTCGGTCAGCAACGAGAATAACGACCTCTGGTCTTTGACCTCTGGCCAGGTGCCCGTTTCTCGAAATTTAAAGTCCCGAAAAGCCATTTCTAAAACTGCGATACGCTGGGCCCGGTTGTTCGAAAGCCGATTAACCTAATCCAAGATTAGTGTAAACTTTGGTTGCAGTTTTTAACTTTTGGATGGAAGTTGTTTCCGCTGCGTTTTGTTTTTCAGGATTGACTTCCCCTAATCTAAAATTTTGCAGAATATCAGCAATGAACAATGTTTGGGGATAGAGAATTAAGCGCCTTGATTAAGTGTTAATCTTGGATTAGCGTTAATCGGCTTTCGAACAACCGAGCCCTGGTCTATTACTATGATTTCAAGATACAAAAGGGCAACTTTGTCGCAAAATTTCATGCTTGGAAATATCGTCGTTTTCAAGATACATAGACAGTTATGACACCCAAAATACGCCCGAAAAGTTTCGGGGGTTTCGAGAAACGCACGCTGGAAATATGCGCAGTCGCACTGAAGGTGCAATTTTGAACCCGTTGGCAACCACTATTGTTTCAAACTTTTAGTTTGCAAGAGCTGGAAGTCCGTGATTCATGGACTTCCTGGTTTGGAACCAGCCAGAGGTCGTTATTCTCGGTGCTGACCGAAAGAATCGCGGCCTCTGGGGACGAGAATTGCCGATCGCATGAGATTGTGGAAAAGAAGAAAATGGCGTCATACGCTGGGTAACACGAAAACACTGACCCCCGGTCCACGGACCCCCACCACGGACCGGATCCGCGGACTACCTACGGACCGGTCCACGGACTTCCCTTACGGACCCCTCTACGGACCACTCCCAAAATGGAATAACAAACAAAAAGACAAAGATTTCACTTACTGCTTCTCTAAAAGATCGCTTGTGTCGGCGAAATTTCAAGCATTATGTCGGGAAAATGTAACAAACCTAAGCTCAGTCTCGGGCGCATTTCTATATATTATAATTTCTAAGAGCTTTTTTCGGGGAGAAGAGATGCCAATGACACAAAGAAGGAAAGTTCTTATCTTCTGCTTGTGGCTTAATCGGACTGCAAAAGTTGTGTTGTTGAGTCGTCGTAGCTGCTAAGCTAATTGTGAAGCCTGGAACGAGTTCTCCTAACCCGCGGGAGAATGGGCCGAACAAAATGGCGAAGGGAATGCTCTAAAAGCAGCATAAATTTCGAGACTTCACGGAGAATTCCCGGTCTTTCGTTTATACTTATAACCACAGCAAAGGAAATGGCAATGTGCAATGATTTAACTTGCGCCCGAGACTGAACGGAGCCAAGGTTTGTTCCATTTTCCCGGCATAACGCTTGAAATTTCGCCAACACGAGAAGCAGTAAGTGCTTGTATGAATGTTTTTTTTTGTTTTTTTTAATTTCATTTTGGGTTTTGGTTTGGGCCGTAGAGGGGTCCGTAAGGGTAGTCCGTGGACCGGTCCGTAGGTAGTCCGCGGACCCGGTCCGTGGTGGGGGTCCGTGGACCGGGGGTCAGTGTTTTCGGGTTACCCTCATACGCTCATGGGTCCTAAATAGGCCATATTCGTATTCTCGGTATTGAACTGGATCTAGCATGAAGTGGAGGCTCTTGCGGGGGAATACATTTAAATATAAAAAGATTCCCCCGCAAGAGCCTCCACTTCATGCTAGATCCAGTTCAATACCGAGAATACGAATATGGCCTATTACCAAGACTTGTATTTCTTCTCTTAGAATTGAGATGAAGCTCTGTGGAGCCCAGAATGGAAAGATATAATCCTAAAGATAAATCGACGGTGAAAAAATGAGGTCATTGATGTTATAAACCGACGAAAGATCGTTTCGCGATGGAACTGCTTTGATTTCCGAAACACAACCTGGAGTCGGCTCAAAGAGTTGAGCCGAATCGCGGACTTGAAATGGGTTTTATGATACCAGGAAAGATGTTACAGGACGTTAATAATGTTTTTGAATTTCTAGTTTCTTTTTTAGACTTGTTTGACTGACCGTTTGAGCTGAAATAGTGTGACGTTTGTTTTTGGCTTGGAAAGTCGCGCTATTTGCGATGGAGTGATCGCTTTCAACAGAGGCGAAGCATGTGTGAAGACAGCGTGTTTGTGTTCACGCTCGCAAGGAAACCGAACGTTTTTCGCTCAAAACAAAATTGTTCATTATCCCAATAAAATTTTCGGCTGGAAAAACTGTTTGATTGTTTTGTCTTCGTTAATTCATAGTTGTCTTTAGAAAGCGAAGTTTTGTTGACATCGACTAATTTGTATAATAGCGTTGAAATATGACATCCAAGCGGTTTCGGTGAACGATCGTACGTAAAACTCATAAACAACGTCAGCGGTAAACACGCCTATCCGATCGTTCCTACTTCCCCCGATAAATTCTCGATCTTTAAAAATGTAAATGTAATTTGTTTACTCACGGAACACCAAAGAGCTCAAGAGAACTCGTTCAAAGATGTCCGTGCATCCAGATCAAATTGGAATTTGAAAATGTTGGTTTGGGGGAGAGGGGAAAACCGGAGTACCCGGAGAAAGATCTCTCGAAGCAGAGAAGAGAACCAACAACAAACTCAACCCACATACATGTATGGCGCCAAGGCCGTGAATCGAACCCCTTCTGGCTATTTGCCCCTGAAAAATTAAATTTGGGGGGCTACTTTGCTGTGTTATAATTTATCGCGCACAGGGACACCAGATTAGTGTGCGTTCTCTTTCGTCGAACGCAATAATAATATCCTCACTGTACTGAAAGTGCGCAAATAATCACAGCTGAAACTTGCCTTCCTACGTGAACCGTGGGTCAAAACTGAAAACTGTCAAGAAAATGAACGGTTAAAGATAAAAAAAAAATCGATAAATAAATCAGAAATAAAGAAAAGGAAAACTTAAGGCACACTTAACTTTCAGTTGCCTGAAAAGTTTATTCAGTTTTAAATAAGATTCAAAAGTTTGATCCAGTTTTTATTCAGCCTTGCAAGCGTGAATAATCCAGTAAAAATTACTATTCAAAAGCCTCTCGAATGGAGGGTGAGGCAGTTAATTGGTTTTCATTGTTTCCAACTGTTTGAGAATGGGTATAGTTTGTTTTGTGATAAACTTTTCACAAAATCAAATATTTCAGTTGTCGTTCTGGCTATCGATGCTGGTTCACAGTTCAATCAGCATGAATTTTATGAGCTTCAAAGTTGCCAGGCTGAATGACCATTTTCAAATTTTGAACACCCACGTGGGCCACTCCGTGAATTTTTTCTCTCCATTTTAATTTTATCAGCCCAAGTGTAAAACTTAAGTTTTGATAGAGTCATAGGTTTGTATGGGCAAGTACAGTGACTATGTCCTTCTAACTAAGCTGCGTCACAACATTAGTCCTACCGCTACGTTTGCGAATGAGGTGATCAGATAACAGGAATTAAGGAATCAATTTAAAACCTTGAGCGCAAATGTGACTGAATTCCGAACCACTTTCCCGACCTCAGAAACATTTTTTACGAGAATGAATTCTGACTAACGCTGAAATTCAGGTTCTTGATGCACCAAACCTAACTGATGGATGAATTAATAGATCGATCGATTGATTGATTGATTGATTGATTGATTGATTGATTGATTAGTTAGTTGGTTGGTTGATTAGTCGACTGATTGATTGGTTGATTGGTTGATGTAAAGACAAACGAAGTAGAGGATACCACCTTTGTTTTTGTGTCCTGTGAAACAACAAGCGAATCGACTTCTTACAATGGCCAAAAAACAATCAAACGAAGAGCACGTGAAACAATAAAAGGAATTGAGGTCTACACGAAGCTTGTTTGAATCATCCCAAGAGAGGATAATGGGACCATGATCCTCTCTTGATTATCCAATTAAATCGAGCTCGCAGCGGAGCGGAGGAGGCTTGTTTTTGCGGTTTGAAAACTTTACTGTATGGTCACTTGTAAACCGGCCATCGGAAGATGTAATTGTAACCACATCCTCAAGTAGTCAGTCTGCGGTAAAATCAAAAGCTGCTGAGCACGCAATATAGCAATTCTTCCAAAATGTGGAATGTGGTCTACAAACATACTGTTATGTGGCATAGCGCAATAACATTTTTTGGGGATGACTGAAATATAGCAAGGTTATGGATTGAGTGATCGTCATATCACGGACGGCAAACTGTATAAGCACGGGGACTATCTTCGAAAATCCAGTTTTGAATCACTTAAAATCTTCCGGTTTGAGTTTTAGACTCTGTCGTGAGGTCTTTGTACGTTGTCTTTCCTTCTTATCAGTCGTCCAAATTAAAATCATTCGAGTCCGCGGTTTCTGAAATAAGCATCCAAACCATCTTTGTTGATTGCTCAACGAATTACCCGTCAGATTTTTTTTCAATACTTTATCAGCTGTACGATGCACAGGGCACATGCTATCAATGGACTTTCGGCAATTCTTGTGTGATGTTTATCAAGAGGACTATTAAAGCGCCGAACGAAGAAGGGAGGGGGAATGATTCCCAGTAGCATTTCCGCTCGCAAGTAGCAGAGTGAAGAACGGCACTGGGCGCCGTGTTTGTAATCAGTCTGTGACAATAATCAGTCACCATTTGTAGGCATAGAAAAACTCAGCTGAAGATACGTTTCGTTCAGTTGAGTTGGTAATTAAAAGCAGTTTAATTGTCTCAAAATTGCCGATGCCCGACGCGGCAAATGCTTTACGAGTGGACGTGCAAGTTGCATATACACCGCACATCGGCTACTGATCGATTCATACTGGTCGTGCCCTCTCTTTCTTTAGTTGGTGGATAAATAAGGGCCAAGGCAGATAAACGCCAGGAACTATTTTCACTGAATAAATATGCTCCTCTGCAAACACTTAACTTCCCTCTACCACAGTGCTACGTCTCTACATGTGACAGTAATCTTTATTTAATTTATGTGTTTGTTTATTTATTTATTTATTTTTGATTCAGTAGTTTATACAATGTTTTGGTTTTCTAGCCTCTTGGCCCATTAAAAAGGGGCCAGAAGGAAAGAAAACCCGAATAATTGATTGATTTTTTCAGTGCAAGATTGTCGAATCAATTTTGCATTGTTGAGCCACAGTTTTTCTTTTTTTTTATTTTTGGTGCTAGTGGCAATTATAAGGCAAAGCCATCGTATATTACTAGACATTTGACTCGGTGGATCAGTTCCATTTAATTATTTTTGGTTGCCATTTATCGAGTTCCAAGTTCTAGATCTGTTTACACTCAATTTTTTCAAGGTGGGTCTTGTTAGAGGTTTCGGCTTTTCTATCTGTCTGGCCTACAAGGTTTGTAACTGAATTATTTAACTTGGCGCTTTTCCTCGATCCCGTTGATAAGCTTATTTTATCAGCTGCAAGATAAGCTCTTAAGCTTCTTTACAACAAACTAATGCTAAGCTTTGTATCTCCCGGTATTCATGCTGCTTATTTTTATAAGTAAATCTATTTAGTTGGCGACGAAAAATACGTTACTGAACCGGCTTACTTGATATTTGTAATGCAGGAATGAAAGCAAGACCCAAGACTATGGATAACAACTTGCTGCCATACTTGTGAAAATCTTCATTCCAGAGCTGCTTCTCGAACAGTCGATCATGTTCTTGTTCAGCTCTATGACAGTTTTCAAGGCAAGTGAGGCGTCCACTTGAAAAGGATCACGTCTGTTTGTGTTGTTCATCCAGTTCGGCACAGCTTTCGACTGCGCCGTCGTTCAGTGTTTGTCTTTCTTCTTTTCAGGATAAAGAACTAAAAAGCCTAACTATAAATATAACTGAATACACCATGGGCGCGAAGTTTATTACATTCATTTGGTTTAGTAGGATGAAACGCGACCGAATAACTGCATACATAGACTGGTTGTTAAACTAATTTTCGCTAGACTTGAAGTCACCATTTGAATGCGAAAATAACAAGGGATTTACCCCCCAGCCCACACAGATCAGTGACATCCATCATACTATTACAGATATCAGGGTATTAAAAATGTGTTTTGAATTCTCATCAGAAGAAAATGTTACCACTCCGCACCGTCCTTCATTACAAAAAAATCAGAACTGGAAATCCTGGAATACAGTTAAAGCCTATGAAAAAATTCCCTGTAAAATTGGATTTCTGAAATATTAACCTCCCGAGAAACGGCTCAGGACTTACATCAGGAAAAAAGATTTAACGTGATCAAAATCTCAGCGGAATCATAGGAATGCTGGAAGTGACAAATATTGATAACTTTGATATTTCTATCACAAACTTAAAATAAGTATCATGCAAGACATTATCATGGGCACCTAACGACAATTTGAAGGATAATTATTCAAATTTCGTTTTACTGTTTTTCCAGGTCCTGGCCCCGGTTGTTCAAAGGCTGGATAGCGCTATCCACCGGATAAATATCTATCCAGTGGATAGTACAATTAGCTTTTCCAATACTTATCCGCTGGATAGTGATTTATCCAGTGGATAGCGTTATCCAACGTTTGAACAACCGGAGCCTGGCCTTTTATTTTAGTAATTCAATTAACGGAAATACGTTCAAATTGCAGTTGCGTCAGCGCCCTTTGCCCGGATGTTTTTTTGTGTGTGTGTGTGTGTGTAGCAAAATTTCAAGACCAGTATATTATATCAATTTATATGCTCCTTTGAACAACGACGCCAAAAAAGCTATTGGTCGCACTCGGCCAATTTGCCGTCTTCTTGAATTGCTGCAAGTCGGTACGGAATGAACTTTATGGTATCGGAGAAATCTGTGACGATTAACAGAATGTTCGAACTCTGCTACCGATTTTACTGACTACCGAAACCAGGTGCTTTTAGATACGACAGGAGTCCCGTAATCGAATTCTGCATGCATCAAATTCATGGAAAATGCAAAAAACAACAACAAACAAACAAACAAAAAACAAAAACACCGCCGGTACTCCACCATCTATATTTTCTCAAAAAATTCCAAGGGAAGTCAGCGATACGCCGTTGAGAGTTTTAGTGCCCTTGGTTTGAATGTGTTCGAATCAATTATCACCCGTTTGTCATATATTTTGCAACAATTTACTCTTTCATGTTTCAAGCAAGGGGAAAGTTTTATTTAGTGACGATGCAAGCCATGACATGAGCGCGTTTCTAAAGAGAAATATCTCAGAGAACTCCGTGGGATTATCGTTGCTGGTTTTATTTGGAAAAATATTTCCTTTTGAATGTTCCCTAAGTTGCAAAAAGAATAACCTTTCGAGAAAACCCTGAGGAATGCTCTTGGGTCCTGGACAAGGGCATTTCAACTAAAGTTCGTGTAACTTACTGGGCCTCCAGAGTATTGATTTTGCTGGGTCCCTCTGCGAACAGCAAAATAATTTACCATGTGGTCAGCATTTCCACCATTTTGCCCTGTTTGATGCGTTTGCCATTAAGCTACAGAAGCCGAGGCGAAGAAGCCAATATAGTAAGTATGAGACTTTTGGAACTGTTCGGCTACAACATCAATGAAGTACAAATCTGTAAGCGACAGTTAATCTCGCAAATCCCTTGAAACTAAGGGCCTGATTACATGAGCCAGGCTGGCCCGGTTAGCCGGGCTGCTTCGGTGTGGGCTGGCCCGGTTGTCATGTAATCACGAAGTTGATTTTTGTTGCGTTTAACACACATGCCGAGATCCCGGCAAACTCAAACCAGCCCGGTTAACCGGGCCAGCCCGGCTCATGTAATCAGGCCCTAAGGGCCTGATTACATGAGGCGGGCTGGCCGGTTAGCCGGGCTGGGGTCAGTTTGCCGGGATCTCGGCACGTTTGTTAAACGCAATAAAAATCAACTCCGCGATTACATGACAACCGGGCCAGCCCGGTTAGCCGAGATCCCGGTATCGCGGTGCCGGCTGGCCCGGTTGTCATGTAATCGCGGAGTTGATTTTTGTTGCGTTTAACAAACGTGCCGAGATCCCGGCAAACTGACCCCAGTCCGCCTCATGCAATCAGGCCCTTGCTGAACTGATTTTGTGATGCCGTTTTGTTTAGACCCGATACTACCAGCTGAAGTAACTACCGTGATGAAGAAATATTACTGAATCAAGGTTCGTGTTTTTTGTAACTGGCGTTTTTATCTTTTCTGCCTGTTAACGAGAAAATTCACGCTGAAAATAGTAACTTTAAATTTCGTATCTGTCGAACCATTCATCACACAGGCGGCGAAACTGGTAGCCCACGAAATGTAACGCCTAATTGCGTTCGACGAAGTGGAACGCAAGCCTAATTTTGGCCTGTGGCTTTCAGGAGTTGGTATGCCTGTGTAAGGTTATATTCTGGAAAATCCACATTCCTGTAAGGACACCAAAATGGCCGCCCCGCTTGATTTTTGCAGGGGTATGTCACGGCCAGTAAACTGGTAACCCAATTAAGATATGTGAGACATGTGATGTGACAAACATGTGTTCATGAGACAGGTGATGTGAGATGTGACAAACATGTAAATATGTGAGCAGGCTATGTCAACTTCGGACTTTCTTTCCATGTGCTCTCGATACCTCAGCAGCGTTGGATTTACTCAAGCATTTACTGTATGCTTTGCCGTGGAACTTTGAGGCTGGGTAAGTATTACATTGACTAGTCCTGTCGAGTATGATGTTATTTGAACGTTCGTTCGAATTTTCTTTGATTCCTGCATACGTTGTAGCTGAGCGCGTTTAACATCCAGCGCTGGACTGACAACACAGAACACGCTGGAGTGGTAAACAATTCCGTCAGATTTCAATAAATGTTAACCTCATAGTAGCCTGCGAACAAACTCCTGGTGAGCCCGAACGAACGTTTAAATAACATAAATCTCGAAAGGACTATTCAATATAATACTTACCCAGCCTAAAAGTTCCACGGCAAAGCATACAGTAAGTCCCTCTAACATTGAACGCACTCTATAATCTGTGATTACTGCTAGTTTGTAATGGTACAGGTTTTATGACTCGACCATAAAGCCCCAACACTTAACACCACTGCTTCTATTCTTGTCATATTTTTGTGGCTATTTCGCCGAGATGCTCTGGTGTGCTGATATTCCATACAACTTCCTTACGGTAACTTCCCCACATCATAATTTTGCCAGATTGGTGTAAACTAGTTTCCAATTCCCCGCCTTTACATGTACTTAGCATTGGAAGCTTTCACTTTGTAATCACAATTAATTATATAAATCATAGTTTTTTGGAAGTTTTATTCAATACTATCACTGCCAAAGGCATTTCTTGGTAAATCTATCCAGCACCGTAACAAACCATATCAACAGACGAAATGGTGGTCGTCTGTTAAAGCTACCTTGCATGAACTACTGTAGTTTTAACTGAACAAGATTTGTACATAATAATTTTATAGAAATGTGTTGAGAATAGATTTCCTTATCAGTAACTTTCATGGGACTTCTATGACAATAGCCAGCCTTTTTCTAGTGATTAGACGATACACTGCCAAGAAACTTGGTAGGAAACTAACGTTTTTATGTTCTGATCAAAACTAACTTCACGTTAAAAATATTAAAGTAGGTTACATTTAACATATTACGAATGGACAATTATTCGACTGTTACGTTAATTAAATATTGAAATACTTTTATACCACATGAATAATGAAATTTCCTGTTTCTCTGACACCATAAAACTGATTGTTATTGAGATACCTGGTCATTAACACGTATGAAAACCTTTGAACTGTTATGCAGTCTTCATCTTGGTGCCATGACAGGGTACACTGCATTTCCACATAATCTAGATTGCTTACAAGTAGAAATTTATCCTATATATTACTTAAAAATAATGTGTACTATTGTGTAGATAACTGAGGAAAACAATGCAAAAACCAACAGTTGCTAGGTCTTTTGTAAAATGTCATACTAATCTTTACCAATATATGTACAGTACTATTTTAATTTTCTTAATAAAACCATCAAGCTCCTTTTTGTGCAAAATGGTATACAATTACTGTTAAATACAACAGTTCTTTAATCCAGTCTGAGATCTCGACTGTTTCTGAGCACAGAGTACCATACTTTTAAAGATACGAAATTCAACACTCACCGATATAATGATATGCATGATGATAAATTTGAGTTATATGGACATTAAAGGCAAATTTATTTCAGACAGTGTATTCCTACACATTATCTCCTTCAGTTTTCACTACACACAGAAGGTGTGTTACCAAAATTTAATAAGAAGTAACTATAGCAATATTCTAGTATTTGATTTTGATTTAAATAAATGATCATTTAATGCCCTGGTTAGTGATTAACCTTAGTGTATCCAAAATCAGATAAAAAAAAAATGGTCAGATTTGCCAACGTCACATTGGAAATAGTAAATCAAGCCTAGTGTGGTATTGTGATATTTTAAGCTAAAACGTTCACAGTAGAAGCCAAGCTACAAGCTGAAATACCAACCAAAATTACTTCATTTTTGCCTGAGCAATAACCAATTGCTTGCTATGGCAGCATTGCATATGCACTAAGCAAGAACAGCTTACCAGTAAACTGAAAAAGTTAACATTGTCTTTTTCCTGATCGTTTAAAATCAACTAACATAATGATGATAATGATGATGGTTGTGATGATGATGGTGCTCATGTTGATGGATGACTGGTTGCTGTCCATCATGATGACACACATCACTGTCTCTGTTGCAGGTGCGCTTACAGTAATGATGCTCAATGTGTTTGTGATGACGCTGTGGCCTGGGCGATGCACTTGCAAATGCAAATGACTGGCTCTGTGTGTGGTAGGGGTATGCCATATGGTCTGTGGCAAGATCCAAATACTGTGGACAACGGCGTAAACCACAACTCATGTCACAGTTGTTGGGCTGATAGACACGATGGCGATGATGCACCCGGTGTTTGTGCCTGTGATGATCTTCAAGGACCTCACCTTCACCTTTCTCATACATATCACTCCACTGGTTAATCCACTCCTTCACCCGTGTCATGTCATCACCATTAGGTGTTGGTGGGGTACACTCACCAGGGCCAGTTTGCATTCTCTTGGGATAGTGATAAAACCCCTTTGAGTCCACAGGGTTTAATGTTCTCCTGTTTTCACTCTTTGGAAAGTCCTTCTCGTTGGATTGCTTGTGCTCACACCTCCGGCAGGACATTGTTCTGCGGTGATGTCCAACATAATGTTCAACCCGAGGTGGTTCATACAAACTGCTTTGTGGTCTGATCTGGCTGAGGTAGTCTGTGGATGGTGGGTTCACAATCATTGAGCCCTCTCTATCAGCAGACAAACACCTTCTAGTTTTAGTCTTTCGTGAATGCCCTTGAACTCCACCAGCAGTAAGAACACACTCCTGCTTGGTCTTGTCTGTCATGTCTCTGCTTCTCTCCTTTGACACTGACAATCGTACACAAAGCTTTTTGACAGGCTCTTTGTGGGTACTCTTTGGCTTAGACATGCTTTTCCCCAGGACTTCATAGATTGATTTAACCAGATTTTTAAGGTCCTACAGCCAATAACATTTTGAGAGCAATTAGGTCAAAAACAGGTTTAAAGAGAGATTAGAGTGGAGAGGCCTGATAAATGATTATACTTAATCCCTTAAATTCATTATCTAGTACTTCATTATAGGATATATGGTGCAAATGCCAAATACATCCATGTAAATTGTAGATAAAGGCACAAATGTCATCCAGAGTCTATGGTCAAATTTTTAGAACCACACATACTCATATGGCATCTAAGCTTTCTTTTTTCAATTGACTGAATAATTTAGCACAGGGGTAAAAGAGTGGAGGAGAAAATGTTAAAGGTTGAAATAATCACGTGACTACAAATCTGACTTCAGTGGATACTGAAATGTTTCCCAAACCATTCTTCAATTTTCAACATTCATCAATAATACATGTCCGTCATGTACACTCTTATCAAGTAACTTCTTACAGAACTCACCTCCCGGGTCACTTGGCCCTGCCCTTCAAAGTCATAAAGAGTGTACGCCCACTCTTGTTTGTCTGATCCAGTGGACTTCACTGACTGACCACATTCACTCAATGCCTGCCTCAAAGAAATACATCATGTACTCAGGTTCAAGTAAACCACCTAAAACTTCTAGACCTCTTCTCGCTATTCATGTCTCTTACAAGACCCAACATACAAGCATTTGGGTTTGTAATATGAACTCTACAGAGCTGCAACAGGAAATACGTATTACAAAGGACAGAATACTCAAGGCTAGATTGTCTTTTTTAAATTACTATTACAAACCTGGAAAATCCTATACATTATTGTATGTACTCTTGCAGAGATTTAAGACTGTTGTTACTGACTCAAGTATAGCAACAGTAGTACATGACTGATGGACTCACTTAAAAAAATTAAGCAGCAACATTTACATTTAAGGGTACAATGGCAATTTACCGTGACAGTTCCTGTGGTTTGGGTAGAGGCTTCCACTTGTCCTTCACGTTCAAAAAATACCTCAAATTTCTTGCCATCAGGCTCATCGGGTAACTCAACAACTGAAAGGAAGAACCACAATGTTTTTAGAATTGCATCTGACACAATACACACCAAACAAAAGAACAAACAAGATAAAAGAGGAAGACAGTAACATGTTTCAAAAACCATCTTATTTCTACATTGGTATGAATGCTATTCTCACTATCTACCCAAATACTGGCAACTATACATGACCTCTGCTTAATGCTTTTCAATTACATAGTAGACCTTAAACACAAGACAGGTGATTTATAAGACTGTCTGTATGTGCCACAAATTCAAGTCACACTAATTTACACTTTTTAAAATGTTACTTACTGTAGTGCCTTTGAAGAGGTCTGTTTTAAGACTTAAATAAATTGTCAGCACTGATATTTCAGGACCAGTGTCCCTTCAACAGTGAACATAGGTAACAATCATTAAAATAGCTTAAAATGTGTTGTTATGAAATGGGCTTCTTTTCGAACAGCTGGGAACTCCTGGTACTATTGAAACTGCTGAAAACAGTACAGATAAAATGAAATACATGGAATAAAGACTACAAATACAAAATTATATATCTAGAAATAGGGATATCACCTTTTGAGGTAAGGTTATTATCTAACTGTATCATGAATAGTTCTATATAACATCATGAGATTGTTCTACAAGTTATGTTGCTAAATGCAAACTTTATAACATTCACCAAGACTTCCCTTGTACATGTAGTTTCTGTCTAAAGAAAGAAAAGTAGGAGAGCAAAACATACCTTCAATGGGATAATCGTAGTACAAATGTTTCTTACAAAACTCCTTCTCTGATCCACAGGGCCCATCTTGCAACTTTGAATAACAAACAACTGACTTGTAAGTTAACGTATCATTACCATGTTTTGCTAACATTGAATTGAAGAAGAGCTTTACTCATACTCACAGCAGATTAATTCTATTCTAAGGAATTTTCAAGTGCTACGTTTATGAAGTTTGTTGTCAGATCATTTGCCTGATGTCCATAAAGAAAACATAGTCCTTTTAGGAGAAAAAAAAGTTGATATAACTTCTTTAGAAGAACCAACCTTTCTGGACTTAGGAATTCGCAAACACATGCTTGACTGCCGTTATGTTCAGTGGATGAAAATGGTAACAATCAGGAACAAGTGACATCAAACGCAGAAATTAACATGCTAAGGGCTTGACAGAGTCTATGAAATACGATCTCCCCTTCAAGTACTTAAAAAAAATTCGTACTGTCAAAAACCAGTTAATCTCAGACTGATATGGCCTTCAGAGGAATAATCACGAAATTCTGCATTTTTGGGCTTTAAAATATCTACAAAATTAATAAGGTTATTTGATATTTGTGAATTGAGATAATTGCGTTGCTATTGTATTCGCTTTCTGAAAGCACTTATGATAAAAAAAGATTTCAATCCTATTATAAATGCTCAGAATCGGCTGAAACATTCAAGATGAACCTCAAAATAGGTTCGAAATTTCATAATGGTGAAAGCTGAAACTTCCAATTCGTTACTTTTCAACGCGTGGTTAGCTACTTAGGGGAATCCAACATGTTTTTCCGGGATCGTTATTCTGTCTCCACTGAACTTTGTGTAAGGAAAAATCCTGTTTTCTCAAGCCAGATTCGCACGTGTAATTATCGTAAGCGCACAAAAGGCTCCACCATCCGTTGATGGAAACTAATGAACGGTTTGCTACCTGTATCTTGCTAAACCTGGCTTTACAACTTCGACTCTGGTAAGCAAATCCCTACCTTCCCACTAGACAGTGACTAGAAAATGAAAATGGACTGAAATCCTCAAACGTTCTATTTTCCAAAGAAACAAGACGTGACATCCTTATGTAAACATCTCATGTTTATGAAGCAAGTATACACTTACTTAAGCATGTTATGCACACAGAAATTATTTATTTTCTTTCACATTCGAATCAATCGTCAGATTCTAACAAAAAAGAAATGGTGTCGTGTGCTCCGCAAGGTCGGGGAAACATGAACGGGCTCGAGGTATTGAAGTGTTCTTATAGTACCCTCTTGGATTTCAGGAAACACTATCGAAATTCCTTTTACCGTGCCGCTCTTCCGTTGACAGGGTCGAACGCACAGGGTTAAGTTGCTTCAGGAATATTTAAGAAAGTGGGCTTAGCAGAATAGTATCACGAAATGGTTATTAGGAAAGTGTTGGAAGGAAATCGCCCACTTGATAATTTTTTCCTTCGAGATGAACGTGATCGATTGAATTAAAGGCAGTCGATTAGTCCTGTTGGAATTTTAATACTCTAACCACGTTCTCCGTATTAAGCGGCTGCTTGCTCTGCTTTATTGTATCACAACACCCTCAAAATACCATAAGCAGCCGAGTTAGGAATCAGCGCAATAGATACCGACCATTTAGTCTGGAGACAGTACGTCATGCAACATCAAGAAGTCTTCTCCACCTAACAGTGACCACAAAGATTTTCAGAACTGAGCCAATCGATCGAGAAACTTTCTGTTTGAAAGACTGAATTGGTACGTTGCATTGATGTAAGTGATTTGCTAAAATGACAAATCGTGAATTGGCGGCGGACCGTTCGATGATGCGGTGTTGACCTTTGGTTGTGCGGCTGTTGTTGTATCACTTCAGTCGAAACCGACAGCTTTCAATGCCATGAGTACCGAATAACAACCGCCGCGATTACAAGACCAACACGCTAGCACAGTAATCGGAAGTTAAACTTTGTAGCAAGCTTTACTCGAGCAAAGATGAAATTAGTGTATGCAGATCATGACCGAGGAATAAATCATATCCGTATTAAAGGCGAAGCAATTAAATTATACTCACTACATTGACAGGGTAGCCCTTGTATGTGAAGTCGGCCGTACATGAACCTTTCTCCTTGGGTTCTTCAGTCAAATTCAGGGTAGGGTTTGCCCCATCATTCTCCACCACGCAGTCGCCTTTTCAAAATAGCGCAAGAAAAACAGAAAAAATCATCAGTCGGCGTGAACACAAAGGGGACGAAAAATAAACAAGATGACTTTAAAAGATTTTAAGTCCGTAGCAAAGGTTGCTCTCACCTTCAGGTCCCTCTCTGGAAATCCAAGCTAAAGTGAACAGAAATGGGATTAGAAGTGCTGCAGAATCAAGCCACATGCCGCGAGTACGCACGGGACTATTATTAAACATGTAATTACACCATCTTGTCTTGAAGAGCTGAGCTGTCGAGCGAACGTGTTCGGTAACTTTCGCCCGTTGCATCTTACCTTGCTTACTGTATTTCTTCCCCATATCTAAACTACTTCAGCTCATTTCTGACACGCAACTCTTGCTAACGCCAGGCAAGACTATTTCTGGAGCGCAAGAAGCGAAATTTCGTTCGAGTTCTCAACCCCGCTCTCTGTTTGACGCACCGAGCAACAAGGCGGCCAAATGCTTTGTGCTAGTGACAGAAATTGATTCGATTGTTCTAATCAAAGCTTAATGACAGAAAGCTGCGATTTGATTGGCTGGCGCTAAAAGTAGCCAATTACAATAGAGTACTAATTTTATTGCAGTGCCAAACAAATGTGGATATTCGGTATTTGCGAGTTCTGAAGCAATGTCATTGCAACAAGTCGTCGTTAGGTTCACTTCCCCTAACGCCATCGAAACAGGACATATTATAGGCGACAAACATATGCGAGAACGGAGGGTGGTAGGGGGCATTTTTTACTCTTTTTTTTGGTTCACTCAAAGCAAAGTTTTGGACAGAGGTTAAGACCACAAACTCTCTGATCCTGAAACTAAAAAATCGCGTCAAGTTGTTTCAGAAATAATAAAAGGCCAAATGCAACTTGACGGCCGTATTTGGGTTCGGGTTATATTTTCGTTAACCTCGTTGGATTTTCCAGAACTAAGTTCACTGGGATTTACTTGAGAGAAGTGATTAGGCTGAAAAGTGTAGATCGGCGATAAAATTGGAAGTCATAGTATATTTGCTTTATTGAATGCACCGCTCCTTTCGATTTTCGTAAATAGCGGCTTCAACATCGCACCGACAAAGACTATAAATTTTGGTGAAAAACATCCCTTAAGTAAGGTGGCGCCGCAGCTTTCGCACATCGCCACCTGACAAATTATCGGAAAGAGAAAAATGATCGGCACTGAGTAATCCTTGATGTCTTATACAAACTGAATTTTGAAGAGATGAACAGACTGAAGATTAAAAAGTCTGACAAAACATTCGGCAAGTTATGTTTACACAAAATCGCCTTATTTGAGCCAGATCTAATTTCATGAATGTTAAGAGCAGCCTTTGGCGAGGGAAGCAGGCATTCTGCATTTTGTTTACAACCCATCAACCGCGAATAAAATAAACTTACGTACCTTGGTTTCCACGAGATATACTAGTGGATTTTTTTCCAAGCCGTCTATGAAATCTTCTCATCAGTTTAGGATATCGCGAAATTACGTCTCCTGGTTAAGATGCATTTATATTTCCCTGTTCACGATTTTTTTGGTATTGGTAAGTTTCCCAACAAATTACCGAAAAGAACGATGAATTAACTTAATCCGTTTAGAAGTGGCAGAACCTCGCTTAAAATGAATGCCGGGTATTCAAGTAGCTCACGGCTAGTTCTGCTTGTTGGTGGCTCGCAGCCATTTTAAGTAAATTCAAAAGTAATGAAGCAAAGCATTATTAAATAGGTGTTAATGATAACCAAATAACAAGCCTTATTAAAGGATTGTGAAAAAGCTTTTAGCGTCTTCTTCAAGAGAGAAACGGTAGTTCCGGGGACTGGCCAGGCTAAAAAAGAAAGAAACATTGAGTAGAGAATATATCCCTACATTGACTGGCATCTGACAAGTGCATAACCGATTCCCTGGAGCTGCCTCAAAAACAACTTTGAAGTCCATTATTTTGTCCTTGTTAAACGATTGTTACGGCGCTAGGGCGCAGCTTGTCGAACTTTAGCGCTAACTATTCATTAAGTGTCTTGCGTCACCAAAAGATCATGCGAAATTATATTATGCTCATTGGTGTTTATTTTTAAAAATTGCCTAACGAAGCTTAACCCGTCAATGCCTGCATGAACATTTAGAGGGGACTCAAACGGGAAAGCGGTAATGTAGGTCTTTAGAGGCTCAGTTCAAAATCTGAAACGCCCAGCAAGGCTGTGCAGGGGCTGTGAATGGATACCGTTGTGTTGGTGTTGAGCCAATCGATTGGCGAGCAGTCCGGTCATCACTGATATTGGTAACACTGATAAAAACAAACAAAGAATGATGCAGCATATTCAAACACCTCAGCCTGTCGGTTCTGATGAGTTTGTTCAGATGGACTCAGTCATTGCTTGCGTTGAATTCTTAGGTCAGTGAGAGCTCTGTCAGAGATTTTCGAAGTACTTTACTTTTCAATTCTTGAACATTTTACTGGCCAAAATTAAAAAAGATGTAAATAATTATAGACTAGATGTTATAAAGGGGTGATAAACATTGCGTGTTATAACAAGAGGTCGTGGTAAAATATTGTTACATACCAAGAGAAAGCTCAAAACAACGTGAGATATTGAGTGAGTAGATATTGGTGGAAATATATTAACAGACAGACGGGCGGACACTGACACGGACGATAAATAGGTTGATAACGTATATACGCTCTGAGGACTCGAGGACTTTTTCAGGGACGCAGCACCAACTAATGCTCAATCAGATAAAGTTCGCAAGCCAAACGCGTAGAAGAATTAACACGACAGTTCTAGGAAATTCTTCGGGAGAGCTTATTTTTGGAAGTAGTTAAGTGCAGTAGGATTTTTTCTCAGAATTTTATGTAAAGGTATACTGTTTTTATCCACGATGTTTGTTCACTGATCACGAATAATCTCCGAAATACCTTCACTGATTCGCGATAGTAAACTTAATACATGTAGCCCTTTTGGAAAAGAAAAAGAACCCCTTGCTCGATCTTCGCCTCACAATGGCGAAAGGAATTCCATAACACTATTTATACCATGCCATAGAAAATACAGCCAATCAGAATGCCAGAAAGCCACTGTATATCTGTAAGTATTCCACCAACCCTTCCCATTCTTCACTTGGCTTGACGCATTGATTATGTGGGCCTATGTATTTGCTCTGTTGTGGTATGAAATAGCTATGCAAAGCGTGATGTACTGCCGCTTCCTGACTATTAACAAGGCAGTAACAGATAGTCAATTGTATCATGCTGATTGACCCCTTTTTGCACAAGATAACGTTATATACGGAGTTTATAAGTAACAACTAATCCACAACTGCACGTTGCCGGATATGAGATGGCAGATATCAAACGAGGTGTGTAGCGCCGAGGTGGCTATAATCATCTCATATCTAACATGCGCGAGTGAAACAATTGTTTTGTGAAAAACGCCTACAAATTATGGATAAATCTCCCAAGCCTACATTATTTTGTGACTCCAAATATATTTCTCGAGTATGGTAAAATGTACCTCGATGACTAAGCCAATCAAAACTCCAGAAATCAATTATCCAATGATCTGGTTTTTTAATGAAAATAAATTGGCTGCCGTAAAGTTTCTTTAGAAACTAACCCTCGACTCATGTACAACCTGTAAAAATCTCCGGAAGCGCTTCACAAAGTGGCGGTCATCTCTCTGGAGAGAAGTTATTCCGAGTTCAACCAAAAAAGTGTCCGTAAATGTTTAGCGCTGATCGGAGCTGAGCAACGCTAGTTCAATTTGTGTCTAGATGCCAGAGTGAAGCATACCTAAGCCTGGTTTCCTTACAAAATTGAGCGAAAAAAGAACACTCCACCTTTGTGGCACTTAATGTACATTATATCAAATGAACATAAAGTGATTGTGAAAAAACACCCCTGTAAACGTCAATGAAAAGGAGTCAAAGGTAGGTTTAAATGGTCACTTCAGTTTTACATTGTTCTCGTCAAAAAGAACCGAACACTACCATGTTTGCACTTGGCTTCTAAAAGCTGAGTAACCTCCACTGGGCCTAACAACCGACGTAGCTGCTGAACCAGACTGCTTCACTGCAGTGCATTTAAATCTACCTAAGCTGCACATGTCTGATGTCGGCATTGAGTAACTTACCTGGAGGCAAACTGCGGCCCTCTTTAAAGCACTTTGATCCCATTTCTATCTATAAAACAAAAAATAGCACTGTCTCAAAGTACCTTGATAACAGAACTGTCGTACTGATATGCAAGGACGTGAAAGCGGCTGAACGGATGAGATCGTATTTTGTAGACGGGCCTTTCAGACGTGTTGAAAAACACCATGTTCATTGAAATTACAAATCTGAAAAGTCAAATGAGTTGAGTCAGTGTAAGTTAAATCTTTCGAACTTTATTTAATAGCACAGAAAGACGGTGTTTGGAAGACAACCCTGCTTGATGATGACTGAAAAAAAAAAAGAAATTGGAACTATTTTTCATAATACATAATGACCTCTTGTTTATGGAACGAAAATTGCCATGAGCGGGTTTGCTCTAACTCCATAATTTATGACTTAAGCTTGTAATTAGCTTAACACCTTTCCTTAGTCAAAGAATCTTAAAAAACTGTACAGTCTTTCCGTTTTAAAAACCGTAGACAAACATGGATTTTTTTTTCTGGTAAGTCAGTTTGTAAAGCATCGTAGGAGCCATGGTTTTAGTCAGTCCATTTACCGACATTTAGCCATCTTAGGTTTTCTAGTCTTTCAAAGTTAAGTTAGAGAGTCCAAAACGAAATTTTGAGTCAACTTGAACTGCCGGTGGCTAAGCATCGACTTACAAGAGATTTAACCATCTATAACAGATAACTCAGTAGATTCCCTAATATTGTTTTGGTTTACTGGACACAGCTTTTGCACAGACCTGTCCAGTGAGGATGAGCTGGAAGGGGTCTCCGCCTTCGCCCATCCCCCCTCCCCCGACCTCATAAGTAGACCTCATAGACAAACCACAACACCGGGAATCAAATGAGAATGATCCTTTTCAACAAAATTAGGCATATTGAAAGAGAGGCTAAGTGCTTTGGGAATGGCCTGCAAGCATGCTCTCCATTGGAATCCAGTGCGAAATTTCTTTCGGTCGCAAGCAGCTCACAGGCTAGTTGCTACGGCCTCTGGCGTAACACCCCAGTATAGACGACGACCGCAACGAAAACGTCATTTCAAAATATAACTTCTCGTTTGCGTGTATCTCTTTCGCGATTATTGAAATTTGTTTAACTTGGGAAATGCTGGCGAACCGTCCAAGGACTAAATTACTATGAACGGCGTTATGGTAAGGAAAAGAAATAAAACTTTGCGGTCGCACGCTCACGTTCACGAGAAAATATCAAATTCAGTTGGTATTTCACGTTGTCAAGACGGCAAAGAAATGTATCGAAATGTAAACGCACGTGCAGAGCGATTGTTTTTGTTCATTAAGCCTATTGTTTTGTCGCGTCCTCGCCTTGCCGTTGCCGTCCTCGTTGCTGAAGCTCTCTAGTGACATGCAAGACGTCCATAATTTTAGATATCTCGTGTTCTCGAACAAAATAATGAAACACTTCTACGAAAAATCCGAGGGAAATGTGCGAAAAAACTGTCACTCGTCTTAATAAAACATTTGGGGAGACGAATCGGTACAGTGACGGACGACTCACATTCAAGTAGCAACTAATAACTGTCACTTTAATGCACAGCAGACCAACCTTTATACATTCGTTCATAATTATGCAAACAGAGATGTGAGACATACACGAGCATACATACACAACCACAGGATCATCTCTCCGTCCATAGCCCCAGAGATTCACCCCTATGTATCCACCTAAACCAGGAGCCCCTAAACCCAAAATATTTTTTCGCTAAAGTGATTCTTTGCACCTGTTTGAAAAGCATTGTACCTTTTTGTTCCTTTTTTTTTCGGCCAAATCTGATGTTGGTTTTTTATAGGCTTCCAAACTTACGAAAAACCAAGGATCATTTGGCACACGACCGAGGCAGAAGGCTTGATTTGACGTCACAAACTGATTTTGTTTTTGTAAACATGCATAAAGTAGTTTTTGACGCCGACGTCAAATCAATAATAGGCCCACGCCCCCTTCTGACTCGGATTGGGTTTAGGTGCACTTTAAGCTTTTCAATGGATTATTTGAACTTTTAGCTTTGAGCCCGTTTTGAGTACAATATTTTCAGTTTCAAGGATTAAACGAGTTTTATTGCAGTGGAAGAATTCACAAGAGGAGACAGGGTATCTAACATCCCAGCTTAATGGACCTGCAATGGGGAAGCGCGGCCTCCCAGTGAAATTGCTGATGGCATTATACGCAAACAGTGACCAATGTTCAAACTCTCTCTCTCTCTCTCTCTCTCTCTCTCTTTATCTCTCTCTCAACAGTGCATGCTATCGAGTCTGGTGTTATAGGTGAGTAGCTGAAAAAGGTATATGTCTTCAGTGTCTTCCCCTATTAATCACATCTAATAGTCAAGAGGGAAATGTTGATTTGAGTACTTTTCAAATTTTGTTCACGTGCTTTTAGATAGTCACTTGTGACATCCATCTTGTTTCTACAATCTCCTGGAGGAGATTGGAAGAGCGAGGGTTTAGGGGAGATGACTGGTTTGAAATTACAAATTCTTACTCGATCTCGTTCAAGTGCTCAAATCTAAAGGTCCTTAAATCCCAGACACTCAAATCGTCACCATTGTATTTGTCTGAAGTCTTACGTAGCAAAACTGTGAGTAGCAGTGGCAAGAAATCAGGCTGAATCAAAACTTCATTTTTAGCCTTTCCTCTCGGATACCAATAACTGGAATCAAAACTGACTGACTTCTCCCTAACAACCTTTGGTCTACATTCCTCCTCGCTGGAGGGTGTGTTCATTAAGGTCGTTGACTTCGATGGTTGGAGGCATTTAAGTTTTCACCCCAGGGCAATTTAAACGTCCTCCAGAATTTTTGGTTAGGATTTTGATTGACATACAAACTTTGGCAATGTTCCGCAGTTAAGGGGTTTGCTGGCATGTCAGAGGGGGCAGCTTGGCTGTGAGACAAGGGCCGGCCCATGATAATACGTACTGGTCTAGTATCGAGAGGCATTTCAGAGGGGGCAGCTCGGCTGTGAGGCCCTTGCCAGCCCATGATAACACGTACTGGACCGTAGTATAGAGAGGCATTTCAGAGGGGGAAGCTTGGCTGTGAGACAATAGCCAGCCCATGATAATCGCTGTTCTTAGCATGCCAAAGAATGATGAACGGTCCATTCCCCGACGCTGGATCGAAATACAAACGAAAAACGAAGAATGGAACAAAAAAAGTGTGTGACAAGATCCAGCAAGCAAACTGGAGAGATTTTACATTTGAGGCCAAGGTCACTAAACATGGAACTTTCTTTGTTGTGGACCGCTAGTATCACAAGTACGCTTTGTCGTGTTGATTTACCTCTTCCCTGTCCACAAGGAATTTCGTCTACAGTACGACTGGGATCAGTCCGTTTTAGTCAACACAACTATGGATGTGCAAGTCGCTAAACGGCTACATTTAGTACGAACTTACAACGGAGACGTTAAGACAGCAAAAAGTAAAAGCAAGGAACTCCATCATCGGGTCACGCAAAGGGGTAAATCCGCCATTTGCTCAGCTCAATGCAGTATTCTACCCTTGTTGCGTATACAGTTGAAATTTCAGTGAAGCTACCACTTAATTGTCCAAGCTTGATGATCCCTCGAGGGAAGTTGTCGCTTACTAAAGCTCACTCCAGTCACTGCTGGATAGTTCTCCTGGCTTAAAATTTGTCTAGCTGAAAAAGGAGTCTGAATGAATGCATACTACCTGAGGCGTCACAATTTCACTGCTTTCATACTTAAGACATTTATGAAGTGATTTCTTTCTCGGACTCGCGTTGTCGAAAACGTTGGTCCTCGGGTATCAAATCAGGTATCAAGCCGATAACCTTCCGATTTTGACGGCGCTACGCGAAGTGTTGCGACCAGTGAGCAAGTGAAAATTCATTTTTTATATTTTAATGACTCATGACTGGTTACTCTTTGGATATGGTAATAGAACATGGTGCAATTTTGAAAGGCGTCACATAATTCAATTTGAGAGGTGAGTGGTCGCTTACGAGAGGTGGCCGCCAAGGAAGTTCCAATTGTGCTCCTCGATCTGTAAGATTCTGTTGATTGTCACTAAGTCTTAAGGTCAGTGTCTCCCTTCTAGTTTATACCAGTTAAGTTAACAATATTCTGTTAAATCCTCAATTAAACTTGCCTGGTTTGCCCAACTTGAAAATACCAAGCTTCACAAGCAATGTTTCCACAAACCCGGCTATTTCCTAGAGGGTGGGCTTTACAAGGCGGTCAGTATATATAGCCTGTATAAACTGGTTTACTGAGCAACGTTGCTGACTAACCACTCAGCCCAATTATTTTCAAATAAGTGATAGCCAGCTAGTCATGCCAATCACTTTTATTCCGAACTGTCACATTAAAAAGTGATCAGTGTGAGCGCAAGTACAAATGCTTGCAGATGTAATAATATCATTTGAACTACGAAAAAATAAATACGTAAATGTTACGACAAAACTTACTCAATTGCAAAACTTTCAGCGTGTGCACCTAAAGAATAACTAAGGAATAATTTTGTTATTATAGGCGGCTCGTCTAACTCATCGGCGATAGGAGTATGCATTAAAACATAGCTCTCCAAAGATGGTGCATGGTAAGCAACAAAGCTTGCCACACTATTTGACACCTTTTTGACGCCCCGAGCCGACCTTAGATAGGATCTACTTGCCGATGGCTTTCGCAAAAAAAGGAAATAAATAAATTATATAATACTAATAATTCTCGTTTTTTCTCTTTTTAACTCTAATGTATGCGTAGTCTTGAACATTTCTCAAATAACCGAAAAAGAAGTAAGATTATGTCAAAGGCGGGAACTTGCTGTTGAAGTTAAGGGTGTTTTTTAGATGAAGCCGGTCGAAAACACCTTGGCGGTGTCAATCTTTGTTGTTTTGACAAAGAGGAAAGGATGCCGACTAGTTAAATTTTCATGACGATTAAGCAACTTGTGGCGGCTTTTGTTTGCGGTACCTTTTAAGATGTTTGAGTTTGCAAAGAAATTTTAACTGCACAATTTCTCATTCAAACATTTTCAACTGGATGTGTAAAGTTTCACGAGTCAAAGCATTTTTATTCCTGCGAAGAAGCATTGTACTTTCTTTTTTGTTCAAAAGACGTAGACGCCAAGTTGAAAGCTTGTTTTTGTTTCACACAAACAGAATTCGAGGCATTGCTTGGCGCCTTTATCCTTTAATGTCGCCTTGGACAAGGGGAAAAATTTTTTTTTTGCTTTTTTTTTACAAACACCGTGAAGATCTCATTTGTCTCAAAGCACCTTTTCTTTTAAGCATGCAACAAAAAGTGCGTCGTTAATGTCACGTCCTGTGTACCTGACCGTTAGCAACGAGGAATAACGAAACAAACAGCTGAAGCTGACTGTACCTCTGAGTTTATTCCTGAAACGCAAACCATAATATCTTTTTTTTTTCTGGTTACAGCTCTTTCTGGAATTGAAGGCACCTTTTATTTCTAAGTTGCACTCGGCGAAAGAAAGAAGTAACCGGAAAGTAATCACCGGGAAAATGATCTCAATAGCAAAACAGTTTGTGTGTGTGGACGGCTACTTTGACTAATGTTTCAACCGAACTTCTATTTGTACATTACTGGTAACGAACTGATGCGAAAAATTATCCCGCTGTCGGTGTAGCTTTTGAGAAATAACAAAGCAAACATTTGAAAAGTCTATAATAAATGCTGTATATCTGAAAATCCGTTTGAACGGCTTGTAATTTCCTGATATTTGTACGATGAGTCATTTGAGTGACCCACAGCCGACATAGTCCTGATATCACCCGCAATTTACACCGCCAACCCGCCAATTCTGCTATTTTCCCTCTTAATTGCCGAGATCATGTCAAAGCAAACTCCTCAAAGAAACCGCTTCTTTCTTCATTTGAATAATATTTCATTTTGCCTTACAGCTTTATTTTTTGGCTCAAAAAACTTACCCCGGTGATTTTCTCAGGAAAAACTTCGTATGTATATGATTAGTGCAGAGGCGCGGCACAAAAACACAAATTCGGATAACGTTATTTTCAATTGGTCATTTTCTCTCATTTTATAGCGATATCATGTGCAGTAGCAAGTGAAGAAGAGAACAGTGTTTATGTACATAAATGTTTTCTTTTTAGCTCAAGTGTTAGAAAGCAATTTCTCTAAATTGAAAAAAAAAAAGAAAACGTATTATGGAAAACGAAAGATCGCGAAGTGTTTCTTTTCGCGGAAAAGGGGGTAATATTTACCTTGGTGTTTTGAAACTCGTCGTTGTGAGATGAACCGCTAACAAAAGTAAGATATTCGTGCTGCCACCTTCGGCGTCTCCACTCCGAACTGTTTTTCGTTGCAGATCCCAGCGAAAATTCAAGTTTCGCAGGTTGTCCGGCAAGATTTCGAACCTCCAGGGTCGTAATTGGATCGTGGTGATAAATGTTATATTTATGGCTTCTAGCGCCCGACTTTGAGCGGATCTTTCCAGTTGAAAGCAGTTGACGGATAACTGGTCGGCACTTTTGTTCCGTAGGCAACTGGTTGCAATATTATTATTTCAATCGCAAAACAGTTTACAGAATATCACCTGATGATGGTCTCCTTCTTGATAAAAGGCCTTTTGTTTGAAGCAACAAAAAAAAAAAGATTGGAATTCAGTTTTTCAGATAGCGTCAGTTTATACCCAGCTTAATCAGTGTTTCTTGAACAAAAATAAAAACATTACACATTTAGTTTTATGATTCAGTTAAAAGGTTGGCAAACAACATCTTAAATTTCTACCCCTCGTTCACAGTCTCTAAGATTCTTGATTCGAATATCTTACTGTGTTGTTTAACTACAAAGCGCACGTCTTCGGTGAGAATAATAAAGGCGTCATCTGATTAAGTTTCAGTCCCGCTGATTGTAAAATTTATATTTATTTGAGAATTTAAAAACACATGTTAACGTGAAGTAGAGTTTTTTTTTTCTGTCATTATTATAGTTGCAGGATTTCACTTTTCAGCTGCTCGTGGTCCCTGGCCGATTTTCATCTTCGCGGACCAAACGTGCGGATTTAATCCCTTAAGGTTAATAACTTCTAGCCTAGCAACAGGTCCAACATAGTAGTCAGTTACCGACCATTTAATATCACTTGAATATGTTGTGTGTTGTCACTTTTGTAGCAGGTGGGCACTTTGCATAGTGTAGATTTTTTGACCGGTCCTCTTTCCAGCTTAACTTAATCACATTATTTCTAAAAGTCTTCTGACTGAGTAAGTTAACAAATGCGGGCTCTTGGAGGCAGGTTGTTGAATTTTATTCCCGTCAGCTGGTTTGTTTAGTATTCGTGTCACACCAAGCCTTTATTCATATGGGAACTTGAGCCCGGGCATTAGCTATGCCATGCTGATAAGGCCGAAGCAGCTGTCCATGGCTGCTAATACTCGTCTGTGCTCAAACTTTATTTGATAGGTTTAAGAGGGGTGATGCCCGCTACCGCTTGGCCATAGCGCCCTACCTGGCTTTCAGCTTATCTAGACACATTAATTTGTGAGGTAATCTTGTCCGGTCACACTAAGCCAAATCCCACAAACTTCAAATTTTCATAGTTTATTTAGTGCTAATACAAAACTGCACTAACGATATCATTGAATTCAAAGCCGACATCTTAATGATGTCAGCTATTTTGTTCGATAAAACTAATTATTGCCACAAAGTTCCGCCAATATACTCCACCCTCGTCGTGTTTATTTAGCCAGCGAACCGAACTTGACTCCAGACTTGGTGCCGCCGCAACTAACACTGAAAGTTGTCATCATGATGTTCACATCTGGCCCGCTGTAGGCCGTGTAAGAGACCAAATCAACGCAACGTGATGGGCCGCTCACGAAAATCGCGAGTAGGACTGGTTGATATTCATGTACATTTTGGACCCAAATCTGGCTCGCATTGCTGAAGTTTTGGCCACCTGACCTGAAAAGCCACTTCACACTGATGCACCAAATACCTCGGTGAGTGTGAACGCAGCTTCAAAAGTAAGGGCCTGTTTACGTGTAGGGAGGGTAACCCGTCTTAGAAGGGTTACCCTTGTAGAAGGGTCAAAAGACAGCCCTCCTTTACATGTGTAGAGTTATCCCTAGGGCTATATCCGCCAACAAAGCCCTCGGAAACCTGAAGCCATGGAATTCGTACTTCATCTTGTACTCCCGGGTTTCTTCTGTCAAGCTGACCTTCGTTTTGATCAAGACGTTCGCTCATTAATTAGAAATCACCTAGAGAATGTTGTTTTCCAGCCGCCAAGCAGTTTCTTTGACTGTCCTCTTGACTTTCTTGAATTCGCTGCTCTTGCTAGCATAGTTCCTCGCAGGTTTATAACTGCGCAACGCCATGTTAATACTTGCAGGAATGTGACATTAATCTGACCGCCCTAAACTTGACCCTCCTAGGAGGGTGAACCTACTACTACGACCTTTTACATGGTTAAAATAAACTGAAAAAGGTGACCTTCCTAGAAGTAGATAAGGTTACCCTCCTCTGAGAGTAACCCTACCTCGCATGTAAAATAACAGAGGGTAATCATCCTAGAAGGATAACCCTACCCTTCTGGGAGCGTTACTTCCCTCAATGAGAACATGCCCTTAAAATGAATCGGCAACAAATCAAAACATGTCTATAACAGATCAATTACAAGGTAACATTGATAAAAAATAATAATAAACAATCAAGATTCACTAGGTTTTTTTTCTGAAAACTGTGTAATTTTTTCACCTTTCTTGATAAGTGGATCAAAACCAAAGCAAACGCGAATGACTTTCGACTCTCTATTGAAAGATAAGATAATTCATGGCTATTTGGATGTGGACTATGTCACTTATAAGTATTGATCTGACTGGTCCGACCAGAAATAGAAGAAACCATGACTTTAAAATCAGGCCTAGAGCAGCAAGGGAAAACTATTTTAAATTGTCATTTGTTTTAACGTTATGTTAATGACTGGAACTCTTTACCTAATTCTGTTGTGTTAGTTTCCAGTTTGAATGCTTTTAAAAACTCGATTACTTAATTATCGTTGTACTGAATCATATTTTATTATTTCCTATAATTTACTATATTTCGATTTTACTTTTTTGTTTATTGTTGAGTAGTTCCTCCAGTTTCTTTTTCTTTCACAATGTATAGTTATATATTAGATATTCTATTTTCAATTGTGTTATCTTTTAGTTTGGAGAGCAGTTTTTTGTATAGGGATTCAGTTTCCCCCTATTGATTTCGTTTACCTTCTATACCTTTACATAGTTTTTTCTTTATTAGTTAGGATATTTTTGTACAGTGGTAAAAAGTATGATTAAATTTAAACTTAAACTACTGTAGTTCCTAGTTCTATCGCAATCATTCAAATTGTGTGAACGCAAGCACGATTTTCACTCGTTTGATTGGCTACTATACCTGAGCTATCATGTTTTATTTGGCTATCAATCAAAGCCTTGTTTTTCTCTTTTACCGCCTCTCTACGTTTATGATTGTATTGATTGTATTGATTGTACTAATATTAGCAGGAAGTCATTTCAGATCGTTAATCTTAGTCATCCGGAATTTTTGGTAGAAATTATCTTTTCGTGATCAACTGTATTTTTCTTTCGAAGTTTTGTCTCGCTTGAGGGGCTTGCTGTTACTTTGCTAACGTTATTATTTTCTTGCGTTTTTCTGATGTTAGGAGCACCTTTTGGGATTCGAACAGTCTAAAGACAAATTGAAGTGCGAAACCGCTCTTTGAGCTAAAAAACTACGAATTTCCAGAACTGTTTCAATGATTTAAAATAGAACAGTTTTCAATTAAATGTCGTAGAGCGGTTTCAATCACGTGTCGAAAGTAATCCGTGTTTGTTTTGGTTTTGCTTTCCTTTGCTCTGTGATTAGTTGACAAAATTCGCGCCACTTTCTTGGCCAATGAGAAGCAAAACGTCTTACATTAACTGAATTCGAGTTCCATACTGTAAGTTACGGACCGAACAGGCCATAAATCAACGGGGAAAAACAGAAATCCGTAATTTAAATCAACGGACAAGGAAAACGAGGTTAGTAAAATATTTGTTATATCTCTGACATTAATCGAGCGCGGAAGGAAGGAAACCAGTTGAAGTCAAGCGCCCACTTTCAAATTTAGCAGACCGTAGAGTAGAATAGGGCCCGCAAAATTGACCAATCACAGCGCGCGCATTACTGTAATCGAAAACCAAAATTGGGGCCAGTTGCATGTAATTATACTTCAAATTGTGATTCGTTGAGTGAGCTGTCCTAGTGTCTTGTGATTGGTCAAAGTGATTGCGTTGGACTCTACCCTAAAACCAAGGCCAAAACAATCACTGCAGGCAATCACAACAGGTCTAAATCAGTGCAATGAGAATTCGAAGCAATTACAATAGAGAGGTTAAGCATGACGTTTACGGCAAACGGCAAACGGCAAGGATGACCACGTGACCATTTTTTCCCGCCGTTTTTGACGTTCGCCGTCTGAACTTTGCCGTTTTCAACGTGAAGAGGAGAGGTTTCACGTTCATAAAAAACGTGAGTAAAATTTGTATTTTTTTATGCTGTTGTGATGCATTAACAAACGTGTGCTTTAAGGCAAAGCTACGTTACTTCTTTTTTTACGTAAAAACAATTGTTTCGTATTGACTTTAGAGGGAAATCATTCGGAAAAATGTAAAACAGTGCGATGGGCTCCGGACTGTTCTTCGTTTTTGAAGTGCATCGAAATTTTATGTTGTTGCTTTTTTGTTTTTGTTTTTAATCTTTAGAAGCCATAAGAGTTAATATAATGGCTCCATTTCGCTGGCCAAAAGTGGATCAAGATATTGCACTTTGCAAAGAAATTATAGCGCGGCGCCCCACGAAAGCGGACGACTGGGAGGACATTGCAGAGTTTCTTTCCAACTTGTTTACCACAGAAAATAATCCAGTCCAACTAAAAGGGCGAGGATGTCGTGAGCGGAGTGAGCTGTTGGTGAAAAAATATAAGTCCGAAGAGCGGAAAGCTTTAAAGAGGTAAGTTAAACCCGTGCTCGTATGATTTGCTCGGTTTATGGTCAGTTCGTTCTATGGTCAGATCATTCGTAGTCAGATCGTTCCACAGTACGGTTATATCGTCAAACCGTTCCACTACAGTAAGGAAAACCTTCTCATTCAATGGAAATGTAAAGAAAAACGTCCAACCTTTCAGTGGACGGACTTTGTTCGCCATGTTCACCGATGCGCTGAATTTGTTCGAGAACTTTCATGACACCTCAGTTTGAAAACATTCAGATTTCATATGTATTTGTTAAGGTAAGTCTTAAATGAAGCTGAAAAGTTGAATGTATCGAAAGCTTTGCAGCACTCCATCATATTAGCAGTAAAGTCAACACGATCAGTTCATCATTCCTATCAGCAGTCCCCCTGATCTTTCTCATATTGCACGGGGATCTATCCACTCTGTACATCTGTATGTGTGATGTATGCTGCTTTAGGCCTTTTAAAATTTTACATTTTATATATATTTGAGATTTTAAACCTTTTTAAATCTCAAAAGTTCAAATACTTCATTTACTTATTTTTTCATTAAATTTTAATTAAGTTTAACTTTAGCTAAGATATATTGTATTGTGTAAATAGTGCCCCCTATTAGTTTTTATTAGAGGTAAATACTGTCGACGCTTTAATAAAGTCATTCCTTCCTTCCTTATAAATATCAGTCCATCTATAAGAAGAATGATCTGACCATGGAACGAAGTCACATTGATTGTATCTGATTTAGATCTGGAAGTGAGGAGGAATATGACGAACTTAATACCCTGTTAGAGGACATAACCACATATCTGGAGGACATATCAGCAAATGTAGTGACAAAACAAAAGAAAAAGGAAGAAGATGACAGATCAAAAGGCTTGGCCATGAGGAAAGCAGCAATGGAAACTTATGTCAGTACGTCGACCTGAAATGATTATTGCTGTGTAAACGATAATGATTTTAGCCCATTACTTTGAAATATGATGGTTATTGCACTACATAAAATCCATTTAACAAAGGATGTTTTAAGATCCCATTCATAGGATATAATATATGGATTAAAAGGAGATTTGACCAGCAATTAATGTATGGTAACCATTCATGAACATACTGTGAATAAGTCATTTTGTTGTAACCAGTTGTATGTGTGAAATATTTCCTTGATCTCACAATGATTTCAGAGAATTCAAAGAGCGATTCTAGCAGTCAAGAAAAGGAAGAAGACGAAGAACTATTTTTTCCAGGTATTCATGATTATTATATTAACCCTTTCAGCACGTGCACCAGTGGCTACTTATAGATTTTACTCTGTTTAACACCAGACGATTTTACCCGTCAAAGGGAGACCCTTGGTGGTGAAAGGGTTAAAATGTTTGTGATAAAAATAATGAGAATATTTGATCTCCGTTTTGAATTTGTCAAAAGACAATAATTTGGTAGTTCCAATTCTCACATAAATAATGTTTTATTTTTTGTGCAGTTTATATAGCTTTTCATTCCATCTTTTGCCTAGATAGAAACTAGCACATGTATTTGGACTGAAATATACTGTATTGTTGCAAGAGTAGTATAATAATTTATGTTATTAATTATAATAAATTAACTTGAATTCCTGCTATGAAAATAATAATATTATCCTCAAATCTTTTAATATAAACCAATTTTTCTATCATCAAACAATTGCAGGATGCTCAAAGAAAACCAAGAGAGGCCGTACAGGCTCATCCCAAATGCTTAATTATCTAAGTACAAAGCATGAAAACAGTATGCAAATAAAAGAAAGGAGACTAACCCTGGAAGAAAGAAAACTTCAACTAGAAGAGAAAAAGATGGTATTGGAAGAAATGAAATGGAAGATGATGATGTCTTGTCATGCCAACACTCAAAATGATTGATGTGATTACTTTAAGGCCCTGTTTATATTGATATGAGCCCTTATTTAGAACTTATTCATACGTTTACATTTCAGACATACATAGAATTGTACTTTTCAAAAGAAAATATGCTATTGAGAATGAGTTAATATCAAGTTTAAGTTCACTATTTATTAAAGTTGACTTCAATACACCTATATTACTGCCTCCCTCTGTACAACTCAACAAGCAATAATTATTACATTTGAAAATATCATATTTTCCTTCCTGTCAATTTTCTTCTGCTTCAACAAAAATTAGTAAGTTCCCAGCAGGAAAATTTCAGTCATTTCTAAACCGCAAAAATTTGCTCCTTCAAACACAAACATGGGTTACTTTTCATCTGTCAGCCAGTCTGTTGACAGAAAACTATTATTTTACAGACCTGGTCACATACTATCTACTGTGCCTTAACTTACACTTGCATTGTTGTTTAATTATCCAAACTAGCAATTGTTCAAATAAGTTTCAAGCTCTGGGGGATCCAGATCAAAAAATTGGCCTGTTTGTGAGCCATATAGGCAAGTGTGGCAGTTCACCAACAAAGCAGCTACAATATAAAGCTTACCAACTGGTTGCAAAAGAACTTTCAAGTTTTTAGAAAAGTCTACAAATGCAAAATATTTGACTATCTTCCCATATCCCCACTCTACACTTGTTCGTACAGCACTCATGGCTTCATTGAAATTTTGTTCAGCTGGTGTAAGCTGTGCATTCCTAAATGGAGCTAGAATATGCCTCCTGACAGGGTAAGCAGGATCGCCATAGATAACATAAGGATCACCATTGGCCTTATTCATTTTTCTCTCCAGCTCTTCAAGTAGACCACTTTCACGCAACATAAATGCATCATGGCGACGCCCTTCTAGGGGTCCAAACAAGTGACATATTAGTCCATTTGGTGCTACCACAGACTGAAACATTAATAGCAAAAACCAAATGTCATTTCTCTACTTTACTTTAAATTACATGTTTTACCGCAATGTGTAATTCCAGAAAATATCCATACCTCCCCCACGGAAGGTATTTTTTCTCAGACCCCCCACCCCTCTGGAAATTCCAATTAAACTTCATACATTTCTTTACATTTTTTGGCCTTACAGGACCTCCCACCCCCCAGGAAATTCCAATCCCTTCTGTGGGGGGAGTATGGATATTTTCTGGAACTGCACAATTGCTACTGATCTAGCAATCTGATTGCTAATTTGCTGTTGTCGATATGAGTCTAGACAACGCTTCTTGCATCAACATGTAACACAATGCCTTTTTGAGCTTGTGTTCCGAAAAAATAACATTATCCTTATTAGTCAAGCTTTTGTGGTAAAAAGCAAATCGAATGTGGTTTCGCATTGTCCACATACTCTTATCGACAATGATGCATATGCATGTCATCACAGTGGTCAAAATTTGTCGTGGACTCACTGGGCCATACCTCATGAGTCCACAACATTTTGACCACTGTGATGATGCATGCTCATTGTCAATAAGAGTAGGACAATAATAAACCAAATTTGATTTGCTAATTAGAGGAATAAAGTTAGTCTCAGTTGCATGCTCAGACACTACACAAATTCAAGGGTGTATCATGAGTTGTTTGAATAAACGTGTTGTAGACTGAAAGTTATGGCAGATTAAACAAGAAACAAACAGAAAATTACTATTCAACTGTTGCACAGAGGAAGTCTGCATGCCAGGTGATCTGGTGACGTAATGAAAAGGCCCCGCCAAAAATTTTTAATGCTGTATCCCACAACCACGTGCGGTCCTAGGTGTTGTTTTCCCATTGCCAAAACGTAACAGATCATTTCCCGTGTCTCCCAAATTTCCTGTTACTGAATGCAGAGAGTAAAAGTTGAAATAGAACCGGCGAGATCTGCCCTCGCGACCGCCACGTTAAATTCAAAAACAACACCTCAGGCCACGAGCGGTTGTGGGATACGGCATTAAAATTTTTGTGCCCAGGCCTCTTCATTACGTCACCAGATCACCAGGTGATCTAGACATCACCATTTCATTGACCACTGTGCACAAATTATCAAGTGCAGCAGGAGTGTAGGGGAAACAAGAATTGTAAGTAAACATTGCCTGTCTAACAAACAAAATTGTAATATCTAGCCTTAAAATTCTGACATACCTGAAATTTTAAACAATGGGTTCTCTTGTGGCCAGAAAACATTATTCGTTGGTTCTTCACTGGTCTGCAAATTGGCCTGGCAGTGCCATCAATAAAACCCCAGCAGTCTCTAAGTGGGGAACCCTTATCAAAAATGGCTTTAGCAAAAGCCTGTGGATTCAGCCACACATAATCCAAGTTATGTAAGAGATTACCAAATCTCGTGTGAATGTCTGTAAGAATCTAAAAATTTCATGAAGAACAAAATTAACTTGAAAATGATCTCTGTAAGTCGGAAAAAAGAAACTCAATATGGACACTTTTAACAAAGCACATACCTCATTAAAAATCATGCTCAGTTCAGGTTCGGGCCGGCCAAACATATGTGTTAATTCACACCATCTGTTTGGGTATGTAAGCCTCCGTAGTAAAATGAGCAAGGCTTCCATTCCAGGACATACAGTCCGTTGTTGGCAGACATAGAAGTCTGGAAGCCTCAGTCCATTTACTAATCTAACAAAATGATGTTTATCAAATCTGCAGAGCAAAATGAGAAAAGGGAATATTTACTGGTGGAACTAGAACTTATGTACCAGTGAAATCGAAGATTAAACATCCCCCCCCCCCCTACCCCAAGCATTTGGCATCTTTTCCTGTCCGGGAGAGAGGGAATTTGAAGAAAAATTTTCCAAAAATTCAAATGTCCAGGAAGTGGTGGGGGGGGGGGAGGGGAATGTTGAAGCTTCAATTTGACCGGTACATTAGACAAGACAATCTAAAAATCTGTGTCACAGATACATATTTTTTCACAATTTTCCCTTCAAATATCTTGAAACAACCTTCAGTTGAGAGAAACTATCTGTATGATATGTTTTAAGAGAAGATTTCTCAATTACAAACATACCTTTCTCAGTTTCGACAAGACCTGGACTGTTTACTTTTTAATATATTCTTAACTTGTAAATTAGTGGTTGTCATTGATTAATTTACAGTGTATTCATTGTACACATAAAATGAACCATTATTTTTTTTGGTTTTGGTTGAGAAGTCTGTATTATCTGTCCAAGTCTCCAAATATTTAAGACTATCTGTATCAGTTGGTTTTGTTGAGCCGAAAATTGGCCTTTTTATGTCGTCAGTTGATTCAATTTATTTTCGTTTTGATGTGAATTGGCGTTTTCATGCGTCAGTTGCTTTAGTTTAAATTTCCGTGGTGATTTGTTTCGATATTAATTGGCTTTTTTTTTGTTCTGCCGTGAGCTGGTTTCGTTTTATTTGTCGTGGTTGGCTTTGCTTTGTAGTGAACTGGCTTTTTTCGCGGTGAGTTGGTTCAATTGTTTCCAAAGTTTCGTCCAGACGTCTGTGTCACGAAATCGCGTGAGATGAGGCTTAACATAATTAATTGCGACAAAGTTCACCTGAACAAACTCTGAAAATCATCTTCGCTTATGTCTTGATAGTTAACGTGGGCACCGAGTTCTCTTGGGGTGAAAACATTTTGAAGCAAAAGGAGCTCCAGATCATCGTCCGAACTGTCGCTACCGCTTTCTGACTCTTCACTGCTGCTGTCGGCTTCAGCAAGCATTATTTCCAAAAGTTCTTGTCTAACTCGTCTATAAATAAAAGATAAAGCTAAATTATCAAATACAGGTTTCCATTATGGACGAAAAAAACCCAAGGTCAGAAAATTTAAGCTTTTTACGAGTTTCGTGAAACACTCACCGTTTAGCCGCCATGTTTTCCAATGTTGCAATTCAAGCTTGTTTACTAGTTTCCAGTTCTTTCCGGGTGTACGCGAAGCTTAAGCGCGGGAACTCAAAACGGCAAACGGCAAACGGCAAACGTCGACCAGCCGTTTGCCGTTTGCCGTAAACGTCATGCTTAACCTCTCTATTATCTTGCTTAAAGCGCGGGAAAATGCGCGCGTTCAAGTCACGATTACTGTTTTTTTGTTTTTGTTTTTCATTGGTTGAAAAAGTGGCGCGAGTTTTGCTGGCCAATCACAGAGGAAATCAATGCAAACCAAAGCAAACGTAATTTTTTCCTTTTCAATAAAATCACTCCAACTGAGCAACCGAATAACGATATCAACGATAACAATAACAATAATGATATCGTTGTAAGACAGTAATAAAAAGTAATAATTAGTATTATTATAATAATAAATAACTTTTTTAGGCACGGTAAGACCTTTAGGAGATTACAAAAAAGACTGTGTTTAAATGACCAGCAGCCGGTCAAGGTTGTAAAACCACTAAATGAACGGAAGACCGATATTTCCTTGACAAATGCAGAAAAATTGAGCTAAACTATGACATTTTCTACAAATGACTGCATTTACGGACTTAACTATCGAAGCGATGCAGTTTTATTAATACAAACTATCAAAGTACAAATTGTCTAAATGACCGGAAGCCGATCATATCTTTAAGCCTCAGCTAATACAAACGTCTATATTCCTCGACTCCTAGCCCTAATCCCTAACCTAAAACACATTTAATCTCCCCGTAGTATTAAGTCTAAAGATAACAAGGCCCTTGAAATGAAGCCCAAGTCGGAAAAGTTAAAATGAAATAGCTAAGGCTAACTGCTTATAGTATAGATACAATAAAAATTCATGCAAGAACTGAAAAGCTAGTGTAAAAGTAGATAATTAATAAAAGAAAATTTCTTGCCTAACAAGGACGCAACGGTGTGCTCATCATTACACAACAAATCTTGATTTGAAACTTGCCGGTGATGATGCCTACCTTTAATGTTCCACAGCACCGCTTCACCATTACTGAAGCTCCTTTTTAAGTATTCAGTACGAGGAAGTGTTACTGCCAGATTGTTTTCACTCAATAAGTGTTGAAGACAAATAGACGAGTCCATGTTGCGTTGTTGCCCTAGTTTATGCCAATTAAATCGACTAATATAATTGGACTAAGTAATTATTCGAGCAGGAGGACTGTTTTGTAATTTTTGAAGCTTCTGGGAAAGGCCTTTTACTACAATTTCTCTAAGCCGCGCTGTAGTAATTTAAGTCTGAGCGAGAGCGCGATAAGGATAGGTAATCACATGGGGCCGAGTAAACATCACTTGTGTTTTCAGAAGTTGCTGATCAATCGCCTGAGTCATGACGAGGGCAATATCAGCAACTTCTGAAAACACAAGTGATGATTAACCCTTAATTTTACGAGGAAACATGCGATTACACGAGTACAAATTTCAATCAAATTTAACAGACCAGTCGATTCATTGAGATTGAACCAGTCTTTGAAAAGTCCAGGCCAAAAAAAATTAACTGAATCACGTTTGCCATTTCAAAGTTTGTTTGAACTGATTTACAGAAACCATAGTAATCGGCCCTCTTGATTACTAAATATGCCCTTGATTAAGAAAAAGTGCCCTCTGTCTCAGCCAATCAGCGTTCAGTGCTCAGTAAATGGTAAGAAGAGTTTCACGAGGGATGCGTTTAATTGCACTAATTCCAGACGCAACGATTTTGGCAATTACCCGCTGAATATGATCACTCCAATTCATATTCTGCTCTATATTTTCACACCAAGGAATTCTAATTAACCGGAGCGTCATTGATGACAATACTTGGAATACCCAGAAAATTAGACAATCTTTGTCTTGAGGAAACTCAGTTCATTTTCGCCTGATCGAGAACATAAGCGCATGAGTAAAGGGGGTAGTTTGTATAGGTGATCACATGATTTCGAGTGCAATTTGAGATCTTCGAAAAATTTACAAGTGCTTATTCATTCCAAATTGCACGAGAAAAATCATGTGATTACTTGTTACTGTCAAAAATTTCAGACAAACAGCAGACAGTTTGTTTTTATGTTGCCTTGAGGGGTTAACACGCTCCGGCTTCAAGAACCCGATAGGTCCAAAAAATGACAAGCGGCTTGTTGACATGTCTAAATAGAGACCAAAAATATCCTCTGCGGAAAGAGAACAAGTGTTAAAATCAGGCCATCTTTCAAAATGCTTTTCGCTTTTAAAAGCCCGAAATAGGGCAAACAGTGAAAAGTCCAGACTTGCTTGTTTCAAGAGCTCAACTTTTTGCACTGTTATTCGCTTCCAAAGGAGAATTAACTTCCTTAAAATAGAACAATTTTGGTATTATCAACAGAGTTGATAAATGTAAATTGACCACCGTACAGGGATTCTAAAAGCTTTTAGAATCCCTGTACGGTGGTCAATTTACATTTATCAACTCTGTTGATAATACCAAAATTGTTGTATATTACTTCCCCACCGACGCAGCACCACAGTTTCTTTAGAAACTACCCCCTTTATTCCTTAAAATAGCTTTTCTGATCGCTTGCGTCCTCGGCATGCTTTTTGCATATGATTCTGTGTTTGTTTTGTTACTGTTTCGAGGTACCCGTCAGTCATTTTTAATTTCAACTTTTTGCACTAATTTCGTCTTCCTGCACTCAAAAAAATTCAATGTTTTGCACTGTTTGGGATTGATTGACATGTTTTCTGCCAATCAGAATGCAGAAATTTTTGTATGTATGTTATTACTCAAGAAATTGTGGTGTTGCGTCGGTAGGGGAGTTGTACACAAAAATTCGCTTTTATCAGCGGAGTTGATAGTGTAATTTGACCATCGTACAGGGATTCTAAAAGCTGACGTTTCGAGCGTTTATAGCCCCTGGACGCCCGGGGGGGGGTACTCGAGGTATACATGACAGGGGGAGTCTGGCGTATTTTTTTTTGGGTTGAAAATTTACACGCTCGGTATTTGTTGGAGTCAAGAGATCGGTCTCGTATTTTTTAGGTCTTAAAAAAATACTCATATTTTTTTGACGCCGAGCTAAGAGAAATCATGGCTCGACGTCTTCCACAAGCTAAATCAGTATTGAGGTATTTAAGTCGTGTATTTTTTGGGGTTTGCAATATGAAGCTCCGCCGGACCCCTCCGTCATGTATACTTCGGCTACCCCCCTGGGTTCTGCCGAAGCAAATACGTATTCGCTCTGATGAAGGTCTAACGCTCGAAACGTGAGAATCCTTGTACTTACGGTGGTCAAATCATATCAGTTTTTCGAGAATAACGCAAGACAATTAAGCAAATCGTTTACAGTGTATAGCACTGAAAATAAATGGCGACCAGTGTCTTACCCGACCTACCATTAACTACATAGGATTGCATACGGTCACTAATTTTTACGGCCACAAATCATTACGGTTTTTCAAGCAACCTTTGATTTGATCATGTATTCTCCTTACCAATCAGAGTAGATCAGACTGGACCAAACAAACCACCTGATGGAATCTGGGACCTGATAAACCTAACAAGATGGCGGTAAACTCCATGGGAGAATACCATGAATGCACCGGTATATAACAGTCTGCCTATATACCAAGATGGCGGACCGATCATCAGGTCAGAACCTGCAAAAAGAGCGGGTAGTACATCATGTAAGGCTTGCTGCACAAAATTAGATGCAGTTCTTGAATTTTCTGTCTAAATGAGGCATATCAGAGTGGTTCAGAGTTTATAATGTGGCGTCGTGTGGTTTATTTCGGCTATGGAGTCCCTGCTTCTTTGCAGTTGACAGCTCGGCTCATATCTTCTTCATCAGTAGTGGCCTGTAGTGCAAAAGGTTCCAGTCAGCAGATTGAATTAACAAGTACTCGTTACCCTCACGTCAAGAGAGGACAATACTCACAGGTAAAAGGATTTGTAGATCTACGTACATGACTGGCATGGATCGGGCATGGATTGATAACTCGGATAGATTTCCGGGGCAAATGTTCTGTCCACTAGTAGGGGGAGGACAAAACACGGACAGGAGCCCATCACTAGGAGAGAAGCCGGTCGCTTCGCTCACAAGTTCACTCGCCTACAGGTTAATTCGCCTACACCGAAGTTGAGTCGCCTACACATTCGAGGTTAACTCGCCAACACTTGAAGTTAACTCACCTACACATTCGAAGTTACTTTTAATGTTACAAGGTAAAGCTGATCTAAGACGTTTACACGACAACTGAATATCAGAAAAATAGAAAGTCAATGACTGCATGTGGCTACAGCTTTAGAATCTTCCCATACGCGTGCGAAGCGTAGGTCAGTTGTTGAGGAAGCAAATCACCAGCCTTTACTCTTTACATGTTCTGAGAGTCACGCAAGTCACACTTTTCTGATCAGAGATGTTATTAGAATTTTCGCTCAGTTGAGTATCTGATCTTGCTTGCAATTTTTATTTCAAGGGCAAAGAGGCGGAACGATGGCATTTCGGATTTTCCAAAAAGCAAGCCGGAAGGACAACAGTTTCAGACCTAACTTAGTTTCTTTAAAGTGCTACTACGATCAAATTATCTACACTGTAATACCTTCAGGTCGAACGGCTAGGAATATGTGTCACCGGCTTAAGTCTGACTTGCGTGTCATGGTCATTCTTAAAGAAGTGAACTTGCGAACCGGCTTGTTGAGACATTTGAAACTCCTTTCCTGGAAACATTTTCAGCCTAAAATTAAAATAACTGAGCAAGACTCGCATTCAAAAACGATGGTCAACAATAATGGTGCAAGAACTTGTTAAAAAGATGAATTTTAAGTGTGTAGATTTCTGTACAGTAAGTGCAAAGCGCAAATTTGCATAGTAACACGATCTCTGCAACTGCAAAGAGATGTTTATCACAGAGACCAAAATAGGTTTTGTGGGTCTTTTCAAAGGTAAATCACTTTGAATCGAAATGACGCCTAGATGCAGAGGTTTTTCAGGTACACAATATTTTACGGTCTATTTTGTGAAGATTGTGTGACGAATTATCCAATTGTTTTGTGAACAGTGCGATGAATGCGATTCGGGGTAAACATCGGCGCCTTTGGTCGTTGAATACAGTAAATCTGACATTAATCTCCCATGAGCCTTCTTGCATGGCAGGCTGTTAAGTTGAAACATCGCCTTCTTTAGCCATTGAACATAGTAAATCCTAAATATATGAACTACGGACATGTTGCTTCCAGAGCCCATTTGTGCTAAGTCCGGAAGCAATTGGGTCAAAATTGGCAGAGCTCATTCGTATTCTATTGTTACACTCACTCACTCACTCACTCACTCCCTCACTCACTCAACGCGATAGCGTAGTGGCTTCGCCTCCTCTAGGAGCACGTAGCCACAAAAACGAACCACCGATGGATTCGTATGCCGATAATCAAAGTGATTTTTTTTTTGTTGAGCAGAGAGTTACGCTTGAAACAGTCATGAATCCTTTATCTATTCTTTCAGTCAAAGTTTGAGTAACGGTGTCATTTTGCCACACGCAAACGATCAAAGACGATCAAAGAGAGTTCAATAAATGTATAACAGGATTTGTATGCTAATAATCAAAGTCTATTGAAAAGACAAAGGGTGTGGTTTTTTTTGGTGTAGGTGAGTTAACCTGTGGGCGAGGTGACCAGTTACTAGGAGCGTACAATTGCCCTATATTCCTGTCACGCATTTTCACAGACCAATTTATTTTTAGATTGAATTTGCCGCGAATATGGGACTCCCGGAGAACCCCAATGACCAATCACAATGCTCCATTATCCCCATTCTTTGGTGTGAAACTTTTACTCAAACTGTCATTTGTTCTACAGTTCATCTGCAAAGCCGAGAAACTTTAGAACAAAAGAAAGGTGATGATGATGTTGTATCACGTGTACCAAAACTTCCCTTTTCACAGGAAAAGATAGTCTAAAAATAAATGGGTCTGTAAGAATGCTGTGACATGCTCCTAGTGATCGGCTCCTCACATGGAGTACTATTCTGTGGAGTACACTTGGATTACCTAAAATGGAGTATCCTGAGAAATAATTTTGGAGTCAAGGAAAATGATTTTTTCTAAAATAGAAAGTCATTTCAATGTACCGTAAGTTCCTTGCAATGTACCTTTCTTTACTTGCCTAGCTGAAACGGTATTTGTTGCATATCCAAGGCGATCCAAGGCTGCCATTTTGGAAGGTACCAATAATCCACTGGCCATCTTCACTGCAGGTTTCATATCAACCAGTTACCCATTACAATTCATCACAATTAGATTTACATGTATACTTTTCGGATCGCTAAAGTAACAACAACATCTTTATTTGTACCTTAGAGTTATCTTATTGGTAAGGTATGGACCTTCAGAAATAACTATTTAGAGTTAAAAATGCCAGAAGGTGATAAAATAAAGGTAGATGGGAAGGTACATACATTCAAATAACTTTCTATTTTGGAGAGTTTCCTTTTCTTGGTCCGTACTGTAAGTTACGGATCCTTGTTTTTTCCTGTTGATTTATGAACCGCGTGCTTAGCACTTTGAGCCATAAGTGAACGGGAAAAACCTCAGTCCGTAACTTACAGTATGGACCTCGAACTTGGTTAGTAAGAGGTATGTACTGTCTTGTGAGTAGACAATAAGTATTATAATTATAAAAGACATCCGTGTTGCGGATAGTCATGGTGTGCCAAGATTCCAAAATTTACTAATGCAATGACTGCCTTTGTCGATGATAGAGGCGTTATTAAATTTAGTGGTCACAAGACTATGCATCATTTGCAAAGGCTTCAACAGGACATTCATGGCCATTGTTAGATTTACAACTTGATAACTTGACGTTGTCTGTGAAATTCCTGACGCAGATTGTTCATGGAGTTATGTTGGTGAAATGGGTGGATCTTTAGTTGCAGGGAACAAAAAATATAAGGAATATAAGGCCAAAGGCTCCAGAGTTGGCTGAATATTTTTAACCACATAATGTTTTAAATGTTTCTATGATTCAACTTTTGTTGATCCAGTCTTGGTTTTGCCAGTCTGATCTAATCAGATCCGATCCTGGTTTTGTCTATCCGATCCGATCCGATCTGGGTTTTGTCAACAGCCTCTAACAAGGTCTGTTTCGGGAGAAACAAAATTGTTTTTGGAATCTGGAGATTTTTCTCGCAATCGGGAGACTTGGGAATTGGGATATTGCATAAAAAAGCAAAGTTTGACATTTTTGCAAGAATGGGACCGAAAAAATTGGGAGGATCTTCCAAATTTACGGGAGGACTCGAGAGTTACACATAGTGTTGCTCAAACAATGTTTGTTTGAGTTGTCACCGGACCCCCCCCCCCCCCCCCCCCATTTTGGACACAAAATGGTGTGTTTGTGGTGCATGAGGAGCCCCTATATGCACTGGGGTAGGGAATAGGCCATGAAGAAAGAATAAAATTGCAAATCCCAGGGGGTTCTGCCAGGAGGAGGAGGAGGAGGGGGGGGGGGGCATGGTAAACACATAGAAATGAACCATACATTTCAAGTGATTCCAACATGCAGTTTGTTGGTCTAACCTATCATACATTCCAGGGTTGGAAGGCTGCCCACAAAACGCACATAACATAGTATCCACTCTGTTTTACAAGTACAAGGTCCACAAAAATTTCAATTTCAATTGTATTTCTTGTGTTTTTCCTATAATCATGATAAACCTACAACAGATACATATAAAATTCTATACTTTTCTGTTGTTGTCAGCAGTAGCCTGCAACTGGTGGTGTTCAAAGATTGCAGCCGTGAAGAAATATTTCTTGGTTTTTGGACAATTTGTAATTTAAATGTGAGCCTTATTTGGAAAAAAGACCCCAATTTGTTTTTATCTGGGATACCTGGTGACCCAAACAGGACAGTGGACATTCTATATCTGGGAAACTCTTTGGTAAGACAGGAGAGTTGGCATAATATATTCAACTTTCAAAAGGACTGTTGAGCCAATACTCCCACTGTAGAACACAGCACTCAGTTAATGGTGTGTTGCAAATAAAATTAAATTCAGGTAAAAAATTTTTTAACCTAGACTGAATGTCAATTCCTTTTGCCTCCTAGATACAAAGGAAATTTATTTTCAGCGTAGGTTTAAAATGTTTTACCTGAATTTAAATTTTACCTACAACAGATACATATAAAATTCTATACTTTTCTGTTGTTGTCAGCACAAGAGGGTGGTCTGGGAAAAATTATTACTGTCTTGAAAGTTTTCTCTGTTTTTTGCAGGTTACAGACAAAGACATTACATTTTTTGAGAGTTTGATCCCTTCAAGAGTAGTTGTAGACCCACATGAAATAGCCCCACATAATGTTGACTGGCTTAAGATGGTCAGGTGAGGCTTGCTCAGCATAATACAACACAATCCAAAGTGACCCTGCTTTCTGATTAGTAGAAATTAATTTTAATAACTCAGGGTTCGCATGCACCTTGAAAGTCCTTGAATTTCAAAATAAAAATTCAAGGCCTTGAAAGTCCTTGAAAATTGTAGTCAGTGCTGGAAAGTCCTTGAAATTTGTTGCCAATTTTATCCAATGAAACTTCCCAAGTGTCTGAGACGAAACTCAGCACACTCTCTACTTTGAGCATCTGATGTGGCATTAAATTGACTTGATTTTGCCTCTCTTTGAGTCCTTGAAAAATGGAAAAATGTGGCCTTGAAAGGCCTTGAAAAGTCCTTGAGTTTTTGGTCTAGCAAAGTGTACAAACCCTGATAACTTGAAGTCATTAAAAGCATCTTACTTGTGGTTCCACAGAGTTAACAAATCAAAGCTAGTATTGAGCAACTCATGAATGCAGAGTGTAACAAGAGGCCAACATCTAGCTGTGCTGTGCAAAAATAGTGTATTCCACATGTAATGCTGAACAAATGAAAAGAAAAAAGGCTGTCATTGCTTCATTGGGTGCATTGTGCTTTTGATGACATTTAAGGTGGCTCAAAACAGTTCCCAGCACTTTCCTAGACATAGATTTTGATGGATCATTAATGCCACTCTTTATCAGTTGATGTTTCAATCATGGTATCAAAACACTGCCCAATCATTGGTGAATACGTTGGTATTATTTTTGTGACACTATAGGTTACCATAGCAACACTATGACCTGCTAAAAAAAACCCTTAATTTCAGCTTTAAGTGCTTATATTTCAAAAACGGCACGGTGAAAGTTTTTCTTATTATAGAATTTTAATAAGCAGGATGAGATGCAACTTTTGGCAAAGTTTAAACAAATTCTGTACATGGGGTTCAGAGCCACCTTAAATTTTGGAAAGTTTAAGGTGGCTCTGAAACTTTAAACTTTGCCAAAAGTTGCATCTCATCCTGCAAATTAATGTGTTAATGGTAGATTTAAGGGATAATGCCCACTGCCATGTGGCCATAGTGCCCAATGAGTGGCTTTCAGCTTACCTAAACACAATAGAATACCACACAAATAATAATTATTTGTGTGGTACTCTATTAATAATGATACCCTAGATTTTTCTCTGTTCTCACTGAACCAAAATCAATACATTAAGGAAGATGAAAGAACAATGGAAAAGATGAAAGAACAATGGAAGTGTTAAGCTGATCCCACCTGACTATTTCCAATTTGTAAATGTATCAAGTTTCACCTTTCAGTTCTTTCATTGCAAGAAAAGTACTTATAGAAATGAAATTTTATGTCAATGTGTAAGATAACCAATGCCAGTGATTGTCTTGTGGGCATGAAAGCCACACATGATTTTAGGCAATGCTTTGGTTCAAAGCTGTCAAAGCTATTGATGGATTGGACTGTACAGTAAACTCTCCAGTACACCAAATCAGTTTTTAATTGTTAGAAAGATTGCAACTCCAATCGAAAAATAGTTTCATTGTTTCTGGATTACTCATTGTCATTCACAATATGACTGGGCAAGATGTTGCCTTTCTACTTCCCCATGCATGGAAGGACCACTGGAAGCTACCTTAAAAATGTTTAACAAAAATGTTTCTGAATAATTTATATAAAAATAAATCATATATGAACCGTGGAAATGAAATAAAGAAGGATCATTGCAGTTGTGAATGCAATTTGTATGATTGCATGTTAAATAAGTTTGAAAAAGATTGAGGAGTTCAACGGAGTTTGAACCCGTGACCTCGCAGTGCTGGTACAATGGTCTAACCAATTGTGAGGATCATTCTCTATTTCATTTCTGCAGTTCCGGCATCAAGAGATTATGGGTTCAAATGCTGTTGAAGTCCTGAATTTTTTTCATGCTCATTTATGCAGTTGCACAAACTCCCTTCACAACTTTGAGATTCATTCCTCATTTCCAAAATGTTTACAACCCATTGACCAAATTCCATTGAAATCACACCTCACTATACTTTATCATTGCACAAGTACATTCATGAGTATATTAAAAAAAGAGTCTAAGATTTATGGCAAGTTCAAAACAGCAGTTTCATGAGTTACTATTTTTTATTATTTTTTCATGAGTGAACTTCTTAACTATGACTTGTGTCCATGACTATGGAAACATAGAAAGGTGGTTTTATTTCCAAAATATATTTTTTTTCTTCTTCTTTGTCCATGTTAGAACATGACTGCTGGCTCATATTTTGATGATGTTTCTATATAATAAGTTGTGTATGGCATCATACAGAACATTTTACTCATGTAGTATTCTATTGACACAGGGGAACCAGTCCTGTACTTCTGAAACCAAAAACTACCCACGAGGTTTCTGAAATTCTAGCCTACTGTAATTCACGAAGGTTGGTGTTATTTAATTTTATTTTTTTGTTTAGCTGTCAACTATGCCATTGTTAATTTATCTCTCCTAATCATGAAAACTTTGAACAACAACATTAACATTCATACCTTGATGTCCCACAGTAATCTAATGTCCCATACTGTATTTGAAAATTAGGCTTTTTGTTCTGATACCAAGGTGCATGACAAGTTGATCTCTCACTTGACCACCATAACACAGCCACCTTTCTCACACATCCTCAACTTATATATCTAGCTTGTACATTACACTGAGTTAGAATATCTCATAAAAAACCATGGGGGATATTATGTTGTATCGATATTTTTATCCAAGAGGTGCAAATTGGCAGTGAATGCTAAGCTTGTATTTGACTGATTTGAAAAGTTTGACATATATGGTTTTTCCATTCTCACTATTAATGATAGAATTTTCCAAGTCTGAACTTTCTGTTGTTTTTCTGCAAGTATGCTGTCATCTAACCAAGCAGTAAATTGCTATGTACTTAAAACCACTCTTTGTGCCTTCATGTTTAATTAACAATCATTCAACAGATTGATAAAAAATGGCACAATTTACTGAATTTACTGTAGAAAGACTGGAAAAGCTGCCATTTTGCTCCATGACACACAAAATTACACATGTGAATGATGCATATGAAAGAAATCATAAGTGAACTGCGGATATGACATCAAATGAGGAATGAATCAACTGCGACGATCATTCCTCATTTGAAAATTACATATCTTGCAGGATATCTGTTGAGTGCGCGCAATGAATTTTGAGAGGGCCATGACTTTATTTGGATATTGTCACAGTGTATTGAATAATAAACACAGATATAAAAATATTAAGCTTCCTACTAGGTAGTAAATTTGTCTGTTTTCATTCTCTTGTTGGGTGAAAAATCCAAAGGTACAAAGACTGGTTTAAGCATAATTTTGCTGGTTGGTTAGATTTTGGTTAGATGTCAAAAGTTCACAGCAATACCTTGCAAGAAAATGAGAAAACTCACTTGGAATCAGTCATGCCAATTATTCCAGCACATTAGACAACTCTTACATAGAATCAAGGTTGATGTCAACTGAGTGCATAAAACTAGTTGATGACATTGTTACCATTAGTATTCAGAATTTTTAGTACTTCTTTATTTACTCCTCATTATCATAAATAAGATGCATTACAATACATAAGAAGAGGGAAGGAGTGGAATTGTTAAGGCCCGTTTCAAACGTCGTGCTACTGCTGTGCTTAGCTGACTTGACTTTAGCATGACTTGGTTTCAGACGTCAAATTTAATTCAGTCAAACTAAAAACTGTTGCTGTTAACATGCGTTAAACCATAACAAATGGGTTTTGCTGACTTTTAAAATGTATTTATAATTAATGAATTAAGTTCAACACGGCAGTAGCACAACGTTTGAAACCCAGTTGTGTTACTGTCAAATTTAATTCGATCAATTGAGTTTGACACGGCAGCAGCACGACGTTTGAAACAGGACTAAGATAAGAAAGCGAAAACTTACTATAAATAGAGGAGATGAGAAACAGACTGAAGGAAAAGTAAGTTTTACTGGGTGTGTAGCAATAATTAATACTGAGCAAAATAATACTGGAAGAGAGTTCTTTTCTTTTCACTTAGTGTCAGTGGCCTGCAGTCAGTATGTAAGCAGTCTGCAGTCTGTGGTCTGTGGTTTGCAATCTGCATTCTGCATCTACTGCACTCTGCTGTCTGCCTCCTGCAGGCTTCAGTGGGAAGTCTGCAGTCTGAAGTGTTAGATGCCACCAGTGACATGACCTGGCAAATTGTTTTGTAACTTGAGAATACCGAAGGAGAGTTAGTGGAATATGTAAGGCTACAGTGGATTACCCATCAAGAGAAATTTAGGTCTCTAAGTTGTCATTGATTAGTTATGCTAACCTCCCTAATACTGACAGATGACACTCTAGAATCAAAGTTTAGGGTGTCAGCTTCTGACTGTTCATTTGTTTGTTGCTAGATTAGCAGTGGTTCCTCAAGGTGGAAATACTGGTTTAGTTGGTAAGTACTAGGAAATATGTGGCATTACCAAAAGAAACAACAAGGGTTCTCACTTGAACCCATAACCTGTCACAGCTCAAGAAATAAGGTTGACTTGTGGCAAGTCTAGTGCAACGGCTGTAAAAGTGCCTCAATCAGTAGAAGGCTTTGGCGATGTGCTTCAATATGTTATGTGTGAAAACAGCACAGCAACAGCTGTTCCAAATTCTATTGAGAACCCTAACACATGCTTGGTACAGTACATGCATCTGCTTTAACATGTTATGAGGAAGATCTGGTTTGAAAAACTTTGTGAATTAATTTTTTCACATATCAAAGCACCTCATTTGAATCAAGCGAAACATATCTTTAGAAAGAAGTTATTGATGAGCTTTCAACATGTAAAAGTGTATTGTTGTAACTAAAAATTGTATTTGTTTACCTGTGTTTGAGGTATGACTATCAGTATATTGTTTGATGTTACAGATTTTGCATTAGGCTTACCAAATAGAAAATCAGTAATTTCCAAAACAAAAACAGTGAAATTATTACAGAACAGAAAATATTAAACAAAATCTTTTCTTTTTTGCAAGTGCTGTTTTTGTTTTGATAATGTTATTGATATGACTTGCCCTTTACTTTCAGGTGGGAGCGTGCCAGTGTTTGATGAAATTATCTTATCCTTGTCACTGATGAATCAAGTTTTAAGCTTTGATGATTTTTCAGGTAAACAGATATATGTTCTAACAAAAACCATGAAATGTGGTGTATTAACCTTCCTAAAAATTCCAGGAATGTTTTCTGTTTTCCTGTTTTTCAGTTTCCATTTTTATTTTGGTATCTCAGTTTGTGATAATTTCTTGAACGAAATATATAAACAGAATTAACGCCTGTGTCGCAAATGGAGGTTGGCTGCTCAAGGATCTGGGGACTGGTACCAACGACCCAACCCCCAGTCGGTGGAACACCCCAAAAGCCTGCCCTACCCGCAACCTAGCCATGAGCCCCTCCCAACATACCAGACCCCAAAACAAGCACCCATCACACTGAACAATAAGTTCAATGGAAAAACAATCCCCAATAGGGAGAGGAGGGAGGGGAAATACGCGAAAGCCCGCGAGCGCCAACACACCGAACACCTAGCTAAACAAAACCAAGAGGACATGCAAAGGCACATGCATAATGTGCAAAAGAACCGCTGACCGCTTGAACTGCCAGAAGACGCCACTTAGAAGCCCAACATGCAAATAACACACGCACACGCTAAATAACAACGCTGCAGGCAACGCCCCAAAAATACTAATAACACACTAACGCTAATTCCACGCCACACCATAACGAACAGAGCAACTTGCTCCTAGTCATTAACTAAGTTAAATTGCATTTAACCCTATGATAATAATAATAAATAATTATATTTGATAAGGTTTTTGTGATATCCAGAATAATCAAGGTCAAGGTAAGAGTTGGCTTTGGCTGATAGCTCCTACCAATCAGAAAAGAGATAGCAAGTTCAATGTATAATAATAGTAGCAACCTTCATCATCATCATGATAAACTATTGTCAGTGTCATTATCATTATTGTTGTTGTTTTGATAATATTGGTGATGGTGATGCTGCTGATGATATTGATGATGACACCAATGATGTTGGTGGTGATGGTGATGGTGATGTTGACAATATTAATGCTGATGTTGTTGATTATGATGATGATGGAGATGATGATAATGATGGTGTGGAGGAGGAGAAGGATTGCTTAATTAATCTTGTTTATATTAAAATTATAATTAGGTGAAGTACGATCGTCAGGATGAGTGTAGTCCTGAGAAGGACTGCTTGTGGTGACATTGACTGACGTTTCAACAACCTGAGCGGAAGTCATCATCAGGGTCAAGTGATTTGTGTAACGTCAGTAGATGGTATAAATACTCTGGTCATTGATGTGATTGGTCAATGAAGTCGTGATTTTATTGGTCAACTGTCAGTTAAGCCTAGTTGTCATTGGCTGTGAAGACTGTACACAGTGATTGGTGCGTTTCGATCCGTCTTTTGTTAGTCTAATGTGTGTATGTGTATTGTTAGTAAAATTAATCGGTCTGTTGTTTGTCTGTTGTAAACAGTGATTGGTGTGTTTCGATACGTCTTTTGTTAGACTAATGTCTGTACGTGTGTCATTATCGGTCAGGCTGTTGTTTGTCCGTTGTTTATGTTGTCGACAAGTCGTTTGTAAAGTGCGGGAAGTTGTAAGCAACGGTTTAGTGGTGTGAGTCTTAAGTTAGTAAACCAGCTTTCCAGGACGGGTAGTAGTTAATACTGTATGTAACACATTCAGCAGAGTCCCAGTAGAGTCCCAGTCGATAGGAGCAGTTTACAAGATCAAATGTTGCGACTGCCAGGCCACCTATATTGGTGAGACTGGCAGAAACTTGAACGTAAGACTGACTGAACACAAACGAGCGACCTCAACAATAACATTGCTGAACACCATTTACAGACAAACCACAGACTTGTCAAAGACATAAACAACGGACAAACAACAGACTGACCGACAATGACACACATACAGACATTAGTCTAACAAAAGATGGATTGAAATGCACCAATCACTGTTTAGAACAGACAAACAACAGACCGACTAATTTTACTAACAATACACATAAACAAAAGACGGATCGAAACACACCAATCACTGTGTACAGTCTTCACAGCCAATGACAACTAGGCTTAACTGACAGTCGACTAATAACATCACGACTTCGTTGACCAATCACATCAATGACCAGAATATTTATACCATCTAATGCCATTACACAAATCACTTGACTCCGATGATGACTTCCGCTCAGGTTGTCGAAACGTCAGTCAATGTCACCACAAACAGTCCTTCTCAGGACTACACTCACCCAGACGATCATACTTCACCTAATTATGACATGACTCCTGGGTTCAAACCATTTACAATTTTATATTAACATTGTTGTACACTTTTCATCTAGGTATTCTTGTTTGTCAAGCTGGCTGTATTTTAGAATCTCTGGACAAAATGTTGGAGGAAAAAGGTTTCATAATGCCACTGGACCTAGGAGCAAAAGGAAGGTACTCATGTCTATTGTAATAATAGAGGGAGTAAACTAAGGTAACTATTTCTTTAGTGCAAAGTGACCAGTAATGTTATGGGATGATGATGTTGCAGATTGTTCCCCATATGGTTTATTGTCTTTTTGGAGGGCAGATACATTATTCAGTCATAAGATTATGTGTAAAAACTAAATCCCAGCTGAAAAAAGGGATTATCCAGTCATAAAAATCTGCCATTGATGTGGATTTCTTTCCTTAAGTGTCTGCTCTTTAAGTAGCTTGATGGAAATGGAACAAGATTTCTTGGTTGAGGAAAAAGCTAGTAAAAAGACTATTTGGGACTTGAATAATTCAATAACTTTTATACAACATATTTAAGCCTGGTGCTGTGAACACATGTAGGGTTGCCACTAATTTCTGAAGTAGGTGGGGACACAGGCAGCCCAGACGTTCAATACGATTAATATGTGACATTAGTTTGTTCATGATTGCATTACGATTTTACCCATTTATAAGACAATGTACGAGAGTGTTTCGAAAATTGCTCTTAATGCTACAGTCCCTGGGGATATTTCACTGGAATAAATTTACTCTCAGTTAACCGGATTAATTTCCCGCCGTTTCCGGTGAAATATCCCCAGGGACCATGGCATGGTGCAATTTGCATGATCAAAAAATGCGCTGTGCCTCTCAATGGCTGGAGGTGACTTTGTCACAAATTATGGCACTGTCACTAAGCCAGAAATTCAAATCCTGTGGCCAAGATAATCAGTAATGGATCAAGACAGAAGAGTTATCGACAGCTGCCATGAGCCAATTTTGGTGAGATTAGACCATTTTTGTGGAATTTACGGAGCTTTGAGTGCAGGCCATTGGGCCAGTGGGTGGTCTACCTTTTGTTACTCTTTAGAGGAAGCAAACCGCCAGAAGGTAAAATTGGTCTAAATGGCTCTAAACCGCTTCTAGGAACCTAGAGACATTAAAATAATGCAACACAAACATGAGGTAAGCCATTTTTATTTAAATTATCTTCTACACGTAGCATTTAGAGCAATTTTCAAAGCATTCTCAAACATTGTCCTATAAACAGCTAAAATCGGAACACAATTGTCAGCAGACTAATGTGGAGACACACAAAAAATAGCCATTTATTTGACTAGCTGTAGTGAAGTCAACATGCTGGTTTTATATCAAAGTAGCTGAGGATATACCTCAAATATGAGGGGAAAATCCCCGCCCCCGGCCCCCGGCCCCCGGCCCCCGGCCCCCAGCCCCCAGCCCTGATACATTATCCAACTTTTACCAAGTATAAGCTAAAGACAGCAGGGTAATTAAATATTGAGTCATGTTATTGATTTTCTAGTCAATTCTCCTCATAAACTGAGTAACAAAATAATATTGGCAATGTTAACTTCCTTTCAGAAGTTGTTGTTCAACATCAATAAATGCTCAAATAATGAACTGTTTAGGGACAGAAATTGTGTATTTTGTGTGCCTGGATGGAATATCTTGTTGTGCCAGGTTTTGTAGTTGTCACAGGGATTGTTTTTCAAAAATCTTTTGTTTTTTTTATTGTTCAATTTAGTTGCCATATTGGTGGTAATATTGCTACTAATGCTGCTGGTTTGAGATTGCTGCGGTATGGCTCCTTACATGGTAATGTCCTGGGCTTGGAAGCGGTAATTATAAATCATTAACTAAATTATTTGAAAATCACATAATGAGAATCAACCATAAAGAAAATAACCCTTGCTTACCAGAGAGTTTCCAGTAGCTCAGTGGTTAGAACATCTGAACTAGGCTACGGATCCCATCTGGAACTCAGAAATTCTTTTCTGGGTTTCTTTATGGTTGATACTTGTCTATGTGATTTTCTAACCAAGTAGTATTAAGGAAATTAATGTATTCCACTTAGTACCATATGATGTGGATAAATCATTGATATTAAATCAAAGTTCCCTCAAGCTTGTTGCATTTTTTAATATTCTTCTGAACAGTTGTTGAGATCTAAAATGTTTAGACTGCTTAAGAAGCCCCATTGTAGACTGAAGGGGGAAGGAAAAACAGCTTGGCTCACTGAAACTCTGGGCTTTGGATTATTCTCCTGACCTCTTCACTTAAAATGTTAATGCTGGGAATTGCTCTTCAGGTCGACTCTACTCTCTCTGTCTTTTAATTTATTGAAGCTCTGTGTGCCAAAAGTGTACATACAGAGCCCAGTGGGTAAGGAAATATGGACATTACCCTTTTTAATTAATGCCAGGAAATCATGAAGGCAACCTGCAGTTTTAAGTAGGAAATAGCAAGTTCAATCAAAAGCTAGTGGCACATGTACATGTTTATTGAATTCAAGGAGCAATTTTGTGATTACTTATTGTGAGTTTAAATTGCTTTAAGGTTCTTGCCAATGGTACAATCCTTGACTGTCTCACTTCACTACAGAAGGACAACACAGGTTTGTTGATGACTCAGTTTTCTTTAGAAAGCCATTATAGATTTGAATAACGGAATAATGACATCTCCTGAAACTGCATGCTTTTGTTGAATTCAATGATGTGAAGTCACTTACAATAATTGCAATTATATTCTTTCTTTTGTTCTGTTTTCAGGGTATGATGTTAAGCAGCTGTTTATTGGATCAGAAGGCTCTCTAGGTGTTGTGACAGCTGCCTCAATCCTGGTTCCTAGAAGACCAAAGGTATAATTCATTATTTCTTTTGTTTATGCATACTATTAAAAAAGAAATAGCTAGAGGACAGTATTATTGTCGTGTCTTTAATAGGGTATGGTGTGGTTGTTCTTAAATTAGCTGAGATCATTCTGCCTTTTTTAACCTTCAGTATAGAAAAGTACCATTTCCATAAGTCAGTCTTAGATTAAAGAAATATTATGAAATTTCTTCCAGTCTGGATTTTTCACTGGTAGCCACCGGAAAAAATTCTGCACTTTAAAGGTTCATGTTGGTCAGGCAAGGGAAGTTGTTATTCTAAAAAGGATGATCGACAATACATGTATCCTACTTATTTGTCAGGAGTCTATTGACTTTTTTAATGCTTTTCATAATCAATCATTTTCTTTTCAGGCAGTGAATGTTGCTTTCCTTGGTTGTAAGAGCTTCTCAGATGTTCTCAATACGTTCAAACTAGCAAGCAGTATGCTGGGAGAAATTCTGTCAGGTAGTTTGTAATCTGTGAAAATAACTAGTAGATATTTTCCTATGGACTCAGCTATGATCATTCAATGCACACTATTTGGTTTTAATACGTACAGCTGTACTTACCTTTATAACTGAGAGTGAGGTCATTACAGGAGAATCTCAGATGATGAAGTGAAAGTAATAATAATAATTAATAATAATAAATACCTAATTGACCTCTTCCCTAGAGCGGCTTTTCAGGGTCAATGAAACAAATAATACAAAAAATAAAATGAGTTTAGAAACTCAGCTGACAGGAGGCAGACCAGTTGAACCAGGCTCAAACCAGAACAACACCAGCTAGTGGCTAGAGTGGGATTTGAACCTGGGTCACTGCATTGAAATCTAGTGCCCTAAACCACTCAGTCATCCTGCCTGCCTTGCGTGAGTTCACATGGTGTACTGTGGGGTTTTGTCTTTTGGCCACTATTTTGTATGTTCTATACACTGCACCAATTGCTGATGTAATCAAGTCTTTTGATGTACAATATGACTTGTATGCGGATGATACACAAATTTAATATGTATCTTTTTTCTCAGTCTTAACAAGACTTCTTCTTGATTAAGTCCAAATTATAAGTACCGGTATGCATTATATAGAATTGTTTTCAAAGTACTGTTATTAATCTACAAAGGTCTACATGGCCAAGCTCCTGCTTATATTTCTGAACTTTTACATCATCATAATTGTTCTTGTTCACTGTGTTCCTCTTCTCAAAAATTCCTGAGTATCCCAACAACAATACCAAGGCCATGGTCTGGGATTTCCCTGTAATGACCAAATGGACAAGAGTAGTAAGTTATTTATCATATAGCTTTTTATGGAAATAAAAAGGAAAATAAATAAAAAGAACTGTATCACGTGGAAAGTTGCATTTGAATTTGTTCTTCCTCTCCAGGATAATAGAACTTATTCTCTGAATGTTCCTCATCATTCTTAATTTTAAAAAGTCTAGATAGTTTTGTTTTATGTATTAAATGCAACAATTTACTGGAGAAAAAAATTCATTATACATTACAAGGAAGTCCTGATTGCTTAGCAGCCAATCAAGTTGCTCGTAATACTGTTGCCATTTAATAAATGCTGCTCAAACCCCCATAATTGCTGCATGATCTTTGTTACAGCATTTGAATTTCTAGACGATTCATGCATGCATCTTGTGGAAACACACCTCAGGCTGCACAATCCAATCAGTAAATGGCCATTTTATGTGCTTATTGAAACATCTGGCTCTGTTAGCAATCATGATGAAGAGGTCTGTTTACTAACTTGTATTTTAGTTTGGTTTGTTAATATTATAAAGTTTTTAGAATCTTGGCTCTTTTTTGTCTTATTAGTGCAATAGTGTTTACTAGTGTAATAATTAATGTAATAATGTTTACATTAATTGTAAAATTAATAGTTTCACTTGGGCATTATTTTCCTCACAGTAAATTAGCTGTAAATATTAGTTAAGAGCCTAACTACTACCAGTAGTCTGATCATTTGTTCATTCATTCTACCGATTGATATTGATATTGATATTGAATTGATATTGAATTGGTCTTGTACACAGTGGCTTTGGTTTATGACAGTCAATATTGAAAAACATTCTATATAACAAACCAAATTGTAATTCACGGTTATTAAAACCTGAACAAGTTATAAGCGGTTATAGCATGTTCTTTTAACTTATTTTTTATCTAAAGTAAGTGGTTGATCAACCTCATAAAAAATTGGCAACTAAAAGCTCTGCATATGGAACTTAATCAATTACATATATCTGTCTTATTTTGAAAGAACATACCTGTAAAGTGTAGGCAGTCAGAAACAGCAATGCGCTGCCCTAATAATATGAATTGGGATGCTTTGATGTAGCCAAGTTTTTTCAGTTCTAACGGAGGCGATGGTTAAAATAATTTTGCCCCAGCAAAGTACTTAGTAGTTCAAAGAAGTTGTGTGGTAGCTAGTGTGTCTGAGTGAAATATTTGCGAGTATTTTTGTTTTTAACTTAGGACAGATGAATTGGGATGCAGTGACGTAGCCAAGTTTTTCGGTTCTAACAGGAGCGATGACTGGTTAAAATAAGAGGGGTAACTTAGGGGGGTGGAGTGCTATTAATTTTGCCCCAGTAAAGCACTAGTGCAAAGAAGTTGTGTGGTAGCTAGTGTGTCTGAGTAAAATATTTGCGAGTATGTTTTTTTAACTCAGGACAGATATAAATTACTCTATTACACGTATAAATTAGTATTCATATAGGTTGTTGCAAAACTGCACCCAATTGATTTAATCAATATTTCACTCTAACCTGTGAATATTACTAAAACTTACTGTAATGATAAATGTAGATAGTTATTATTTACATTTCTTTATCTTGTAGAAAATTAACTTATTTCTTGAAAAAGTTATGTCTGATAACACTGCACAAGATGGAACTTTAGCCACAGACTTATCCAAGGTAAGGAGCTATTGGCAATGAGCCATCTTTTCTGAATGCTTAAAACAAAGTTATGCAGTTGCTTAGATCCTGCACTTACTGCACACCACTCACCATGCTGTATTTAATAGTTTCAGATAAACCACTGTTACCTTTGTGATGGGTATTTTTTAGGTCAGTTTGGTATGCATTCATGGCATGTCATGTATAGCTGACTTAGTATTATGTAGGAAAGATGTCATTGTGGAGACCTGATTCAATTAGAGAACTATCTCACCAAACAATTTTGGACTCTTTTAAATTTACAAACTTGAATGTTTTGATTTCATTGCCAATCATTAAGTTTTCATTGTTAAGAAATAGGTCAAATTGGTTACACCAAAAAAATGCTTGTGAGTAATTTCACCACTTTGCCAGTCAAAACTTTTTTTTAATGATGCTTAATAATGCTGACGTTTATGAGGAAGGGCTGACACTCAAAACACCTGCTTTTTGAATCTCTGAAGTTATGAGAGGCCAATTCACAGTTATCAACTCCATTGATAAAACCACTCCCCCACCCCAAAAAAAAAAAGCTGCTATAAAAATTTGGGGTTTATTTTTAAGTGATGATTTGATTCAACAAATTTGAACTTATATTACTAATTTTTGCCCTGGAAATTATGAAATGTTTGAATTATGTAATTCAGAAATGGTACAAGTGCTTTCCCATCTATTAGCTGGGTGGCATCAATATAATTTGTATCTCCACCAGTGACTCCATCAGCTTAAATATTAATATCTTCCAAAACGTGTTGTTTAATTTAGTCTGTCAATTAAGTTCTAAGCCAATGAGTTGTTGTTCATTTTGTGTTTGATTGAAGATAAGGGCAGTGTGGGATCTACGTGAGAGAATAGCAGAGTCACTGATGTTTTGTGGAACAGTCTACAAGGTAAATTGTAGGAAGCAATGAACATAGCTTGTCCATCTTAAGCCATCAAAATTCTTAAGTCAAAGCATAGCTCACTCACTCATGTGGCCAGAGTATTAATTTTAGAAGGTTATGTGTATTTTTATGATGATCATGAGTGACTCTCGGTAGCTTAAACCTCCTTCTTTTGATTGTTAAGAATTTAACCTTAATTATTATGGAAAATATTAAGGCACACTATAGGACAGAAATGACACGTTTTAAAATTGCATTTGCCCCTTTTTAATGAAATTTTAGCATTTTAATCTCTGGAGAGATTTGGTCACATATAGATTTATAATTTACGTCTTTGTTGCCAGTATGATCTGTCACTGCCTTTGCCAAAGATGTATGACCTTGTTGTTCATATGAGGGAGAGACTTGGTGATATGGTGACTAATGTTGTGGGTTATGGCCACCTTGGAGATGGTGAGTGTTGTACCAACCCTCTTCACCATAGTGCCAATCCAGATGCCTCTCTGAGTGAGAGAGAAGTATTGCATGCTGTCAGAAAAAGCAGTTTGCATCAAACTTCACTTGAGTGTACACCTTGGCCATAGTTGGTAACTTTCAATCATTACATTTCTCAGTGGGAATTGTTTGTTTTAAAAGTCCCCTTTAGTGAAACTGTGCAAATGGATGGCTAAAATAATTTTTATGTGGACCTGCAAAGATTTAAAGGCAGAGGTCTCAAGCATTATAGCCCTTGGTCTGAGATTTACTCTGATAAAAGCCTATTGTCAATGCTAATACCAATGTCATCAACACTTCTAGGCAACTTGCATTTGAATTTTACTACAGCAGAGCACAGTGAAGATGTGCTAAGTGCCATTGAACCATATGTCTTTGAATGGACAGGTTTGTTTTCTGCTAATTAATATGTAGTATATGCTATCACAGGCCACTGAAAGAATTAATCACTGTGGCTATGAGCCATTGATCTCGGAAAATGAATTTTAAACAACTTCTTGGTATATGGCTTTTGATTGCTTTGTTAGGAAACATAACATACTAAAAAGCTCCAAACGAGAAGCGAGTCACCTGCATTATAGTTTGATTAGGCATGATTAAGTCTTTGTAGGGTCAAATCTCTTCAAAACAAATGGCTCTTTGCAATTCAGACTGTTTATCCCAGACAAAATTCTGGAAAGCAAGTTCCTCCTCTTATGGGTATCTTTTGTCAGTCTTTTGTACCTTGATGAATTTTTGTTTTCACATAATTTTAGTTATTCAATTTACCTTATTACATATATGCGGTGTATATGCCAAGTGCTTTGCACTGAAGGAGTGAAATCAGTTTCACACTTACAACTTGGAAATGGCACAGTTTCTTTTTTCGAGATAAAAATTGTTGTATCAGTGCAGAGACAATGTTATTTAATGTCCTTTCAAATGGGAGTAGCCATGGTCAAAGAAAAGTTAGGAAAATATCATTTTTGAAGGTCAGAAAAACTCAGCATTTGTAGCTAAATTTTAGGGTTTATTATTCTGAAGATTACTGTAAGGTTGTATGAGAGTCAGGGAATGTTATTGAAATATTGCCACATTGTTTAACAAAGACGTTTTGTTGGTAGTAAGGTAATTTCTCAGAGTTTTGGAACTAACACACATCAGTAAAGATCCAAGAAAGTAGTGGAATTGTTGCGCCAGGGTCCCATTTAAAAAGGAATTTCCAATTTATTTGATTTTTGTGAGTTAACATCAAAGCACTTGTCATGCATGGAACATGAAAGGTCATAGAATCTTCCTTTCAATGTTGATGGGCAGTAACCCTGCAAGTAAACGCTCTTGATGGAGGTACAGTAAGCAGTAACCCTCAGGAAACAAAATCATTATGGTGTCCATTTAACTACAATCAAATGTCCCTTTGCAACAACCTGTCATAAGTGTCCACTTTTCCAGTTAATACCAAAGAAGGTTTCAGGTCAAATCATCATAGATGGAACCCACCGCAAGTGACCGCAACCACTTTTAGAGATGACTATTTGACATTTTCTATTACAGTTTAACCCCCATAGGCAACCACTTGGCACATAATCTGCTTTATCCCCCATTGGCCATATCATTGTAGCAGACGTAGATCTCACTGCCAGAGCTACTAACTGGAAGCATTTCCAGAAATAGATGTAACACTGAAGTTACTATATGCAAATTACCCAAAATTTAGACCCCCTGTGGCTTGACCTGTCATAAGCAACCACTTAGAGTTGACATTTGGGTTGAGGTTCCCTTGGAAGTAACACCCCTCAAACCCCCTACAAAGATACTACACTGTATCTCTTGTATTCAGGCACTTGTACAACTCAAGTTAGACCAACAAAACAGAATTGTTGTCTTTGAAACATGTTACTGTCAAATCTCTAGTATTATTAAGTGGCCACTGCCACTTTCCTGGCATCCCGATGAGTGATTCTTATGGTTTTCAACCTTTGTTTAATGGCCAGTAAGAATTCAGTTTTGCTTTCTTTACCCAAGGTTAGAGCAATGAAATGAAAATAGAGATTCGAATGCATTACATTGGCCTCATTCTTTCCTAGCAAAGCACCATGGGAGTATAAGTGCAGAGCATGGTCTGGGATTCAAAAAAGCGAATTTTATTCATTATTCAAAGTCATCATCATCTGTTGCTCTTATGAAGGACCTCAAAGGACTCCTTGATCCCAAGGTAACCTGGACATTTCTTAAGTAATAGTTGTTAAGTGAATAACAATAGCTGTTGTGGTTGCATCATTTACTGTGGCTTGCTTGGAGCTGAAATTGGGTTTCCAGGACCTTTTCTTAATGTGATCTACATTTTTGGAAGCTTTTACACAGTTGGGTCCATAACATGACGTGATCTGTCCATAAAAAACATCCAGGTTTTTCTGAATCCCTTTGTAAACTGAGGGGTATTTGGTAGGCCATGTATCTCTTTTTAGTAAAATCCAACTAGTGGTCTATTGCCAATGCTGCGTTCTGATTGGTTGAGCTACTAGTAGGCTATTTGTTATAGCCCACTACTAGCGAAAAGCGCCGGCTTTGAAAACCAAAACAATGGCGGCTGAATCGCGTTTTGCTGAAGTTTCGGACGAGTATTTGAGCTCATTATTACATAAATCTATACCAAAATCTACAAAGAAGTCAATTGAATATGGAATGAAGATATTTAACGGTAGGAATGCACAAAATGAATTTGAACTGTTGACAAATGTTACCGTAAATTTGACTCCTTTTGCAACTACTATTTCTATCGTCTTTTTGACAAACTAAAATAACTATTTGTCTCGATATTTTTTTAACTAACTAGTTGGATTTTACTAAAACAATTATTCCTCTCGCCCCCATGGCCTTTGAGTCAATAGCCCATTCGGCCTTCGCTGTTGTTGTTTTTTGCTTGTCTCGACAGGGTATACTGAATCCTTACAAAGTCCTCCCCAACTGATGTCACTAGGTATATGCAAAACTGTAATGCTCAGGTTAATCCTGAAATGGGCCACTAACAGCACATCCAGAAGGTTGGAGCAGTGGCACGTCGGGTTGCTTCATGCTATTGTTGCTGCAGAAACATGTGTAGAGTTTCTGCTGAGTGGCTTACATCTGGCCACACAAGTTTTAGTTTTACCATGACTGACAAAATGATATAATGTAAAGACAGTTTGTGTAACTTAAAGGATGCCTTTTTTGTGCTTTTCAACTTGATAGTCATGTAGGATCAAGGGAATTGAATATAGAACTATTGTAGTTGCGGTTCAAAACTCTCAGTTTTGAGCAACAGACTTAAATTCTTATTTGTTTTACTGGGAGAATTGCATCAGCGATTGTTTCTAGGATAAAGCTTATTTTAATATTAAAATTTACTTAAATAGTCCTGAGAATTTCTTTTTTTTTTCAGTCAAACTATCAGTAATATTTTAGCGTACATGCATTTAGAGAAATGACAATTATACTTTAGAACTATTTACGTGGGATGCCTGTGCAGATCACGTTATCGATTCTCCACAAATCGACACGTTTTCTTTTTAATTTTTGAAATATTTTGTATTGTCCTTAGCTGCTAGTGGCAGAAACAAGAAAACAATGAAAGCATTATGTCATAGCTCTAACGTATTTACTTTGCGATTTGATTGGGTCCGACTAGCGATTGCGTTCAAGGTCATGTCGTAACAGTATTAAGGTGAAATGACTGAAATTTTACTGTGTTACCGAGGTTGTGACCGGCTAACTGTGTGTGCACATTTGTTTTTAGGGGAATACATAAAGGTAAATTTCCTTTGGAATGAATTTCCCGGTGTCTCGTTTGTTGAAAATTATTTCAAATTTATTTAATGCTTTGTATTGTATTTTAGGTTTTCTCGAGAACGTTGGCGTATGACGGCAAAATCGTCTTTCTTTTTCCTTACTTTGACGTCGTTCATAGTAATTTAGTTGCTGGAGAGTTCGCCAACATTTTCCAAGTTAAACAAAAATAACAAAAACGAGAAGTTATATTTTTAATTGACGTTCTTGTTGCCGTTGCCGCCCTCGTTTCTTTAAACTCCCTAATAAATCAATGCGGACGTGACCAGGAAACGTATGAAAGGCCATCGACTGAAGTTCATCGTGTTTCCTGTGATGTGCTTGTGCGGCTTGCTCAGATGCCGAGAAAGAGAGGTTCTTATAAAAAAGAGAATGTAATTATGAAATCTGCAACCCTAGTTTAAGGACGGTGCCTACTAATGAGATATTTTTCCATGGGTTATGACTATGTCAAAGAGTAGATATTGGTAACGAGTACTAAAAATAAAAAGAAAACTGGGGGTAACCATGCATTTTTCAGAGATAGTTAAGTCTAAAGCTTTCAAAAATAGAAAAAAAAAGAAAAGAAGATATATTTCTTTGAACATTTCCGCAGAATTTCCGTTTACGTAACTATGCAAAAACAACAAGCCAGAAACTTTTAAATAAATAGCAGTTGGCGGCATTAAAACTATGTTTTATGTGGTTTTTACTGCAAAATCGTTGCAATTGAGCCCTTATTGGCCCTGACATCTCTCTTGTTTTTTAGCGAAAAAACAGTCAAAATATTTTGCGAACGATGAAATAAGCACCATGTGTTGAATAGGCTTACCACTTCTGTTTTATCAGATAAAAGGGGGTCACCACACGTTTTCTAAAGTTATATTAATTATTTTTAACTTTTATGGCATTGTTTGGGGGGGGGGGTTGAGACAATTTTCGCGCTATCCCCTCTCTAGTAAGTAAAATATGTGCAGCTCTTTTCTCCGGGCATGCTGGGATTTCCATAATGACAGCAAATGGCTGAAGCAAAAAATTTACCTTATTACTCGGGAATTAGAGGATACTTTTTCGATCAAGACGGCCTTGAATGCTCAGAGTAATTTCGAAGAACTTTTGAGATTTGCATTTTGCATAAATTTATGTCAAAGTTTTTTCCATTGTAACTCACATTCAGTTTGTCCTGATGTCATGTGTGATGTTAAAATTCTCTCTTTGATGGTAAAATGTCCTGAGAATTTTTAAGGGATATAGCAGGCAACGACCAGTCGTATTCAAGGAGACCATCTTGCCCACTGCCCTCTGAATTCGACTCCAATAAAAGTAACTGGTAATGCTCCAGGTTTGAGGCCAACATGTTTGAACTTGTGTGCGGTGAAAGGGAGGAGTGGAAAGGTAAAGGCTACCGCACACTAGCCGATTTTTTGTCGCAGAGCTGTAGATTTTTTGTCGGGGTTAAATCGGGTTAAAATTTGTCGAGACGTCAGCTTGCCGCACACTAGCCGATTTTTTGTCCCGACTAACCGCGTTTAGTCTTGGGGTCGAGTCGATCTCCGCCATGTTGGAAAAGACGCTTATTCGCGTGACTCTCATGACAATTCCTCATTGGTTTAGGTACGCGTGAGCCCCGACAAATTATCTTGGCCCACCGCACACTAGCCGACAAGGCCCGACAAGACGTTTTGAGATCTAGCACTGTCAGATATCGCCCGACAAGCCCCGATCTTGTCGCAGACTTGTCTGAATTCACCGACAAGACGTTTTGAGATCTAGCACTGTCAGATATCGCCCGACAAGCCCCGATCTTGTCGCAGACTTGTCTGAATTCACCGCACACTAGCCGACAACTGAAGATTTTTTGTCGGCCGACAAAAAATCGGCTAGTGTGCGGTAGCCTTAAGGGAAATGAGACCTTGCTGGCGGTTGTAGCTTTCGAACAATTGTGTCTTCAGGTTTTTGTGCTGGACGAAAAAGTTGCGATGGAATAACAACAAAAAAGCTGGCTGACTCAGTATTTATTGTGCATTTTTCTTCATTCTATTTTTACAGCTGTTTATGCTATTTCTCTAAGATATGCATGCCGTATAAATTGATTTTTCAGTTTCATCTCGGTATACAGATTATCTGTAAAAGTCAGTCTCACTTTGTTGTTCCAGCTAAACCGCTATGCTGAATCAGTTCGCGGTGCACGCATTAAATAGGATGCTCCTTTTACTTTCTATCTCATGCGTTACTCTAGTTCAGCGCAAACCACTTTCAACTGAAAGACTTGTTGCTGTGTTACAGGCAGAACTTT
>OX419339.1:21343781-21363781 GCA_948470475.1 Galaxea fascicularis
AGGTTTAACAGAGATGTAGCCTGTCGAAAACTGAATCCGACTGTCACGTGCGTTTCACGTGACACCCCCCACGAACTGAACGTTGAACTCTTGTAGCTTTCTGAGAATGTTGTCTTGTGAGATTTGTGAGAAAGTCGAAGTCTTGTTATCGAGTTATCTCTGATTTCAGTCAATACAGTCTAGAAATACCTCTATGAAGTTGTCCTGTTTGTGTATGATTTTACACATAGCCTGATGAAACTGTGGTATGGTATTTTATTAACTCAGCTATGATATTATACTTGTCTAGTGTTGTTGCAATAAAGATTGGCATTAATGATAAGCAAAAAGGCACTATATATTTAGAAAAATAGTGGCAAAAATTTTCAGCCCAGGCATTTTCTGTTTGGCCCGCAGAGGGCAGTTTGCCAAATGGCCGCGCGTATTGATAACAATAGGTGACTCCCGGAAACTGGCCAATTCGCAAAGTATTTATTTCTATTTTATTAACCAGACCTGCAAACTCGCACTAAAACTCAAACTTAAATAATATGGCTGTAAGGATTGAGTTAAGTGCTGTGACAGCTAAAGCTTTGCTACGGAATTCACAAGAAAAATAAATGCCAGTGGCGATAATTATTATGTATTGGTGTCACTGTCCCAATCAGTTTTGATTGGCTACACACACGCAGCTAATTACTGCTGGCACTGTTTTCCTTGAGTCATACTAACAAACAAACTATTTTGTGGATAGAACTGACGTCATACATACAGATAGTAGGTTTTATACGTGCTAGAAGCTTATTTCCTGAAACTTTTCAAGAATTCTTTGACAGAAGGTCTTACCAAAACTGGTCTAAGTTCAGTCAAAAATTAAAGCTCAGAAGTTTTACTAAAGTATTTGTCAGAGTGGGCTTTTGTAAAATCTCGATGGAAAATTTTGGACTGCGCTGCAACTTTTCTGTTACAAGCTTTAATACAAATGAAGTTGTTTACAATCTCGTTCGCTCTCTTGTTTTTACAAACGCCTCGGTTTTGTGTTATTACTCAAACCTGGACCATGATAATACTCTCGCTATCATGCTCAACCTCATTCAATAATTGTTAGTTATTTAGCGCCGGCCATTACCGATTGTCACGTACGCTTTGAAAGGTGTTTACTGCGCGTTTGCATGCTTTAAGCAAGCTTTCAAATCAAACAATCTTCCTGTCTGGCATGATTCCTCACAAAGAACAAAAAATGCCCTCGAAAGACTACCTCTTTAACAAAGAGATGCCATCTCTGGAGATTCCAAATCTAGAGATTTCTTTGTTCTGCGCCATCCCCCCCTTCTCCCACCCCTTCCCAACCCGCCTAATTTGATCGACCCCTGGCAATTCCTTTCATGACGTCACCCCTCCCCCACTCCCCAAAGTGACATTTCCCTTCTTGAAAACGTGAGTGTTTGGGAGTTGAATGCTTGTCCAATCCAACTGTTTCTTTAATTTGTTTGCCACTGGTGAGGTGCCTGCAACGTAACGAATTACGACAACTACGTACAAAACGCATGCATATGAAGCCAAGAACCGTAAGAATCATAAAAAGTCGGATGATTTGGAGTTTTGGAAAATATCTAGTTTAAAACTTAGATTTTTGTGGGGAAATGACCCAACTTTTATCAGGGAAATTCAATAACCCGTATGGGAGACTTGGAGATTCGCCCTGTATTCGGGAGAGTTGGCGCATATGTTAACAGTTGACAGTTATTTCACGGAAACAAGAGTTGCCAGGAAAAGGTAATCTTTGTCACTTATATTCGTTGGTTTTGTCGAAAGCGTCGAGCAGCAGAAAAATTTTTGCAAAATTCTAATTTCTAACTCCTTGCGATTTTAGTTATGCATTTTCCGTTGGGATGCATTTTGGTTCTGTTCATCAGTTGGTCATGTTGCGTCTTTTATGACACCCTGCTAGGCGTATCTCCAGTGATATTGTGATGCGTAGTGTAGTATTTCAGGCTTTCCAGAGTTTATATATTCCTCTCGCTCTTGTTTTCCATCGTGACGTTTACTTTATACCCCAGCCACCCACCCATTTGGATCATGGCCTAAACACGAATCCGTTTTTGTGTAGTAGTACTGTGCAGTAGTAGTTTCACTGGGCTCCGTATTAAGTTTCTCAGTCTTGCTAAGGTGTTATCATTCCTTGCGGAAATTTTGTACGACGTGCGGCATTTCCTAATGGGTCGTTTTCTGTGCCGTGTTTATGTTTTTTTTAGCAGGGACTCAAGTGATATGAGACGCTTATCCGCGAGTATATGAAGTGAAAGGGAGCACTGGCACGAGAATTCTTTGGCTCAGGCGCAGGCTCAGGCGCAGGCTCAGGCGCTTGCCCATAGCGGCCTTGATGTTTTGATTTGTCCTCTGTAGAAGATGCATCGTCTTTTGTCGTTGTTGATTTTACTCATTGCAGATCGTTGATGTCGATAGTCATTGGAATCATCTACCTCCAAGGTTAAGACCAGACTTAAAGGATATCTCGTTTCTCTCGTGGAGCTGACTCCACAGTGAATAGATACAAGAAAGAGATCAGTTCTAATCTGTCAGAAAGGCTACTTAAATTTCGTGGGCGTTGGAAGTCAGATACCACGAAGGATATGAATGTTCTCGAGGACATATCTAAACTTTTGCAAATAACTAGTCATATGGGTTTGTAGAAGCATTCAACGCACATTTGTGGCAAGCACTTTAGCTTTCCTATTAGGTTTAGAGATCGGCTGTAGTTCGGTCATGCTTGTATTGAGTTGTAAAATTAAACGTCAGTTTTGGATTGCTTGAGCATCCAACCATCAACCGGTTGTAGTTATCTATTTCCAGTATTTAAAGGAAAGATAATTTACGTTCTTTTGAGCGTAGTGAATTAGAACGTAATATGATTTTCTTTCAGGAGTTTATCGTTGCGATAACGGAATTTAAAAAAAATATGTTAGGGTTAGACAATGAACGCGAGTGTTCTATGGGATATGGTGCCTTGGACATAGATAGAAGGCCACAAGGGCGTAGCCCGAGTGGCACTTCTCTGATTGGTCTGATTGGGTTTCCTTGCTCCCCAGGGAATGTTACGGACGGACTACCGACTCGATGACTAGAGTGAGCTACTTCTAGTAGCCCACACAAAAACTCGTTTGTGTGCCCGTTGTCTGTTCTGGCTGTTCTTTGAATGTGTTTTTATTACATCAGGAAGCAATTCAAAGAAGGGGTGGGGAGGAGGGGTTTATGAGAAGGGATAGCTGTAAGCGAATACCGTACGTTTTCACGTAGGCGTAGGCCGATTTCACTTTTTCGTCCCCCCTTCGCTCATTGCGCGTGTAACCGTTACATCGTTTACTGTTTTGGATTTGTTGTGGCCTGGGTTTTGGTGATGTTTGCCCCACGAAATGGTAGAACCAAAATTACGATCACGAAATGGCCAAATTTCATCAAGATGCCACAGAAGACTTATGAAATCTATACAGAAGAGTTGAAACTTGCTTTTGGTAATTTTGTCTGGGATTACCAGAACAGATTCCAAAACACTATTTGTGTTGTAAAGGGCAGTGAATTAGATTTGACCCCACAAAGACTTAATCAACCGCAAAGCGCGAGACATCGAGTGAATCACTTCTTCCTGGCCACATTTACATCTTAAGCCTGAAAATAGAAATTTTTTCCCCCTCCGTTTTGAAGCTATACAATCTACTTTTTACTGTTGAAATCCGAAAACCGTGAACACTAGAAATATTTATGGAATGTTATTGTGTTTCAAGTAAAACGTCTATCACGCGCGAGAAACTAAACCGGCAACAGAAACGGTAATTAAGTTGTGGTTTTGCTGCACAATGGGAAATGTCAAAATCAAATCAAAGTGTTCACGCTTTTCGGATTTGCACAGTAATTATAACACCATATTATTGACTGATTTTTCTGGGTCATAGATACACTTAAGTCCTTTTTGCAAACTCCCTGTTTGGCTCCGTCAGTGAGGCCCAGCCCAGCACCACAGTGCAGCCCCAGTGATTCGTTGCCATCGCGTTCGGGAGGCACCAGGATGCATCTTACATCCACAGACGAGCGACGAGGTGAGCACTGGGTTAGCAAAGGGTTAGCACCCAGTGGTTAGCACCAACCTACCGTTGGTCCCCAGGGCCATCCGCGCGTCGAGGGCACCGCGCTGATAGCCCTGGGGACGAGGTTGAGTGAGCTCCGATGTGCGCCGCTGATTCCATCTAATGGCGAACGGTTGACGTTGCAATTGGTGTGCTGTAGCATGCTTACATGTTTCACTTTCTGTCATTTTCTACGATATGTTGGCAGAACTAGAAGACCTGGACGGTTCAAGAGCATGGCCACGGCTTTTTCAGGTAAGATTTGCTTCCTCTTGTACGATTCTAAATGTCCGTGTGGTTTTCTATCATCTTGTGGATATGATTGATGCCAGCTTGCACTTGGCGCGGTGCGCTCGTTAGCTTGATGGCAGAACTTACAGCTAAAGTTAAACTAAAGCGACTTACTTGAGTAAAGTCTTTCGCTTTGTAGTAATTCTGTTTTATTTTTTCCCTTTTAGCGGCTGAATTGGGAAGCTAGCCAGAAAGCTGGGTCACTGACAGCAGCAAGGCTGCCAGAAAACAGACAACTTAATCGTTACAGAGATGTATTGCCGTGTAAGTGCCACTTTAATGTACACTCATATTCACTGTCTCTCGCTTTACGAGTTTGTAAATACGGTGGTCATTGAATTAATCCGCAAGGAAGGGTAACAACGGAGCATCTCTATACTACTACATGAAGTTCATGCTTGTTCTTGTGTGTCAACATTGTTTTTACATAAATATAATTATTCTGAACACCTGTCGTTTAATTGTAGAGTGATGCTAAAAGTCTGGGAGCCTGTGACAGTAGTATACATTTTCATAAAATCTTACAGTGCATTTGTCCTTTTCTGGTTATGAATTTCCCCCAAATCCTGTTTCAACATCATGAAACAAACAGGTTACCACAATAATATTATTTTCTGTGCGCCATTCAAAATAAAAAGCAAAAGCTGCTGCATCCAACCACACATTATCTATTGTAGAGCTGTCATTTATACATCATGACAAACTAGATAATGAAGCCTGTATTTAATTGCTCATATTTATTTTAGTAGTGACATTGTACAGTTTCAGAAATTACTGTACCCAAATTTGTAATTAGCCAATCAGAAGCCAAGTCTACTGTCCTGATATCCTACTATATCAAGTCACTGACCTGATATCCCACAATGTCATGGTCACTTTCAAGTATAGTCATGTTACGGTATAACAAACTGAAAAGAGGTTTTATCAATAAAACAGAAAAAGATTCAGCTGTTGTTTTCCGGTTGTAAATTGAAAGAGCAAAAAACTTTGCCTTTTTTTCACATTTTAATTCCATTTATCACGATAAGTAAGATGCAATTAATACAGGTCACCAATAACGCCTTTATTACTTATACCATTTACATTATTAGACCACCAAATGAGTATCTGTAGCATTAATATAAAATTGCCATTTAGCCTGAAATTGTTTTAATTTCCTTATTATTCTTAGACACAAGATACATTTCTGTTCTGTATTTCACATCCAGCATTGCCTTAAAAATTTCCAAATTAGGGGGACTCTACGACAATTCCAAATATGAAGCTTAGCAAGAATGAACAGATATTTCAGTAAGTCAGATTCTCCAACTTGTATACCGACAAAAACATCTTTCAAGTTAAGGTTACTCCAAACCTTCGCGGGGCTACATTGGTCGATTTTCTTTTTTGTCAAGAAAATGAAAGTTCGTCAGTTAAGGTATCGTTTCCCGAAAAAAAGAGAGTTATTGAGAAAAAGAGATTTTTAAATAAAAGTTAATAAACCGCCAAGGTGTCATAATCCTTTAAGTCATTGTCTCCTTTTCGCGGCAAATTCATCCGGGAGATCCTATTTAAACTCATTAGCATTTCTTGTTTACACTCAACTGTGTCACGCTTTCGAAACCAAATCTTCTATTGTTGTACGTCAGCTGTATCTTCTACACGAAGTAAGAGCCAAATCTTCTTGATTTCGTCGGCATGAAACGTTCCAGAATGGAGAAAAGTCCTTGGATTAAAAGCAAAGCAAAGCCAGGACCAAAGAAGAAGAAGATCGATGAATTTCACCCGGATAGAAGGAAAAATCTCGCCAAAAGGGACAAGGGCTCGTGGTTCAATCAACCCTCGGAAAGCGAAGTGGATAGTGCTTCATCTCTGGATGTGCCAGCACGTTGCTTTCCTTTTGTTTTCCACATGATTGACCACACCTAACACGTGTGTGCCTGAAACCTGACTGCGACACCATTGCTTTCCCGCAAAGCTCAAGTTTGCATGCTGTCAACGCTGGGGGTGCTGGTATTTCATTGGCTTGCGGCTTTTCAAGTTGACACATTCCTCTGTGAGGGCGTAATATGTGTAATTTCAGATGCCAGAAGAAGCTGCTCTACAATGACCGAAATTGAGAACAATAAATTGCTGTGCTGTATTACGTTACGAGTTCGTTGTGTTGAGAAGTGGGTTGTTTGATATCTAAACAGAACGCAGGGTTGTCGAAACAGGAACAAGGTTATTTATTCCAAAGGAATGTAGTAAACTCCGCACAAGGCTTCACAATAAGCTCACACTAGGCTTTTAAAATTACACTTTGACCTCCGTCACACTTCAATACTCACGGCCTCCGCCAAATATACATGTGACCTCTGTCACACTTCAATAAACACTGCCTCTGCCAAACGCTCTCAGCTTGTAGCACTAGTGACTCAAAACATTCTCTCTAAGAAAACTCTAAAGCTACACCAATCAGCCTATATACTTTACAACATAAAATTCTAGAACTTTCCAGATCAGCTAAATAAAGTAACATTACGACACTAAACTATTTACAGCAACACACGTAAACGACTTGAAAGCTGCTGACTCACGATGATGTGATACTAATTAGTATTCACGAAGGTTCTAGACACTTCCAGACAGTAACGCGAGTCACGCAACAATTTTTCGTAACATAGTAATTAGCATTCTTAAACTTTTGTCCTTCCCTTGCTTTTCTGAAACTTTTTTTGATCCGAAATGCCGCCATTTGGCGTTTCATTCAGTTTCTTTGGCCCTTGAAGTAAAAATTGTCGGCAAGATCAGATAAGTGTTATACTGAGTGAAAATTCTTTAACACCTCTGATCAGAAAACACTGGGTTGCCAACATCTTGTATGACTTGTATAACTCACAGCACATATGAACAAAGGATGGTTATTGTGCATTTACACACTGTGAAAGCAGTAGCCACATGCAGTCCTTGACTGCCTATTTTTTGGCAAAATAACCAGAGTTGAAGCCACACTTTCTTCTCAACAGCTGGGTTTTTTTGGAACTTATAAAAATATTAAAAACCAAAAGGGTTGATAATAATCTGCTTTATTTTGTAGTTTGTTTTGCTGGGGTGAATAGGTTAGCTAATCCATTGAGCTGTACTAATTTTTAGCGAAATTTGACAGTGCACCAATATTTATGATAAATCCAAATCCTCAAGGTTTTTTTCTTTTGCAGTAGGTACTGTTAGGGGCATAAGCAGCTTACAGAATTCACTAACATAACAAAAGTTGGATAATTATATTATATTATTTTTAATTTTCTATCTAAAATTAGAGAGCAGCAGACAGCAACAAATCTTGTGAGGTTTTGTCTGATCATACAGACCTCATCAGGAATTTACCAACAAATAAGGAACACAATGCTTACAATACAACTACGACCAGTATTTAGGCTACTAACTGCACTAGCTCTATTAACAACATATTACTCTAATTATTTACACTATTTAAATTACAATTACTACACAATTTACAGTCTACACAACTAGTACAGTGACGAAAAGGGGCAAATGGATAAGTTACGTTACAGCTTTAGGTTGTACAATAGAACTGGGCCCGGTTGTTCGAAAGCTGATTAACCTAATCCAGGATTAGGGTAAACTTTGGTTGCAGTTTTTAACTTTTGGATGAAAGCTGTTTCCACTGCTTTTTGTTTTTTAGGATTCACTTCCCCTAATCTAAAATTTTGCAGAATATCAGCATTGAACAATGTTTGGGGATAGAGAAATAACCTCCTTGATTAACTTTTAATCTTGGATTAGCATTAATCGGCTTTCGAACAACTGGGCCCTGGTCAACAACAGACCAAAGGCATGTAGTACATCATAGATAAAATAAGTTATGCACCTGACAGGAGATTAAAAATAGGCTGATGGGTAGGAGAAATATACCGATAGGTATAGAAAATATATCTAAAATATTAATGAAATCCTCATACATCCTGTAAGAGGTTTCCATTTCTTTGTGTCTCCACTTTAGTTTCTATTTCATACTGTGATTTTAGTGTACATATGAAATGCGTAAGATTTGGACGATCTTCTTTTGTTTTAGCGAGCCATATGTGATATCGTGCCAAGAGAAAGCAGTAATTGATAAGAAGTGCAAATTGAGAGATATCTGGCCTCAGACCCAAAGCAGTAGTGTTTGTCAACACATAATCTCTAGGAAGTAGGTTTGAGTGTTTCAGCCATTCAGTAAGTTTATTCCAAAAGTAAGATGTTTGGCTGCATGACCAAAAAAGATGGATTATGGACTCAGAGGACGTGTGACAAAAACTGCAATTTTCATCACTCTGTAGACCTATTCTAAATAAGAAATTTTTGGTTGGTACGCATCTGTGTAAGAATTTAAACTGAAACTCTATCAGCTTAGTGCTCTTTGTGCATTTTTTAGCTAAAAGATAGGCAGCAGTCCAGTTTATGTTGTCATTTATTGATAGGCCACAATCCTTTAGCCACTTCTTTTGACTTGACTCTGGGGTTAAACTCTTGTTACTGATTATTTTTTATATATTAATGTAGCTGCTTTTTTGGCTTGTAAAATTCTTGTTGTAAGTGGCTCGTATTCGTGATTGGTGTTCTGTAAATCTTGAAAATTGGAAACAGCCCGAAGAGACTTTACAGCCGATATTAATCCGTAGAAGCTGAGAGGGCGAGGGTCTATTCCATTCTTACAGCGGAAATCATTTAACGAGAGAAAGTTATTGTCCGGTCCTAAAAGGTGTTTCACCCAAGTAATTCCCTTAATGAACCAGTTTTTGAAAAAAACGGTCTTGTTAGCTATCTTTATTAACGAGTTATGCCAAAGTTGTTGATCAAGAAGGTGATCTTTCGATGTTATTTCAGGTTCAAAGTTAACTTCTGCCCAGATTCCTAATAGTTCTTTTACAAAGGCATCTGAAGTTACTATTGTCAATGAGGTGTCTCTAACGTTAAGGTTGTAGGAAAAAAACTTTGACAGCCATAATTCTTGAGGGCTATATCAAAAAATATTTTCCATTTTCCCTTGTTATTGTTATCTAGGTACTTTTTAATCCATGTGGTTTTGAGGGATTTATTAAAGGAACTAATATCAATCATTTTTAGGCCGCCAGCGCTGAGATCATTAATCATTATCTTCCATTTTATCTTGTCACCTTTACCATTCCATAGAAAAGTGTAGAGTAAATCATTTATTTAGTTTAAGATCCTGTAGTTTGAGCGAAGAGGCGAGAGTAAATACACTAGTTGAGAGACCACTAGTGATTTGATAACAGTGATTTTCCCTAACAATGTGAGTCGGCGGTATTTCCAGCATCTTAGGATTTCTTTAACTTTTTCAAGCTTCTCTTTGTAGTAAAAGAGGCAGATAATTCGGGATCTGTTGAAATCCATAACCCTAGGGACTTTACCTTGGCTTTTGGCCATTTAAGTTCTTTTCCTGGTAACAGAATTTTATCATTTCCAATACTTGCGCCGATCCATAGGGCTTCCGTTTTCTTATCGTTGAGTCTGAGGCCAGAGACTTTGCTAAAATTGTCAAATGTTGCAAGGGATGAACGGAGAGATTCAGCTGAACCGTCTAATATAAGTGTTGTGTCATCGGCAGACTGACTTAACTTACCGGTAATTTCCACATCATTTACAGAGATTCCCTTTATATCAGTATTTTTCCTGATTGCCGTGGCAAGCATCTCTGCCGATAGGATAAATAAATAAGGTGACAGCAGGCAGCCTTGCTGAACACCTCTTTGAATCTCAAAAAAATTACTTGCCCATCCATTATTCAAAATGCAGCTTTCAGAATGACTATAGAGGGTTTTCACCCAGTTTATTAACGAAGCACCGAAACCGTAGGATCTTAATGTATCATGTATGAAGGGCCATTCAAGAGAATCAAATGCCTTTTCAAAGTCAATAAAAAGTAACAGGCCCGGGATATTCTTTTCTGTGGCGTATTGGATAATAGAGTCAATGAGTCTGATGTTTTCGCCTATAAATCCTGTTTGATCATGGTTGATAAGGTTTGGGAGTACTAGTTTAATTTGGTTTGCAATAGATTTTGCTGCAATTTTGTAATCAGTGTTCAAAAGGGTGATAGGCCTCCAATTTTTGATGAAGTATAGTTCCGCATCTTTTTTTGGAATTAGTTTTATAACCCCTCGTCTTTGTGTGACTGAAAGGCAGCCAGAGTCAAAGGCATAGTTGAGGGCCGAGATTAAAAAAGAAGAAATGTCTTTCCAAAAAACTTTGTAGAATTCGGCAGGAAGTCCATCCGTGCCTGGCGTTTTGTCGGGCTCCATCTTCTTCAGGGCTTCGAGACATTCTTTTTGAGTTAGGGCGCCTTCACATAAAGTTTGTTCTTCATCGGTCAAAGAGGTGGAAATCACTTCGGAAAAAAATGTTGACTGGACTCTGTTGGCGGTTTTTGACGTATAAAGAGTTGTATAAAAAGCGGTACATTCAGATAAAATATCTCTATCTGTGGTGACAAAATCAGTATCATTAATTTTTAATTGACTAATTGTTCCTTGTTTACAGTGCCTTTTTTTGAGATTTAGAAAGTATGAGGAGTTCTTTTCACCCTCATTGTACCACTGCGACTTTGACCTGATGATAGCCCCTTTGGTCCGATACTCAACAATGTTTTCTAGTTCTTTGTTTAAAGTGAAGATTCTTTCTGCAGCAATATGGTATGAGGGATTATTATTTCCTGCATTGTCTAACTGTTTTTCTAACAAAGCGATTTCACGTTCCAACATTTCTTCGCGTTTCTTTGTTGTCACTTTTTTGTATGCAGCATAAGATATTGATTTTTCTTGCACCTTTAATTTAATCATCTCCCAAAGTAGAACAGGGTTGACCTCGGCATCGCCTTGTATTGGTTCACAGTGCTTTCAATTGCTGTTTTAATTTCTTGAACATATCTCGTTTCGGATAAAAGGGACGTGTTCAACTTCCAAAAACCTTTGCCTCTGGGGTTCGAGTGTAAAGCTACATTCAGAGCAACCATCGAATGATCCGTTTTGAAGCCAGGAAGGATATCTGCATGGGTCACATCACATAAAGATGATTCGCTTACTAGAAAAAAATCAAGTCGGCAATGTATGGTTGGTTGGTTTTGGCACCAAGTATATCTTCTGGCCTCTGGGTTTAAAAGTCTCCAGATATCAGTCAAACCAAGATTTTCAGAAAAATCTCGAATAACTTTTAAGGCATTTTTGTGTGTTCTGGCAAGGCCACCCCTCTTGTCTTTTTCAACATCAAGAACTAAGTTAAAGTCCCCACCAATTATAATTTCCTCACATTTAAAATTTGATAAGTAATCAAAAAACACCTGAAAGAAGTTTGGATTGTCATCATTCGGAGCGTATATGTTGGCCACAGTCAGATGCTTGCTATCAGCGACGATATCGCATATTAAAAAGCGTCCTTTTGGATCCGAAAAAACCTTGTGGATCTGAAAACTAAAATTGTTATTGAAAAGAATACCAACCCCTGCTTTGTTGCTACTACAACAGCTGAAGAGCGCTTTGTATCCCCACTCACAGGTCCATATATCGGTAGTGTCTTGAGAACAATGGACCTCTTGCACCATATATATAGATTGCTTTTTCACTCTCAGCCAGTTAAACACCTCTTTTCTTTTAACATTGTTTCTCAATCCCCTGACATTGAGAGAAACTATTTTCAGATCTGTTGTATTGCAAGTACTGAAGGAGGCTGAGCCGACTGTTTTGTATATTCACAATAAGAGATATCTAGATGACCACATGCCTTTGAACTATTGTTAAACAGACAAGTTTCTATGCCCTGAAGACCGTAAAACGAAAACACACACAAAATGAATAAAATTACAAAAGGACTTATGGTGGAGAAATTAGGCAACTTGATTGCTTGCTACGGTAAAAAAGAGAAAAGGCCTGCAGCTTTATTAGACCGTTTAAGCTGCCGACCGCCTCTAATTGGTGAAAAGCATATTGGCAATAATGACACTGCGAGAAGTTTGAAAAATTTACAGGTCAATCTGAACAAAAGATTACTTAGTGTTGATTAAAAATTTTTTCCCGATCGGCCACAATTTACCTCTGATATACAGTTTATCCGGTTGGGATTGGCTGAAAGAGGCCGCAATTCCGTTTTTCCTGGCATCCTTAAACGCTTCCATCTGTACTTTGCGGCGGGTAATGATTTCCTGAGGGAAGTCTCGGAACATTTGAAAGTTTGTGCCTTTAAGCCGGTGACCCAGTGAAAAGATCTGTTGACAGTCTTTATATCTAAGAAAGCGGGCCAGAATAGGACGCGGATTTCCCTCCTTGCTTTTTCCGATGTGGTGTACTCGCTGAATTTCTACGTTCATTGCTTCCCTGTACCCAAGTTCACGTTCCAGAAAAGCGCGGAGAACTTCGATCTTCGGTGTCTTCGTTACGGCCGCTTATTTCTGTCAATTCTTCTATGTTCGTGAATTTAACATTCTCCCAGCGAGAGTAGGCTTCTAAGTAAAGATTTTTAGTGTGGATCTCATCTAACAAAGCCTCATTCTTCTGGCATTTTGTTGTCAGCTCTGCTAATTGAGTTTCATAGAGTCGATGCGCTTTCTCCGCAGCATCTGACTTATCCTTGAGTTGTTGACCAGTAAAGTTGATCCCTTCTTTTAGATTGTCAATATCTTTCTTTGCTGTTATCTGGAAATCTTCTAGCCTTTGGGTTCGTATCTCTAAGTTCTTGAGATTGGCTTCAATTTTCTTCACGGCTGATTCTATTGAATCAAGCTTTTCCAGTTTTGCTAGGATTGCTTGCAGAGTTGCACCAACATCTTGTGTCATACTGAGAGCTGTCATAATTTCGTCTTCGTGATGCGTTGGCGAGGAGTATGGCTTCGTTTTTTTTATTTCCGGCAAAAGGGTTGATTCATCGGAAGAGGCTGAAGATACGGTTTTTCTTTTGCTCAAAATTTGACCGAAAAAAAACGGCCATTTGCCGAAAACAGAGCAGAAAGATGGGCGGACGGCAGCAAAGCACGTCTCTATGCCGCCATTACTCGACCCAGTCTCCAAGAACTACAATCTTGGAGAAAACTGTTTAGAAATTCAAAGCCTTTTTATGTGGAAACGTTAACAACTGAGTTAAAAGCCCTCCCCCAAGTTTTGTTTGTAGCTCTTCAACATTTCCATAAGAATGGTGGCTTCCCAAATTCAACATTGAATAGGTTGTGGGAGGGGATAGTTGCTGTAGTAATACTCTTGAGTCATGCATTTTGGTGAGGAATTTTTAGATGCCAAGAGGCCACTTTTCTCAAGTAGTTTTGTCCAAGATTGTGTTTTTATACTAAACAGTTACAGTAAAATCATGTTCAATTTAAGGTTTGAACAGCAAAAAAGGTTTTTTTTAATTGTCCACTAAGAACTAGTGAGAAACGCATTGCAAAATATGATCTTGTGAACTTTGTTTCTTATCCAATCACTTCCTCAGACTTCATCAGGGAACGAACTACCGGTAGTTTATACTAAATGTAAATTAAAATAAATGACTTTTAAACAGAATAGTAAACAGGTAACAGCATTTTGAGTGGTTTTCAATTGACCAGTCACAAGGTGAAGACAATAATATTACATGCAACAGGTGTCAAGCAAAGGAAATGTGCGCTACTAGCAATATTGATTTTGGTTTTCCTTCTCATTGGCTGAGAAAATGATGTGGGCTTTGTCGAGTAATTACAGAACGAAGAAAAGTGAAACCAAACATAATGCAGTTTACATTTTGACACTGAACTGAAAACTGCTTTGTACTAGTGTTCCAGATAACTGTCAAAGTAGAGGGTCTGGAAAGTTTTTATGGGGTCAGCAGACATGGGTCTTACCAAAATATCTTCTTACTCAACAACTCAGTATGCCCGTCAGGGATCCAGCTCTCTCAGGTGTTTGACCTGAGGACCCATTCTTATCTGGAACACTGCTATACTGATAGCCAGAAGCATTAAACAGTAGAGCAAAGTCCAATAATGGATTCAGTTAAATTAATGGAAAAACAATTAAAAGTGCTGAAAACATAAAATAGTTGAAAAAATTAAAATAACCTTTAAACAGACAGCCAATGAAAATAATGAATAGTAACCTTTATCATAGCTGTATACCATATTCCAGTATGAATTGTTTTATTCCAGCCATTCTAGCTTTTGGTTTTCGAAATGGTAGCTATATTACTAAAAGCCATCAATCCTGTAAATCTTGAAATTAAAAGACTTACAAATTATCTCAGGTTTTAGTACTATGTGAAAATCCAAAAACCGTGAACACTAGAAATATTTATGCTTCTGATTAGCTGCTACACAGTTGGAAATGTCAAAATCACATCGAACTGTTCATGGACTTTGGATTAAAGATTGACTGTGTAAAAAATTAATAATCCATGTAGCTATCAACCCTACACTAGGTTATTTCTTTTTTGCAATTATGATCAAGAGGAGCTTGAGTCAGTGATTAACAAGCTAAGATTTGTAGTCATATGTGTTTTGTTGCAGATGACCATAGTCGGATTATTTTAAAGCAAGGTTCTCCAGACTACATAAATGCCAATCTTGTGGAGGTATGTCAAACTATTTTCCAGATGTTACATTCCTACCTTCAGTATGCCTTGCAGCATTTTAACTTGCAATGATATTGTTTGTTGCATTTGCATCACAATGCATTGTTTATTGCTTGTTTGAAGTAATTATTGCTGGCTGTATTCATAGACATTTGCACAGATTGTTGACACAGTGCATTTTAATGTATCATTGCAGTTTTTCACAAGGTGCTCTTGTCTTCTTTTGAATGCACCTCCTAACTTAACAGAGTATAGTCTTACAAATTCTTAGAAGTTTTTGAAAAGGTACCTTTTAAGAATTGTTACCTGGAAATATTCTTTTGTTAAGTGTAGTTTGGATCTTCTATTAAGTGCATTTATTTTAAATTTCCAATGTATCAAGACCCTGTTTAATTGACTGATTGTATTTTGAAGAGAGGTTTTGGTCTTTTTAGATTCCAAGATTGAACAAAAGTTACATTCTTACCCAGGTTTGTGACATTTCTTTCATGTAGTCTGCCAAGTGCCTACCCTTTGTAATTAACTTTAATTCTACAGTGTGTGTTCAGTTGAGTGCTGTAAACCCAGCATTGACAATGTTTATTACTCTCAGCATCTGAGCCAATCAGAATTCAAAGCAGTAACATGTAACTGGTGTCAAACACAGGAACATTGCAGATATACAATAATATTTGTGATTGCTTTTGGTTTTGGTCTCATATTGGTTGGAAAAGGATGTGGTATGCATTGTGGTAACCAATCACAGAGGTAAATAGACAGGCGCCAGAAGCATTACATTAGGTGAAATTGACAGACGAAAGTAATTTGAACCGGCGATGGAACACAAATATGCACATTTGTACACGGACTATAAGAATAATGTTCAAATGTGATCGCTTTGTTAAGAAGTGTAACAGGCAAGTTAAAGTTTCTTACTGGTCGACGGCTCATTTCAAGTTAGTTTTATAAACGTTTTTGGTCGTAATAAAATTTCCGACTATTCTGAATGCGAGATAACGTCACAATATTTTGTGAAAGTCCTGAGGGAAATTAGTCACGCTTTACAGTCACAATGATTTTGAGCGATTCGGGGTCCAGCACCAAACATTTGCTTTGTAAGGTGAGATATTCAATCCATCTATTTATGCTTTGTGCTACAATTAACTTGACTTTCCAAATATTTTGTTGTTCGAACAGATTAGCTGTTATAGCTGCTTGTCAGACCAAATTATATCCTCACAGAGAAAAATATTTGCTTGTGGTCCTTGTGTTTTTGTCAAATGTTGACAAATTGTTATACTGATCGTTTAAGCCAAGGAATGTAGCCTTTCTAAACAAGATCATATTTGCAATCGAGCGTTCACCATAAAAAGAGCGTCTTCAAAAATACTTCATTACGTATCTGCTTAAATCGATCATATGTTGCTCATAAATCAAATGCGTTGCTTGCTAGAATTCGGTGTTTTGGCTAGAAAGTCTTTCTCCTGTTTCCTTTTTTTGTCAATTTTCTTCATACTTCCTTCTTCCATCATATTGTGGCCAAAAATTATCGATTACTACTGCCCCAGGTACCGCACAGTGGTAAGCTTTATAGTTGCTTTTGCGATATCTCGAAGTTCATTTTCGCTGCTCTGAAGATTTCAAAGTTAAATTCTCGCAGCTCGTGTTCTTCATCTTATTAACTTTATCTGATCACTGATCCTTAAACAAAATAGACCTTTGTTGAGTTGGAAAATCGAAACGAAAAACCGACGCCAAGAACATTAAACACATAAACAATATCTGCAGAGCAACATTCTCTGCCTTTATACTACACTCTGAAATTTGCAAACGTTGGACCAAGAAGACTATGGAGACAAAAGCAATACTTACCAGGGGAGGGGCCAGGGGAAAGTTTAATGAATAAATTAATCAGAATCGAGTGAGTGAGTGAGTGAGCAAATGAGTGATCCCCTGAGTGAGTGAGGGAAATTCAGACCCACAACAAAACCTCATGGCATGACTATGTCATCCATGAGTTAAAAAAGGAGTGTGAACTCGGCCTCTTCAATTTATTGTTGATGAGGAAAGCACAAAGGGTAGTTTTAATCTTACTAATGATATACATGCTAGATGTGCAATGAATAATATTATAATATTGTTGTCAGGGACCCTTGCCACATACTGCAAAGCACTTCTGGCAGATGATATGGGAACAAAATTCTGCTGCAGTTGTAATGTTAAACAGAGTTGTGGAGAAAAATCAGGTTAGTTTGAACTACATTTCAGTTAGCCTCCACCACAAGTTTGTGTTAGTTTATTGGGTTTGTTTGGATTAATCCTGCATTATTTTATAGATAAAATGTTACCAGTACTGGCCCTGTGGAGTAGCAGCAGGTCATGTTGATCAACTAGAGTTTAGTGATTTCAGAGTCTACTACCTTCAAGAATTACGAAATGAATACTTCACGATCCGGTCACTGGAACTAGAAAATACCCTGGTGAGCAAATAAGTTTAAGTGACAGGGATGTAGGTAATAGCCATGAGCCAGATAAAATACCAAGCTGTCAAATCGATTTTCCTGGCTGAAAAACCTTCCACTGTCTTAAAAATCTGTAATAATGAATTCTTCTAAACCTGCCAACAAATGTTGAGGGTTGAGAGATTTGATTAATAACTTCAGGGCTCGGGACTGACAGTAGCCAACTAGCCACAGACTACTAAAAATTCCGTTTTGGCCAGTAGGTTTTGCGCTTCACTAGCCATTTTGGCTAGAGAAAATGTCAACACTGGAGGACCAGATGAAATCACTGATTTAAGAAAATCGAGTCAAAGCATGCAGAATTTGAAACATCGGCTGTACGTAATCGGCTCATATAATTTGTTTCCTCAAGCATTAACTTTAGATTACTAAAAAGCGAAAGCACAATTGACTTTTTCGGTTCTTTCTTCCCTTACTAAAGCGACGAATGACAAACAAACTTTTTGCTGCAAATGAGGTCACGGACGTCTAGGGATAATGTTTCATGCTTAAAAAAAGTCATTGGCACTTTTCTTTCGATACATCAAAAAATTAAAAAACTCATGGCATAGTGATCTGAATAATGCCTATTTGACATCGATGCCTATGTCTGAACCCTCCAAATAAAGTCATTAAGATAGAACGTTACGAATTTTCTTGTCCATGAGAGGACATAAATCAGCGGCAGTTGAAAAAAAAAAAGGAAAATCAGTGTTTTTTGGCCGCTTGCTGCAAAGTTTTGACGGTAAGTATACTGCAAGCTACACACAGGCTAGCATTTATTTGACATTCTAGTTCAAGCCCTTTTAAATTTGTTTTTAAACTCCTGTGTTTATAGACTCATAACACTTTCAAACATTAACTACTGCATCAAGCTATATGGAAGATAGGTGCCCGGGATGTCTGGGGGCCTCCACTGAGATCAGCCAGCCCCTAGACAGTGAAACGCTCCCATGGCTGGCAATCCCCGCAACCCAGCCATGAGCCCCCACAAGCAGTCATCCAGGCACTTGTCACACTGTGCTAAACAGTGGAAAAAGGGGAAGGGGGAGGGGGGAGGGCAAAAGAAAACCGGCCGGATAACTCCACGCTCGGCTACAAAAAACTGCTTCAATACGCCACGCTGAAACACGCTACAACGCTGGGGGGCACTGAGCCTGCCCTGCCCACAGCAGACCGCTGACCGCTTGACAAATACCAGCTTCTCTTTGTAGTTAACTTAGTTAAATTGCATTTAACTGCATTTAACTACTGCATCAAGCTATATGGAAGATAGGTGCCCGGGATGTCTGGGGGCCTCCACTGAGATCAGCCAGCCCCTAGACAGTGAAACGCTCCCATGGCTGGCAATCCCCGCAACCCAGCCATGAGCCCCCACACCAAGCCGAAGGGACCTCGGGGCTGATGGAAGAAGGCCCAGAGCCTGAGGGGCTCGTGGCTGGGGGAGCCCGAGCCCCTAAGGAAGAACTGCCAGATCCCGAGGCACTGTCGCTGCAAGTAAAGAACATGAGATCCCCACATACCTGCTAAAGTAATTGGCCCGAGACGTTGAGAATGGACTGCACTGGGGTCCTCACGTAAAGTAGATAGGCATCGCTGGACCAGCGGCCCATGGTCTTGATAAGATGATCCGGGAGACCCTGTTGAGCGGCTGTGGTGGCGGCCCCAATGCGAAAACTGTGACCTGAATAGGTACCGGTACCCGTAATCCCGACAGCACTCAAGGTAGATTGGAGAAAGTTGGAGAGCTGAGTTCGCGTCAGCGGTTGACCATTCTCCTGGAGAAAGAGAGGGCCAGGGGCCGGGCCGCGATGGTGCAGGTAAGCCATAACTGAAGCTATGGGACAAATGGAAGTGCGACCACGACCCAGGTAGATGAAGCAGCCTTGACGGAAAGGGTCGGTTTTGGAAGCCTTTATCTGCACCCTCAAACAGGTTGGATTTGAAGTGGAGTCCAGTTGAAGATCCTGAGGTGTTAGATGAATGGCCGGGTCAAAGGGCTCGTTAACTGTGAATTCCCCAGCCCTCAGGAAGCCAAAGAAACCTAGGCAGCATGCCGCCCAAAGCATGGCCTGTGAATAGTCCGAAAGTGATAGCGCACTGTGAATAACTCTCATCAAATCACCTGTGATTGGTTGGCGCGGGCTCTTACGAGAACCTTGATGCCGCTTGATCCCCCGTAGAACTCTCTGCAGTTGGAAGCAGTTAACCAAGGGATCGCTGAAACCCCTATCTATGTGGAGCGAACGGACACCAGAGAGATAAACCTTGATAGATGTGTGATGGAGACGATCAGCTAGGTGAGAGCAGAATCTCATTAAGGCTTGCTCAGAGGCCGGGAGAATGGAGCCGTCCTGGTTTGTACAACCATCCTGAAGACAAAATTCAATGAATTGTTTTTGTGCTGAAGAGTACACTCGCTGAGTTGATGGGCCCAGCCCATTGGAGAGGTAGAAAAGGCATTTTTGTGTCACAGAACCTGAAGCTCCTCCAGAAGACCCGCAGGGATTGGGGTTGCTGCTGAAGCTGCATGAGGTGCTAAAAGATGGAACTCCTGAAAATT
>OX419339.1:21371281-21373781 GCA_948470475.1 Galaxea fascicularis
TGACCTACATGACACGAAAGAACTTTTAAAAGCCACAATTCACAAATTGATTTGCTGGCAGTTGAGTGCCGTATTTCAAATTTTGTCTCCTCTGTTTGTTTATGGTAACCACCTAGCATTGCTGTCGGCATCTGTCACACCTAAGTTACATGTCGTTTGATTAAACATGCACATTTACATGGAACAAAAGATAGGTGAGCAGTGAATGACTCAAGGTAGCAGGATAATGTGTAGGTTATTGTGTTCCAGAGCCAGAAGCAGAAAAGGACGTATTTACAGACAGCAGTGAGGGCTTGGATGAAATCATTGACTTATCTTCATTATCAGAGTCAGAACCTGAGGAATCTGATCAAAATGGAGAAGAAACTTCACAAGTGCCCACAACCAATGACTTACAGGTATACCAACAGAAATCAGGAAACTGTTTAAAATGTTTCAGATTTTCACTTTTCACAGTTCATATATTCAACTCGAAAGAACTCAGATTATGTTTGTAACACTGACTGAAAAATGTATTGTACAACTCCATACACTGCAGTTGAAATTAGTTTTCCTTTCAAAGTTTAAAACCAGTTTAACAGTGATATCATTACCTGCTGAAAAAGAAAGAAATAATCAAAGTACTGATAATATTGGAACGATTAATTAAAATCACAATAAATGCAAATATGAAGACTTGAAACAGATAGTACATGCTGCATTACAGAAATGCACCCATATTTTTGGTCTTGGCAGTAGAATGCGAATTGATTGATGCATTCCTGAGCAAAGCCTTGCGGAAATATTACTTCTTTCTTTTTATCCTATTATTGCTTTCTGTTCAAAAGAACATGTGGTGGTAAATCTATTTACTTGCAAATATTGCTCTAACTTGAATCAGTTTAACAAACTGAGGGATTTCATAGTGTCAGATGATTGGCAGTTGCAAATTGCCAAATGCACTTTCATATCAGTGGCTACTTAAAGCAACAAACTGAAGGACTATCTAAAACGTTTTGCTAAAACACAGAAAGATTCAGACTGATTTCCATGGGGCAAACATTGCTTCAAGCTTTTGTTTTGAAAGATTGCTTGAATGTGTGGTTTTGCATAAACATTTCATGTTCTGTTTATAAACACAAGTGGCTTTTACTGACGAAATAAGCATTAAAATCATGATATTTACTTAGGAAGCGCCACTCACCAAAGTCCTTTTCAGGGAGTTCCTTCAAGTGCTTTCACCACTGCACCAACCCTGCTCTGATTGCAACACTTTTAAACTAGTTATTGTTTCAGTTGTATCGACAATGTCTCTTAAGGGATGCAAAGCAAGAACTTTCAACTCCTGTTTGGGAATTTTGTCAGATAGATCTTAAAGTGCTACTACGACCAAAAAAAACAATTCTTTTTTTTCTTTGGATTTCAAAACTATGTTAACTAAACACTAAGTAACCAAAGTTTTAAGTTCTGATTTTAAAAAGACACCTGTTTATTTTAACTGGAATTTTGTTATTTATTGGTCCACCATTACTAACTTCAAAATCTTGAGAGAGCTGAGTCGAGGAGAAAATGATGTCAAAGACTCACTGGTTTAAGAATGCAATGTGTGTGTACGTGGCTGAATTAATATGCAGCACGGGAGTTTCGGGCTTTCAGATTTTTAAACTTGTGTTTTGCATATATAATAATTTGTGTTTACATGCTTAAATTTTAAGCTAGTGAGTAAATGATGTCACTTTTCCCTAGATCCAAGCCTCTGAGGTCCAATCAGTCAGTTTTGAACGTGAGTAATGGCGGACCGTGGAATCCAAACCTTACACTCGAAATCAACATCCTTTGGATAAAAATCAAAGCTCAAAATTTTGCCAGTCAGGTGTTAAGCAAACACGCTTTCAAAATCTGAAGAAAAAAAGAAAATGATTTTTTGATCATAGTAGCACTTTAAGGAGACTGACAATGGCAGAAGCTTTTACAACCTCATTCCCTGGGCATTGTGCATGAAAAGCATCATGGGTACCTAATTTTTCTGGGTGACCCTTTTTGGTAGGTGCGATTCTGTAATGAGAAGTAACAAAGGACTTTTATCCACTTGGTACTGAAAGGCGTAACCTCTTTATTCCAGAAGGACACTGTGGCCTCCATTGCACCAGATGAACCAGAGCCAGCACAGGAAGGAGATGAGTCACTTCAGCAAACAGAGAATACACATGTTGAGCACAAATACAAAAATCTTTCTCAGGGAAATGAAGATCTTATACAGACAGGTGCAGAGCTGCAAGAATCGATTGAACAGCTTCAGCAAACAGCCCAAGGACAGCAAGAAACATGTGGAAGGTTTCAACCAACAGACACGGAGCTACCTGAAACAACTGAAAGGCTTGAACAAGAAGGTCAAATGAAAGAGACAGACAGGTATTAAAACCATTGCAACTTGACAGAATGGAGTAGTCAACCAGCTACAATCTGTAGTTGTTTTGTCTGTTGTCATTGGCAGTAATGAGCAGTGTAAAGCTTGGATTTT
>OX419339.1:21378781-21411281 GCA_948470475.1 Galaxea fascicularis
ATTAAACAAATTGGAATAATCGCAAAAGAGTTACAAATGAGTAGTTATATTTTGAAATGAAATTCGTGTTGCTGTCGTTGTCGTCGTTGCTTAAGGTCCTTACTGAATTTATGTTGACAAGGTGGGGCTGATTTTCTTTTTTGTGCTTGTTCTTGTGCTTATGCTTGTGTTATCTGGTTTACTTGTGATGCAAATCACCTACCGGTAAGTGTAAGCACAAGCACAAGAAAATGGGAATGGTCCCATTTTATTGTGCTTGTCTTATTTTGTTTGTATCATTGTCACACATGTAAACAAGCATAGTGCATGTGCTGTAGTTTGTTGTGGCTAATTCAGGGTTGCCATGGTCAGGGAAAAATTGGGGAGAACATATTTTTTTCAATGTGAGAGAAAAGTTGGGGAATTAAGTATCAAGGAATTCCTGAATTCTGCCTGAAATTCAGTGAAAAGTCAGGCAATTAAAATTATTTGTTTGGGAAAGAGACTCCTTGGTAGTAAAGATGTTTTTGTTAAAAAAAAATCCCGCAAAGGACTTCATATCTGGTTTTATTGCCCAGGCATTTGTCTTGGATGATCAGTGAAAATTGGTCTTTGGTCAGTGAAAAGTCTGGGAATTTTTCTATCCCAGTGTGTGGCAACTCTGGGCTCTTACTTCGTGTAGCGACACAGATGACGTAAAACAAAAGAACGAAAACATGGAACAATACCTCAAAATCCCTAAGGCACTGACAGAAAACAATAATTTCTTTTGTTTTACGTCATCTGTGCCAGTACACGAAGTAAGAGCCCAACTCTGGGCTATGCTTGTATCATACATGTAAACCAGCCTTGGCCAGTCTTGGCTGTTACCAGCATGCTAGAGGATTTTTCTTTAACTCGAGAGCAATATGAATTCATTATTCAATATTATTCTCTGCTCCTCAGTTGTTGGGTAATCAGCAAGAAGTGGTGCAAGTACATTGTCATCTTTGATGTAATTCACATTCTGAGGCAAGCCTTTAGTAATGGCCATTGGAGATGTCTTGTAAATTCCTTTAGCAATTGAAAGTATTGGTATCTTTGTACAGTCCAGTAGCACAAGAGCTCTCAACCCAATTACCCTGATAAGTCATAACGAGTGGGAGTTTCCGTGACAATTTTTTTTTAATCATCTTAGTTGTCAAAAATCAATTTAAGAGTTTTACCCCTCTCTTAAGAAAAAAAAGAAAGCTGAAAAAAAAGGGATTTGGAAAATGATGAAACTCTTTCCATAGTCATAGTTTCAAATTTTGTTGCACTTAGTATGTTTGCCTCTTTCGTTTTATTACTCGTTACTGACTTGTAAATTTTACTTCATGGAAGAACTGTCGTACAAACTTTGGTTTATTAAAAAGAAGCCTGCTTTTTGCACTTCCATGAAGATGGATGGTAACCACACGTTATTGTATGTCAAACCAAAATGCATTTTATTTTTATGTTAAATGACACTTTTTTCACTCCGTTTGAAATAAATCCTATCTAGTACTAATAATTCGAGTCAAGTTACTGTGTTATTAATATCAACAGTGCTGTCCAAACACTTTAACTTCCACGTAGAAAAATGCCATTCATTTGATAACAGTTAGCTTTGTATATCATACATATGTCCTAAAACTTAGCAATCATAAAGATGACTTACAACCCCTTTTCCTAACCCATAATTTTCAAGATGTATCATCACAACAGAAGCAAATTCCAATCCAAAAGCAAAATAGAACGTGTATGGCAAAAGTTGAAATGGCACACAAACTATATATTGAAAGGAATCATATTCAAATGAATTAAATACTTGGAAGAAAAAAGATGTGGTATTGCTGATACTCCAGAGTGAATACATCTCTAGGTATTTCATTTGATGAGGGCTACTGAATAAATCAATGTTACAGAAACAAGACTTAAAAAAAAAGAGTGTACCAAGTTATACATTAGGCAGCTGTTATGGCTCAGTGGCAAAGGAGTGTAAAAGAAATAAATGTTGTTGGTTCTTTGTTGCAATGGAGCAAATTTCAAAATGTGTTTCTATAGTTCTAATGATGCCAAAGTGAGCTGATCCAAAACAAATTCACCACTTTCACTTAATGAGTTGCAAAAAGACAAGTAAAAAAATTACTTCAAAGAAATTGTGCAATGATCAGGCACCAGTTTAGGGTTGCATATTAATATGGGATTCCCTGGCATAATTTCATTGCATCTCTAATAAGAGTATGCACTATTACAGCTAGAAACTGGCAGTGTTCTTAAAAGATGTGAGAATATTAATACTAATTTTGCTTGGCATTAACAACTTAATAACATTTTCAAAGTAAAGCTGAATGATATGTGGATACTTACACACTTGAATACTACCACAAGATGTTTTGTTATTTCCAGGACAAAGTACTAAAGGTGAATGCTAAGAGTGTACAAGTTGGTTTCATGCCACAAAAATAAATATCAATCTTATATGACAAATAAATTAAACTAAGCTAAGATATTATGCACAATATGACAAAATGGTTTAACATCCTACAATAGGCCAAAAAGAAAAGTACTTATTAATAATAATACTGCTTCACTCCAACTATTCTGGCAAGAAGTAGCCTGCCTGGAATCTACCCATCTCCAGTTAAGCTTCCTCTATTCAGCAGATTAAAATAATGTTAAATTCTTAACATACCCAGTTGTATTGAATTCCCTTGAGCATTCTACTCCTTGGCAGCAACACTTAGTTTGAACTTTTGTATGTGAAAATGTATATTTGAATATTCAAAGAGCTGATGTTGAACAGTATTTCTGGTATTGTTTCTAGGCATACCTGGGTAATTTAAGCCTGTCAACTACAACAAATAATGTACCTTCCCAGGTCCCCTTATGTTACAATAATACTAAGTAAATCTTATTTTTTGCCTAGCCTAGATTAATGGTTGGTGTGATGTAAGAGTATAAATAAGAATAATTGAGGTTTGGTGGAAAAATTATGCTAAATATGCGACAATTAGCTCAAATTGCCACAGTCATCTAACTTTTAATTTGATGTACAGGTCACTGTTCAGTGACTTACAATCATTCTTTTGTATCTATTCTTTTATTTGGAAGCTGGAGTTTCAACAACTATCTTATAGCTTTTTTGCTGTTTTGACATAAATTTAGTTAGAACAAAGTGGTTTCAAGAACTAGCATACAACTTTCTGACTCATCCTTGTGACACGTATATGATATCATGATTCAAACATGACGAACAATCTAGATGGCAAAATTGGCCAAATTTTCACTTAGCACAGGTTTCCACCAGACCCTTCAGATGTTATTGTTCAGTGCATGTTGTTTTTCATTTTGTATTTGGAATTTTAAGGAACTCATGTCAGCTACTTATGCTGCCTGGAGCCTTTTTTCAAGAGCATTTAATTCATCCCAAACAGCTTGTGGCACGTCCTCTCCTAGTTGTTCATCATAATACTGACGTACAGACTGGCATTCTTCTAACCAGTATTCTTTAGGAATACTAAATAACTGCTTCATGTCTAGTTCCCCAAGACCATCAATGTTGATCGTGTCATTCTTTGGAATGAATCCAATTGGACTGGTATCCACAATGTCTTCCCCATTGCAGCGTCTTGCCACCCACTCTAGAACACGGCTATTCTCACCAAACCCTTCAAAAAACATCCACAAAAGATTCTTAAAAAATATAAGCCTGTCAAACATTGACATTAACCTTGAGAGTGAACTCTAACCAGTCATACTGATAGAAGACCATGATAACAGCAATGTTCTTATGATAGGAAAGTAAATTATTCTAATTACTTAATTTAAAGTTACTCCTTAAATTTTGCACTAGTTCATAATTATTTTTAGTTGTAAAAACTTCATAAGATAGGTGGGCTAAGTTAACAATACTTCTTTACCATATAATATTCTTACTAACCTGGCCATAAGAACTTTCCATTCTCATTGAGACGGAACCAGTTCACGTGGAAAATCTTTGGCAACTTGTGCTTAGGATTTTTAGCCATGCTCAACCAGTGCTCCATGTACTTGCCAAAGTTGTAGCCAAAGAAGGGCCTCATAGCAAACGGATCTCTCATCACTGTTTTAGCCTTGTGTTCAGCAGCAGCAGTAGCTTCAGAGGACATAGCAGATGCAATGAACACCCCATGCTGCCAATTAAAGGCCTCATAGACCAAGGGCACTCCTTGAGGGCGTCGGCCACCAAACAGAATTGCACTGATGGGTACCCCTTTGGGATTCTCCCAGTCCTTGTCCATAATTGGACAATTACTGATTGGTGCACAGAACCTGGAGTTAGGATGGGCTGCTTTGGTGCTACCAGGCTTCCAGTTCTTTTCTCCAAGCCAGCTCGTAATACTCACATCCTCTGGCAAAGGCAAACCTGAACAACAAACAAAGTTGATGTCCTTGATCACCCAGAACTCAGTCGCAAAATGTATTGTGCATTTCTCTTAAAAAAAGAAATTGTAATATTCTGCTTACCCTCCCACCAGATACCCCCATCACTTGTTTCAGCTACATTTGTGAAGATTGTTCCTCTAGTGCAAGTATCCATGGCAACTGGGTTGGTCTTGTTTGATGTTCCTGGGGCTACTCCAAAGAAGCCACTTTCAGGATTGATAGCTCGCAGCTGGCCCTCTTCATCAAACCACATCCAAGCAATGTCATCTCCAACACACTCTACTTTCCAGCCTGGCAGGGTTGGTGTCATCATGGCCAGGTTAGTTTTCCCACAAGCACTTGGGAAAGCAGCAGCAAAATATTTTTTCTCTCCTTTCGGATTTGTGACAGCCATAACCTTAACAGAGAGAAAGACGGTGCAAACTTTGTTTCACAGATGTCTTCAACATGTCAACTTGTAAATACTTGCAAAAACAGGCAACAGCCAAAGAAATAGAAGGTTTAGTATAAAATCAAACTCTCTAATAAAAACATGAAATAAGTTGAGTTTCAAATGATTAGATATGCAAGTTAAATTTGAATTGATAGTGACAGTTTAAAAGTAAAAAAAATGATAATTCCTTGAATAATTTAATGCAAATTCACATTTTCTTAAAAACAGCATTGAATTTCCTTCTAGAAGAATTACATGCCAACTAATTGTATCTTTCATAATTATTAACTGATGATTCTACAAACATGTTTGTGACGTTAAGTAAGGAATAGACCCATGCCCCTTTCAAGCTTGGTTGTGGGACAGATAATGGCTAGATTTCATAACTTTTACTGCATATAAAAAGGCAATATTTGGTTGAAAAAGGTGCAAAATGGCACAATATCTTTCCAGTAGGTGCAAAGATTTATTTAAGTGAAAAAAAATATATTTTGGGGTTAGGTGCACTTTAAATGGTTGAACCACACAATTCTGAAAAGGGCAACTACACTTGTATGACTTTCTTTTCAACACAAAGGGTATACATGCTGTATATGAACATATCCACACTTTAGGTCCCAAGATTGAAGTTCCAACTTATTTTTTTTCATACCAACATGTGCTCTGCCAGCCATCCTTCATCACGACCAATAGTACTTGCAATCCTGAGGGCAAAGCATTTCTTCCCCAGTAGAGAGTTTCCTCCATAACCACTGCCAAACGATTTGATCTCACGATCATGAGGGAAGTGAGTGATAATGGTCTTGTCTGGATTGCAGGGCCACTTGAACTGTGATGGTGGTTCAGGTTTAGGAACACCAACAGAGTGAAGACACTTTACAAAGTCACCATTATCAAGAACCTCCATCACCTCAGCACCCATACGTGTCATGATACGCATGGAACACACAACATAGGGCGAGTCAGTAAGCTGGATACCAATCTTCGACACTGGAGACCGAACAGGACCCATACTGAATGCCATCACATACATGGTTCGACCTGAAATCAATAATTCTTTCTTATTAAACAAATAATATTATTATCAATGAGTGGTACGTCCAGTACACTCATAAGAATTGAGGAAATGATTACTGGATATTCAAAAGGAGGAAATATTCAGATGAGTGCTTTTTTAAATAATGGTTCCCTGGTGTTTTGAAGTACATGGAACTACATAAATACAATAACATTGTAGTGGTGAAACCATTTTCAGCCAGTTTAGGCTGAAATAATAATTTTATCAGGGAATGGTATAGGCCAGTGAGTACTTAAAAACAGGAAGTGGGGGAAAGGCTTTAATAACCAGGATATCACAGGACAAGGCAAGGGGTTAATAACAGGGAACAATGGCATACACCAATAGAAGCAATATAAGTGTTTTATTTTCTTTTAAGAATAATTATCATATGAATGATGAAATATGAACTTTGATACTGAATACATTATACAACTGAAGTGTATCACAGATTTTCATGACAAGGCATTTTAAAACAAAACATTAGTCTCTTGGACCAAAAAAATGTCCTTTTAAGATTATTATATCAACTAAAACCAAAAAACAGAAATGTGAAGTTTCAACAATCCAGGAAACTATATAACCTCAACTTTTAAGATACAAATATTAGATGTTTTTAATATACCATGATATACAAAAGTAAAAATAAATGGGAATGAAAGAAATCAGCTTTTATTTTCAACGTAAAACACTGTTCCAATATATCTATAATGACAGAAGTAAACGACCTTTGATCACTCCTTGAGAAGAACAATACTCTATTTACGTGGCGTGCCCCTTGACACACCTCCCAGCCGAGCCAATGATGAAATAGAATTCCACACGCCTACATGACAAGACAAATTCGAAGTTTGAAATCTTCATGGACAACGTGCGTTAAAAAGGGAACTACGCATATACCTTGAACACACAGGAGGGTTACGATAACGCACAATGTTGAAATAAATTAAGATTTGCTAAAATGATTTCTTTTACGCGAGATCATACCTTTCATGCATCCTGGAAATCTTTTATCCAGTTCTTTTTTCATCGCCGCTTCTCCCATCCAGTTTCCAAGTTGTCCTTTGAGTCCATCTTTCGTTTGCGGCACAGACTCTCGCTTATCTCCAGTGCAAATGTATGTCTTCGATTCCACACGCGCCACATCGCGTGGATCCGTACGAGCCAAGAAACTAAAAGAATTGGGCAATCGATTAGTGAGTAAAATTACTTTACTCTTCATTTACAAAGGCAGATCATTGTCAAGCGCTTTCAAAAGAAGGCCAAGGAACACTTGATACAAAATTAATTACTGGGTGACAGAGTAAAAGGAAAAACGAAAAGTCGACTGTAGATTCGTGATTGAAGTAAAACAGAAGCAAAACGGAACATCTCGAACATCACGAACGAAGTAACGCAACTACTACAGAGCTACGAACGAACTCAGCATACCAGTTATCATATTTGTGAAGTTTAGTGAGCACACCAGCTTCGATCAACTGGTTGATCAATGATTCGTTTTCTTCCTTAGAGCCGTCACAGATGTAAATGTTGTCCGGCTTACACACTTCGGCTTGGTTGGCGACATAATCTTGAACTTTGGTGGGCAAAGACTCAAAATTCCCTCGAACAACAAAGCAACCGGCCGGGAGCTGTGAAGCCATTCTTTTAAGTAAGAGACTATAACGTAACGTTAGGCAAGACGACGGCGCAGTGGCTAAGGAAGAAAATCTGTTGGACAGAAAAAGGATCGAGAAGAAATTCAGTAGTTTGTGTTAAAAGTTTTAAGTCAAAACATACCGGAAAAAATGACATGACATGACCTCACAAGAGTCGAAATAGTAAATCGAAATTATTTTACGAAATAGCATGGAAGCAAAATTTTGTTCAGCTTACCGTGATATCACCGATGTAAATGACATCTTAGGCCGTACTTAGAAATAAATATATACAGGATACGGCATGTGATAATTGAGACGTGGCCGGTTTTTCCAGGGGAACGATCGCCGCTAAAATGATGTCCGTGGAAACCGGTCCAAAGGTCGGCGGGAACTGGCGTGGTCTGAAATACGCCTTTTGATTGGCTTTGATCATTGCGCAAGAAGAGTCTGTACGTCACGCGATACACTACAATAAACATGAATGAAATGCCCGGTGATGAAGGATCTTTTGGCGCTGATTACATTTCATGTTGACCGCATTGAACATTAATCCCAATATAGACAACGCGACTGTTAAGGTAAATCACATACGCTGTTTATGAAAATAACATTTGAAGGACCCTCCTGTAATCTTGAAAAATGCTGACAGTGTGTAATCATAAACGATGGTTTACTATATTCTGAAATTATTCTAATAACCTTCTCATATGATTCCAATGTGTCATCAAAACTCGAAAAAATCCGTCTCCCAACGTGACCATGACAACTGACGTCAAGAGTCAAGGGGTACAGGGAGATAACAAGCCAAGAGCACGCGAAACATTGAAGACTCGTGTTTCCTCTGACTTGTATGCTTTGTCACGAGACCAGTCAGATGACAATAACATATACATGTATTTATTTAGGGCGTTTGCCATTTACAAAATATTTCGGAAAATTTCTATTGGGAATAGCGCGTTCCATTTGTCACAAGTCCCATTCGTTCACAGGCCCCTCTCTGTAGCTTCTCTGAATTTACCCAGCCACCATTTTTTTTTAAACACGAGGGAGCCGAGGGAGGCTTGGTCGCTTAAAAGACCGCGAAAGGCACGGTACTGGTGATAAAGAGGAGAAAATTGTGAATAATGGCACACAAATTTTCCGTTGGGAAGTTTCCATCGGGACTACCTTTTCAGGTCTTTCAGCAATTCCATTTATTCCGGAAAATTTCCAGTGGAACGAACCAAAAAGTCGTGTGCCATGTACATCCCAGCTGGAATTTCCGGAATTTACCGAATCGTGGAACACGACTTCAGACGCTGTATAAACGGCAGGAAAGGTTTTAAGCAATCTGGTTCCATCGCGCAATTTACTTTCAATTTTGCTCACCCGTATTGGTAAAAAATATGCGTACCGTATATTTTACGAGAATTTTCGCTTTGTAGTGTGATGGAAACCAATTTTGGTCGCCACTGGAAACTTTTGGTAGAAGGAGTGAGGATTTATTGAAAGTTGAGCTACAAGATTCAGTTTACAGCTTTTGCAAGGAGGAGAAAGGCTATACAGGGTTTGACAAAAACACCAACAGCGAATTTGCTGAATTCAAGTCTGCTGCATCGTACCATCGTACTAGGTTGTCTTCAACGGTCGGCTCTGCTTATCGCCAGAACAAGTGGCAAGTCAGTAGTGTTTCTAGTGGAAGCTATTTGCATTTATTTAGTGTATTAGGTTGTATTTTGTCACAATAAAGTGATAAAAACTTGAAGGTTGTTGGCCGTTATATAATTTGTGTTGTCTGCAAACAAAATCTATAATACACGGAGCATGACGGGAAGTAACAAAGGGTCTTTCAGCCTAAAAGAGGAGCTCCACAGTTATTTTTTACTGGCACTGATTTACATGTAAGTCTGTAAATTGTACGACCCGTCTGGTCCAAGCCGGCGTAGCAGAAAGTAATCGTTTCCACTTCCTTCTTTTAGCCAAGCGGGAGTCGCGCGAGGGCATGGGGCCAAATGCCCCCACGCAACTCAAAGGAAACGGAAATGACTGCTCCTCAGTGCTACGCAGGTGTACGCAGGCTTGTTTAGCCCTCACCAACGCAATGCTCTAGAAGCGAAAATAGTATGGAAAAGTGGCGTGAACCGGTGCAGAAAAAGCCGTCCGGACCCGCAGAGCTTTTCTTTAGGCAATTTGGTGAAGAAAATGATACCGATACCGATCAAAGATCGTTTTTCTTGAAGTTTCATATTTCACAGTATTGGTTTAAGCCTGGGGTGCTTTCCATTATAATTATGCAAAGATTCCGGAAATGTCGGTCTGAAATCAAATGGAAAGGTCCGTTTCGATTTTTTCTGACCGGAATATTCGGGATCACCAGACCTCTCAACCCCAAATTACCAAACACCTGGAGATCAAGGTTTAAAAACCTGGAGATTCATCGACGGCATCAAAAAGAACTAAAACTGTCGGAGACTCAGTGAATGCGTGACATGATTTAATTGTCAATAATCAGATTATCGTGAGACTTTTATCACTGTGACATTGAATGACCCTCGTGTATTATGATTCAAGAAGACTGACCAATCACGTTGAATGTTGAGCTCTTTAAAAGATTAGGTTCTGTTTCAGTGAACCAGAGTAGCTCATACACACCCGTTGTATGATTGAACGCATGTACTGCTGAGAGATATTAAAACTTGAAAGTTCAATCGACTGTACTGATTGTTAGTTAGTCTAAGATTCCTAGTAAACGGGGCAAAGTTTACGAAAAAACCAGGTGTTCTTGTATTTGGCAGCGCCTCTGTTGCTCCTGTTTGTTTTTCTTTCTGTGAGAGCCTCGATATGATTAACAAGCTCAATGATGCTATATGCCACTCAGGGTTGTTGAATGAAACACCTGGCCTTGACTCTCTTTTACAACTGTATGATGCAACTTTATTGGGTGCTCTTGACAAGTTGGCGCCTATTACTCTACATCCTAACGCACCATGGTACACTGATGAAATTGCTGTCGAGAAGAGACTACGGAGAAGGCTTAAGAACACATCTAAAGTAAAACTTGAATGTGACAAAGTGAAATTCTTGTCTCAATGTGATATTGTTAATCAACAGTTACATCGAACAAAGGAGGCATACTATACTACCTTTATTGAAGAAAACTCCCATAACCCCACTTTACTTTTTAGATCTGTTAACAAGCTGCTCAACAAAAATCCCAAAAAGAGAGTTATCCGGCTGCTGAAAACAATGTTGAACTTGCAAATGCTTTTGCTGATTTCTTTCAATCTAAGCTAGGCGGCATCCGGCGTAAGATTGCTGACGGGAGGCGTGTAAACAACCAACAATTTGAGCCCTGTTTTGCTGAGGAATCACATTGTTCATCAGTATTTTCATCATTTGTTCCTCTTACAGATGTTGAAGTCATTGATCTTATTAAAAACAATACAATTAAGTCATGCTCACTCGATGCTCTACCTGCTGCTGTTATGCGGAAGTGTTACCTGACATTGGTGCCTGCTCTGAAGAATATCATTAATCTATCACTTACTACTGGTGAGATGCCGAGGGATCTCAAGACTGCTATGGTGAGACCTTTGTTAAAGAAATCTAATACTGACTCTGGGGAATTTGTTAATTTTCGTCCTGTGTCCAATCTGAAATTTGTTTCCAACTGACGCTAATTGAAAAAGCTGTGTTTTTACAACTTAACTCATATCTTACTACCAATGCTCTACACAAGCCTCTGCAGTCTGCATATAAGACTCTGCATAGCGCTGAAACTGCAGTTTTGAAAGTACACAACGACATCATGTCATCTCTTGATAAAGGCAAGAATGTGATCGTGATTCTCCTGCGGACCTGTCTGCTGCGTTTGACACTGTAAACCACACCTTTTTGTTGGCGAGACTTGAAAAGCGTTTTGGTATTAAAGGCACTGTTCTGACTGAATTGGTTCAGTTCATACCTCCGTGAACGCACTCATTTTGTTGACATCGATCAATCTCAGTCCTCTATGCGCGACCTGTTAGTTGGTGTTCCTCAAGGTTCTGTACTCGGACCTGTACTCTATCTCCTATACACATCCCCTATCTCGGAAATAATCAAGAAATACAATCTTAATTACCACCTCTATGCTGATGACATCCAGCTGTACTTGTCTTTTGATACCAGTGACGTGGATTGGGTTATCGAGCGTATTGTTACCTGTGTGACTGAGATATGCCGCTGGATGCAAGATAATGACTTGAAATTAAATCGGGATAAGACCGATGTATCCTTAATTCATTCTAAATTCCGAAATGGAGTCTCGCTTGATCACACTATTCTTGGAAATGAAAATATCTCCATTGCTGAGTCAGTTTCCAACCTTGCCGGGTATTATATTTGATGACAACATGACTTTTGATGATCAAATTAAACATCTCTGCAAAACCTCGTTCCGTTTCACCTAAGAAATCTGTTCAGGATACGTCGTTATCTGACTGGTGACTGTGCCTCAAAGGTTATACATACTTTTATTACTTCGCGTATTGACTATAGTAATCATCTGTACTATGGCTTACCTAAGTATCAACTTAATAAACTACAGAGAACACAGACGGAACACAGCTGCTCGATTTGTCACTTGCAAGGGCAAATTTGATCATGTCACTCCCTTACTGGTGCAGCTTCATTGGCTTCCTATATCTTATCGTACTGTGTTCAAGCTGCTGCTGTTGGTGTACAAGTCTGTCAATGGTCTCTGTCCATCATATGTTTCTGATCTACTCAAGATCAAGTCATCATCAAGATCCTTACGTTCTAGCTCTATGGACTATCTTGTGCAACCTGTGTTAAAGACAAAGACCTATGGGGTGCGCACCTAAGTTGTAGAACAGTATTCCCTTTTCAATTCGTAAATCTAGCTCCGTATCTATTTTTAAAAAGAACATTAAGACTTTTCTTTTTTCTAAATTTGTAACTAGTAATTCTCTTCTGTTTGATTGAATTGTATTTATGCGCATTTGGTTATTTTATTATTTCGTAGTATTGTAAGGCACCACGAGAAGTTTTTCATGTGTGCACTATATAAATAATAATAATAATAATAATAATATTATTATTATTATTATTATTATTATTATTATTATTATTATTAAAGACTCTTATTCTCTTCGTCCAAAGTTGATGAATAGTTTTCCGTCATTTTGACTACGTGGACGAAACGCAAGGCATCATATCGACCTAAACCCACCCAAACCATATTTAGTCCTCGTAGTATATTGCGCTCGCTCGGAGTTCGCGCATGCTTTTTGCGTTTTTCCGCTCCGAAGGATTGGTGTGGGGTGCTCATTCTCGCGGGCTCACAAACATGGTTTCGGTCGAAACGTATCTTGATGCGAAAAGCTGGTAACGATAACTTAGCCTGCATAATAACAGGGCGAAGCGAGACACGAGTGGGTAGCGCGACGCGAGAGGAAGAGAAAAATAAGCGCCTGTCGCCAGTCTATTGTTCAAGCTCTTCCGCCCCCTGACCCGCCCACTGAAGTTGACTGACGAAAATATTTGAATCAACCAGTCAAAAACTTTTCAATCACTCGCGGGAAACATGTCATATTTCTGACGACGCTTTTGCATTCAGTTGATTTACTTCTTTAATTGTCTATTAACTTGAGTTGCATGTATTAAGAAAGGCGTGAAGATCAAACGCGAGCTTGAAAAGATACTCCAGAAGGTGACTTTGAGAGTGATAAAAGAAAGAGCAAAAGATTTTATTAGCCAAGATTGACTGAATGGCACCCGACTGGCTTTAGGCCCGCTTGTGTGGTTCAAAAACAACGCGATTCAATACTTCAGGGGCTTTCGCTTTACTACGGCATCCAGCAGCTCAACAAACTAAGGGACAAAGAACAGTATATCATTATTAAATAGGAGGAGCGAATAGCTCAAACTTGGTTGAGGAAGTTACTTCACAATTTTTTTTCTTTGGCCAAGCCGTTGTTTTCCGGAGGATGCGTGTTTTCACATGGATATGTATTATCAAGTGGTAGAAACCGATGTACATACAGTACAGGTGAACGAAATAAATGAAGTTAACATGTGGTTTGATCGTCGTTTCTTTTGTTCACGAATAAAAATCGTATTTTAATCTCAACGGGATATAAATAACAATCACCTATACTCGCTTTGTTTGTTTTGCTTTCGAGCGAATGTTTTTACTCTGCTGGGTCTCGACAGAATGTCATAAAATTTTGCCCACATGTGATAAACAAGTAATCTCGTTTACTTATACTTCTTGAAATGTTCGATCTGAGGGAAAAAGTTTGATTCTTTGATATGTTTATTTGTCGCGTTTACGTCATATTAGTATCACGTGGTATGAATGGACCAATCAGCGCTTTCCGATTACCAGACGATCGGTTGGAAGAGGTTGAACAATTGGCCGTTTCGAAATTCAAAAGGGAACTGGGGCGAGTTTCAGATTTTGAAGTAATCGATAAATTGACACCATCACATGAAAGATAACATTGAGATTGGTCGTTTGACCACGTTTGACTCTTTTAGGTTGAACAGAGACCAAGTAATGGACCTTGAAACATAGCTCAAAATCCATACAAACGTCTCTAATTTTGAGGCTGCGTACGCTGTCAATTTATCGATTACTTCAAAATTTGAAACTCGCCCCAGTTCTCTTTTGAATTTCGGAACGGCCGATAGACTGGCGACAGGCGTCTATTTTTCTTCTCCTCTCGCGTCGCGCTGCCTGCTCGTGTCTCGCGCTTCGCCCTCGAAGACTCTCACGGCAAAACTGTGAGACTAGAGAGATTTAGCATCGCGTTTACGGCAAACGGCAAACTTCAGGCTAAAATTTGCCGTTTACCAAAAGCTCGTGAAATTTATTTGGTTTCAGCTTATATTTTGCCTGTTAGCCACAGCTATAGAGCAACTACTAAAAACAGAGAAATAAGCTAGAATAAGAGAGTTTTCTTGGTTTTATGACAAGCAGCAGCCTGCCGTTTGCCGTTGGCCGTTGGCCGTTGGCCGTAAAGCTAAATCTCTCTAGTCACGGCAAAACCGTTAGACTTGAGAGGTCTGGATGATCACCTCTGGAGGTGGTCCTGATATTCCGGTCGGAATATCACGACCGCAATTTGCCGTTCCATCAACCTCGTCCCCAGGGTATTTTCCGTTAAAGGTCCAGCGTGTTCTCAAGCGAACGACTAGGATTTCAGGTTCTCCTGGCGTTGTGGCTGTACAAGCGGAGAATCGTAATAAAGTTACCATTGACCTCGATAAGATCGATCACCGCTTGCAGCAGTTGATTGACTATTATAGCGCAACTGCCTATACCAAGCAAAAAGGCCCACTGAGAAGAGAATTTGAGGCTTTCCTTTTGGCAATGCCTGGTTATGTCATGTTGGCGAATGTCACCCCACGAGACATTTACTGTTTTCTTGTCGTTAAGGATAAAGATGGGAAGACTAGGGTCCACCATAACGTATAAGACTGTTGATTCTTATACTGGAAAATTACTTGTGATCTTTTACTCCATCGGACGCGACGGTGAATGAGACACATGTTTAGCTCTTGGTAACCAAGCGGCTGGTAAGAGCTCGTCACAGCAGAACAATTATTATTATTATTATTATTATTATTATTATTATTATTTCCCTTATAACAATTATTATTTCCCTTATAACACCAAAACAGGCAACCCCTTTCTTCATCCAGAAGCTTATACAGCTATGCGTATTTCTCGATAGAAAATTAGCAGAAACAGAAGGGGCAATAGGCCCTTTGCAGTTAATGATCACATGGTACAAAAACCGCAATGCTGGAGAGCAAACTGCCCAAACAAAGCAACTTAACTTAATATTCTTTTGTTTAGGATGTCACATTGGGTAGTTTGCTCTCCAGGATGTCGGATTTTATACCATGTGGATCGTAAGCTGCAAAGGGCCTATTGATAAATTGACCAAGCTTATTTCAAGCTTGAGTTTTTTAGCGGTGATAGACCTGGGGATCTGGGTCAGATTAAGGTGATTCGTTAGAAATAAAACTTCCCGATGAATTTTTTTTAAACTTTCCCTGAATGTTCTCTACCGAGCACTGTTTCGAAAAATACAATAAAAATGATAGGTCACCATTCTCGTTTAAGAGATGCGACGGGCCAATCTTGCCCCATTTATGCGTGTACTCGTTCTAATCACGCACGTTATTCATCGGTCCACGTTACATTTTGCGGTAGCTCGAAACATAGTTTTTAAAAGAAATACTCGGGAAAAAACTTGACAGGTAGAAAGTGTCGAGCATATAGGACAATATCATATAAAATTTGTGGAAACATCACACTATTTAAAACGACGTGGACGTAAAGAGTTGGTAGAGTCGTTATTTTCGCGGTCATAATTTGCATCACAGAGCAACGGTTTCGTGCACTCTTTCACCTATATCTTTTTTTCCTTCCGATAAAATTTTTTAGTTTTTTTTTAAATAAAGGAGGATAATATGTACACTATTATTATGCAATAAAAAATATAGGTCACCATGCTCGTTTAAAAGAAAACGAACATTTATTTCGCTATCGAGTTAAGCTTGATGGAAATTCTTTCGTTGTCAGTACGTGCACGCGCTAATTTGTGCGTGCTAATGACGCGAAATCGTGCGCAGTAGGGATGCGCAATGCAATACTGAGGAATCACCTTAAGGTCCCTGAGATACTTCGCTTCCCCAACGATGACGGGCTCTTCAGCCCCGTTTACATTCAATTTTTTTTTTGGTACGGCCGGGATAAAAAAGGGTCTGTGTACCCAAAAGAACAGCACGGCTCGGATGATTTCTACAGTGTAAACGCTAAAATTGAACCCGAGCCGTGCTAGATTTTTACCCGTGATCGGACCAACTCAGGAGGTGGTCCGAGCACGGGTAGAAAAGGTCACCGAACCTTTATTTTGGATTTCCAGTACAATGTAAACAGCCATCCGAGCCGTGCCTCCATTTTCACCAAACATTTTGTCACATTCCGCATGGGTAGAACAAGGTAAAATGGCGGCCGCCAGTGAAACTGGTCAGAGAGGAAAGACTTTAAGCATTTAACTTAGACAACGCAAAGACACCCAAGGAAAAACGATCAGTCCGACCCAAACGTTTCGATCTCTCGGAGGTTTCACAACGATAGCCACTGCTATCAGCAACATCATTAATTTCTTGCGTTTCCCTTTTGGTGTCTGATGTTTCCTTATTAAGGTCCCAAGTACATCCCATTCAACCCGGTGCAGTCTTGAGAGGACAAGCATCGCACTGACGGTCGCCATGTTGGAAATTGTTCAGACTGAAATCATTTCGCGCATGAAAGCAATTGTTGTCACTGACCAAGACGTACAAGGGCTCAGAAAATTTGACTAAAGTTACCCGTGCCAAGTTACTTTGGTAAACAGAAAAGAGTACGGATAAAAAGCGGTTAAAAACAAATGTAAACGCCTTTGACCCGTGCTAATTTTTAGCCGATCCGTGCTACTTTGCTTGCCGAGCCGTGCTGAATTTCTCTAGTGTAAATGGAGCTTTCTTCAACCACATTTGGGGGAAACCTCTTAGGGCTGGTTCACACTTTGACATAAGCACATAAGCATAAGCATAAACATAAGCACAAGAGAAATATATGAGTGAACCGGGGTTACATAAGCATAAGAATAAGCATAGACATAAGCACAAGGAATGGAACTGAAGTTCCATTCCTTGTGCTTATGCTTATGTTTATATAACCCCGGTTCACACAAATACATTTCCTATGCTTATGTTTATGCTTATGCTTATGTCAAAGTGCGAACCAGCCCTTAGGCATGGGGACGTAAATGTGCTTAGAGTTAAAAGGCGTGACGCACAGCTGGTCATTTGCCCAATTCGCGATATTGAAAGATATTTCGAAGTCGTACGGGACACAAGGGTGGATTTGACACGAAGGTACCTGTTCCGCCCTGTTACCTCAGACGAGGGTGTCAAGGATACTCCGCTTTCGTCCTCAGCGGCAGAATCGCGTTTGATTTTTTACTTAAAGGAAATGAAAGTGGATGAAGGGGAAACTCTTAACGGATTTCGATCTGGATGCGCCGTCACCGTAGCTCTTACAGACGAGGAACTGTCAGAAATAATGGAGCACGTGGGCTGGACCCGACGACACAGCGCGCTATACAATATGCACTTGCGAAGGTCGTGAGGCACCCGTCTGGTGCCTCTACGAGATTGGCATGTAATGAAGGAGCAACTCTAACTAGCTCCTGGCAAGACATTAATCAACTGAAGCAGTTTGTGTGTGCATTCCCTAGTGTAGAACGTTCACGGAAGAGAGCGGAACCTTCACAGGCCTCTTAGTAACCGAATAACCATTCCTTCTTTACAAGGGAAAAAGGGAATGTAGTTTTGGGAGGTAGATACTTTTTAGAGATCAAACTTGTGATGGCCTTGAACTGAGGCTTGGGGAAGTCCATCACGAGTCTCGGGCATCTGGTGGCCTTAGCACTGAATGATACGATAGGTAAGGGAGCCAAATTTATCCCCAATCTTACTGCGATGCGACGATGGATGCAGTGTGGAATAGGTTACTAATTACGCTGCATGCATGCATGAAAGATCAAGAGTAATGAATACATCCACAAGTGACTCAACGGCGGTACGGATAAGAGCGGCGCTGGTACGAGACGTCGTAAGCATGTATGGTACGGGGTGAGGCATGAAGGGACTTGTTGACTTATACTTTGACCCTCCCACACAAACCCATATCACATTGTGACCATTGTTGGGTCGCCAAATTTATCCCCATTCTTGCTGCGATGCGACAATGGTGCAGTGTGGAATAGGTTACCATCGGCGCCATGATCGGCGATCGGTCTGTGTCATCTCGCAGACATATGGAAACAATTGTCCCGACGTCTGCGGCGGACTGCGACATACGATCTGAGTGATCTGATGAGTATTTTTCTTACCCACGGCAACGGGTTCAGGATCGCTGTGGGCGTTGTAAATACATGCATGCGCTCATGAAAACCTCCGGAGAAAACCAAACAAACGCTCAGTCAAGATCTTGTTCCCACGGCTTTATTCCTAAAAGATGGCTAAGTTCTTCTTTCAAAATTTCTCTGGTTTTTGGCATACCTCAAGCAAATGGATTCCATTTTACCAGAAGCATATGACTCATTCAAGTGTGTATTGCAAGTTTTTCCCTCACCGACAAAGAATACCGCACGAGTGAGCTCGGGTAGACTGAAGCCACATTTTGGACACTATGACCGCGTTGTAACGAGCATTACTTCTTAAATCTACCCGAGCCCGTAAAACACTCTGCTTAGGCCTTGTTAGGGCTCGTCAGCTATTGGTTGATAAGAGGAAATGTCCGCTACCGTGCACGTGGCCGTCGTGCCCCGGCAATCTGTGGCTTCAGTAAAGGCTCCGCCTGGTTTTCATTATCGCGTAAGGACAAGCATCTAAGCATAGGCGCAATTGAAAACAGCAGCGACAAAAGCATAAGCATGAGAGGAACGAACCCACTTACTCGTTTATCGCCGTTTATGCTTATGCGCTAGTGAACACGTGAAAGGAAGTTTTTCGCCCTAAAAGCCCCGAGCCTGTAATCACCACGATGGGCCTCGCAGATAAATCAAAACGTGCACAAGATAAGATGCATGCACGTCTCGCTTCAGTATAAAGAGTCGCATAAAGGTAATACGAGGATAAATATAGTTGTGATACTGTATTGGACCTGAGGTCAAGGTCAGCCATGTCATAACCACCAGTTCAATCTCTCCATCTCTCAATTTAAAAAATGTTCGAGACAAAGGCCGAAAGTTTGATCGCGGTGCACTTTGGAGCAGGCGACGAATAATGACCAACCCGCAAACGAGCAATAGCAAAATGAACTATATGGTCATCTACCACACCAATCAAGAGCATTTCGCTAACTTTGGATTGCAAACTATCGTGCGAGTATTCCCCTCGTGTGTGTAGCCTTTACTCCATTTGATGCCCTTGTAGTGCTAGAGAATAACGTCATAATACGGAGAATATACACTTGTTAGCTCGACCACAAACAACCGGAGCAAAACATGGGTACAAACATCCTGGTATTTGCTAAATTAAATTAGCAAAGTTTCGAGCTGGCGTTAATCGAGGCCCGTAAAATCGGGTTCCGGCGTTTAATAAGATTGAGAAAATACGGTATGGTGATTTTCATACTAAGTCAAAGCTGGCAATATGTAATAATTGTCAGCCGAGGGACCTTCTTTGGCTGATCGCTTGGCAATGGCAAATGAAGAAATAACGCGTTCAGGAGACCGGAACGTTCAGAATCACGTTACTCAAGGTTTACTTACATAATAGGTGTTAATTACAAAGTGTCATTCAAGCAAAGAAATGGGGCTCGGAATAATATCTAAAAGAATAACCTTCTAACCTAAGCTGGAAATTTAATACGTACGACGAACAGCATAAAGGAAAATAGTGATCGGTCGTGTGTGCCGAGTATACAAAGAAACAATCAAGCTTAAAGTTTCACTTTAATCAGGAGATGTGTTTTAGATAAATATAGAAGTGATTGATATTATCAGCACGTACTCTGTGCCAAGCTTTATACTGACCTAAACTTTTCTTTTGCTTCAGAACATAAGTTTTGCTATTTTGACTGATAAGAACCACACTAAACTACAGAACATTCTGATTTCGCCGAGTCGCTTACTTACACTTGACACCAATCAGATAACAACTCAATTTCTGGGATTTCAAACAGGTAACTGAATCAAATGAAGTACTTACTTTGAAAATCAAACTATTAAAATTATCTTGGTACATACTTGTGACAAGTTAACAGTTAAAAGTCAAGTTGAAAGCACCCCCCTATGCGGCCTTCAGGCGTTCTTCCAAAGCGTTCAACTCGTCAAGCACAGCTTGAGGCAGATCCTCTCCAAGTTGTTCTTCGTAGTAGGTGCGAAGGTTGTTGCATTCCTCCAGCCAGTAGTCTTTTGGGATTTCAAAGAGCTTCTCCATGTCGATTGGAGGGAGGCCTTCAGTGTTGATGGTGCCAGGCTTGGGAATGAATCCAATGGGGCTCTCATCTGCCACATCTCCACTGTCACAGCGCTTTAAGATCCACTCGAGGACACGGCAATTCTCACCAAACCCTGACAAACAAAATAAGGGGGATGGTAACCAAACTCGAATACAACAGTGTGAACCATAAGTAACAGCGAATGCATAAGTTGGAAAGCCGACCCAGATTGACCGCATATTGCCAAACATAATTAGTTTTCGCTTGCGGCAAGAATGGTCGAACACATTGAACATTTAACTGCTCGAAAGTGAAGAATTTCCAAACACGTCGTTTTTCGTGTGAACAGGTGAAACGTAGGCATTTTCACAAGAATTACAGGGAACAGGTGAAGCATGCGTGAAAACGAATGAGCAAAAGAAAATGTTCGCCAAGTTTTCGACAGATGAAAGAGAATACATCAAAACTCTTCTAATCTAAGCGAAGACGTGCATGTATGCACAGAAAAAACGATAACGCGGAAAATGGCGCAGTGGTGAGAGTACTCCCCTCCCACCAATGTGGCTCGGGTTCGATTCCCAGACGACACCATATATGGGTTGAGTTTGTTGTTGGTTTTCTTCTCTGCTCCGAGACGTTTTTCTCCGGGTACTCCAGTTTACCTCAAAAATTAACATCAGTTTTTAAGTCTGGAACTCACGGACACTTTTGAATGAGTTCTGTAGTGTTCCGTGGGTATTAACATTTACGTAATGTGTTGACAGCGTTCACTTCTCTTTAATCTGAGCCCAAACCATTTAAACTGCAACCACTGACAACTGAAAACTAGTTAGACCAATACATACTTCAACCACAGTCAACGTACATAATTTGTATTCACTTTCAGTTGCATACCTGGCCACAAGAAATGTCCATCTTCACCGGTGCGGAACCAGTTGACATGGAAAATCTTTGGCATTTTGCGGCCTGGTGTACTCGGCATCTTCAACCAGTGCTCCATGTACTTGCCAAAATTGTAGCCAAAGAAAGGTCTCATGGCAAATGGATCTCTCATGATCTTTTTCCCCTTGTGCTCAGCGGCAGCTGTAGATTCTGAAGACAGAGATGATGCAACAAACACGCCGTGTTGCCAATTAAAGGACTGATATACCAATGGCACACCTTGTGGGCGTCGGCCACCAAACAGAATTGCACTGATGGGTACCCCTTTAGGATTCTCCCAGTCCTTGTCCATGATTGGACAGTGGTCACTTGGTGCACAGAACCTGGAGTTGGGATGTGCTGCTGTGGTTTTACCTTTCTTCCAGTTCTTTTCCCCAAGCCAGCTGGTTATACTTATACCCTCTGGTGGATCATCTAAGCCTATGAAGCAACAAATACACAGCTGTATTATGTTCTCTGTATGTAGGGGTGGTTCCATCGGTCTGTTGAAGGAGGAATAGAGTACCCTACTGAGGAATTATATTTCTACCTTGTACTGAATGCTACATTTGGTACATGTCACATGTACATGTGCATGTAACCGTTTTCCTCTTTATGGTCTTGTTTCGATCTTGTTTCAATCTACTTTTGAGATAGCTTTAAACTTGTGCCCTGTATGACAATCTAAAAATATAAGAGTGATGACAAATTTGATGATAGTATACCATTGTGAATCCAACTACAGGGCTTTTTTAAAAAAAAAAAATCAACTTAACCACCTTTCGGTGACTAGCACTCAGAAAAAACAGTAGCCAAATACAAAACTGTAGTCACAGAGGGTTTAACAGAAAATCAGATTAATACCGATTAACATTATTATTCGGCTTCAAGTTGCGTTGCAACTACCGTGGTTACTTTATGGAACAGTAAGTCAAGTAATTAGAACATTTCAGGAACTAAGATTGTAGGTTACATGAACCAGAAAATAATGGGGCATCGTGCCAGACCATGATGTCGTAACTAGTCGTGCAAAAAAAAAATCAAATGTGGCGGATAGCAAATGTAAATCTGCTGTGTACTTGAAGGTAAACAGACTTATTTCACATTATTTGTCCCAATTTTTGCAACTATACACACTCCTTTCTGACATTTGTACCAACCATATCAAACAATTCCAATGATGTTACCTTCCCACCAAAAATCTCCGTCACTCGTTTCTGCTGTATTAGTAAAAACAGTGTCTTTCTGGAAAGTCTTCATTGCAATTGGGTTTGTCAGGTAAGAGGACCCAGGTGCCACTCCAAAGAAGCCACTCTCAGGGTTGATAGCTCGCAGCTGACCCTCTTCATCAAACCACATCCAAGCAATGTCATCTCCAACACACTCTACTTTCCAGCCTGGCAAGGTTGGTGTTATCATGGCCAGGTTAGTTTTCCCACAAGCACTTGGGAAAGCACCAGTAATATATTTCTTCTTCCCAGTGGGACTTGTAAGACCCATGATCTTTAAAAGAAAACAAACAAGGTTGTGTAAGCCAAGATTGTAACTATCCATCTTGTAATTTTTTAACAGACAATAGCAAAACAAATTACAAAAACTTTATCATGCAGAGATTTTTTCCCCACAAGGTAAGAAATAAATAAGATTCAGGAATAAACATGCACCTGAAGTTGGGAAGAGGGTAGCCAGAGGATAAAAAGTTCCTCGGAGGAGCATGCTGGTGATGTGTTACAAACAGGATGCAGGAAATGTTTTTGCTTCATCATCAAGCTACAGAAATTTTCAGTTCATAGATAAGCTTTGTTGTTGAGCGCCTGATGATCATAAAAATCATACACTGACTGTCTTGCTCCAGACTGAACCATTAATTCACTCTAAGGAGTTTCCACTTTTTGATTCCTTGTTCCTTGTGGATTCCACATTCAGCTTCAAAATTTCCAGTCATGTTCAGTTGAGAGATACAAGTATGACATCAACATGGCTATTCTGTTAACTGGTCTTGTCATATTTTGAATACTACTAGTTCAGAGAACTTGGTTAAATATCAAGATATTTCATGTTTGATGATCATTTCCACACAACCTGTGTGATAGCAGAAATGGTGATACTGTACTTGGAGTTACTGTTAGGGCTTAAATTATTGCACCTAATCCCCCCCCCCCCCCCAATTTTTTTGGCTTAAATATATCTTTGCACATGTTCATTTGCACCTTTTTAAACCAAATCTTGACTATTTATAGGCTATAAAAGTTACGAGTCATCTGTCCCACGACCAAGCTAGTAAGGGGCATGGGTCTATTCCTTACAGTGATGTCACAAACTGCTTTGCATGCATTTTTACAAAGACTTAATGCAATGCAAATCAGTTTGTGACATTAAGTAAGGAATAGACCCATGCCCCTTTCAAGCGTGGTTGTGGGACAGATAATGGCTAGATTTCGTAACTTTTACAGCATATAAAAAGTCAATATTTGGTTGAAATAGGTGCAAAATGGCACAATATGTTTCCAATAGGTGCAAAGATTTATTTAAGTGAAAAAAAAAATATATATATATATATATTTTTTTTTTGGGTTAAGTGCACTTTAAACTGTTGAATCACACAATTCTGAAAAGGGCAACTACACTTGTATGACTTTCTTTTCAACACAAAGGGTATACATGCTGTATATAAACATATCTGCACTTTAGGTCCCAAGATTGAAGTTCCAACTTATTTTTTTTCATACCAACATGTGCTCTGCCAACCATCCTTCATCACGACCAATAGTACTTGCAATCCTGAGGGCAAAGCATTTCTTCCCCAGAAGAGAGTTTCCTCCATAACCACTGCCAAATGATTTGATCTCACGATCATGAGGGAAGTGAGTGATAATGGTCTTGTCTGGATTGCATGGCCAGGGATAATCAGAAGGGGGTTCAGGCTTGGGAACACCAACAGAGTGAAGACATTTCACAAAGCTGCCATCACCAAGAACTTTAAGCACGTGGCTACCCATACGTGTCATGATTCGCATACAGCACACAACATAAGGAGAGTCAGTGACCTGGATACCAATCTTTGACACAGGTGACCCAACAGGACCCATACTAAAAGCCATCACAAACATGGTACGACCTGAAAAGCAACAAAGGTGAAAGCAATGAACAAAGATCATGTTCCTTTTTTCACAAGAAAAAAAAGAACTTAGTTGACTTGGATATAATTTATATTATAATTATTATTATCTATCCAGATTACAGCTAGAAGGTCTACGGGTTTTCAGTTGTGACTGAACTCCATCCAGCAACTCTGTCAAGTCCATTCAAGGTTGTGCTACATGTACAATCCGACCGATTGGTTCAGTTGGTAAAGCGCCGGACTTCCGTGCGGGAGGTCGTGGGTTCAGAGCCCTGGCCGGACCAACACTCAGGGTCTTTAAATAACTGAGGAGAAAGTGCTTCCTTTGCAGTGACATCTGCAAATGGTTAGACTTTGGGTTGGTGCTTCACATAGGGATAACCTCATTGAACCTTTCCCCCTTGGACAGAATTCCAAGAAAAATGAGTATGAGTATGAATATGAGTATGTCTATGAAAGCTGTTCCAAGTAGGCTTGCTTTCTGGATCGTTTTGAATGACAAACCTATTCCCAGATCTGCCAAGATGTACTGGTGTCTCATAACTGTCCCCAGAGCTCCAATCACTATTGGTATCTCCCTTGTCTTTTCTCCCCATATCCTCCCGAGTTCCCATGCTAATTCACTGTCCTTTTCTGTCTTTCCTCTTCCTTACTCCATGATGCAGTCTGCTGGGATTGCAACATTTTTCATTCTTCATGAGCACAATGTGTGGTCTTCTTCCTTCGATCACGTGTCTGATTGTCTTAACATTCTCGTTCACAGCATCTGCCCTATGTTCATACCATTTCTGTATGTTGTAACCCATACTTAAATCCCCAATGGACTGGTGCTGCTACCCTATCATGCCTTCCTTTGTATTCAGACTAGGCTACTTACACAACTAACAATACAGTACTGTAGTTACATGTCAATAATTAAATTGCATGCATTACAACATTTACATTACTAACACTACACAGATTACACACACCCAACTTTATTGAAAAAAAGAGGGAAAAAAATTCCAGACTATAATTCTTGAGAAGTTCAAAAGGTGATTGAGAGGATCATCTTTGCTGAATCCCTTGTAAACTTGAATAACCAATGGTTAAGTAATTGTGGGCGATATGGATATAACTGAGGGTTGGGAGAAATTTGGTTGGTATGTTCTCAGACTGGGTAAGAAGAAGACGCACATGTCATTAGTTGTGGAATTTTGCAGACCTTCAACTTCTTAGACAATCTTTAGCACGATGTGTCTTCAACTTCATCTTCAACACTTTGCACGGGTGAGTAGATTTTTAAACTATTTTTCAGATCATTCTAACTTGGCGAGGTATATTCAAGTAGTATTGCCATGTTTCGACTCATAAATTTATTCAATTTGAGGGCCATCATGTTGAAAACATGTAGAACTTGTGGTCTGCGATCAATTTCATGATATAAAGGTTTGTCTGCATCAGGTGGTAATTGAGCTGGACCCTTAAAATAATTGACAAATTTCCAAAAACTTTCTTATGTGCCAAAACTGTGCAGATATTTGACTGTTTTTGGGATCAAATTCAGTCAAATTGTGGCAGAACTGTGCCAATACTTGACAAAAAATCTGATTCAGTGCTCAAGAGATCACTTCGAAACTCACACAACAAAGTTGACAGAGATTCAATAACTTGACTATAAACTTGTGCAGTGATGAAATCGATCGCAGAAGTTATGCACATTTTCAATGTGACAGCCCTCAAGTCAAGTAAATTTCGGGTAGAAACACCACAATACCAGGCAAATGTATGGAAAATTAAAAACACGTTTACTCGCTTTCTACTCAACTGTATCCCTCAGCTTTAAAAGGAATAATGTTTGGCCCTCAAAAGTGCCTTCACCATTTAACGTTTCTACAGATATACCCAATATTATAAAGTTATTTCACATCGCAATCCCCATACAAACACTGCATTTTGCGCGCTGTTTGCCCCATTTTCAAAAAGGTCTATTCAGTCACCAAGACTGCAAGGTGTTTACAATAAATGATTTTCTCTAGCAAGGGCACAATTTCACTTTGGACCAGAAGTGTAAAGAAGGATGCAGGTATGAATACCATGAAATTCACTGCCCATAGCACCAGAGCAGTCTCCACCAGTGCAGTAGCCAAAGCAGGCACTCCCATAGAAGTAATCCCGGAATGTGCAGGAAGTTTCAACTGTCAAACGTTTGCCAAGTTCCAATGCATCATGTAATTTTGATTTAGTTTTGTTGAGGGTAAATAGTCCAGTACACTTGAGCTATTTGCCATTCTGTGTCTTTGTTCATGACCACAGAAATTTGAAATGTGATTCCTTTGTGATGGACTTAAGACTATGATGAGGTAGAATTTAAAAACTAAACAAAACTTACCTTAAGTTGAAGTTTGATGTAGAAGCTACTGATTCATAGTCAGGAACAGAGGAGTCACGTGACCACCCAACAATGCTTTTGCTGATAAGTCACAACAGTTACAACTGTTTCCCTCCCTCTACTTCATATTCTCCTTCACTGGTGAACAATGATCTAGCTTGCTTGCATAATCTCCATGATTCCTCTGTTCCTTACTATGAATTGGTAGAATCTATTAACATCAAACCTCAACTCACTGGCAAGTTATGTTTAATTCTTAAATTTTGTGGAACTTCAGTTCCACATGGCCATTGATCAATATCAAAAAATTAATACATACCCTTCATGCAGCCTGGGAACCTTTCTTTAAGCTTTGTGTTCATATCACTGACACTCATCCATTTACCAAGTCTGCCTTCAACCCCTTCCTTAGCTTGAGGAATTGACTCTCTCTTGTCCTCAGTGCAGATAAAGGTTTTAGATTCCACACGTGCCACATCATGTGGATCAGTACGGACAGTGTAACTAGTTTAAGATGACAGAGCTAAGATTAAACACTACATTAAAAAATGTTTTTGTGTGTGTTTGCAAATATCATAAAAGCTAAAAGAAACTAGAAAAAACTAAAAACTACGCTAACCACCTGAGCTTGTTGTACCTTGTCCCCCATGTGTTTGACACATTACTTTCTAATTTTCTCAGTTATTTATGACCACCACCAGGTCTTGCAGCAGAGCATTTTAAATAACCTTTTTCATTCCCCAAACTAAATGACTTAGTTTTGTGACCCAATTCACATCCTACCTTTTAATCAGCCTCCTTTTCAAACCAAAATGGTAAATAGATAAATCCAAAGCATATCTATAGACTAAAATGACCATAATCTAGACACCTGTTTGAAACCGCACAAACTCTAAACCACAGTCATCCTTTAATAACAAGACACCTGGAGGAGTTAACATCGGATGCGTAATTTGCCGCAAACTTTGACTGGTTATGCAGGTAGCCAAACACATGATGGTTCAGTTACTTGTAAATTCACCACAAGGAAGAGTTGCCACCAGTAAACTCGCCACTGATGGGCATCTCACCACCACTAAACTTGCTACTAAGGGCTATCTCGACACCAGTGACTTTGCTGACTGAACAATGATCGAAAAATATTTGGCACTTTCATTTTGAGGCTATTGCTTTGTGCTGCATGAAGTGCGCGCGGTGGACAGTATGTGAAAATAAAGTCACAAACCATTCAATAATGGGAATTTAGCACCATCCAACTTAAAGGCCAGCAAGATTTATACTGGGCTATTATGGTTTACTTAAGATTTATCTCTCAAACTGCTGAAGAGTGTATGGATGTTGTGCTCTCTGACCCCGACATCAAGTCTCAAATTTCAAACTATGCAAATTTGTGTTACAGTGTAAAAGAGTCAAGCGTACAAAATATAAATCAGTGAAACTTATAATCGTGTTCTTTTCATTAGGACAAATACAAAGATTACGAAGTTTGTCACACAGTACTCTTCTGGAATGCAAATTATTCACAGTTGAAAACACAAAACTAAAGCAATGAACGGAACAAATCAATCTCTTTTCAATTATCTTACTTATGGTCAACCTATGTTACAGCACTGTGAGAATGAAATCTTTACTTAAAAAGGTTTTCTCCGACTAATGAGCACATACAGAACGAGGAACTGCGGCTGATCAGCTAGCCGCACTGTTTGGCGATTCTAGCAGCACATGGTTCCTTAAAGTACAGGAATGAAATTGAAAAAAGAAGACTTGGAAAAAAGTCAACAACACTGGGTATCAGAGGCAGTCACCCATCCAAGTAGTAACCCCGGCCATCAGGGCTTAACTTACATGACGAACACAAGCACGCGGCTATTTGCCATATGAGACTATGATGACGACGAAACACGTCCCAAACTTATATGTGGTCTGCCTATGCATCCCATGTAATAATTAAAATTAATAATACTGTTGGTAATACTGATATTGCACAAATAAACATGTGCAAATGATCAAAAGCACATTACATTTCAACCCTCCAAGTTAATCTTTTCAGTCTGTGGCCATTTGGCAACATATGTTTTTAGTGTTAGACGCCAAGGGAAATCCTTACCGTAGTTGCCAAAATATTACTTATTAATAAATTTGCAAAGTTACGAATTAATAACACCTATATTAATTGCTGAATTTCGGGTGACTTAGATCACAAGAGATATGCAGTTCATGTAGAACAAAAACTCAATTCCTGTTTATTCAGTTTGGCATGTACATGACATGTAATCTGACAGGGTCATTTTGATCATCAGTACAAAGGAGTACTGCTGAACTAAAATCTTACAAAGAAACAACAGTCATTGCTTTTAAGGTCTCACTGGCAAGAGCAAAACATTGCTCATACTGATTGTCAACTGACTGGGTATCTAATGGACTGGTCTGTTCAGGGAATGACTGTTACCACCTGCATTAGAATGATCACTAAGGCTACTACTTACTCCACAGATTTAATTATCCTGTCCCCAAAATAAAAGACAATGTTCAAGTTCTCTGTCACTTGGATCACTCATAGAAGGCAGTTCTTCTAACAGTCTTAAATATAAGTATAATATAAATAATAAACATAAAACTGCCGACCAGTAAGCTCAGTTGGTAGAGCACTGGACTGCTCTGCAAAAGGAGAAATAATTCCAACAGACACAAAAACTAATTCATTGAGGTTTTATTAACCCATTGACTCCCGTGCCGGCCAAAACCGGCCGCACAAGACTCCCATGCTTCAAAACATTGCAACTTTCTCAATCGCACAAATATTGCCTTAACTGTCAGTTGTGAGCACGAAATGGAATGTCCTTTAAATTTGGATATCAAATAAAAGCAAGAAACATAGCGATTTTTACCAAATATGGCCTTTTGAGTTTGGACAAGAACAAAAATGACCGTTTTTAACGTCAAAGAGAAATGACAAAAATGCCCCTTTTCGCCTTTATGTTTTTCAAAGAAATCATAGTCAAAAAAACCAAACTTCAGCCATCATAACAAAATTCAGTCCTTCAGACTTCTTTTGTTCATATTCTTCTCCCGAGCGTGGATACAGCCTTTTGTTCCAGTGCATTTGGACCTTCCCGCTATTTTCAACATCTCAACCGCATTGCATGCTGGGAAACAACGAGAATTTTTGACAGCGCCCATTCCTTTCCCCAATTCTTTCACATATAAACTAAGTCTACAGCCACTCCGACCTACCGCCCAAAATTCGTGCTCATGGTGATCTTCAGTGCTCACAAATTCCAAAACATGGGGCGGTAGGTCAAGAAATCCATCAATAGTCGAGTCCCAAAGGTACTAAGTGTCCGACCGGCCAAATTCCCAGTTCATCGAGTAACAAGCCAAATTCGAAAACGAAGTACACCACCTTGCTCGGTTCTTACTGTCACGCTTAATGATGCTCATCAGGCAGCCACTACAGATGAAAAATTGCTGTAAACTTAGCAAAAATCGCAAGCAAACCCAACTTGGACCGTTCTTGAAGCTCCACCGGTGAAAAATAGCTATGTCAGAATGACGCTTTAAGAAACCTTGAGCCTCCAGTGCCTTAGGACAGCACCACTTTCCATTGTAGTTTCAAATAAAGAGTCACGAAATGCTATGGATCGTTTGCAGGTGGAAAATTACTCCGAAAACATAAAAATGGCTGGGCGTCAATGGGTTAAGGAAAATAGAAGAAATAAATAATTTTAGATACAGAAAATATTAATACTTGGCATACTGAAACTAAATTTCTCTACAAGTAAAAAATAAATGTTGAATGTTGACCAGAATGGGCCTTCATACAAATTTTTCCACCTCTGGAAAAAGATTTTTCAATGTAAAGTCCAGAAAATTCAACATTTTTAGTTGTGATCCGATAACTCTGTGGTCACCAAATTGGTGATGCTTGTTCAAAGGCTGGTCACCATTGATTGAGTTTTGGTTGCCATGGCACCTAAAGTGGTTGCAACTTGGAGGGTTGCATGTAAATCCCTCTAAACTCTAAAAAAAATTAAACTACCTAATTACAATTGACAAAAATATCTACATGGATCTAATAAACGACTTATTTAAAAAGATGTGTTTTCAGAAAGTTAACATACCTCTGCAGCGTGTATAGGGGAGTACCCACAGTGGTACTCAGAATTAAAAGGGTGCATTATATTGTAACACGAAGGAGTAGAATCCTTGACTCACTTTTATTGAAAATCTTATATTCAGGTTTACCTCAACTTTTAAAAACGCACAGTGAAAGCCAAATATTCACATTTTCTAATTTCACATTTACACCGCTGGCTAACATTCCAAACTTGAGTTCAAATTAAATTGATTTCTTATGAATGAAAAGGAATACAAATTATTCAGATACCAGCAACTTGAAGACATTTTTTAAGTTGGTGAAAAGCAAGCTTTGGATTATCGCCAAAATATTTTTCAAAAAGGCAAAATTACCAGGAACAACAACTTACCATAAATTTTAATTAGTAACTGCAGAAAACCCCACCACTTCCAGCCACAGCCACTATTGTGTACTTGTAGCAGCATCGTTTAAAGAACAAGACAGATAACAATACATGCTACTCACATGCAAAATAATGCACTTACCAATAAAATTGAAATCCCAACCTTTACCGCTGGGACGGGGTGGGCATTTGACCTCATGTCATATCAAAAGGTGATAAACCCCCACCCTACTGGGGCACTTGAACTGCAAAACCCCACCATCAAAGTAAACTGAACATGGCAAATCCCCCACCCCAATGGCCAAAACATGCTTTCAAATCTAACCAAACACCCTTCTATCCCCCACCTTAGCCCAGGGTGGTGGGATCAGGATTTCAATATGATAAGTGCATAAGTGGCGGGCCAAAGTATTCTGCAGTTTAGCTTTCAAGAATTTATAAGGGCCATAAAGTCAAAACAATACAATAATAATAAATAGCAAGTTTTCATTGGCGTTTTCCCCACAACGGCAAATCCACCATTTTCAAGTCAGTAGGGAGCTTAAGCATGCGCGTTTTTGAGACGCGAACGGCAACCAGAAGTGAGATGTTTTCCCTTTTAATTTGTCTTCACACAACTATATTTATATCGCTAAGTATCTTTTCACTATTAGAGACCCTAAGTTTAAAAGTCTGGTTGAGACCGCTATCCTGGGGTGCAAAATATTCACTTCCGGTTGCCGTCCGCGTCTCAAAAACACGCGTGCTTAAGCTCCCTAGTAAGTGCTGCGTATCGATGGCAGGAAGTGGCGCCCGGACAACATCAACCGGAAGGAAACCTGCTATTCGGTTTGGCGTCGTCGTCGCAGATGTCTGACTAAGGAGGGGTAGTCAAGATAGCAACGCCTGAACGATTTCTGTTCCCGGTGACTTACATAATTCAAGCGAATTATAGCAGTGTGCAAAATTAAATAACATCCAAAACTAAAGATCCAAGGAGCCTTCTTTTTGCAAACCGAACATTCACTTACCAATTATCGTGTTTGAAAAGGGGAGTCGCAATTCCGGCTTCCATCAACTGTTTTAGAAGGCCCTGATT